>CM055816.1:24202501-24570750 GCA_029582265.1 Zoroaster sp. YZ-2022 | reverse complement strand
ACAAAAAATTTAACCGGGAAAACTTAACAATAAGGGAACACACGTCGCACGCAGGTTTAATAGAATGGCTGGCAAACAACTGGCACGGCAAACAGCTGGCACATACACGCTGCTCTAATTTTGATATACCGTGTCTTTACCGTCTGTTAATACACACCCCATGTGATTATGTTTTGTCCAATCAGATTGTCTAAACTGTCTTGGGCATTTATGAATGTTAAATGAAGTACAAACTTATGAATAAAAACAAAATCTTGGTCCGACATACATGTATGTGCAAGAGATGAGTTACATTTGGTTCACACATGGTACCCTTTGTTCACACATGGTACACATTAAATATTAATAAGGAGATGACTTTCTTCAAAACAAAAAAGGACTGAGCACTGTTATTCAACATACATAACTTGTCCATCTAGTTGACATTTTTACAATAGGGCATTTTAAACTTAAAATTGGTGAGTAATCCCTTTTAATTAAAAAAAAAAAATTATAACAGAGGGAATATAAACTCAAAGGTAACTCAAGATCATTACAAATGGTGTACAGTTAACCCTCCTATGTATTACAAGGACATTTTTTATGAAATTGTGAGGTTAGTCAAAAGTGTTTTTCTTGACTGGGGAACGAGCTCAAATTTTGTACCTTTAAATTCCTTTAAAAAAAAGACTCATATATAATATCAGAAGTCTATTACTTACAAGTGTGCCACCCTGCTATAACCCACAGTCACCATGGCATTGTACTCCCAATGCGTGCAGTGGCGTAACTATGGGGGGACACGTGCCCCCCCCAAGCCGAGGTCTGTGCCCCCACCCCGGGTGCCCCCCATTCAGAGTTTTGAAACAAATAGGTCCCTATTTGAGGCTGCAGGATACAGTATTAACATTCCCCCTAGAAAAAGTGGTGCACCCCCTAGTGCTCCCCTGAAAATTGGACCCTAGTTACGCCACTGAATGTGCGTACAACGAGCTTGGTGACAACAAGCTTGGTTACGAATTTTGCTCCCCCTGCGCGACCTGCCGTGGGGGACATGTGATAGGCGTTTCCACACGAAGCTAGTTCATGGAGAACTCAACGCAATCTTAAACTATAGAAGCAGGCGAACCAATCTGTGTGGCGATCGAACAATGGGCGCGTTCAATTAACACGCTGGGTAAGTCTCCCAGACTGCACTGCTTTAATTTATGAGACCTTGTACATCAGTTTGAGGAACATAACTTTATGAATATGCCAAATCCATTGCTCTTGGGGTACTATGCTGTGGACTAGGTTAGTAGATGAGTGGCACACTTCATGTAGATAGACTTCTGATAATATACAATGTATATAAACAATCATACCACCCTCAAGCTTTCGCTACCCCCTCTGGACCTTTCGCAACTACATGTACCCCTCTCTAGATTTCATGACTACCCTACATCCCTCAAGCTTTTAACTACCCCATCCCCCACAAACTTTCCAAAGTTTCTGGTAAAACTAGCGGGGTACATGACATATAAATGTACAATCTTACCTGTGAGGATGTTGCATGTTGACTAGTTGGCTGATATACATCGGCAAGTAACACCTCCTTGGTGTGAAAGTGGCTACCCTCGCCCCGCTGCAAATTTTGTATCTTATGTAAAGTAAATTGTTTGGGAAGTTTACGGTTAGGCATCTGTAAGAACAATTGTAAGTGTGAGAACAAAAATATAAATAACTTTTTAAGAGAATTTTCATGTGAGGATCAATTCACTTAACATCTTCCACGATACAAATACGGATTTAAAAAACACAATTATCTAAGGCCACAGGTTAGGCTTGGCCAGTTTCAATGTTTGGCTAGCTGGTTTACCGCCCGGGAAAAAAAAGGCATTTTTTGGCTTTACCATGCATTTTTTTTTAAGAAAGATAAATAATTAAAAAGTCTTTATATAACATGTTACTGATGTTTTTTTCACCGTATAATCAGAGGGCATTACAAAACTACTATTAATTATTCCACTGTTGCTTATTAATTTGTATGAATAAAATATTTCTGAATTTTTTGTTACGAAACATAAACCAGGACCCAACCTAAACGGTACTCCGCTGGCCGAGCAAAAAGTCAGTTCAAATGGTGGCGGATGGGTTAATACAGGAAAGTAGCCCAGCAAGCTATATCAGGCTGGCAAACATCTTTTTGGTGGCTTTTTTCAGAGAAGAAACTTTAAGAATGATAACTAATTGTTACCCTTTTGTTGATTTCGATTGGTATAATGGAAAGAATGTCGTATCCAACCACCACTTTTTAAGGGTTTTGGGGAATTTTTTGGCAACTACTAACCAGTTAAAAATTATGATTCTTGGACTTTATTTCCCTTCTAAAAAAACACTCCCCTTCAGAAAATAGAAGAATCCTATTACAGCTCATGTACGATGACCGTGTTGGTCACTAATGTACGCGGACGCGGACGACGTCCAACTGTACCTGTCATTTAATCCAAAGATTGATGGAGATGCTGGAAGGACTGTTGCAAAACTGACGTCGTGTATACAAGAAATCAGTGACTGGATGACCAGAAATAAATTGAAACTTAACAATGAAAAGACGGAGTTCTTTATTTCATCCTCAACTCACAATTGCAAATTGATCAAGGACATTTCTATCAACATCGGTGACAGTGTCATCCTACCTTCTTTGACAATAAAGAATCTTGGTGTTGTGTTCGACAGGACAATGTCAATGACTGAGCACGTAAAATCAACCATCAAAACAGTCAATTTCCACCTCCGAAATATTTACAGAATACGTCGCTATATTACCGTTGACAGCTGCCATCACCTCGTCCGGTCACTGATTTTATCTCGCTTAGATTATGCAAATTCTTTACTCTATGACATATCAGCAAAAGATCGTAAAAAGTTACAAACTTTGCAAAACAGGGCAGCTAGAATTGTCTTTAGATCTGATAGAAGAGAACCATCTGCACCACTCCTTAGAGAGCTCCATTGGTTACCAGTTGACGCTCGGGTAATCTTTAAACTTATGTTATTCACCTTTAAAAGTTTCCATGGACTACTTCCATCTTATCTGGCCGAATTCCTTACTCAGTACATCCCGAGTAGATCCAATCTAAGGTCAGGTGACGATACACTTCTTCTCAACATTCCCCGAACCAAGCGCACTGTTGGAGATAAGGCTTTCTATGCAGCTGCTCCCGCCTCTGGAACTCTCTACCTGCCTCTGTTCGCCAATGTACCACGACTCAAAGTTTTAAGAAGGCCTCAAATTTCATCTGTTTCCAAAATGTAGGTTCCCCGCCTTACGATTGCTTCGTGTTTTTTTTTTCTTTTTTTTTCTTTCTTTGTTGTGTTTGTTGTATTTGTAAGATTGTAGGGTATTGCAGTAGTGTAAGATTGTATTTTACTTTAGGTCGGTAGCGTAAGTTTTGTAAAGCGCTTTGGCCATTTTTTTTGATAAGGCGCTATATAAATGCCTTTTTATATTATATTATATATATTGACCAGATCAGAATGACATGACTGAGGTGGTCATCATGTACCAAAAATGCCTGATTTTTCATGAAACAAATATCCTGGATGAATTTGAAGTATAATGTATTATGTCCATCATCATCTATATGTTATCCACGGAAAGAATGTCATATCAAACCGCCACTTTTTAATGGGAATTTTTTTTTAACCAAAAATTTGGAAAAATGTTCCACAAATAGGTATTCTTCTGCCCTCACTATGTGTTGGTAACTAGTGTACATAATGTACATGTAGCTATGCAGAGGTTAAACACTTTTCCAAAATGTAGGCAGACAGAATTCGACTTGAGCCATTTTAATGTGAAACTGTAAACAAACAATACACAACACATTCTCAGTTAAATAAGAAATAAAACCACTACACTGAATAGCAATAATATGCAAGAAGTTAAAAGTACTACGACAAGTCTACCCTAACTTACATGTAGAGATCTAGAGAAAAATACTCCTTCTGAAACCTCATTAAATTACAGAAAATGGCCCCACACAGGGATAAATGAATATGAATTCTCAACAATCACATGCACGGAACTAGATAAAATTGGGAAGCAATATCCAGAAGGGGCAGCAATAATAAAGACACGAACTTGTAAAAGTAGGGTTATCAGGTGAATTTTTTTTCCTAAACCAATATGCTCAATATTTATATCAAATTAAAGGTCTTGATGAAAGAAATCTAATGGTTTTTAAATCAAGAAAATCGGACAAGTAGTTTTTGAGGAATCCTGTTTTATTTAATCAAGTATACAGCATTCGATGAAGCCCGACTGTCCATACACTGTGTACATCCCTAATGGCAACAAAACCGTTGAATCAGCCTACACACACCGTGATACACACGCACAGCGTTCGTGCTCGTTTCCCTCATAAGAGCTTTTGAAAGGGTGTAAAACATACACTCTCCGCTCAAAACTAAACATAATTACGGCTCAAAACTTTCACATGTGATAGAAAAGAGGTGTAAAATTCATTCAGATATCGCTCTTACCTTTCAACTTAAAAATTTCACCTCGAAAAACGATTTTTAATTTTGTATTTCTTCATAACTTCGGTTGTAGAGTAGCTGTGGAGATCGAGCAAGCATGGGTATGTAAAGGAGCCCTTTGATTCTATAGGGAAACCCGTTTTCATGTCAATTACAATGTACTTGGGCACGGAGACAGCTCCGAAGTGGATGCCCTCAGCAGAGCGCGGCAAATTTTATGGGCCGCATGTGCTGATCTCGGAACACTTCATGAAAGCTAAGGGACTTGAGTGGTTCATTCATAAAAACCTAGCCTTTCGCACGTACTTCCGATTGCTATTTTATGTACATTGTTGGATAGCTGAGACTATAAGCTTTCCAATGAGCCAAATGTAAGATTTCGACAGGTAAAAGTAATATAATTTTTTGATTTAAAATTTTGATGTTTTTTGTTGCGGGCGATGCGCTGTGCGTACGTGTGGAGGGCTTCGGTCAAGCACGTACAAACTGAAAACCCTACTCTAAGAACCATGCATTGATGTACCCATATATAACCCACTCATTAATACTGAACGTTTATACAATGCAGGCATGTATTATGTACATCATGTATCTATTCTAAGTACATGTAACTAGTTGTACATATATGCATATAGATATACGACATGATGAACACTAATTTTGGCAATAAACTAGCCTTATAAACAAAGTAGTAAATGAGCTAGCGAAAACTACACATTATAAAATGCAGAATAAGGTAACTTACAGATCGTGCTTGTCAAGGGCATGAAACTAGGATTAAGGATGCAATTACTGCACAAGTCAAATGTACTTGAGCAACGTTTTTCTAACGTGAAACATAATTACTTGGATATATGGATTGCAAAAACGCCGCGAGGTAACATCAATTACAATAGAGGGCGCTAAACTAACGAACGAGTGGCCCAACAGTCTCAAGAGCGGAACAGGTATAGCACCCAGGGGCGTAGCGAAGGCATTTTATTTGGGGTGTGGAAGCTAATTTGCTGACTGACATCATTGGCAAAGATTTTTTGTGGGTAAATTTACAGACACAATAGTAGTATGACCAGACAAATATACTTACTTTCCCCCCAAAATGGACAATCCCTAAAGTCGCTCGACGGGGAGGGGAGGGGAGGGGAGGGGGGTGGGGGATACAATGTAGGTGAACTGCCACCTGAAACCGCAAACCCAGTCGGCAAAACCATAGCTCTAGGTTTGCCGACTGCAAATGTATTCTGAACCAATCCTTGTTCTAGTACCTTTGATATGCACCCACACACCCCCCGCTCGCTACGGCCCTGATAGCACCCCCTAACGGTGACCTATGAAAGTTTGGGAAAGAATGTAAATGTATGTACATTTAACTTAGAATACAACCGCCACTTTTCTAACAAAATATGACAAAGAACTTAGATACAGATTTCCTTTAAAAGATGATAGAGGACACACTTATCAGTTAACGTTAGGAGAGGAAAGTGGGAGATTTTGAATTTTGTCGTCTGCTAACACATGCTAACTGTTAATATTACATTATACATTGTGCACAAGTGGTGATTGGGTTTGACATTCTTCCAAAGTTTTCATGGCCTCATTCGATAGATCGTATCAAACAGAAAATATCTACGAAGTTTCGTGAAAATCGGCGTAGAATAATACAGAACACAGGGCACAATGAGCCCCCCCCCCCTCCAGCCCCATTCTATGGTCAATACACTGGACTCCCTCCGTATCATTGGCCCTAACTCCACATGTACAAACATTGAGAAATATTTCTTTTTTCATCTTTTGATCTGCTAACGTTAGGCCAAGTAAAAAAAAAACAGTTGATTGTCCCCGCGCGCATCCTTTTTTGGAGCCGCATCCTTTTTTTAAATTATTATTAATTATTTTTTCCACCCCCCAAAACTAGTACTAGGCCCTACTACTAGATTTTTCATGAATTTTCGTTTCATCTTGGCACCATTCTTTCGATGATCGATTTCAAAATACATAGAACATTGTTTTATATATATTTTGACTCAAACAAGCTGGCGGTCATTTTGAACTGAAAAGTTGGTGGCCATTTTTAATTTAAATGCTTGGCAGCCAGAAAAAAATAATAGGAAAATAAAAAATAAAAAGGCCCTCATCCTCCTCGATCAACTGTTTTCTTTTTACTTAAAATTAAGGCCTTAGTTAAACAACCTAACAAAACTTAGTGATCAGAACCATGCCCAAGCAGACACATTGGCATAAAATTTATTATTCTAGGATAATTCACTTTCATGAAATTTTTGAAACATTTTTTAAAACAAAATAACAGTTAACTGTTAAGCCTAACAGTTAGGCATAAATACTAATAAATAAATAATGTAACAGTTAGGCTATTAAAATTTCACCAAAATTACCAATCTCACAATAGCAAACTTACACATAGGCCATGGAGGTATAGGCCTAGGCCTATTTAAACAGTAACACGTTCGATTGTAGTAATTAGCAGATCAAAAGTTGAAAAAATCGCTCCTTTTTTGTACATGTATGATGTAGGGTTACGGCCAAGGATACGGAGGGAGTCCAGTGTATTGGCCCTACATTTTGAATGGGCTACCCCCCCCCCCCCCTTCCCCGGCCAGGTGGTCCGATTGAGAAAAAAAAATGATAGGACGAGTAGGCCTACTTTAGTACTTAGGGTTCACTTCATAATCATACTATAATACTACTAGTACTACTACTACTGTACTAGTAGGACCACAACGTATGGAATTCCATTACTGCCATTTAAACGGCGCATGTATGGCGTGAATGGTTTGGTCCCTAGCCGTTTGCGCCGTCAACGGCGCATAGTCGCGTCGTGCCGTCGCATAGTCGCGTCGTGCCGTCGCAATTTCGCGTCGTGCCGTCGCGTCGTGCCGTCGCATAGTTTTGTACTGCTTGTATAGGGCCGTCGCATTGTCGCGTCGTGCCGTCGCATAGTCGCGTCGTGCCGTCGCATTGTCGCATTGTCGCCCCGTACCACCAGTTTGACTGAATTATCCAGTGCTTGCCAATAGGTGGCGCTGTCTTTACTTCAGAGGTACTCTCACCTTTTTCCCCGCGACGACGAATAAGTCTCAAAGACAAAGTAATAGATGGATGTTATTTTACGCCAGTTGGGTCTGGAACAGCTGATACAGGAGTTTGAAGAGAACGGGGTATGTTACTATGTACTTGTTACGTGTTTATTTAAAGGAAATCGGTATAAAAAAAAGGGGTAAAATGTGTATGTACATGTATTAATCAATGGTATAGATAGTGAGACCTTTCTTAGGTGCCATTCACAATTATCAACCTTTTTCACGAGCGTACAAAGAGTACACTTTTTACGGACCCCCTCTCTCCACCTAAAATCGTACGAAATAAAATGTTGATTTCAAATCAACATTTTGTTTGTTTTTACAAAGCGTACACCGGCCGCAGACCCCCTCCCCCAGCTTACGGTTTGTACGCTCGTGAAAATGTTGATAACTGTGAACGACCCCTTAGACAAACACACAGAAAGTAAAATATAAGAGGATATGGTTAAAATCAAATCTGAGTAACATGACTCTGAGGTCCGATTATATGACTTTAACAAATGAACAGTAGTATGAGTGATTGAGAAGACAGGTGTGCTAAAAAGTGACAAAATTAAGAATGGACCTTTCGCAAATATTTGTGTATTTGTAGAAAACATGTGATTGCAGACACCGATACTGTTGTTCATTTATTAGTCAGTACTCAGAACCGATACCAATCTATACCACCTCAAAAAGGTCTCGAGTACAACACTGGCTATAGACACTTGAAGATGTTGTAAAATGGTTTATTAAAAAAAGGTACAACCAAACAGTATACAGTGGCCTATCACACTTTTGTAATAGTGTTTAGATTTCAGTTCAGTGTACATACATGTGCATGCACTTGGGGTCCCAGCAAGGTTACTTTCTCTGATGTCGACAAATATTATCACAATAAGCTATTGTGACCATCAGGTACACATACAAAGAGTTAGCTTCATAATCCATGTCAGTTATTGGGAGTGCATGAAGGTATACTTCTCTGATTTTTGAAGCGCACATTTTTATTTCATATATTTATTTTTTGATACCTAAATTTGTGTGAGTTTTCTGTATCAACAAAAGATTATCATTATGAAGCTTCATCAAAACCTGAGATTACCTTGGTACGTTTTCGAAAAACTATTTGATTTAACATGGAATGACCCCCCATGTAATCTAATGTGATAACTCTTTTTTTTTAACGAAATGTCTCGGTCTTAAACCACTGTGCAATCGTTTTCCCGGTTCTGGATATCTCTTAGTTTGCTTTAAATTGCAATAGTCCACGAACAATGACTGTTTAGGTCAAAAATAATACTGTCAGACTGTCTGGTCTCTGTGACTGTTAGGATGTGTAACAATTTTAGGAAAGAGTGCAGTATACGATCGCCACTGCACTCTTCCCCAATTTTAAACTCTTACTAGCCGTTTGGAAGCAAACTCAGTAAACTATCAATTGTTTTCTGAAGCGACATGGATTAACATGTTAAATAGATTTTTTAATTTGCAGCTATCCAGAACCGGAAAAAATACGGAACCGGGAAAACGACTGTCTTAGTGGGAATTACCCTTAGTGGCTAACGGTCAACATTCATACGTCTAGGAAAGGCCTAGGTTAAGCCTTAACAACATTTTACCCCCTTTTTTTCCCGATTTCCTTTAAATAAACACGTAACAAGTACATAGTAACACACCCCGTTCTCTTCAAACTCCTGTATCAGCTGTTCCAGACCCAACTGGCGTAAAATAACATCCATCTATTACTTTGTCTTTGAGACTTATTCGTCGTCGCGGGGAAAAAGGTGAGAGTACCTCTGAAGTAAAGACAGCGCCACCTATTGGCAAGCACTGGATAATTCAGTCAAACTGGTGGTACGGGGCGACAATGCGACGGCACGACGCGACTATGCGACGGCACGACGCGACTATGCGCCGTTGACGGCGTAAGCGGCTAAAGGACCATCAATCAACACGGGCGACAATGCGACAATGCGACGGCACGACGCGACTATGCGACGGCACGACGCCACAATGCGACGGCACGACGCGACTATGCGACGGCACGACGCAACGGCACGACGCGAAATTGCGACGGCACGACGCGACTATGCGACGGCACGACGCGACTATGCGCCGTTGACGGCGCAAACGGCTAGGGACCAAACCATTCACGCCATACATGCGCCGTTTAAATGGCAGTAATGGAATTCCATACGTCCGTGTGAATTAAGCGTGCCATTGCTGCATGCTACGCGATATGCATGTGCCACTGACTTAAAACGACACCAATTGTAATCCAGACTACCAGATTATAATCTGTGCTTGTTAATAGCAAGATGAAATTGATCCTTTTGAGACGTTATCTGCTGACACACATTTGGAGTATCGGGTGATTTAATACGCGACTTATTCAATTTGATATGAAAATGAATACTCCTTTACATCATCATTCAATCATCAAAAAGATACTCATTCAAATTCATAAGTTGCGTATTCTATCGTCATTTAACCCAACCCATTGTTACATTAAGTACGTTCCAATTTAAAGTGTCGTTAAGTTCATTCAATTTCAAAAGAACCAGTCACAAACGATTGATCAAGAATTCAATTTTATTGGCATTCATTTGTCACATGTTTACTTTCAATTCTCAGGCCCGGGTATGAAAGTTTAGGACAGATTAATTATATGCATTGTTGAAGGGATGGAACAACAATATTTGTAAAATGTTAGCAAAACTGCTTCTCTTTGAATCATTTTTATTGAAATTTTGTTTAATACATTCATAGTTATCATCAACTTTAGGGAAAAAATGTTTTGAAAATAATATCTTTCTTAAAAATAGCAGTTGCTCAGACTGAATAGTTTATTGTGAAGATCATAACCATCATCACCTTTATACCAACTAAGTTGTATTTTTTTTTTTTTTTTTTTTAAATATCAGTTCTATAACCTACCTTTAAAACAAAAATATTAAATTCAACAAAAATGTATATTAGGCCTACTCTGTGTTGTGTGTCTTCATTATAAGGATCATCCCATGAATGGATGCTGGAGGATTAGTTCGTTGAGGCGCGCAGGCGGGAAACTGTGAGACTATGAGACTAGGATCCTAGGGGTTGGGGGAGAGGAGTGTGTGCTCACTGAACTGAATCAGTTGTTGACAAGCACAGGGGGATGGAGGGTGGTTGACTTAGGATATAGGAGATCCCTCAGTCTCGGGTGAGTTATGGACTTTGGATATAGAAGATCCTTCAGTCTGTAGTAGTGGTCGCCAAATGTCGCTGATGTAGAAGCCGATATCCTGTGGCACAGTGTCGTGTTTGACGATCTCGATGGCCTCTCTGATGCGTCTGGGGTGCCATGTGTCGATGGGTGTGATGAGTTGGGCTGCCTGCCAGTCGATTTGGTGGTCCTTGATGTGCGAGTGCTTGACGATGGCGGACTTCTCGAAATCTCCTCTGCGGCCGTGTGAAATGAGGCTGTTGTCTTAAATAGTGTGATGCCTTGCAAACTCATATATTGATTTATATTTAGCTGTCAGGTTACCAGACAAATATGGCCTCAATGTGATGAGGATCTATTAAAACATGGATAAGTTGACTTCCTGGCAGTCAATGATTGCTTTAAATCAAAACATCGTATTTTGTCTGGGGATATAATAGTTTTTCCCGTTCAATGTCAAAACCTTTTTGTTAATTTTCGTTCAAGAACATTCAAATTCACGCCGTTTTAGTGATCCAATCAATCCAGGGTTTCTTTTTATATACTGTTGCGTTTAATTTAATTTAATTGATTTAAAAACAATTTTTATTTCGTTCATATCATACTGCATTTAGTTCTATTTCGTTTTTCGGCATTCATGACTTCAACTATGTCATCCTAAAATTTAATGTTTCGCATCTTTTCGTGATTGATGCAGTCAAATTAACAATCATCGATGCGCAAAGGATATTGTAGAAGTTTGTTATTTTCGCTTTCGTTAATGGGCAATCAATTCCAACGCGGCCTTGGCAAATGATTTTTGTTGTTGTGAGTTAAGAAAGTCACTGAGTCCCATTTATTCGTAAATTCTGCTTTTATTTCGCTACCTAATATCTGGATTTGTGTTCAAAGTAACGAACAATAATCTGCTTATCCCTATGAGTAGTATGTCAGATGGGCGTCCTGGCCCACCTACCTAAAAAGGGGCGTTACTTGGTTTTAAATTTAAAAAAGGGGCGTTACTTGGTTTTAAATTTAAAAAAGGGGCGGGGGAGGTATGAAATCTTAAAAAAGGGCGTCCTGGCCCACCTACCTAAAAAGGGGCGTTACTTGGTTTTAAATTTTAAAAAGGGGCGTTACTTGGTTTTAAATTTAAAAAAGGGGCGGGGAGGTATGAAATCTTAAAAAAGGGCGTCCTGGCCCACCTACTTAAAATGATTTTTAAGGGGAATTCCCTTTTATGTGGATGACGTCATTAAAATATTTTAAAGATTGTTGTGGGTAGGTAGAGAGGTATGAAAAGTAAAAAAGTAAAAAATAAAAAAATGAGAAATCGATTTAATATTTTGTTGAGTAATTGTAGAGATAGAATGGAAAACAAAAAATATGAAATACTAACACCAGCGAAAGAATCGTTGTTATTTAATAAACTAAATTTAAAAAAATATGATGATGTAGTTAGCGCACCTCAGCCGCCGAAGAAAGCTACTGAATATGATTTTTATTTGAAAATTAAAATGGGTTATACGTTTAAAATTTTAATAGACACTTTAGTGGCTATTCAGTCAAAGGTTACTTTTAAAGTTAATTCTAATGGTTTTTATTGTAGGGAGGTAGATAAATCAGAAAGAATACTCGTTGATATAGTATTAAACCGAGAAAAAAAAATTGAATTTAAATGTGAAAATCCAATTGAATGTACGGTTAATTTAAACCATTTACAAAAAATGACTCGTACTATAAAACGTAAAATATATTTGATAATTTACGTTAAAAACGAACGAATTTATATTGAAACTTGCATCGTTGGATCATGCGGTGAAAAACAAACGAGAAATTAACAGTGTGAGTATTAATACAGTGGTTAGTACGAAAACAATTGGCTTACCAGACGATGATGTTTATAGATATCCTCGTGTTGTAGAAAGTAGCGATTTTTTAAAACTAAAAAAAATGTTGCAGGTTAATACAAAAATTAATATTGACATGTACGATTTAGATTGCATTAGTTTTTATAGCGATAACTCAAGTCTTTACAGCGTAGCTTTAGAATTGGGGGATTTTGATAAAAAACAACAACAACCAACTTATTCAGCTACTTTTGCTACAGCTTTATTTAGCATTTTATTAAAAATTTCATCTTTAGACAAGCAAATACAATTTTACGCTCCTCACACCAAAAATGGGCTGTTAAAGATTGTTGTATCAGTAGGAAATTTAGGGAGACTTTCTGCTTACATTAAAGAAAAAAACAATGATGAAGATGAAGATTAATAATTAAAATTATAGGGAGGAGGTCTATCTGTTGTTTTTACTCGTTTTACATTATCATAATAATTTTTATTTACGGTAAAATTTACTTTAAACTCATAATTTTTTCTACAAGATGTATGACATCTTTTTTTTTTTGCTCTGAATTTTCTTTTAGATTTTTATTTTCACTATTTTCATCGCTTTTAAATTCATCTAAATTTTTAGATGGTTTTGATTTAGCAGTTTGGCGTATAGCTTCTCTCATTGCGGTGTACTTATGTTGCTCTTTGGTGATTAAATTAAATTCTTCTTGACTTATAACACTATCTTCAATCGCTTTAGAAACATGATCACGAATAGTATTAAGTTTATTTTCTGCTAAAACTCTAATTTCATTATGTTTTTTAGCTTTTTTTTCTAGTCGATATTTTACATATCTAAGAGCAACCGCTCCTACACCAAACCCTAAAGCTAAACTTTCTAAAACTAATCCTACGGGTGATGATACAACGCTGGCGATACTAGCGATTCCGATAGCCCCCGCTCCCATACAACCCAATTCAGCGAGAGTTTCTACAATACTACAAGCTTTAATAATCTTATTATATTTTTTATAGACAGCATCGCGTTCGTTTCTTTCATTTCGTAATTCTTTTTGAATACTATCGATTTTTTGTATTTGAAATGTTTTAGCATCATTCATCATAGGAGTCAAATTTGGATAAATTACATTCGTTGATTCTATAGGTACGCTCATTGTTTTTATTACAATAGAAAAAGATTTTAATTTAATGCAAAACTAGTAATTTTCATATTGTAACATATTCCAGTATCTAAAGAGCCGAAAAAAACAAATTGAGCAAATAATTTTCTTCTAGAGTTATTTTGTTCTACTTTAAAGCATAATCCACATTAGTAAAAGCTTTGGTTCATTATCAAAGCTAATAGGTATTGATTCCGAGTCATAGTTAAGTTCCTGTAATTGTTTTTCAACTATTGATCTTGAACGGCCATTAGTAGTTATTCTATAAAAATTAGAATATTCTGTAGTTGGAATAATTAAATTTACTCCAATATGCTCGTTGTTTTCCCAATAAATATAAAATAAATCTTCATATTCATATAATATTTCGCGTCCTTCAACATTTTTTACATGTCCACTTTTTCAACAGTTTGATTACTGTCTCTAGTAATATCACCGCTACTATAAAAAACTTTTCGTTTGCTCGCTGCGTAACCAGGTCCATAAATACTCGCCATAACTACACTCATTATTTTTACTATTAGTAAAAGATTAAACATATAATTTAATTTAACGGTAAAGTTTTAATTTTTATATTAAAACAGATTTTAGAATTTAACGCGCCAAAAAAGGTTGCTTCTACAAAAACGTTTTGTACATTTTGTATTTTAAAACACATTTCATACTTTAGATGTTGCGTTTCATTATCGATAAAATGAAATTTCTCTTTTCGTTCTGGAGAAGGAATATGATAAACGTTAGCTGCATAATCACGCGTCGCTGAATGGGTAACAAAACTATCAGTTTTAATAAATTGCGTAAAAATAGAGCAGTACGTTGGCGCTTCATTAAACATGAAAAAAGGTTGTTTAAAATGAGCGTGCCATCCAATTATAACATTAAATTTTTCAATTAGAACTACAGTTTGTAAAATTTCATCTCTGTTAAGATACCCATGATGATCATAAATTTCGCTAGATGACGCCCGTGTAATTTCACTGTCTCTAGTAATATCACCGCTACTATAAAAACTTTTCGTTTGCTCACTGCGTAACCAGGTCCATAAATACTCGCTATAACCGCACTCATTATTTTACTATTAGTAAAGAGATTAAAAAAACGAAAAAGATTTAAACATTTATGTTTCTCGAATTTCTAGATTTAAAATAACGGGAAAACCGTGATTATTTATATCTCTTCGTTTTGAATCTTTAATTTGAAAATTTAACGCATCAAAAGTATCTGATTTCAATTTCTTGAACGAGATGTTTATATATTATTTATATAAACTATCGCCAAATGCTGCGTTTTGCACTGGAAAAGCGTTTAAAAGGGTGCTAGGACTACCATTAAAATAATTATCGGTTGTAGAAATTTGATTGCAATGAATATATAAAATTTTAAAAAGATGTACATCGATTTTTTTAGAATATTCTCCAACATTTAAAAATTCATTATTAAGCTCGAGTAAATTAGCTAACCCAGATGAAAATTTAACGGATTTGTTTTCTTGAGACAAAATCATCAAGTACTCACCCGTTGTTCTATTAATAGTGAACGTAATCCAAGGCTTATGTCTTATTATCTTATAAATAATTTCCTCAATATCGTAAAGTCCTGGTTCTACAGGCTTACTAACATCTTCCTCGCCCCCCGTACGATATGTTACTTTTTCTTTTTTACGCACGTTGTAATATCCTACCCAAATGTTTGCGCTAAGTAATGCTATTGCGAGATTGCCTTTTCGATTATCGATAACATCGCATAATTTAGCTTGTCCGCCATTTTTTTCAATTTCTAATTCAACAGTATAAAATGTCATTTATTATATATAAATTATAAACTTTTAATAATAAATGACATTTCCATTAGCATTCAAGAGTAATTTTACATATGCATATCCGCAATCTGGAAATTTTACTACACCTCAAAATTTTGTCGCTAACGATTTAACGAGTATAAACATTTACGTTAACAAGAACGAGTTTTTTACTGCACATTTTGATGATGTTTTTAGCAACTACAAGTTACCAGCGGTTCATAATCAAAAAGTAGTTAATGATTGGCATCATAATCCGTAATTTTTTTATCAAAATCAAATAAATTTTGCAACGTATTGTAGTTCAACGGGATGCGGCGTGGGTTATCAACATTTAAATCATTCAAATATGATGATTCGTAGTTTTTTTTAGATTTCACGTCTATTATCAAATAAGACGACTACTCAAAGAAATGAGTTGTCCTACATCTTTTCAAAATTATTTTAGCGCGTTTGATAATAATATAGACGTAAGCGCGTATAAAAGAACATGTAAAGACTTTCATACATCAACATCAAATAATTGGAAACAACGCGTTGATGCATACAGCGATGGATTAGGTACCGCTTATTTTTGGAGGAATGTAGGTAAAAGATACGATCCAGTACCTGGGCACAACTACGACAATTCTATTTTAAATCGCAATACTGGTCCTATTCCTCTAAACAATCTTGGTTCAAACTTTGAAGCGAGTGAAAAAAGAATGGCTTTTGATGATGGTGAGCATAATCGTAAAGAACATACTATTCGAGTAGGTTACATTTTACAATCTGATAGCGTAAAAACAGCGTGGACTAAATTTATATTATCGCTAACGCTAGCTCGAGGTTTTACGGATATAGGTACGGAACGAATTAACGATTCTATAAGAACGTACGTTTATGCAATTTTAGGAGCTCAATCGCAATCAAAACTTCTTTTTTAGCGGGTGGTACCGGTTTAGACGCGCAGCGAGAATTTATAAATATAGTAAATGCAGAAATTGATTCTCCAGTTGATTTACAATCTTCTATTCAACGATATCAAGATGTTTTACAATACGCTCGTTCGCAATTAAATTTTGCTATCGGAGAAAATTTATATATGACGCCTAGTGATATGAATTTACGAATAGGTACGTACGCTGGATACAACAATAATTTATTAATCGCAACGAGTGATTTATCTTTAGGTTCAAATTTAGATACAAACTCAACACCTGTTCCTCCTTCTATTTTACCTTTGCCTCACGACGGTGAACAATCAATACTCAGCGACGCAGTCTTTGCTAAACATGTAGATGTTGTGCAAGATGAATCAGTATTGAGCTCTACAATAAAAGAAGACACACCAACTCTAGATAGTGGAGGTGTAATAAAAGAAGACTCTTTAAAAGATGTCCCTACAAGTGATATTAGTCATAAAGAAGAAAAAAATGCTTTAATTATTGGTTTTGCGGTTTTAACTATGATCGGCATTTATACGATTTATGAATTGTTATTTTAAAAAGGCCGCTGCCTGCGTATATATGTAAAAATTTAAACTCCGACTCCAGTTATTGCTATCCATAAATGTTCCGCTGCCCATGTAACAACGCTAGAGGCTGTTTTAAATAACCAATTTACAACTACACCTATAATAGCCGGTAAAGCGGCTAAAGCTTTTGCTCCTAGTTTAGATAATACATTAGCTAGATTTTTTAATGTTTTTTGTATCCACTCTTTTACGCCACCACTATCTGGTGGTTTTGGTGTAGGCGTGGGTTCTGGTGGAATGGGCTTGGGTGGTGTTGGTTTAGGTATAGCTGAATTTACAGCATTAGCGATTGCTTTGCCTATAGCGGTAATAGTCATAACAAACGCCGTTAATATACTAACGATCGTTATACCTTGTTCTCTAAATAAAGTTTGAATTTTATCTCTTAGCGTAACGTCTCTTTCTAAAACAATTTGACAAGTTTCTTTAATTCTATTAATTTGACTACGAAGTTTGAACTCATTCTCACTCGCTGCTTCTAATCTCATTCGTCTTTCTTCTTGTTTTTCTCGCAGCTGTTTAATATTTTCTTCAGTTAATTCTTTTAATCCACGTCGTCTACCATCAAAAATTTATTTTTGAAGAATATATATTTCTTTATCGAGTTTGCTTAATTCAGCTAAATTTAATTCAAGATTACCTCTAGTTGTTTGTAAGGCTTTATTGAGCCCCTCTATTTCCCGCAGTGAAAAGTTTAATTCTGTTTGAATTTCTTGATCTCTCGTATGCACTATCACCGTCATTTCGACGGCTTCTTCCACTTTTTTAGATTTTTCTACCAGTTGTATCGGTATAGCTGGTAACCTTCTACCACTACCTGTTTGAGCGGTTGGTTTTTCTATTGGTTTTTCTGCTTCTTCTATAACATTTACTATAGCTTTTTTAGTTTCTCCAAAAGCTATTAAATCATTTAAAGTTAAACCGGTTATTCCACTTACCTTTAAAAAGATACCCTCTTTTCCTCTTCCTAAATTCGTTAGTTGTATTTCTTTATCACCTTTTTAAAAATAGAGTATACTTCTTTTTTTTACTATCTAATCTTTCTATAAAACTATTATATTCTTTTATAGCGTCTTTATGACCTATACTTTCATAAAAAGCATTGACTGTTAATCTAAGTTGCGTATCTCTTAAAGATAAAGTTGGTCGCTCTTTTCTTGTTGATATTTCTTCATTTACCCTTTTTTCGCTTTCTAATCTTTCTCTTTCTAGTATTTTTATACTTTCATCGTATTGTTGATATGAATATTCATCCATATTTTCATCTTCTTCTTTGGGTTGGTTATACATTGGATCCAACTCTGTAAATGGGTTTCCTTCCATTTACAATTACTTTTTATCTTTTTTCAATAATTTATAACTCGCGTAACCTAGAATACTCATACCAATCAAAATAAATACAATCTCTCGCGTTTTTTGATCTTCGCTAGGAACGTAAAAATCTTCTAGTACAGGTTGCGCCGCCGCGTATAAATCAGGCGGTAAATGTATTTTTTCATTCGTAACTCGTGAATATTCATTCATCGCATCGTCGATGTTGTTGAACGTTCTTACGGCGCTTGATTCTTTTTGTATTTTTTCGTTTAAATAATCTAGATATTTTAAACGTTTTTTACTAAATTCATCTCTTGAAAGTTGTTCTAACGCTAAATCGTGTCGTTTACGTTCTTGTTCAGCGTCATTACCTCGTAAATTACTAAATAAAAAATTACTACCGGTAAATGCTAACGCGTTTACGACCGCTCCTCCAATCATCATCGCTATAGATACCATTTTATTTTTAAAAAACATAAAAATTATTATATAAATATATTTATAAAATATGGCGAGTAATATATACGGAGATGTGCTTGATCCTTTTCGACGTATAAAAACGCCTATGGGAGTGAAAGGGTTACGGCAGTCAGTCAGTATAACAAATAATCCAAGTACTATTACAGAAGGACAAACACTAAATATTCGCTTTCCTAATCTAGGAGTAAATGATATTATAATTCCCGGGACGGTTCGATTGGCTTTCAATATTGATCTTGTTAGAGAGGATGATGATACGAGAACGTTAGTACAAAATATTGGTAGAGCGATCGTAAAAATTATAGAAATTAAAATGGAGGGAAATTAAATATTTTCTTTAGACCGTGCGGATGTATTCAATTGTTTTAAAGATGAGTGGTTAACTAAAGATCAGCGCGAAAATCTAGCATATCAAGGAATAGAAAATGCAAACGTAACTAAAATAAGAATAAATGCTAGCGATAAGGATATTACCGCAAATAAAGGAAAAGATTTGGCGATTGCTGATGCTTATAAAAATAGATATTACATTCCATTAGATTTTGAATTGTTAACCGATCATTCCTACTATCAAACGGGTATTGGAGATCGATTAACTTACAATCTCGTGTTTAATCAATTTTCGCGCGTGATTAAAAGCAGTGATGATAGTGCAAAATATATTATAAGCGGAATATCTTTTGAATATCAAGTTGTGCATATGCCAGAAATCGCTCGAATAATTAAAAATCAATACAGCAACGGGTTGAGTATATTGTATGATCGCGTAAAGCTACAGAGCGTCACACTTTTAAACAAAAGCGACACAATGTGGAATATAAATTTAAATACTCCCGCAAAAAGTATGAAAGGCATCTTGTTTCTATTCAAAGAACCGAATGAAAAAGAATCAAATGTATTCTATAATCCAAAAATTGAAAAAGTTTCAATTACGATCGAAGGTGTACCTAATCAGCTTTACGCGCACGGCCAGAAAAGGTATCAACAATGGGAAGAAATTTCAAAATATTTTGGTGATTCTAAAAGTCAACACGCTATACAAATTGTAAAAGCATTAAATTTATCTAACGTTAAACAAGCTGATTATTTATTCGATAAATACGGTTTATTTTTAGATTTGAGAACGAGCGATGATAACACATTACACGGTAGCGGGAGGCGATTAAAGAATCTATCAGAGGGAATTACTCTTCAAATAGAAAAACAAGGTGAAAATGCGGGTGTACTAGAAATGTATACTTATTTTATTATGGATGCGCAACTCAATATCGAAAACAATCGATATCATAGTGTTATATTTTAACTTGTAATTTCTTGTTTAATATTAAAAGGCAAATCAAAGCAAAAACAAATGTTTTTACCAAAATATCCACACGTGGCGTTAATTTGTGGACAAACAGGCTGCGGAAAAACTGAATTTATTTTATCATTGCTAGAAGGAGAATATTTTAAATATTTTGAATGTATAGTTATTTTATGCCCTACAATCGCTGATAATGATACATATAAAAAAAGAAACTGGTTTTATAACGACGAGCGAGTGTACTTTGACGACTTGGAAAACATGTCGTTAGACAAAGCGATAAAAATTTATAGTGATGCGCTTAAAGGAAATGAGACGTTGTTTATCATCGACGATTGTAGCGCGAGTAAAGAATTAAAATATAAAACTTTTTCAAAATACCAGCGGCAGCACGAGTTGGTGCGGTTGGCTTTTTCAGGGAGACATATTAGACACTCTTGTTGGATTTTATCACAAAAATATAATAGCGTTTTAAAAGATTTTAGAGAACAACTCAAGTGGGTATGTTTATTTTATTGTAAAGATAGAGATTCATTCGAAGATTGTCTTCGAGAAAACGATGTCGTACCTACGAAAGAAAAAAGAATTGAAATTCATGAACAATTAAAACGAGTTAAACATCGCAAATTGCTTTTAAAAACGGATCAACCTACCGGTTATGATATTATAGACTAGGTCATCTATAAGTTGTAGTAGGTTACTTGTTAAGTCATCTATAAGTTGTAGTAGGCTACTTGTTAAGTCATCTATAGGTTACTTGTGTTTTGTTTTTTTAAATAAATATTATAAAATCTATTTATAAACATGAATACTATACAATTCGATTATTTATTTAGTACAAATATTAAACGAGTAAAAGAAACAATAAATAATCTTTCTCAACTTGTTAATACTGAAGAAAAAAGAAATGAACTAGTACTAGTTTTAAATGAAAATACAAAGCGAGCACAACATTTATTTCAGAGTATAGATAAACAACAAGTAAAAGATCTAATAAATAATCTTAATTTACTTGCTAATACTAATAATTTATCTCTATTTTTTTATTAAAGTAACAAATTATTTTATAAATGTTTAATAAATGGAAGAAGTTTCTGAAATTTTGAATGAAAATCCGCAAATGCTAAGCCCACCACCTTCGCTGTTAACAACTCTAGACACAAGTGACGCGCAGGCAGCGGCCTTTCTAAAGCAAAAACAACGAGATGAACAACTATTACAGGTTGTAGTGGGAGGAAATTCAACTAAATTTTTAGGTAAAGAGTATAGCGTTAGCGATATTGAAGCTTTGTCTACGGAAGAGCGTAACGCGTTACACACGCAATATGAAACTAAATTAGGTAGCATTATAACAAAATCTCTAGGGAAACATATTTTAATGATATACGCTAAAGTATTAGGCTTAAGCTTAGATCGTATTAATTTATACGGACATCAATTTGAAATTGATGATGAAGGTAAATTAATTTCAGATTTAGAAAAAGATCTATTCATTTATAATCTGCTTTCAACAAAAG
Source organism: Zoroaster sp. YZ-2022 (assembly GCA_029582265.1). Taxonomy (NCBI): domain Eukaryota; kingdom Metazoa; phylum Echinodermata; class Asteroidea; order Forcipulatida; family Zoroasteridae; genus Zoroaster; species Zoroaster sp. YZ-2022. The sequence continues at coordinate 24,549,042 of CM055816.1, read as the reverse complement.
CGTGTGAAATATACTACAATTACGCCGCTATGATAGCACCGCTCTATGACTTTAATTACAGCAAATCATTTAAAAAGAAAAGAAGAATCTTGTTTAGATAATAAAAGCGATGGAGACAAACAACAACCAAGAGAATACATCGAGCGCACTACCGCAAGCACAAACACTACCACCGCCGACGCAGTCTGAGGTGGTAACGAAAACGCCGACTAAAAGAAAAAAAAAAAAAACAGAGTTGCGGCTGGAAAAAAGCTTGCTAAACTAAATAAAGAAAAAAAACTTGCTCTTGTAAACGCTAAAGTGAGCAAAGCAGGTTCTACTAAAACTGTAGTTAACCGTAATAACGCATTATTACAAGTTAAAAAAACAACAGACAATGAAACGAGCTATTTTGTATATATCGGTATTGGTTTAGCTATTGGAGGTTTCGTATATTTTTTGTTTAGTAAAAAGCCAAGTGAAACAGAGTCAGCGGTTGTAAATGAACCATCAAAACCAGCTCAGACTGCGCCACTTTCTTTACCAAAAGAACTCACAGTTTTTGGAATGGAATAATTTAAAAATTTAAAATAATTATTATAGCAACAAGTATAAAATAAGATGAATACAAAAACAATCGCCGATTCAGCTTATCATAGTGGTGTTTTAACAATGTTTACTGTTTTATACAGCATGTTAGGTAAAAAAACATTAAGCGTAGAACCAGCTAATTTAAATAAATTAGATATAAAAGATGGATTGAAATTAACCGTAACGATTGGATTATCTTCAATGACGCAAATGTGGTTAATTAAACAAGGTATTTTACCGAGCTCGCTTATGCCTCAAAATTCTATAGAATAAAAATGTTCAATAAACATTAAATGGATAAACAAATAAAACTAATGCTACAAAATGCATATTATAGTCCAAAAGGATACTACAAAGGTTTAGACGCAATTAATAAATTAGCTAAAGAAACAAAAGTAAATAAAAAAAGTAGTTAAACGTTGGATTAAAAAGCAAGCGCTATGGCAAATTTATTTACCCTATCCTAAATATATTCCAAGACCTACTAGTTCAAATAGTAACACGCAAGCGCCAAATCAAGTTCATCAAGCAGATTTATTGTTTCTTCCGCATGATACAATAGCTAAAAAGACGTACAAGTACGCGTTAACTGTTGTAGATGAAGCTAGTAGATATAAAGAAGCAGAGCCGTTAACCGATAAAACAGCTATTCAAGTCAGTAATGCATTTGAAATTTTTTATAAACGTAGCTCTCTTACTTGGCCTAAAATTCTGCAAGTTGATCCTGGAAAATAATTTATGTCTAGCGTTAATGTATTAATGAGTAAACACAAAGTAAAAATTCAAAGAGGCGAGGTGGGTAATCATAGAGCTCAAGGTATAGTAGAGCGATTTAATAGAACTTTAGCCGAAAGATTATTTTCTCATCAATACGCGCAAGAAATAGCAACAGAAAAGAGATCTCGAGTATGGGTTAAAAGATTACCGGCTGTTGTAAAAGCATTAAATAATACAACAATGCGTCTTATAAATTTAAAACCAAAAGACGCGATTAAAATGAGTGTTGTAGAGCAAAATCCAGCCTCACCAGTTAGCGTCGTTAAAAAAGAAAAACGAATTCTAAACAACAGTTTAGTTCGTTATTTATACGCACCTGGTGAAGCTGAAAAAGATACGAGACGTCGCGCTACCGATCCTATATGGAGTATAAACATTTATAGAATAGCTAAAATGATACAAGGTGCTAATCAACCCATCTTGTATTATTTAGACGCGGGTCCTGCGCGTAGTTTTGTAAAAGAAGAATTACAAATTATTCCTCGAGATACGGAAAATCCACCTCAAAAAGTAGCTAAGTAATTCTGTAGTCACCGTAAGCTAAAGTATGTATTCCGTTTTCTAAAATATATTTTTGTGTGTCTAAAGGAGATAACGATATTTTATCTACTCGAGTTGAAAATAATCTATTTTTTCATGCCTAATAAAATTCATCTTGTGATGTAGCGTATTATTTTGAGATAAAACTTGTTTATATGTTTCGTGTTTATTATTTTCTTTTAAAACTTGTTTTTTTAACACCTTTAGCTTTTCTTATTTCTTTTTCATTCGATAAAAGTATCGAATACATTTTTGGTCTTAAACATACAATTTCAGAGATTAAAGTTCCCGCAGTCTCGTCTTTCATTTTACCAATCACTTTTTTATTTTCTTCGGAAAATAGGAAATGACCTTTGTCATAATTACTAAAATCGTATAAATCTTTGTCTTCTTCCATATCTTTATATACATCTTCCGTTTGAATCTCAAGTAACAAACTATCTGTATCCGTATACAGTAAATTACACCTCTCACCGTATTTTAGCTTTAAATGTTTGTAATAGAAATCATACATTAAATGTTTAGATAATTCTAAAATAGACATTCCTACGTATACTGGGCGGTTGAGTAAAAGTTTTGTTTTGTGCATGTGAATCGCTACTAAATCGTTATCAAAAATTCTTGCCTCGGCAAAATTTGGTTTTGCAACAAGTTTGCGAATTTGATTTTCGGCTTTTTCATCGTTTAACCGCTTCAAATTCACATTAACGCGTTTTCCATCGTTTTTCCAAAAACTGAATTGTTCATGAGTTTGTATAAATCTTTTTCAAAATCACTCGTTGCGTCTTTTCTGAGTTGTGTGTTTTTATCAATGTATGATTTCATCCAACACGATTCATCAAATTCTAAAACTCGATGAATTTTAGTTAGTTTCATACCGAGTTGTAAATATAATTGTAAATTACGATAATGAAGTACATAATTACGTTTATCGTATAAATTTAAAACTAATTTTGAGGCGTTTGGAGCTGGTTTGTCTCCTAATAACTTGAGCTGATACGGTGACATCCATTCTTTCGGTACTACCAACGACTCTGGCGCGAGCGGAAATGCGTCGTGAGAATCGTGTAATTCTTTAGGATATTCCAAATCAACTTCTAAAATACATCCTTTATTACTTTTAAATCCTTCTCTCTCGAGTCTGTCAATTTGTTTACTAGTCATCCATTTAAAATTACCCGTTGGTAAAGGTTGACTCATCGCGTACGCGTACAAATTATTGGCGTCTAAATACAAAATGTAACTCGATGGTTTTGATAAATCGTAATCGGGTAAATATTTATTGTTTGCTTTAGCGTATCTTTTACTTACCATGCACGTTCCTCCTCGTGTACCTTTTTTCTATAAATAAATGCATATCAATATCTGTAAACAAATCTAAAGTTTGTTTTGTGTGTTTTAATAAAGCGTCCCAACTTAATCCAGGGCTAGTATAACAATTGGCCGGATCTAAATCATATTGTTTTATACAAGTATTACGAACATTTTCAAATACATCCGCTAATAAGCAAGTATCGGTACGCACGTATAAATCGTGATAATCTCCTAAATTTTTACAATTAAATATATCCCATATCTTCTTTGCATGCGAGTATTGTTCTTTAGTAATGTATTCATCGTTTAAACTACTATAACAAGATTCTATAGAAGGAAGTTGTACTTCTTCAAATCGTTTAAAACTATCCATATACTCGTAAGGATAAATCGGGTTCAAACTTGCTAGTAATTGGAAAATAATTATTTGATTTTACGAGTTTATCCAACGAAGCTAATAAAAATTGAGCGCTGTCGATAAAGCGTAGTTGACTGATTGAAAAAGAAATATATTTTTCTATATTGTTTGGAATACACGTTAGATTTCCTAACGTTTTACCCGCGGCTTGCATAATGAGGTGCGAGTCGTAACCTCGTAAATTATGAAATACAACCGGTATAAAAGTTTTCTCTGGTTTTAAAGTTAATTTTAAATTACAACAATTGTGCGCTGCACCTCTATATTTGCCGGTAATGTGACAATGGTCGCGTACTTTTCTAAACTTGGCTTCATCATCTTTTAAAAAAATTCTTTCACATATCCAACACTGTTTAGCGTTTTTAAAATGTTTTACATCTTCTTTAGTTATTATTAATTTTTGAAAGTTTTTAAATATCTCGTTGATGTTTTCTTCTTCTTTTTCTAATTCAGTTAAAAAATGTTCAGCCGCATCTTCTCCTCGGTAAACGATAGGAGAACTACTTTCACCGTCGCAACGAATGACTACGTACGAATAACCGCAAACGACGTGTTCTTGTAGTTTTTTAGTATTCGTATTATTAACATCATCAACCTTTTTAATAATACTTTCAAAATCGGCATATATAACAAAAGGAACTTTCATCTTTTTATGATAATTTATAAACTTTAACTTGTCGTTTTTACCCTTTACAGGCATCACAACCGTTGTTGGTCTGTCGTTTATTCCCTTACACATTTCTACGTGATTTTCGAAATACGCTTTTGTTGAAAAACCCTGTAAACATCTTAAACAAAAATGTTTACGAGGATTGTGTTTCGTTTGATCGTGAAGTAATTTATTTATATCTTTAATCCAAACGTAGTGAGATCTTGTTCCTTCTTCTTCTTCTTTGTGAATTAATAATAAATTTATACGATCTAGTTCCGCGAGTTGATCGCTAAGTTTGTAAACTAGTATTGTTTTTGACTCGCAACCAAAAACGTTTATTGCTATACAATTTTGTTTCTCTACTTGCTTAATTTGATTAATCGGTGTAGGTGTATCAATATTATTAAAATTTAAACCATCCTGCGTCGGATATTTAGACATTCTATAAACATGATTGTTTGCGGGGAAAAGAGCACTACGCAGCGCCCATCGCAAACAATTATCGTCGTCGTTTTTGACGTTGATGCACGCTTTTTTATTTTTTATATAGTTACATAGCTCGATATAAGAACCACCTCTTAAAGGTTGATATCTCGCGTAAGTAATATTCATATCAACAATACGATCTACCTCCCATCCAGAACCATTTTGAGTCCATTTTTCTAAAGCCTCTTGAATTTGCGAAAAAACTGTATTAAATACATTTTCAATGTCATCCAAATTCAATAAAACGATTTGCCTATTATTATGAAATCTTGGCTCAGCAAAATCGATCGTACCGTCTAGTTTTTCTTTATGTAATTTAATACTTATATATATCATAAACTTGTACGACCCTAACTCTTGTAAATCTATGTCAAACTTGGCTCTAATCTTTGGTTTTACCGCTTCCCAAAAAATGTTTAAATCTTTTTCTTTGCTATGATTCAGCGGAACGACCATTCTTCGTTCGCGTAAATATCTTCCACCGTTAATTAGAGTATTAAATCTCAACTCTTTTTCTTGACCATAAAACCTTTTAATAGCGGCTACGTAATCTTTCTTTAACAACTGCGCTCTTTTACCCGCGCCGCGTTCTGGCAGCCCAATATTTTCAGCCGCTATAAGCTCTCTCAATTCTACTAAACTTAATTTAGACAATGGCTTTGGTTTATGCTGTTTTAAATAATTTTTTACACCTTTGTAATATGCGCGTTTATCAACTTTACCCTTGCTGTTTTTCGTAAAAATTATTTCTCCAATGTGCTCACGTGAAAACTCTTTCAACATTGGTTTTGTCCATTTTGATAAATATCTTCTTCTTTCTTCAATTCTCTCCATTTATTATATAGCAAGATAATATTAAATCAATTTCTCACTTTTATAAGTTATACAAAGTTAAATCATTTTCTCATTTTTATAAGTTATAAAAATAGTAAACCAAAATTTAACCTTTACATCTAGTACATATTTGTGCTTTTGCTTTTGTACCCATACCACATTTCATACACGCAAGAGGAATAGATTTTCCACATTTAAGTTTCCATTGATGCAACCCACAAAAATTCCCACCACACACACTAGCTTTTAAACATTTGTCTGTTTTACCAACTAAAAGCCATTCGCATGGAATAATCTTTTCAACTGGTAAAGCATTTAAATGTTTTCTAATACTAAATAAATAATCTTTTTTATTCACTTTACCATTCTTGCTAGATGCTCGTACTACCGTTATATTGTTTGCCTCAACATACTCTTTCAGTTGAGCGACAGTATTTATCCAAAAATTTATCTTTGTTGTCATCTCTACAATTACTCAACAAAATATTAAATCGATTTCTCATTTTTTTTTTTTACTTTTTAACTTTTCATACCTCTCTACCTACCCACAACAATCTTTAAAATATGTTAATGACGTCATCCACATAAAAGGGAATTCCCCTAAAAAATCATTTTAAGTAGGTGGGCCAGGACGCCCTTTTTAAGATTTCATACCTCCCCGCCCCTTTTTTAAATTTAAAACCAAGTAACGCCTCTTTTTAAAATTTAAAACCAAGTAACGCCCCTTTTTAGGTAGGTGGGCCAGGACGCCCTTTTTTAAGATTTCATACCTCCCCGCCCCTTTTTTAAATTTAAAACCAAGTAACGCCCCTTTTTAGGTAGGTGGGCCAGGACGCCCATCTGACATACTACTCTATGGGGTCATCTTGCATAACAGATTTGTTTCCCTTCACTGTGCGCGGACGGCTGGTACCAGCTATCACCACGGATAGACTGAGCAGCGTAATCTGTAGAAAACAACGAGTTTTTAGTTTGTATTGCAATGTAACACAAAGAAAAACCATGGATCTAAGGTATTTATATCTTTTCGTTAGGAATTGCATTCGTTTGTCGATACTTATTGGTAATATCGGCCTTACAGAGTACGTACATGGGTAGCGAATAAGCGCTGGCCGCACTTTTATTTTATTACAAAGTGATGAATAAGAAAGTACAGATATTATACGCTGTGCGTGCGTTGAAGTGACGAATAGGCGACCACGCGGCATTTGATTTTTTACATAGTGACGAATAAGTTCAAGTCATTGTTACACATAGATAATCAACATTTTAAACAAAGTAAACACAGCAAAGTACCAACCAGGTACTTATTAACACATTAACAAAGCCAAGAAACTATCAGCGAAAATGTGTCCGACTTAAAACATGCTGGACGTAAGCCACTTTAACGGCTCGCGCGCGGGCCACATTTTGGCAACGAGCCAAAGGCTCCAACGTCATCACGTGACAACGAGTCTTGTTAAATTGTTTTAATAACTGAGCGCACAATATTGACCAATAAAACTGATAACCTTTATTTGATATCCTACTTATTTCAGTAGTCCAAAGATAAATAAATTATTAATAATTTCCACACTTGACCTTGATTGTTAAACGTATACTCGTAACGCATTTTTTTCCGGTTCGTCACTATGTAAAAAATTCGACGATTTGATGTTTACAATTAATTGACAAGATCATCATTTAAAAAAAATAACGGGATGAATTCATGAAAAACAAAAAATCATAAAGTTCAAATTTTGTTTTCTTGAATAAGCAAAAATCTAACTCATAGAGAAATGCATACTCAAAGAAAGACACGTGGTACATAGAACATTAGGACAAAAACCTTTATACATGCTATACTTCATCCACTTCGTGACATCTGAACTGAAGAGGGCGCTCTTAACATAAAAGTAGAATCGATCCTATCAAAACGGGTTTCACTGACGCCAAACACAGTCTGGGCTGTGTGTGCTCTGTATATAGCTTTCAAACATAAGCAATTATACAAATGAAACACAAACAATTGAAAATAAAAGCAAAATCCATCACATGTTTGTAGTTGTATTAGTGCAGTGTAAGTTTAATTGGAAATGATATCAAATACCAGTGTGTATTTTTATAACCAAACTTTCTCTATACAACTGTCAGCAGACGCATTTTAAAAGTTAAAACCAAAGTTGTTGAGTTGTAATATTTTCAGACGGTTATTTAAGGACAAGATGTCAGAATGACTGATAAGATGGGGCTTATCCCTAACCATGCTTAAATTCAAAAAACTTTAACATTATAATGGATCATATTGTCCACAGTAGTAAACAAAAGACACATAATTGTTCAAGCTGATAGATTTAGTTGCGACCAGCAGCAGCAGGCTTAACACTTTTCTGACGTGGGATTTATGTGAACCCCTTCAAACATCAATTAGCCAAAACATCTTGGAAAATGCAAAAAATATTACCATTTCTTACACATCCATATCCGTTGTAAACCTAATCTTTCTATCACATAGGTGCAGTAGGTTTTTAAGTATTATACCGCGGCCATCTTTGCTTTCCTGTACACAAGTCTATGAGAATCAGAATGAGGCACATGTACAACTGAACCAGTAGACAGGTTCCTTACAATGTGATGGTTCCAATCATAACAATACCGCCTGTAGATAGGGAACGTGACTATGGGAGACGCGTGTGAGGAACAAACAATACACAATGGCCAATAATGGTTCCATTGGTAATAACTAGCGCTCTCAACGATGTGGCTCGGCGTATTGTACTGGATCTCGACCGTATCCAATGCCATCAAAAGGTACCGTTAAAGCAAATCATTGTTAGCAATTTTCAGAAATTTTCCAATTAATGATTTCTCATATAAGTTTTGAGGCTTTGCATGGTGGAATATTGATATCGTTTCGGTTTGCGGTAACACCATGTGTTTATCTCAACTAACGTGAAGCTGAGGTACTGGTTCTGAAAAGAACCGTATCGCACAACTCGTATCTCAACCTTCGTTAAGTGAGAAAGGTTCAAGGGAGAACCAATTTCGGGCAATTCGTTTTTCTCTACTGTCGCTAAGTGAGAAATATGGTTCAGGGAGAACCATGGGGACTTCACGGGTTATTCTCAACGTTTCGATTAGCCTGCTCTAATCTTCGTCAGGAGAATGAAGAGGTTTGCCGATGCAACTCCTTAAGTAGTATTTGCTGGGATTATGTGTAGAATGGGAAGTGTTCCGATTGGTGCTAGTGTTGTGTGATGTGTTGTGATTGGTTGCCACCGTGGCATTGTTCTTGCTGTGTGTGTTTCCTGCTGTGTGTGAGTTGCCTGCTCGCTGAGGCGTGTCAGTTGACAGTGTGGTGTGGGTGTTGGTGGATGGTAGGATTGTATGCCAAATGTTGCTGATGAAAAAGCCGATGTCCTGGGGGACAGTGTCATGTTTATGAATTTCAATAGCGTCTCTGATACGACGGGTGTACCAGTGCTTTTCCGGGGCTATGATCTTTGCATTCTGCCAGTCAATGATGTGGTCCAAATCGGTGGAGTGTTTGATGATCGCAGATTTGTCACATTCCCCTCTGCGGCCGTGGGCCTTGTGTTCATTGAGCCTGGTCGTAAGGTCTCTGCCGGTCTCGCCAATGTACACTTTCCCACAAGTGCAAGGAATTCGGTAAACCCCAGTGCGACGGCTGGGATCATGTCTGTCCTTGTGGGTGTGTAACTTCATTTCCAACTTGTTTCGAGTCCGGTAGTAGACCTTAATGTCAGCTTCCCTCAGGATACGCTGAATCTTGTGTGAAGTGTGGCCAATGTACGGTAGGACGGCAATAGGTTTTTCGGTTGCGTCAGAGGATCGTGGAGTGTTCCTATTCGGGAGGAACTTAAGCTTATCAGGTCTGTACCCATTGTCTCTTAACACGGCGTTAAGATGTTTCAACTCGGATGGCAAGTGCTCTTTATCACTGATAGTGTGTGCCCTTCGAAGTAGGGTGCGATTCACGGAGGATTTCACGGATGGTGGGTGGAACGACCGGGCATTTAGGTAGCGGTCTGTGTGTAGGTTTTCTGTAAACCGAATGCCTAAGTGAGCCATCAACCCGTTTGGAAATGAGTACATCAAGGAAAGGCAACGAGTCGGATGTCTCAGTTTCCATGGTGAATTGAATGCTCGGATGTTGCTGGTTGAGGTGACCGAGGAAGTCACTCAGTTTGTCGGAACCGTGCTGCCAAATGATGAAAGTATCATCTACGTATCGAAGCCATAGTTTGGGTTTGTATCGTGCCGTCTCGAGGGCTTTCTGTTCGAAATCTTCCATGAAGATGTTTGCTAGGACCGGGGATATCGGGGATCCCATTGGAGTGCCGAAAGACTGTTGATAGTAAGTCTCTCTCCATTGGAAGTATGTGGATTTCACACATAATGAAAGTAGATCAACGATTTGATCTGGCGTTAGGCTGGTTCGTTCCGGGAGCGTGCTATCATGTTCGAGTACCGACTTGGTTACGAGGATAGCCTCGTCTGTCGGTACATTGGTGAGTAATGACTTGACGTCAAAACTCACTAGCGTGTCGGAAGGCTGCAATATGGTTCCCTTTATGATGTTGATAAACCCTGCTGAATTGGGTACATGGTGGGGCGTCTTACCCACGAGTGGGTGTAAGAGCTTTGTCAAGTGTTGGGCGAGGTTATACGTGGGGGAACCTCGGGATGAGACAATCGGTCGGAGCGGTCTGTCTGGTTTATGAATCTTTGGTAGGCCAAAGAATCTTGGGCATTTCGAGCTGGACGGACGGAGGTGCCTGTATAGTGCTTTGGGTAAGGCTGTGCTCCGGTTTAAGGAAAGAAGTTTGGCGGCGACTTCTAATTTCTCAGAATTGCTTTCTAATATTTTAAAATCCAAATTAATGTTTTAAACGGAGGTGGAGGTGAGTTGGGCCATGGGGGAAGGTTAAGACAGGAAGATCCGTTTAGGGGTGGCCATTGAATGTTGACGATTAGGATAAACAAAATCTACAACAATGGGCAGGAGCTCAAATCTTCATGAGGGATGGGATATATATCCCCTAAAGATTTGACGGGGGATGACCAATACAATTATCCATCGATAGAGGGTGGGCTTTTCACCTGGATCATAGTCGTCTCTTGTCTCTGCCTAGGACAGGGAAGGGGTTAGGAAGTCATTGTGTATACCCTGTAGCTAGAGGAAGGGGAAAGCGCCTTCCTATTATGCTCGCCAACCCCACCCCTCCCCGACACCCCAAGAGATTGTGGCCGGAATCCAACACTGGTTCAACACTGCTGGTTCCAAATTGGGGCACGAAGGATAATGATCAGGCCATGTGGAAACACGTTGAAATTCCATTGTTTTTTTTAGGTGTGGCAGACATAGGAGGGCGCTTTTCAGAATGGGTAAATCTTGTGCAACTGCAAGAGTTCACCCAATCTAAACAGCGCCCTCTTTTTGTGAGGAGTCGGAGAGGAGGAAATGGGTGGGCGGGGAGAGAGGCAGGGGAGGAAATGCCGTGCCGATAAATATCAAGGGCAAATAAATATCCCCAAAATGAGTAGCTGGGACGTAGCATGCCCCTTGATATTTATTTGGTAACTTGGCATTTTGATCCCCTTCCTCTCCCCACCCCAGAAGTCTCCCCTCCCTTCCTCCGGGACTCTACCCATCTAACTCCCTTCCTTTCCCTCTCCCTTTCCTCTCCCCCTTCCCCTTCCTTCCACCCCTCCCCATTCCTCCCCACCCAACGCCTCTCCCTATTCAGCATCAAGTCGAAATTTAGTGAAAATTTATTCTGGTCCACTAAATTTTCGCCTTAATACTGGAAATGATTTTTGTTTTGTTAAACAGTGTCCTTTTGTAATGTTATGTTAGATGTCCCTTCAATAATGTCAGAGAGAGGTTTAGTTATCTATAGTCTCTGTAAACCTCATGTCGCCGTTTGTCCTCATCTGTCAGGTCACGTGGTCAAGTTTAGAAGACTTTGATTATACACAAACTCAGAAATGAAAGAGAACATTTGTATTCGGTTCCTATCACTCAGTTTATTGCACTTGATTCGAACCAGGTTTTTCAACAGTATTAATTTAATTGAGGCTATCCAACATTTTCGACATTTTCAAGATAAAAATTGCGAAACACGTCCATTATTCTTCTTTGAAAATGTGGATGGCCTCTGACAGCTAATTAATAACATCAATGCGTTATGTACAGGCAATTTTCTTTTAATTACAACGATTGTTCTCAAAGATTGATATTCCGTGCTCAACGTGAGTTTATCTGGGAAATATATTTCAATTTTGAAATGCTGTTTTAGTTTTGTAATAAGGAGTAAAGAATAGTTATATAAAATGTAAATGAATTTATGACATTACGTCATCAATTCATTTAAATTTTATAATGGTTTCTCATTTAAAATGACATTTTTAACTTTTGTGACCAACACCGCTTGAGCCTGGAATATATTAATATCTTTAATGACTTTAATTATAAAATTAAGTAAATTGTAAACAATTCAAATCCATTGTCAACAAAGACAGCATAAATTCGGCAGACTACTTATGTTTTGTTTTTTCATCAGTCACTTTCCTCGTATGTACACTCACGTGAATCAGAGAACAAAAGAGGGGTCGAAAACAAATCAATTGACGGGTGCTTCGCCAAAGGCCAAGGACATTTCAAAGTCCGCAGAATTCGCTAGATTGTAATTGTTGACAAGAAACTAGGGTATATGTAAATTCTACAAATACATTCAAATATTAATTTAAAAGATTTCAATAAAGATTTCTAAGTATGCTGAAATAGTTTAACAACATTTTGGCCAAGTCACTGGCTAACAATTACTGGCTAATGGAATGTAAAATAATTTTTGTATCATTACTATTATTATTTTTTGTATGTTTGAATTTTTGTACTTTTGTATTTTTTAATTTTTTTAAATGTTATATTTAGTATTTATTATTAATAAGACCATGTAATCTCGTTTGGGGAAAAATTACCGTCCGGCTAAACTGGGATTATTTTACCGTTCATATCCATTGTGAATATGTAGGGAGGGAGATGCGATTGGAACTACCTACCCATTATTGGACAACTATTTAACCAATTATTGAATATAAAATATATAATAGAAATCAAGTCAGGCCTAATCCATTAGGTTGAGCAAGGACGATTAATATTTTGTTGACATGGTCTGTATTTGTTCACATTTTAGTATTAACCTTTTTCGGTAGTAAGTAAAATCCACTAAATAAAGCTAAACACACCATTCATATATGATTTAGACCCGTAGACTAGTTTGAAAATAAGGGATGGGATGGCTTATAGACATTATATAACACTATTAGTAATAGTCTATAAATGCATCCATAATTTTTAAGAATGAAGAGATATTTATACAATAAAATAAATGTGAAAGTTTCAGTTTATTCTCGTCGTTAACGAAAAAATAGTGAACAAGTAATTAGATTTGTTTGCATGTATTCAAATGTGTAAAATACATTTCTCACGTTTTACAGAATCTCAGACGGAATAATTTCTCTAGATGTTTGGTACGAGCAAATAACTTCACATAAAGTAAGTTTTTAGATTATAATTTAGTAATCGTGTAATCGGGTGATTACCAAAGGTGTACACTAACATTGCACATTTTTCCAATGGAACCCACTACACATTTGTCGCAACTACACAATAATGTTTTAAAATATCATTAGGACACCAGAGCAAGTGCAACATGTCCGGGAGGGGGAGGGGCATTCACAAATACAGATCCCCAGTCTACGGGCCAGTGTTTACGATACTAATATGATTACATTTACAAATATTATGTCATTTTCAGTGCAGTGCATACATTTATAATTACAATTACGTTCAGACCAACTTTAAACACCAAATATATTTTTCTATATTACCAAACAAAAATGCGCACAACTTTTCCAGCGGCCAAGGAAAGCCACTGCGGAATTTTACGAAAAACAAAAGGAATTCTTGTGTAATCGCTGAAAGGTCGAAGCCTTTTTCATGATTCCCAGCTTTGAAAACTTCATTAAGTGAACTAACAAGACAAATATCTCAAGTTCATTCAGTGTTATGTATTTCTGATGATATAATGTACCGTGACAAACATAAAATTCCTTCAATTCAGTCAAGATAACTTCATATTTAAACTTCTATCTTAATGTCCAAAGTGATGAGAACATTAGTAATTTTCCAAATGATTCGCTATTTTACCGGCAAGTCTGGTTCAGTTATATTTTCCTATTTAGTAAGAAATGTATCAACCTTATTGTTAGTGACATTGTAAAACCACTGACATTGTAAAAACCACTGTTAATTAAATAGTCTATCGTCGGTGCCATTATTTTGAAGAGCAATGAATCTAGCTGCATCATCAATGCATTCATTCACTTAATTTCTTGTTATCCACATCCAATCTTTATCAATTATATAGCGTTAACCAAGGCTGTTATCGTACGGTACCTCCATCCCGTACCGATTTCTGGCCAGAGAAATTCAGCATACACTGTGCATTTCATTTCATATAATATACATAACATACATTGTACAGGACACGTACATGTACATCTATCCAACGAGTGGTCATTGTCTGTATTTACATACATGTACATAACACATATACATTGTACAGGACACGTACATGTACATCTATCCAACGAGTGGTCATTGTCTGTATTTACATACATGTACATAACACATATACATTGTACAGGTCACGTACATGTACATCTATCCAACGAGTGGTCATTGTTTGTATTTACATAATTATACATGTACATACAGTGTGTATACATATGGATTCATGCACTGTGTGTAATGACTGCAACGGGGGGTTCAGATAGCTAACTGTAAGTGGGGCAAAATTACGCGACCAAACCGTTCCGATGCGCCTTGGTCAAGGCTATCAATTATATCAAGAGATTTAACTTAACCAAAATGGTCAAATAGTTTGTTAAATCGTTAAATAAAATAAATATAAAAAAAGTAAAATAAACTGAACTAGCTTTCAATATAAGGTTTTCAAAATTTAGACCAAAATATTGTTTCCATTTATAATTATAAAAAATAAGGTAGGTACAAATGGATACCTTTTCAGCTCCTGTTATTATTATTATTATTTGTAAACAAATAATTAGGGTGGAAAACACACCTTTTTTGGCCTAAACACAAAATATAAGGCCTATAATAACATATGTTTTATTTATTTATAATTATTTGTAATTTATAATTTATATTTATAATTAAATGATAAAGGTAGGCGCGATGTGTTTGGTGATTGCGGGTAGACGGGAAACACACATATTTATGTTTTTGACCGCGAAATAAAGCTACTATTTTATATTCTGTTTTTCCAGTATGTTTCCAGTAATGTTAATTGGTGTACTTACATGTCTGTTTCACGCATTTTCATGCTGGATGCTTTGAGAGGAATTAAGTTGTTATGCCAGTCATGCCACATAATGCCTTTGTTATCCGGATTGCGCCCATCTGGGTAATAACGACCATTTAAGTGAGAGGCGTGACAGTAATAAAACCACCAGGCTCCTTCATAGCGTTGTGCACAATTTAATCCACTTGTATGCGGATCATTGTTATTATCCTTTGTAGTGAAGGGTATTCCCTTGTGCTCATCAAGAGAGTCACCAGCAGTGCTGCTCACATCGTAGTCGCCATAATTCAGTGTGTACTTCTCACCAGTGATTTGGAAATCCGTGTATTTCGCGAATGCCGTATCGTCACTCCAATCTGTGAGATCTATGCGGAGGTCCCATGTCCCGTGTGATTTATCAGATGTCAGATTCACCAAGTTATCATTCCCTAACCAATGCTCCCCGCTTAGATCACCGAAGCCAGACTTATACTCACTCCAGTCACGATAAAAGTCAATATTGCCGTCCTCTCTGCGCTGAAACACAATCCATCCGCCGCCGTCAATGTCCATTTCACAATAGACTTGGAGACCGTCGCTGAATCCGTCTGGGTAGATCTTGTAGACACCACTTGTGCGGTAACCTGCCTCCATTAGCCCTTTACAACTTCTGTTGTGAGCAAAGGAGATATCAGGCAATGAGAAGAGAGGTGTGTCTTCATTTTCATCGAAGTACACACTTTCTTGATCTTCAACGAATGATTCAGGATACTCAGCCCTTGTGGAGTTATTTAACTCACACAGTTCATTGCATTTATAGAAGTTAAATGACTTACAGTTCTTATCCATGTTACAGTCTCGTCCGCACATGACGTAATAGGGTACAGTTTTCTTGGCATACGTGAAGTTTTTGAGTGCTCGGTTATCTGCAGGGAGATATTCGTTTGCAAGCCCATCACATTGACTTCCCAAGCTTACCGCTTGTAATATCAGTGGTACTATAAACACGAACATCATTTTGAAATGGAGTACGCACATCAAGAGTACTTGCTGCGTCATCTTAAATGTATTGTTTGTATATGGGTGAAAACGTTTCAATGTAAATCCAGTTAAATAAGTAGAACTATCAGTTTATATTCAATCAAGTATTTCGTTATCATCGGTCGACCAACTGTTTGATTGAAACACGACTATACTGCACACGGCGCAATGTAGAAATGAAACACAGCATCGGCCGATGAGTGTTTATATTGAATGTTTGCGATCCAAAGGATTGTATGCGTAAAGCACTGATTGGTCAAAGTGAAGTCACTGCTGAATGGAGATTTACATGTATCACCTGATTGGTTGACAGAAACTTGATAAGGCTCAGCTTTATCTGTTTTTTGTTTTCTCACAAATTGGTTAAAAAAGATAAAATTATTCAATAATAGATAGTCCCAACCTGAATTGTTTTTATGGTTTGAAGAATTTTGTTTTTCCTTTATGAATTAATGCCTATATGAATTTGTTTAGCACATAAAAAGTTTGGATAATTACTTGATAATTACTACCGACGGCATTATTCGTTTTGTGTTATTTAAGGTTTATGTTAATCCAGTGAATCACTAGAAGAGGATTCGATATTTGTTATGATACAATTTTACAAAATTTTCAATAGAAAAATAGAATATGCACAGGTATAAATATGTATAAATACCTGTACATATTATGTTGGTGTCTGTATTGTACAAATAGGCAATATCGAATATCAAAGAGTAGTCTTGGCTCAAGCGTCAATATCATATTCTCTGAATGCCACTTGTGGAGGTTCAAGGGATTAATGCTATTAACATAATTATTCTATTAAAGACTAGTCTTGGTTCAAGTCTGGTTTGTTTTGTTCATAATATAACATTCAGATTAGACTTAATTAAACCTGACTTGTAAACTTCATCTGTATTTTTCAGAATAGACTCACTTCTGAAACTGACATATTTCGTTTGCACGCGTCATCATTACATCATCAATATAGGCATGTGTTGTTTACCAATACTAACAACGTCCGATCGCGACGAGACTTAAGAAGTATGAAATACGAATATTTGTAAGGCTAATTCTACAGTTACATAATTATTACGTTATAAGGTGTCAAATTACATATTGATAACATTTTACTTAAAACCCCTTACGTTTCACGTTTTTGATGTGTTAATGAACATGTCATTTACATTCATACCTCTAAAAAATGTTGTCAAGAAAACTCAGAACAGCTCTGAGGTCTGTTCAAAAAGAAAACCTTGTCTAGTTTTATGTGTTACCTTGTCTACAATAAAAGAAAAATAAACGTCTTTATAATGTAATTATACAAATACACGTGCCTACACATGTGAGTATATTCGAGCGAGGCCTCCAGTGTTCCCGTCCCGGTGTCCGGACTGGCTCTTGCCGCGCTGGCAGGGTGAGGAAACGCTGGTGTTCAATTTGAAATAAAGAACATTTTTGTTAACTATATTGTAACGGTCGGGTCCAACCCTGCCGCTCTTATTACTACTAAAACGGGCGTGTCTCAACAACCCTGCCGCTCTTATTACTACTAAAACGGGCGTGTCTCAACAACCCTGCCGCTCTTATTACTACTAAAACGGGCGTGTCTCAACAACCCTGCCGCTCTTATTACTACTAAAACGGGCGTGTCTCAACAACCCGCTTAAATAGAACGCGGAAGTCTGATGTGTGATGTACGAGTCTACAATCTGGGCTTGAGGTTGTAAGTGAAGATGGTGTATGATGGTGGAGAGGATGATGATGATGACGATGATGATTTTTACAGAGTTAAGAATGAGGACTGACAAGACGGACGACTAAACCTGATAATAAAAGGTTACCCTGAAACAAAAAGGTTTACTTTCAATTCAACCGGTATATACTTCTTTATTAACTCTCTTCAATGTCTTCCATTTATTAGTTCTATTCAATGTCTTCCATTTATTAGTTCTCTGAAATTTCTTCCATTTAATTAATGGGGGATTCTATCTAAACTTGATGCAGGGTCCCTACTAAATCAATAATTCAAGGATCACGCACAGTGACGGATTATGCATGACCGATCAATCAAGGACTTGTAGCATGTCTATGGTTGACGATGAATAGCATTAACATGTACGCACAGTACTAAAAGCGGCGGCCGCATACACACAGTAACGCACGGCGCCTTTGCTATTTCACCAGTCAGTCCAAGTCACGATCTGCGCAATGAGCTGCTCCGCTGCGCGCCTTTTATAGATTTCTGCAGCTCGCAATTTACAATGTGCGCATGGGCTTGCGCTTGCGACCAAAAGTGATTGGTCAAACTAGTAAACAATGCGGGTGCGACCAAAAGTAATTGGTTAAGCTAGTAAACAAGATGTGCGTGCGACCAAAAGTGATTGGCATTCTCTCATTAACATTAAATCTGGAAGTGTTCTTTAGAAATTATAGCTCCTCAATCCTGTTTGTTAACCTTTATCTAAATAAACAAGGAATGCTCGCTGACAACACAGGTAAGTGTAATTCTTAATAAAAGATTATTACATCAAATAATGGTATTCCAAAGACTTTACATGTTTAAGTACTGGTGTAAGGCTACTGAGGCTCTAATAAATTTAGATACAGAAATCAACACAGTACAGCTTAAGTTTAACTCTTGTTCTGTAAGATTTGCTTCTGGAGAAAAGTGATTTTCGCCACAATACTTAAGTCGCGATCGATTGGTTAAAAACGAAGTCGATTCGCGATCGATTCGCTAATATTAGAAAACGGAAAGTTTGGTACTACCTATAAATCTATATACAAATGGAATTACTTTGATACACATACTTTTTCTATTAAAACAAATAAACGTAATCACCAAAATAAACACATGTCCAATCCAATCCAATCCAATCTGAATTTATAAAGCGCACATCAATCTAGTTGCCTATTCCGAGGCGCTAAACCAGAAACACTTTTTACGATAAGTATCCTGGGTTCTTTTACGTGCATTACACAACACACGGGACCTACGGCTTTACGTCCCATCCGAAGGACGAAGCAATTATGGTTAAGTACCTTGCTCAAGGACACAAGTGTCACGACCGGGGCTCGAACCCACACCCTGCTGCTGGCAACACCAGAACTTGAATTCGGTGCGCTAGACCGCTAGGCATACTACTACTACTACAACTACCTTCTGTGGCAGGAAAATTGCCTATTACAGCAACGCTGACTGTACTTTCCAGCTTGAGCTATTGCAAGCAGGCGATATTCACACCAATCCAGGTCCTGAAGCTGGAATCAGACAATCAGTACCCCAAGATGTTGTCACATCTAGAGATAATGTGTTGCTGCAGCGAACTTCTAGCCCTATTCGCACTTCCTACAACCGTGCAGAACTCTTCAACCTTCTTCATTATAATCATAGGATTGACCACTCTGTTTGGACAATTATCAGATCCCTGGGAATCAACTCTAAATCCAAAACTCGTAGAGGTCATACAGGTGGAAGAAATCGACGCCTTAAGCAAACTTCTCCATTGAACAACGACCATACCAGGCATGATCTGGAATCAGGTAACTGTAACTTTGCATTGTGGAATGCCCGCTCAATAAAACTGAAGATTCCTATGCTATGTGACCTCATCATTTCTAATCACTTAGACATCATTGCTCTTACCGAGACATGGCTCTGTGGAGATGAACGTGACAACCATCCTATTGCTGATCTCACAGCCTCTCCCGACCCATAGTTTCTACCACGTTCCTAGAACGGATAGGGCAGGTGGTGGTGTTGGTGTATGCATTAAAAAATCTTTCAAGGTATGTGAAAATCAACACAGACTTTGGGATTCATTTGAATATCTAGACATCCTGGTTTCTTCATCCCAGAAAACCCCCCTTCGTCTTGTAGTGGTTTACAGACCTCAGAAAAGTAAGACTGGACATCAGACATTCGCTGCTTTCATTATTGATTTGTCATCATTCTTAGAAGAAATAGTATCAGTGCCCAATAGAATACTGATTACAGGCGATTTTAACTTTCATATTGATGACCAGAACAACAGAGAAGCTACTATCTTTTTGGA
Organism: Zoroaster sp. YZ-2022; assembly: GCA_029582265.1. Classification (NCBI taxonomy): domain Eukaryota; kingdom Metazoa; phylum Echinodermata; class Asteroidea; order Forcipulatida; family Zoroasteridae; genus Zoroaster; species Zoroaster sp. YZ-2022. The sequence goes on along the minus strand of CM055816.1, from coordinate 24,528,999 downwards.
ATTGATCAGCTCCTTTAATTTGAGGCAATATGTCCTAGCTCCTACTCATCGTCTAGGGCATACATTGGATTTGGTTCTCACACGCGCATCTGAAGATTTTATCTCTGACTTATCTACTACGCATTATCTACCTTCTGATCATGCTGCAGTTACCTGTTCCCTCAGCATTGGCAAACCAGGCCCAGTAAAGTTAGACATCACCACTCGCAAAACTCATGCAATTGATATCGAGTCTTTCCGTAAAGACATTCTCCAGTCTGAATTGTATACAGCTCCCTCTCCTACGAGTGATCTGGATATGCTAGTGGCTCAGTATGAACAGGTTCTTTGTGGTCTCCTTAACAAGCATGCCCCTCTTCTCTCCCGTAAGATTACTTGTCGCCCAAATGCTCCGTGGTATAATGATGAACTGCGAAAAGTGAAACAAGATCTGAGGCGGCTAGAACGACGGTGGCAATCCTCCAGACTCGAAGTACATCTTCAGATATTTAAAACACACTGTCGTCATTATAACCATCTTATTCGTGAAGCTAAGAAGGCTTATCACTCCAAGCAGTTTGATGGTTGTGATTCTCGAGAACTCTTTAAGAAAGTAGACAAAATGTGTTGCCAGCCTGTCAGGAAGTCATTACCATCTGCAAATTCTTCAGATGAACCATTAGCAGAACGTTTCTCATCTTTTTTTGCTGAGAAGGTGGACAACATAGTAAATGAACTCCTTAAATCTTCTTCACATGTCTCTTCACACTACAGTCGCAGAATGTGTGATACCATCTTTGAGAAATTTACTTCGGTCTCAGTGCAAGAAGTCATCAACCTCCTTGCAAAATCCCCGTCATCTACTTGTGCACTTGATCCTGCCCCACGCATCTCGTCAAGAAATGTGCCAATGAACTTGCTCCCATCATTGCTCGTATCATCAATGTCTCTTTTGCTAATGGTTATTTCCCTGACTCGCTTAAGCTCGCCAACATCACACCACTTCTGAAAAATACAAAACTTGACACAGAAAATTTAAAAAACTATAGACCTGTGGCAAATTTAAAGTTCTTGTCTAAAACAATTGAACGTGTTGCCGTACTCCAGATGCAGAACTACTTGTCTACAAATAATTTAAATGCTACCATGCAGTCTGCATACCGACAAAACCATAGTTGTGAGACAGCCCTACTTCGTGTTTGTAATGATCTGCTTTTAACACTAGACAAGGGACATGAAGCTGTTTTGCTGTTACTCGATTACTCGGCTGCTTTTGATACAATTAGCCATGAAATTCTTTTCCAGCGGCTACAGCACAGATTTGGATTTCGAGAAACAGCATTGAACTGGCTTCAATCATACATCACCAATCGCTCTCAGTCTGTTGTTATTGGAGATTATGTATCGTCCAGTCTTCCATTGAAGCAAGGAGTACCCCAGGGGTGAGTAATGGGCCCCATCGTCTTTACGATGTACTCCTCGCCATTAGATGATATCATAAAATCATATGGTTTTGGTCACGCCATCTATGCAGATGACACCCAAGTCTACACTATACTGCATAAGGACGATTATTTAACTGTCATTCCTAGATTAGAATCATGTTTAAATGAAATTCAGATGTGGTCATCAGCAAATGCTCTTAAGATTAATGAAGGGAAGACAGAGTTACTTCATCTGTCATCACGTTTCAGGAACAAAACTGTTTTACCACCCATTATGTTTAATAAAGTCAATCTCAAACCGGCTCAGTGTGCAAGAAATCTAGGTGTAGTGCTTGATAACCATTTAACAATGACACATCACATCAATAATATTTGTCGGGCTTCTTCTTGTAAACATACAAGATAGGAAAGATTAGACAATTTCTAAATCAGAACATAACTGAAAGATTAATACACGCTTTTGTAATGAGTCGCATTGATAACTGTAATGGACTTTTGTATGGATTACCCGACTCTCTTCTTGTTAAACTTCAACGTATTCAGAACTCTGCAGCTAGACTTATCACTCGTACCTGTTCACATGAACCCATTTCCCCAGTTTTGTATAATCTTCATTGGTTGCCAGTTAAACAGAGAATTATTTTCAAACTTCTTGTAACAACATTCAAATGCAAACATGGTCTAGCTCCTCAATACTTCCAAGAACTAATCCAAAATTACTGTCCTGCAAGAAATCTTCGTTCTGGGTCAATAAACCTCTTAACACCATTTCCAGCTACCACTAAAGCATATGGGCAAAGGGCATTTCAGGTTGTATCTCCTGAACTTTGGAATTCGCTCCCCAATAACATCAAAGAAAGCCCCTCCCTTGAACAGTTCAAGTCTATTCTTAAGACTTATCTCTTTGTCAAATAACTTATGTATTCACTGTATGTATTTTGTAGTTCTATCTATAGTTTTTGTTGTAAAAATGTACCTGTTTTGCTCATTGTATACCTCACTTCTGGTTTTTCTCTTTTCCCCTTTCCTAAAGCGCTCTGAGACTTTATTGTAATTTTGCGCTATATAAAAACTGTTTATTATTATTATTATTATTATTAATGAAACAATGAAGGGCCGCACGACTTGACCCCTTGTCAACCCAACGGAATGGATCCTTTGATCCACTTCAAAAGGTGCAAAAAAATTATGGTGTCTGATCCTGATCGCCCTGGTGCTTCCATTTATGGTTGATCGCACTTTGATCCCACAAAGCCGAGTCTGATCCAGAGGTCATTGACTCTTGTGTATACTCAGTGACAATCCTCCTTAAAAAGGAGAGCCTTGAATTTGGCCCGCCCCTCTGTATGGTCCAACAATGGTTTAACAATGGAAATCTCATATCTGCACAGGCTTTGAAAGTTTACTTGAATAACCCACAAAATGTCTGATACAAATTTCCCTAAGTAGTTAATGTTATAAAAATTAATGTAAATATTGAATATTTATGCTAAGTTTTGGTTTGCTGTACATTTTAACAGAGTACAATAAGGTAGATTTAAATTGAAAAGAAAACATTTATTGAAAATGTCAAAATCAGTTACTGTTTGAAGTAAAATTAAGAGATTTTAACTTGAAATTTATTTACCAAATAGCCTATTGCCTATTCATCAACTGTTATGGAAATGCAAACACACAACCGAATTTGGAGCCGATTTATTTTTTTTGTCACCTCTCAAACCAATTACCAAATTCAACTGCCATCAGTGATTGACATGGTAACATCAGGTCCATATAATGGCATTATCAACACAATTGTTACTCTTGCTTTATTTTGTATATTTAAAGCAATGTTAATAGCTTATAATGATACATGGATAGACATTTCGAAAGTTTTAATAAAAAAGAAATATCATGGAGAGCACAAATAAGTAATAATCTTTTTTTTCAATTTGCTTTGGTAACATAAGTTTTACCGATTTTGATATATGTGATGTAGGCCTATGTATATATGTTGTGTGAAATTATGAATCGAAATAAAAGGAACTGCAAAGTTCCATCAGGGAAAAACAATTGCAGTCAATTATTGGTGTATGCATTGTGGTCTGTTTAACATCTGTTCATCACAGCATACTACAATACAATTTCAGTAATTTCCCCACGAACTGTGTCTGGGATCCAGGCGAGCCAACATGTTCACGTGCCGCTGACATGCTGTGGTCTGTTTCATCACATGTTCATCACAGCATACTACAATACAATTACAATTAAATATGATTTTCCCTGATGGTAATGAGCAAATTTGTTTCAGGTTTGTTCTACTACTAGCTAAAGCAGTACCGGTACCCTTTTTGAGGTTGTTTTAAACACATGTGAGTGTTTTGGTCACGTAAAATACTCAATATTGCAGTGGAGTTACAGTGCTGGATAAACACAACTTATTTTTGTTTGGCCTAATGGTGGAAAGAAGAGGCAAGCAAGACGTGGTTTGTAAATCAATATTTTTCTCCATCTCACTTGTTGAATTGTAATACCAAACAACCTTGATATTTTACAGCAGCTACGACAGTCTTTATTTATCAATTTGGTCAGTTTAGCCAAGTATGGCTACCTTTTCCAATTCATTGCTCACTGCAGATAGGCAAAAGTGTAAAGGCCAAATCAATTTATTTTCCTTGATGCAATGTAGAATTTGTGAATCGCACACTGTAGCGACAATAATTATATGGTAGAGGTACAGTGCTGGATAAATCAAGACTGGTTTTTAATCAATATTTCCCTCCATCTCCCATATTGACTCGTAAAATATTACTATTAAACAACCTTGGCATTGACTCAACAGCTACGACAGTCTTTTATTTTGTAGAGTTACTGACAGCAAAGTCAATATTAATTTGGTCATTTTAGTCAAGCATGACTACCACTCTGCGTTGTTCTATTTACCCTTTCCAATTCATTTAATACTTACTGCAGCCAGTTGAGGTGTGAATTGTAAATCGTACACTGTAGAAGGGTACCATCACTTTAGTTATTTACATTTCAAGCTTTTTAATTCAAGATACGTAGATATTCAGTAATTTCCCCACGAACAGTGCCAGGGATCCAGGCGAGCCAACATGTTCACGTGCCGCTGGCATGGTGTGGTCTGTTTCACTTCTGTTCATCATAGCACAATACATTACAATTACAATTAAATATGATTTTCCCTGATGGTAAAAAGCAAATAGTTTGTAAATCTCAGACATAGTTTGTATAATGACAGAAAATAGGTTTCAGGTTTATTCTACTAGCTAAAACAGTACCCTTTTTGAGGTTGTTTTAAACACATGTGAGTGTTTTGGTCAAGTAAAATACTCAAAATTACATTAGAATATGGTGGAGGTACAGTGATGGATAAACACAACTTATTTCTGTTTGGCCTTATGGAGGAAAGAAGAGGCAAGCAAGATCTGATTTGTAAATCAATATTTTTCTCCTTCTCACTTGAATTGTAATACTAAACAACCTTGATATTTTACAGGGGCTACGACAGTCTTTTGTCACGTAGAGTTACTGACAGCAAAGTCAATATTTTAGCCAAGCATAACTAACACACTGCACGTAGTTCCGTTTTCAGCTTTCCGAATAATTTATTGTTCATTGTAGCCAGTTGAGGTGTGAACTGATCAGCATAAGTCTATGTTTTCCCTGATACAATGTAGAATATTAAATTGTACACTGTAAATGGTACACTGTACACTTGAGTTATTTTCATTTCAATTTTTTTTTTAATGCAAGACATTTTCAAATAAAAATACTCGATAAGTTGATAAACCTCGCTGTGGTATGAACTTGGAAATCTGTCTTGTTTAATTTTCTAGCTTGTTACAACTGTTCCAATGAGTCAACATTTAGCAGCCATCAAAAACCTCTAAGACATTTGTAATTGTTTTAATCAGACTAACAATGTATGTAATAGTGAAAGTAATCATATAATGTTACTAATAATAATGTTTGGAATTAACAAAGAACAACTTAAAAGTGAAGTGAATTTGAACCTGCGACCTCTGGGTTAATGTGCTTGTGCTCTACCAAGTGAGCTATCTAGCCCTATGTTGGCGGTTTCTCTATTTTGAATTACATATAATGTCACTCATAATGTTTGGAATTAACAAAGAACAACTTAATAGAAGTCAATTTGAACCTGCGACCTCTGGGTTAATGTGCTGGTGCTCTACCAAGTGAGTTATCTAGTCCTGTATTGGCGGTCTACATAATTGATCAATATCTTTGTTCAGGGGGCGGTAGTCAGAAGTCACAGAATGCCGTATAGCCACGGATCACGCCCCATGTTACCATACAAAATAATATAAATTTTATTTAGTGTATTCTGTATTCTAATTGTTAATCAGGTACTAACCACATTGTTATGTTTACCTCTTTCATATACACTGTAAAACTTATTTCCACTTCTGCAATCCATCACTATTTTATCCCCCTAAAACCTGGCTCATGAGGTGCAAAAAAACTAAAAACCTAAAAAAATGAAGTGCATAATAAGAGCATTTGAGGCACTTGAGGTGCTTAATATTTGGCACTTGACCGACACTTTATTTATGATTTTAGACCAGTACTATCTTGTCTGAAAATAACTGGCATAGTACAGACACTTGAGGAACCTCAACCGAACTATCCTTATTTTATTCTATACCTGAGCTACAAGAATGTAAATGGAAAATCAGAAACAAATGGGCACATGCTTTGAAAAGTAAACAGATGATGTTTTATTTTAAAAGGTTTGATTGGTAAAAGAATTGGAGAGTGGCTTGGGTGATGATGCTGGCGATAGGTTAATTGTGGTGGTACAAATACATGCACCTCTGTGCTCTCGAATAGTCTTATTGAAAGCCAGCCTGGTCCCTCCCCGTCCATTCCCTATCCACTTGAGGGTCAAACAATCGTACACAAACAACAAATCTCAATATTCCTCACCTGATGAGCAAAGTGAGTCGGTGTATAGGCCTATTTTCTCGATCGACGGATGAGGTGTGTTGGGTCGTTCGATTTGAACACAATGAATGATAAAGCGAGAGTTAGGGTAATACTTCTATACGGCTCAAGAATTTCATGTGGTAAAAACGTATACAACAAAAACATCAGGCACTAAATAAATAATACAACCAACATACACTCTTAAAACCACATTGATCAATCTCTCGGTTAAAATAATAAAAATAGTGTTAACCATTTAAATTGGTAGTTTTTAACCAATCTGTTTTTAGAGTGTATGAAGTGCATAGACTTTACAATAATTAGGAACATTTGATTATCTCTATCAACTCAAGTACCTTTTTACAATGAACATAATGTTTTATTTCACTTATATATTTCTTACCACAGTGGGTTTTGTTTGTAACTGAATTAGTTATTAATTTTATCTTTTATTTTAGTTGTATTTGTTTATGTTTTATTATGTTTATTGTTTATTGATCATTTTAATTTTATCTTTTGAATTACATTTTAATTCCCAGGGCCACGAGGGAGACCACGTGTTATGTGAACGCGATACCCTAATAAAATATCAGAACTAAATAAATAAAATACAACCTCGGAAGCAGCAATCTGAGGATCACTAGAAGAGGATGCGATTTCTTGTTATTATAAAATTAGATCAAACCACAATAATTTTGCATAATTTTAGCAGGAGCCCTTACGGAATATACACAGGCAGCTCTGAGGTCTGTTCAAAAAGAGAAACATCTCTAGTTTGATGTATTACCTTGTTCACAATAAAAGAAAAATAAACATCTTTACGACTCGGTTTTGCTGTCCCGATGTAATTGTAGACATATATATCAACGTAATTATCTTTGGCGAGGACTGCAGTATCTGCCCATATCAATTGATATATCAAAGAACGATATTTCTGAGCTATTCGTATCTGAAAGAGAAAATTCCGAGCCATGTGCGTGTTTCTTCGTGTGCACGTATATGTATACACGTATATACAAATATACGTACATACACATGTGAGTATACGAGCGAGGTCTTCAGGGTTTCCGTCCCGGTGTCCAGACTGGCTCTTGCCGTGCTGGCAGGGTGAGAAAACGCTGGTGTTCAATTTGAAATAAAGAACAAGTTACTTGTTAACTATATGTATGATAACCATCAGCACCAGATCAAGAAATAAATTTGCAGAAACAATGTCTTTCCAATTACATAATGAGATCAACTTTTATTTCAACAAGAAATTAGTTTCCATTTAATTTATTAATGGAAAAACAAAATTATTAAGAGGGATACGAAATCAACAAATTTAATACATTTTCCACAGGGGGAAGTTTGGGTAGTTCAATAATTAAAAGTAGGCTTCCCAAACCATTCATCACACCTGCGTCCATACACAGTGTGGTAGTTTCACACACTGTAGCCAGTGTACGTAAACGGCTTCGACGAAGCCGAGCGAGGTCTCTAGGGTTCCCCGGTGACCGGACAGACGCTTGCCTCGGTGTTCAATTTGAAACGATATGTAACCATAGATTTGCCTGATTTGTGAGGCCTCTCTTAGTATGTCACCGCACCGATTTTGAAGCCGACCTATAACCAGAAACTGGAGACCTTTATTAATAAACATTTGAAGAACAACTTGTTTGCCCTTCTTCATTTGTAAGCACAATAATTAATTTTACTAAATGCAAATTCTTTGGAAATACATTGTGAAGTAAATGAATTAAAGTAAATATATGAAAATCCTAAATGAAATGAATGTTAATCATATAATAATAATAATAATAATAATGTATAGATTTATATAGCGCACGTATCCACCAACTAAGTGGCGCTCAAGGCGCATTATATTATTATCCCTGCTCATAAGGCTCATAAGGCTCATAAATCAGTCCTGAAACCATCTCAGCTCCCTGGGGAGTATACAGCTCAATTGCTGCCATTTCTAGCGCATATAGAGCAAACCATCTCTGCCTTCACAGGTACCCATTTAACCCCTGGGTGGAGAGAAGCAATTAATGGTTAAGTGTCTTGCTCAAGGACACAGGTGTCACGGCCGGGGCTCGAACCCACACTCTGCTGCTGGCAACACCAGAACTTGAGTTCAGTGCGCTAGACCGCACGACAATCCACTTTACGTGCATTATACAACACACGGGACCTACGGCTTTACGTCCCATCCGAAGGACGAAGCAATTATGGTTAAGTACCTTGCTCAAGGACACAAGTGTCACGACCGGGGCTCGAACCCACACCCTGCTGCTGGCAACACCAGAACTTGAGTTCGGTGCGCTAGACCGCTCGGCCACGACACTCCACGAGTACATTACAAATGACTCAGCGAGAGGATGGATCATGATATTAAAATAAATGTTTACCCTACATGAAGACCCATGAGCATCACAATTATTTGTTTAGGCTGTTCTTTTTATCTATTTTATTACGGGTCTTTCAGATGAATTAAAAAAAGTGCATTCAATTTAATACGCGACTCATTAAATATGATATGAAAATGAATGCTCCTTTACATCATCATTCAATCAGCAAAAATATACATTTAAATTCATAAGTTGAGCATTCTATCGTTATTTAACCCAACTCATTCATAAAATAAGTAAGTTCCAATTGACAGTGTCGTTAAGTTCATTCAATTTCAAAAGAACCAGTCGCAAGCGATTGATCAAGAATTCATTTTTTTTTTCAATAGGCATTCATTTGTCACATTTTTACTTTTCTCAGGCCCGGGTATGAAAGTTTAGGACAGATTCATTATGTGCAATGTTGAAGGGATGGAATAACAATATTTGTAAAATGTTAGCAAAACTTCTTTTCTTGGAATCATTTTTATTTTAATTTTGTTTAATACATTCCTAATGACAGTTCCTCAGACTAAATAGTTTATTGTGAAGATTGATACCATCATCATCTTGATACCAACTAAGTTGTACATTAACATTTTTTTTTTTAACATCAGTTCTATATACCTTTTAAGACAAAAATATTAAATTCAACAAAACTTATTTTAGGCCTACTCTGTGTTGTGTGTCTTCATTATAATTTTTCATTATTATTTACTTGTATATCTTCTTCAGTTAGGGTCCTTCATTTTTCAACGTTATACAAAAAAATTGCCCGACACTATTTGCTCCATGTTCAATATTGCTGTTGTTATTTTGTACATGACTATTTACCAGGCAATTTGATGACTAACATTAATCATTACTTCCAACCACTCTTACTCAAAGAAATTGACCATGAAGGTCCCCAAGTTGTGGAATTCTGTGGAAATCTTTTACAAATATTAAACATTTTAATTAAAAACATAAACTAAAGACTCAATTACTAAGTATTTATAATATGAATAAGATTCTTTGTTAATATGGGTAACATTGTCTTACTTACCGGTATCTTGTGTACATGTCCTTATGGGAGTTTAACATTTACTGTGTCCATAACATTATGAATATAGGGTCCCTACTGGAACAAGCTTCATGCACATTCATAATTATATTAATCTATTATTAAATGTTTCATATGTTTGCAATTATAATTTTGTTGTCCCCTTAAGTGTGGAGAAAATAAAGAAAGCATTTGAAATGCATATACAATTAATACATTAATATATATTAGTTGGAATCAAAACTGCAAAATGACGAATTACATTTAAAACATAACACAAACACACAAATTCATTTACATAAAATAAATCTATAATTAAAAAATGGGCAGAACAGATCCTTGCTACAAAACACTGCATGACAGTCAATTTCTTTCTTCGTGTTTTTTTTTTCATTTCATAGACAAATAGAACTTCATCCAAGAATGGTTAATTTTGGTTTCCTAATGCACTTCTCTATTGGAATCAAAATGAGGCTGTTGTCTTAAATAGTATGGTGCCTTGCAAACTCATATTGATTTATTGTTAGCTGTCAGGTTACCAGACAAATATGGCCTCAATGTGATGAGGATCTGTTAAAGCATGGATAAGACGACTTCCAGGCAGGCAATGATTGCTTTAAATCAAAAACAATAAAGTCATGGCAAATTGACCATGCATGTCTAGTTTACTTACACGAGGTCGATGTCAACTATACTATCCTCATACTGTCCATTTTGATGGGAATTGCCTATGCTCCTAGGAGGACGAAATTCAAGGCCTGTGAGGTGATCAGACAGTGTTAAATTAGATCGGTAAAACACCGCAAGATTTATATATGTATGTGGCAGGCCTCTGTTCCTAAAACTAAGGTTATTGACATTGGGGTTAAATATGGTCGCCAGCTTGATTAATTTAAGGACTATGTCAATAACTAATATGATGGGCCTTATCACTAACCATTCTCAAATTCAACAAAATCTCTTGTCAACCGAATCCTTTCATCCTATAGGTGTAACAGACTTTTAATTAATAAACCGCAGCCATCTTTGCTTTCCTGTACACAAGTCTATGAGAATCAGAATGAGGCACATGTACAACTGAACGAGTAGACAGGTTCCTTATGATGTGATGGTTCCAATCATAATGATACCGCCTGTAGATATGGAACATGACTATGGTAGACGTGTGTGAGGAACAAACAATACACAATGGGTAATTATTATTCCACTGGTGTAAAACAATAATGTAATACAGGGGTGGATCCTGGGTGTCGATAAAAGGGCGGGGTTACACTGCCAAACAAGGGGGCAAACAAATAACGTATGATAAATTGATGTGCAAAGGGTGCAATTCATCATTTTCATCGTCATGCGAGTAGATTTATACGCTATTACGTGCGTTCTTTCTCCCACGCTGAATCCACCCCTAACTGATGAAACAATAATGGTGATAGAGGGCGGGCTATATACCTGCCAGAGACACCGTATTTTGTCTGGGGATAATATAGGTTTTCCCGTCCAATGTCAAAACCTTTTTGTTAATTTGTCGTTCAAGAATATTCAAATTCACGCCGTTTTAGTGATCCATTCTTTTTTATATACTGTTGCGTTTAATTTAATTGATTTCAAAACAATAATTATTTCGTGCATATCATACCGCAAGTAGTAAGTTCTAATTCGTTTTTCGGCATTCATGACTTCAACTATGTCATCCTGAAATTTAATGTTTTGCATCTTTTCGTGATTGATGCAATCAAATTAACAATCATCGATGCACAAAGGATTTTGTAGAAGTTCGTTATTTTCATTTTCGTTAATGGGCAATCAATTCCAACGCGGCCTTGGCAAATTTCAGTGAGTTTTTCCAGGATTTTTGTTGTGAGTTAAGAAAGTCACTAAGGCCTATATTTTTCGAAACTTCTGCTTTTGTTTCGCTGTCCAATATCTGGATTTGTATTCCTATGTCAATGTTTTTAAAGTAACGAACAAGAATCTGCTTATCCCTATGGGGTCATCTTGCATAACAGATTTGTTTCCCTTCACTGTGCGCGGACGGCTGGTACCAGCTATAACCACGGACAGACTGAGCAGCTTAATCTGTAGAAAACATCAAATTTTTAGTTTGTTTTGCAATGTAACACAAATAAAAACCATGGAACTAAGGTATTTACATCTTTTCGTTAGGAAGTGCATTCGTTTGTGGTAATATCGGCCTTACAGAGTATGTACATGGGTGGCGAATAAGCGCCAGCGACATTTCTGTTTTTTACACAGTGACGAATAAGAAAGTGTAGGTATATACGCTGTGCGTGCGTTGAAGTGACGAATAGGCGACCACACGGCATTTGATTTTGTACATAGTGACGAATAAGTTCAAGACATCGTTACACATAGAAACTCAACATTTTAAACAAAGCAAACACAGCAAAGTACCAACCAGGTACACTGCAAAACATGCGGTGTTAAATAACACCAGTGGTGTTACACCACTGGTGTATATTTTAACACCAGTGGTGTTATACCACTGGTGTATATTTTAACACCGTATTTTTCCAGTGTACTTATTAAAGCCAAGAAACTGTCATCGAAAATGTGTCTGACTTCAAACATGCTGGACGGTAAGCTACTCTAAAGGCCCGCGTGTGTGCCGCATTTTGACAACAAGCCTTATAAAAGGCTCTAACGTCATCACCTGACAACGGGTCTTGTTTTGACTTATTTTAATAACCGAGCGCACAATTGACCAATAACAATCATAACCTTTATTTGATATCCTACTTACTTCAATAGTCCAAACATATTTTTTTTAAAATAATTTCCACACTTGACCTTGATTGTTTACAGTATCAAAATTACAATAATGAAAACAGTCAATTTCCGAGAGAAAAAGTTACTTTTTGCGGTTCGTCACTGTGTAAAAAACGCGACGATTTGATGTTTACAATTAATTGACAAGATCATCATTTAAAAAAATAACGGGATGAATTCATGAAAACAATTTTTTTTTCATAAAGTTCAAATTTTGTTTTCTTGAATAAGCCAAAGCTAACTCATAGAGAAATGCATACTCAAAGAAAGACACGTGGTACATAGAACATTAGGACAAAAACCTTTATATATGTTATACTTCATTCCTTTAAATGACATCTGAACTCAGTCTGGGCTGTGTGTGCTCTGTATATAGCTTTCAAACATAAGCAATTATACAAATAAAATACAAACAATTGAAAATAAAAGCAAAATCACATGTTTGTAGTTGTATTAGTGCAGTGTCAGTTTAATTGGAAATGATATCACATACCAGTGTGTATTTTTATAACCAAACTTTCTCTATACAACTGTCAGCAGACGCATCATAAGTTAAAACCAAAGTTGTTGATCTGTAATATTTTCAGACGGTTATTTAAGGACTAGATGTCAGAATGACTGATAAGATAGACTTATCCCTAACCATGCTTAAATTCAACAAGAACTTTTACATTATAATGGATCATATTGCCCACAGTAGCAAACAAAAGATACATAATTGTTCTAGCTGATAGATTTAGTTGAGACCAGCAGCAGCAGGCTTAACACTTTTCTGACGTGGGATTTTTCTGAATCTATAGCAAGGCTTATTTGAACCCCTTCAAACATCAATTAGCCAAAACATCTTGGAAAATGCAAAAAATATTACCATTTCTTACACATCCATATCCGTTGTAAACCTCATCTTTCTATCACATAGGTGCAGTAGGTTTTTAAGTATTACACCGTGGCCATCTTTGCTTTCCTGTACACAAGTCTATGAGAATCAAAATGAGGCACATGTACAACTGAACCAGTAGACAGGTTCCTTACAATGTGATTGTTCCAATCATACCAATACCGCCTGTAGATAGGGAACGTGACTATGGGAGACGCGTGTGAGGAACAAACAATACACAATGGCCAATAATGGTTCCATTGGTAATAACTAGCGCTCTCAACGATGTGGCTCGGCGTATTGTACTGGATCTCGACCGTATTCGATGCCATCAAAAGGTACCGTTAAAGCAAATCATTGTTAGCAATTTTCAGAAATTTTCCAATTAATGATTTCTAATTTCTCAGAATTTCTTTCTAATAATATTTTTAAAACCAAATTCATGTTTTAAACGGAGGTGGAGGTGAGTTGGGCCATGGGGGAGGGTTAAGACAGGAAGATCCGTTTAGGGGTGACCATTGAATGTTGACAATTAGGAATCTACAACAATGGGCAGGAGCTCAAATCTTCATGAGGGATGGTGTATATATCCCCTAAAGATTTGACGGGGGATGACCAATACAATTATCCATCGATAGAGGGCGGGCTTTTTACCAGGATCGCAGTCGTCTCTTGTCTCTTGTCTCTGCCTAGGTCAGGGAAGGGTTTAGGAAGTCATTGTGTATACCCTGTAGCTAGATGAAGGGGAAAGCGCCTTCCTATTATGCTCGCCAACCCCACCCCTCCCCGACACCCCAAGAGATGGTGGCCGGAATCCAACACTGGTTCAACACTGCTGGTTCAACATTGGGGCACGAAGGATAATGATCAGGCCATGTGGAAACACGTTGAAATTCCATTGTTTTTTTTTAGGTGTGGCAGACATAGGAGGGCGCTTTTCAGAATGGGTAAATCTTGTGCAACTGCAAGAGTTCACCCAATCTAAACAGCGCCCTCTTTTTGTGAAGAGTCGGAGTGGAGGGAAGGGGTGGGCGGGGAGAGAGGCAGGGGAGGAAATGCCGTGCCGATAAATATCAAGGGCAAATAAATATCCCCACAATGAGTAGCTGGGACGTAGGGATGCCCCTTGATATTTATTTGGTAACTTGGCATTTGGTCCCCTTCCTCTCCCCACCCCAGAAGTCTCCCCTCCCTTCCTCCCGGACTCTACCCATCTAACTCCCTTCCTTCCCTTTCCTCTCCCCCTTCCCCTTCCTTCCACCCCTCCCCATTCCTCCCCACCCAACGCATCTCCCTATTCAGCATCAAGTCGAAATTTAGTGAACATTTATTCTGGTCCACTAAATTTTCGCCTTAATACTGGAAATGAAAACATATTTTTTGTTAAACAGGGTCCCTTTGCAATGTTATATTAAATGTCCCTTCAGTAATGTCAGAGAGAGGTTTAGTTATCTATAGTCTCTGTAAACCTCCTGTCGCCGTTTGTCCTCATCTGCCAAGTCACGTGGTCAAGTTTAGAATACACAAACTCAGAAATGAAAGAAAACATTTGTATTCGGTTCCTATCACTCAGTTTATTGCACTTGATTCGAACCAGGTTTTTCAACAGTATTAATTTAATTGAGGCTATCCAACATTTTCGACATTTGAGTACTCAGCATTTTCAAGTCCATTATTCTCCTTTGAAAATGTCTGAAATTGTGGATGGCCTCTGACAGCTATTAATAACATCAATGCGTTATGTACAGGCAATTTTCTTTTAATTACAACGATTGTTCTCAAAGATTGATATTCCATGCTCAAAGTGAGTTTACCTGGAAAATATATTTCAATTTTGAATTGCTGTTTTAGTTTGGTAATAAGGATTAAAGAATGGTTATATAAAATTTAAATTAATTTATAATATTACGTCATAAATTCATAATTATTTTATAATGGTTTCTCATTTAAAATGACATGTTTAACTTCAGTGACCAGCATCGCTTGAGCATGGAATATATTAATATCTTTAATGACTTTAATTATAAAAATTAAGTAAATTGTAAACAATTCAAATCCATTGTCAACAAAAACAGCTTAAATTCTGCAGACTGCTTATGTTTTGTTTTTCATCAGTCACTTTCCCCGTATGTACACTCACGTGAATCAGAGAACAAAAGAAAACACATCAATTGACGGGTGCTTTGCCAAGGACATTTCAAAGTCTGAAGAATTCTACAGATTGTAATTGTTGACAAGAGACTAGGATATATGTAACTTCTACAAAGACATTCAAATATTCATTTAAAAGATTTCAGTAAAGATTTCTAAGACAGAGATATGCTGACAGATATAATTTCACAAGATTTTGCCCGAGTCACTGGCTAACAATTACTGGCTAATAGAATGTAAAATCATTTTTGTATTATTACTCTTATTTTGTTTTTGTATATATACATATTTTTTCGTATTTTTTTCGATTGAATTTTTGTTCTTTTGTATTTAGTTTTTTTTAGTATTTATTATTATTAATTGTTAATAAGACCATGTAATAAATAATAAACTAGTGATAGTCCTTTCAAATCGAAAAATCAGGTCGGGTTGATTCATTGTATTTATTTATTTATTTTCACCACATACAGATACAACGATGCTGCTTTTACTGTAATCTGGTTTGGGGAAAAATTACCGTCCGGCTGAACTCAACTGGGATTATTTTAGCGTTCATATCCATCGTGAATATGCTGGGAGGAAGATGCAATTGGAACTACCTACCCAATATTTTATTTATTTTTAATTTTTTATTATTAGGCAATTATTTAACCAATTATTGGATATAAAATATATAACAGAAATCAAGTCAGGCCTAATCCATTAGGTTGAGCAAGGACGATCACCTTAATTAATATTTTGTTTACATGGTCTGTTATTTGTTCACATTTTAGTATTAACCTTTTTCGGTAGTAAGTAAAATCCACTAAACAAAGCTAAACACCATTCATATATGATTTAGACCCGTAGACTAGTTTGAAAATAAGGGATGGGATGGCTTAAAGAGATTGTATACAACACTATTAGTAATATGTCTATAAATGCATCCATACTTTATAAGAATGAAGAGATATTTATACAATAAAATAAATGTGAAAGTTTCAGTTTATTCTCGTCGTTAACGAGAAAATAGCGAACACGTTATCAGATTTGTTTGCATGTATTCAAATGTAGAAAATTGATCCATTCCAAATTTGTAATACATTTCTCACGTTTTACAGAATCTCAGATTGAATAATTTCTCTAGATGTTTGGTACGAGCAAATAACTTCACATAAAGTAAGTTTTTAGATTATGTTTTAGTAATCATGTAATCGGGTGTTATTTGCAAACGTGTACACTAACATTGCACATTTTTTTCCCAATGGAACTCATTACACATTTGTCGCAATGATGTTTCAAAGTATATTTAGGTTTAACACCAGAGCAAGTGCATCATGTCTGGGAAGGCGGGGGGGGGGGTTCATTCTCAAATACAGATCCCCAGTCTACGGGCCAGTGTTTACGATACTAATATGATTACATTTACAAATATTGTGTCATTTTCAGTGCAGTGCATACATTTATAATTACAATTACATTCAGACAAACTTTAAACACCAAATATATTTTTCTATATGACCAAACAAAAATGCGCACAACTTTTCCAGTGGCCAAGAAAAGCCAGTGCGGAATTTTACGAAAAACAAAATGAATTCTTGTGTAATCTCTGAAAGGTCGAAGCCTTTTTCATGATTCCTAGCTTTGAAAACTTCATTAAGTGAACTAACAAGACAAATATCTCAAGTTCATTCAGTGTTATGTATTTCTGATGATATAATGTACCGTGACAGACATAAAATTCCTTCAATTCAGTCAAGATAACTTCACATTTAAACTTCTATCTTAATGTCCAAAGTGATGAGAACATTAGTTTCTTTTTAAGTATACGTGTCCCAAATGATTCGCTATTTTACCGTGAAGTCCGGTACAGTTATATTTTCCTATTTAGTAAGAAATGTATTAACCTTATTGTTAGTGACATTGTAAAACCACTGACATTGTAAAAAGCACTGTTAAACAGTCTATCGTATAGGTGCCATTATTTTAAAGAGCAATGAATCCAGCTGCATCATCAATGCATTCATTCACTTAATTTCTCGTTATCCATATCCAATCTTTATCAATTATATAGCGTTGACCAAGGTTGTTATCGTACGGTATCTCCATCCCGTACCGATTTCTGGGCAGAGAAATTCAGCATACACTGTGCATTTCATTTTATATAATATACATAACACACATACATTGTACAGGACACGTACATGTACATCTATCCAACGAGTGGTCATTGTCTGTATTTACATATATGTACATAACACACATACATTGTACAGGACACGTACGTGAACATCTATCCAACGAGTGGTCATTGTCTGTATTTACATATATGTACATAACACATATACATTGTACAGGACACGTACATGTACATCTATCCAACGAGTGGTCATTGTCTGTATTTACATATATGTACATAACACATATACATTGTACAGGACACGTACACGTACATCTATCCAACGAGTGGACATTGTCTGTATTTACATAATTATACATGTACATACAGTGTGTATACATATGGATTCATGCACTGTGGGGCAAAATTACGCAACCAAACCGTTACGATGTGACTTGGTCAAGGCTATCAGTTATATTGTTAATCTCAAGAGATTTAATTTTCCGAAATGGTGAAACAGTTTGTTAAGTCGTGAATTTTGTTTAAATATTAAAAATAAATAAATAAACTGAACTAGCCTACAATATGAGGTTTTCAAAATTAAGACCAAAATATTAAGTGTTTCCATTTATAATTATAAAAAGTAAGGTGGGTACAAATGGATACCCTTTTCAACTCCTGTTATTATTTTTATTATTATTATTATTTGTAAACAAATAATTAGGGTAAAAACACACCTTTTTGGAATAAACACAAATAATAAGGCCTATAATAACATATGTTATATATATTTATAATTATTTATAAATAAATGATAAAGGTATAGGCGTGATGTGTTTGGTAATTGCAGGTAGACGGGAAACACACATAGTTATGTTTTTGACTGCCAAATAAAACTACTATTTTTTATTCTGTTTTTTCCAGTATGTTTCCAGTAATGTTAATTGGTGTACTTACATGTCTGTTTCACGCATTTTCATGCTGGATGCTTTGAGAGGATTCCAGTTGTTATGCCAGTGATACCACGTAATGCCTTTGCTACCCTGATACTGCCCATCTGGGTAATAACGACCATTTAAGTGAGAATAGTGACAGCCATTAAACCACCAGGCTCCTTCATAGGATTGTGCACAATTCCCCCCATACGGATCATTGTCATTATCCTCTGTTGAGAAGTGCCTTCCCTTGTGATACGCAAGAGAGTCACCAGCAGTGCTGCTCACATCGTAGTCGCCATAATTCAGTGTGTACTTCTCACCAGTGATTTGGAAATCCGTGTATTTAGCGAATGCCGTATCGTCACTCCAATCTGTGAGATCTATGCGGAGGTCCCATGTCCCGTGTGATTTATCAGATGTCAGACTCACCAAGTTATCATTACCTAACCAATGCTCCCCGCTTAGATCACCGAAGCCAGACTTATACTCACTCCGGTCACGATAAAATTCAATACTGCCGTCCTCTCTGCGCTGAAACACAATCCATCCGCCACAGTCAATGTCCATTTCACAATAGACTTGGAGACCGTCGCTGAATCCGTCTGGGTAGATCTTGTAGACACCACTTGTGCGGTAACCTGCCTCCATTAGCCCTTTACAACTTCTGTTGTGAGCAAAGGAGATATCAGGCAATGAGAAGAGAGGTGTGTCTTCATTTTCATCGAAGTACACACTTTCTTGATCTTCAACGAATGATTCAGGATACTCGGCCCTTGTGGAGTTGTTTAACTCACACAGTTTATTGCATTTATAGAAGTTAAATGACTTACAGTTCTTATCCATGTTACAGTCTCGTCCGCACATGACGTAATAGGGTACAGTTTTCTTGGCATACGTAAATTTTTTGAGTGCTCGGTTATCTGCAGGGAGATATTCATTTGCAAGCCCACCACATTGACTTCCCAAGCTTATCGCTTGTGATATCAGTGGTACTATGAACACGAACATCATTTTGAAATGGAGTACGCACATCAAGAGTACTTGCTGCGTCATATTAAATGTATTGTTTGTATATGGGTGAAAACGTTTCAATGTAAATCCAATTAAATAAGTAAAAGTAGAACTATCAGTTTTTATTCAATCAAGTATTTCGGTATCATCGGTCGACCAACTGTTTGATTGAAACACGACTATACTGCACACGGCGCAATGTAGAAATGTCACACAGCATCGACCGATGAGTGTTTATATTGCATGTTTGCGATCGAAAGGATTGTATGCGTAAAGCACTGATTGGTCAAAGTGAAGTCACTGATGAAAGGTGATTTACATGTATCACCTGATTGGTTGACAGAAACTTGATTAGGCTCAGCTTTATCTGTTTTTTGGTTTCCTCAAAAAGATAAAATTATTCAATAATAGACAGTCCCAACCTGAATTGTTTTAATGCTTCGAGGAAACAAAATACAAATTTTGCCTTTATGAATTAATGCCTATATATATGAATTTGTTTAGCACATAAAATGTTTGGATGAGTGATTTTACTGAAATATTAATGAAATAAATTAAATAGCCTAGTCCCGGCCTCCCCAATGCTAACACAATTCAACACAATATCAGTCTATCGCCTAATTTGCATATCCAATATTTTTGCATATTGAAACCGTCCCCTCCCAGGGGCGAGAGACCAGTGGGTACGAGGTATACATAAACTACAGGAACATCCTGGGGACGATGTTGTCGTTCATCATACTGAACACTATTCAGCCCAACTTTCACATACGTGACCAATTCTAAAGTTAATCATTGATATGGCATTATTCGTTTTGTGTTTATTTAAGTTTATTACTTGGTGACCCCCCAAAATAGCAGTTCTAATTTATTTCTCTTTAGAATGCCAGGAGTGTTCAATGATTGTAATGGTGTATTAGCTGAAGACAGTGTGAATCCAAGCTGTAGGGTAAATGAGTGTTCAATGATTGTAATGGTGTATTAGCTGAAGACAGGGTGAATCCAGGCTGTAGGGTAAATGAGTGTTCAATGATTGTAATTGTGTATTAGCTGAAGACAGTGTGAATCCAGGCTGTATGGTAAATGAGTGTTCAATGATTGTAATGGTGTATTAGCTGAAGACAGTGTGAATCCAAGCTGTGGGGTAAATGAGTGTTCAATGATTGTAATGGTGTATTAGCTGAAGACAGTGTGAATCCAAGCTGTAGGGTAAATGAAAGGGGGAAACACGGTACAATCTGATAACTTGCCCGCTGGCTACACCGATTTGCCAACTAATGCACGACATGAATCCACGAATAAACGCACTAATTGTGCCTTTAAAGAGGATCTGATGATATTTATTTATTTATTTATTTATTTATTTATTTATTTATTTATTTATTTATTTATTTATTTATTTATTTATTTATTTATTTATTTATTTATTTATTTATTTATTTATTTATTTATTTATTTATTTATTTGTTCTCTATAATGTTTTTTTTTCTTTACCCTTGTCTTATCCCTAGGCTGTTGAGCAGGTCTCGTCGCTTCCCAGACGAGCCGTGGTGATTTTCGCCGCCCAAACCCACCACCTATCCCGCATGGGGGCTGGCAGTGGGCACTTTTGTGCCCACACCAGACGCTAAGGAACCCATGCCCCCTCCCCTGCTCGCCTCCCCGTTCTCCTCCTCCTCCCCTCCCCAAGACAAGGGTATTGATAAATTCAAAATGTACTTTACTCTTTGCTCTACTACCCTCAAACCCCTTATGCCCTGTTGCTACCCTTTGGAAGGACTTGGGGTTTTCCAGCTTCCGAAGGTAGCAACTTGGCCTTTGTAGCATTTTTTAGTTAAAATATTGTTTTTTTTCTAGTTTTCATTGTCTTAATTCACAAGTATTAAGGTACTGAATGTATTTCTTTATAATTCTTTTAATTTTGTATAATTATATCTGTATATATGCTGCTATTTCAAGGAATTTGAAATAAAGTTTTCCTTTGAAAAAAGTAAAAAAGCATTTATTTATTTTATTTTTTTTTTTTAAATTTATTTATTTATTTATTTATTTATTTATTTATTTATTATTATTATTTTTTTTGCCAACCAGTGAAATACATGTATGTGGTTATTGGAACCAGACCACATTTCCCATATACAAAGTATGGTGGCTAAGAGAGACCTCACAAATCGGGCAAACGTTTATACCCCTATGTGAAAAAGTCGTTTAACACATCACGGAAGAAATCCAATTGATCCTTCAGTTCAGTTCAGTTCAGTTCTTTAATATTTCCACACTTATCAAAATATACATTGTGGATATAAGTAAACATACAATAATCTTTTAAGGGTTATAGCAATAATAATAGGTGAATAATAATAATAAATAGTAATAAGATATAAAGAAATTAAATGCAAATGGAAGGAGGCCCTTAAGAAGCAATGCTTGTCTAGTAAGGACCCCCCAGATACGTATAATAAACAAGACGAGTGAACAATTTTATGTCTAATAAAATATAAACGTACAAAACAAAACAAAGACAATCCCATGCATGTCGTTATTAAAGCCCAAGCCAAACCCTAGAGTCAGTTAACCACTTACATGTATTTACTCAACAAAAAGTCCTTAAATTTACATTTGAAGAATATTAATGTAGGAGTACTTTTTAGATTACTATCTAGTGAATACCACAGCCTGGGACCTTCATGCTTAATCGTTCTATAAGAAAGTGTCGTACGGGCAAATGATTGATGAAATTCATTACATTGCCTTGTAAAATGATCGTGAACATTTTGATTTTGTGTAAACAAGGAACAATTTGAATGAGGAAGATTATTAGAATTAAGTTTATACATGAAAATCCCAAGCTGTAAAAGATAAATGTCACTGATCTTAAGACTATTATGTTTGTAAAATAGAGGGTCACAGTGAGCTAAGTAATCAGTATGATTAATCATTCTAAAAGCTTTTTTTTTAAGGATCAGTAACCTGTTGATTTGAACTATTCCTGAATTTCCCCATGCTAGAATGCCATAATTAATATAGGGCAAAATAAGTGCATTGTAGAGTGTAACCAGAACCTCCCCTGGGAAAAAATACTTAAGCTTATTAATAATTCCAACATTTCTAGAAATAATTTGACATAAGTAATTAACATGTTGTTTCCAAGAGAGGTCTTGATCAATATACAGACCTAAAAATTTAATACAATCAGTTCTAGGAATTTGATTATTGTCTATATAGATAATCTGAAGGGGATGAGTTACTTTCTTGCTGCATAACATAAAGTTAGTTTTTTTTTTTAATATTGAGTGATAACTTGTTGGCCTTAATCCAACTAGAGATATTATTGAGTTCTGAATTAACAGTATCAAAGAGTACATTCAAATTAGAATGAGTATAAAATAAATTACTGTCATCAGCAAAAATAATAAATGATATTAAGTTGGAGGATTTGTCAAACTCATTAATATAAATTGAAAATAACAGGGGTCCGAGGATTGATCCTTATGGAACACCGTGGGAAATTTCTGCAAGAGAGGAGATACAACCATTAATGGAAACAAATTGGTGACGTTTAGTAAGGTAATTCCTGAACCACTCCAAGGCAATACCTCTAATGCCATAATGAGCCAATTTAGACAAAAGAATCTTATGATTAACAGTATCAAATGCCTTGGAGAGATCCAGGAATATACCAAGTGTGTGAGAAGAATCATCAATACTGTTAGAAATTTTGTCAAGTAACTGCAGAATTGCGTGAGAGGTTGAATGTTTCTCACGAAAACCAAATTGAGAATCGGACAAAATATTGTGATTATCAAAAAATTTACTTGTACGTGTATAAACAATACGTTCTAAGATTTTGGAAAATGAAGTAAGAACGGAAATAGGCCTATAATTATTAACTTGTTGTGTGTCTCCACTCTTGAAGATTGGTGTGATCCTAGCAATCTTCATATCATCAGGCACAACTCCAGTAGACAGGAAAAGGTTCATAATGAAAGTAAGGGGCATGGATATTGCAAGGATCACAGATTTAATAAGAAAATTATTTACAAGATCATGACCTGAACTTTTTTTGTTAGGTAAATTGTTAACAATATCTAAAGTTTCCTGTTCAGTAACCGGAGCAAAGAAAATTGAGCTGGAATTAGAATTTAAAAGATAATCATGAAAGTTACGATCACTAGGAGGGATTTGATTGCTAAGATTATCACCAATGTTTGTAAAGAAAGTGTTAAAATGATCCGCTATAAAATGTGAATTGTTAACCACAGCACCATTAACATCAATGGAGGACAATTTAGAAGGGTTTTTATTTTTTAATACACTGTTGATAATTTTACAAGTGTTTTTTACATTACCCTTTTCTTTCTCAAACTGTTTGGCATAATACATACGCTTAGAGTTACGAATCACGGTAGTCAAGATATTTTTATAGCGTACATATATGGCACAATTAGGGTCAGTGGGATGAGAAATAAATCTACGATACAGCTTATTTTTATGATGGATAGATTTACACATGCTCACAGAAATCCAAGGAGTCTTGGGGATAAATTTACGAGACGAAGTCTTAAAGTTCTTCAAAGGAATATTCTTATCATGAAGTCTGTTAAAAATATCCATAAATTTAATAAAGGCCATGTTAACATCTAAGGCACAAAGAACAGCTGACAAGTCACAGGAATTCAGATCATTTTTAAGATAATCAATATTTTCCATTGAGTAATTATGTGTAGGGACAGGTTTAGAGCTAGAGTGATTGGCATTGAATGAAAAGGAAGTGAATATAGGAAAATGATCGGAAATATCAGTTACAATAATACCAGATTTAGGAGGAGGTAAAATATTCGTAAAAATATTATCGATGAGAGTGGCAGAGGATTGCGTGATCCTGGTTGGTTTATTAATAAGAGGTATGCAAGCTGAGGAGAAAATCAGATCCAAGAATTCCTGTGGCTGGCTGCGATGATCACAATCAATCAAGTTTAGATTAAAATCACCAGAAATTAAACAAGACTTATTTTCGTTGGTTATACGTTGGATCAAGTTATGAAAACACGTTATAAAATCATTAAAATTAGCATTTGGGGGCTTATAAACAACACCTGCTATGATATTCTTATGTTTACAAGATATTATTTCTACAAAGTAACATTCAAGGGAATCAACAGAAATGCTCAAATCCGGCCTAGGTAAATAAGTTAGGTCTGAAGAAATATAAAGAGCTACGCCGCCCCCAACTTTGTGATCCCTATTTATGGTCTCAAGGATATACCCTGGTAAATTAAGATAACTACCAGACTCTTCCTTGAGCCAGGTTTCAGACAAACCAATACTAGAAAAATTATGATTTAATTGGTGGAGTAACATCCTTGATCCAGCAATTAAAAATGCCGACGCGCAGGTCTGAGACGACGCGTGCGGATACCAGAAACCAGAGACTTGTCTTAACCTGTTAAGCTTTTACCTCAAATAGTTCCACACAATAATTTCTAAGACTGATGTAACTAAAAGGACAGCTCTTCAGAAATGTATAGTTCAAGCTTCTTTGACAATGATCATCTTTTTGATTATTGATATTTTACATCAAGCTTTATATAAAACTCTAATCAAACTTGTCTTTTCACTAAGATTACCAATAGTGTACAATAGCTTTGATGGGTAAATGAAAGGGGTGAATACGGCAAAGGAAGGGTACACTGCAAGAAACGGGGTGACGCCTAAATAATGAATGGTAAAATAACATGTATGATGATATAAAGGAACACGTCCCCCTTCCCTCCCCCCCCCCCGTCATCCACCAATGGTTTGAGACTCAAGAAACGGGAGGGGGGGACGCCTAAATAATGAATGGTAAAATAGTATGTATGATAATATAAAAGAACACATCCCCCCCCTGCCATCCACCAATGGTTTGAGACTCAAGAAACGGGAGGGACGCCTAAATAATGAATGATAAAATAACATGTATGATGATATAAAAGAACACGTCCCCCGACCCCCCCCCCCCGCCATCCACCAATGGTTTGAGACTCAAGAAACGGGAGGGACGCCTAAATAATAAATGGTAAAATAACATGTATGATGATATAAAGGGACACATGCCCCTCCCCCTCTCCCCCTCCCCCTGCAATCCACCAACGGTTTGATCATCACAAAACAAAAGGAAACATAATCTGTTGTCTTAGGGACGGTGCAGGCGGTACATACAAGAAGGAGCGGGTGGCACACCCAGATGTTCATCCTGAGGTAAAGGAATACTTTGGACACATTGTTTATTCTCCATTCAATTTTTGAAAATTTATATAGATATCTTCCAAATCTATATTCCCTTTTGAATTAATCAAATTTGTGTTTTAATTTTGGGTGAAATTAATACCCTTGCATAAAAACTTCAAAACAATATTTAGGGGTTACAAAATACGGTCCTAAATAAGGGCGTTATGTATCAAAACGCTAAAATATCATCATTTAATCCATTAAAACAAGTTTATATTATAAAACTATGAAATATGTACCCCACAAACAGAATTTAAAGAGAAAAAGATCCAATGCTTCATTGATGACTGCTCCGGTCGTTAGTTCTTTTGTTGAAATCATACACACCATGATGTACAACGGCTGTTTGATATAAGCCATTTAACGTAATTATTTTACTGCAGTGAAAAGCGGAACCTTTTAGGCTACTTGTATTATTGCCATCATTAAACAGTCGTATGAGTGGTTTACTGAACGAGGTTGAATTTTTTTCAAATTAAACAGCGACAATCGTTTGAAAACTAACAATAAGCTACCGTTTCAGTAGGGCTGTCATAGCTTTTGTAATTAATAAATGTTTTTGCAAGCAAGATGACAGATTTAGTCCCTCCAGATAGTCCCAGCAAATTAGTTTTCAATCCCTGGCTCATGGACTCTCTGTATTCTCAATGCTTTCCGAGTGTATGTGAAAAAATCCACAGGTGACTCAGGCGGGATTCGAACCCAAGACTTCAAGCTTACTAGTGCAGACGTCTTAACATCTTGACCACCGAGCTTTTCCGATGACGATTGGCATGGCTAGAATCCCATAGCAACAGGTACCGCGATTGTGTATATTAATTAACTCTTACATCAGGTGATAATTTGATTTTACCCTTACACTGACGTACTATGTATATGAAGCACTTTGCTCAGTGCTTTCAGTGCAGGAGGTCGTGGATTCGAATCCCGCCCCAGTCGCGTTTGGATTTTTTCAAAGACACTCGTCACACGGCATAAAGGGGCACGCTGTCATAAAAGTGGGAAACGCATTTTACAAAGTCGTTAAATTACATAAAATGACCCCTTGACCCCGCCCCCTCTCGATCCGCCAATGGTTTGAGACGTAATTGCAATCGCGTGTTGAATTTGAATTTCAATAACATTCAATTACTGAATTAAAAGTCAAAGGTCTTTGGACTTGAAATGGCTCATGAAGTGTTTCCACCCACAGTCGGCTTGTAAAATAATATATGAGAAGTTTGAGCTCTTACTGAGAACAGACTTTTGAATTTTAAGCGGTTTTTGTTCGGTATTATTGTGCTTGTAACGGTTATTATATCAAACAAAATGACAATAAAACTACAGAATGTTATATAAATCATTTGTCAACGAGAGATATGAAATCAATAAATTTGAGGCCTTTTTGACAAGCCAATTTAGTGTTTCATTAAGTGTCTCCATTATATTTTCTTAAAACTTAAACTGTTGCAATAATTAATTTTATCGAAAAAGAATGCCGAATATGACGAAATTTATTTCTACTTATATGCGTAGGAATAGAAATGTGGATGGTCTAATCCCGGCCTCCACACTGCAGCACACACTCTTGTTATTTACCCTGTAGCAGACTATAACCCAAAACTGCATTGGATACGAGCATTCAATACGAGTTAAATATCCAAGATGTGTGGATATTAGTCCATTAGCCAGGTAATGCTTCGGTACCATCTGGAGGGACTAATTCATTTATATGTTTCCTTTTTTACGGAAAAATATGAAAATTTCAAACAAAATGTGATAGACTTGCTGAATCTGTAGCTTAGTACTCGTTTTTAGGCGATTCTTGAAACGCTAAGCCTCGTCCAACAAAATACTGTTATGACTGTTTGACGATTGCTACCAGACGTAGCCTGATAAGTTCTCATGTTATTACACGCAGTACAATAATTAAAGATGAACAGCAACATAAAACAACCGTTGTACATGTTATGTGTCAATACAATGCACCAACGAAATAAGAATAAACGCATTCACCTAGACTCCCATTTTCCCCCGAGAAAAATACGTCTTTGGGAAGCAAATTGCAAAGTTTTACAAATTTCACCTCTCTTGGAAAACATTTATTTTGGGTTTGTGTTTTTGAACTTAAAGCTAAGATTTAGGACCAATTTTCTTTATCGCATTACATTGACATCGAAACCATGTGTATTACTGCTTTAGTCCACATCGTCAACAATTAAAGAGTCAATATTTATCAACAGGGCATGGAATCCCCAACTGTGCCAGTTTTAGATTAATTCAGTGACTGAAAATAATCTTAACTATATGTATGCTAACTATCAGCACCAGATCAAGAAATAAATTTTCAGAAAAACGTATTTCCAATTATATAATGAAATCAACTTTTATTTCAACAAGAAATTAATTAACATTTAATTTATCAATGGAAAAACAAAATTATAGAGAAGTGTGGTAGTTTCACACACTGTAGCCAGGGTACGTAAACGGTTTCGGCGAAGCCGAGCGAGGTCTCCAGGGTTCCCCGGTGACCGGACTGACGCTTGCTGCGCTGGTAGGATGAGAAAACGCCGGTGTTCAATTTGAAACGATATGTAACCATAGATTTGCCTGATTTTTGAGGCCTCTCTTAGCCACCATATTTTGTGTATGGGATATTTGGTCTGGTTCCAATGATCGTGTATACATGCATTACGTATTTTACTGGTTATCAAACCAAAACAAAACAACACCATCAACAAAGATTTTTTTTAAATAATAAATTTTAAAAAATAGCATGTCACCGCACGGATTTTGAAGCCGACCTCTGACCAGAAACCCTTGACCAGAAACCCTTTTTAATAAACATTTAATTTATTAATAGAAGAACAACTTTATTGCCCTTCTTCATTTGTAAGCACACTAATTAATTTTACTAAATGCAAATTCTTTTTAAGTAAATGCACATTGTGAAGTAAATGAATTTAAATAAATATTTGAAAATCTTAATTGAATTGGATGTTAATCATATAGATTGCAATATAAAAGACTCAGCGAGAGGATGGATCATGATATTAAAATAAATGTTTACCCTACATGAAGACCCATGAACATCACAGTTATTTGTTTAGGGGTTCACTTTATCCATTTTATTATAGGTTTTCCCAATGAATTTCAAAATATTGCATTCAGTTTAAATACGTGACTCATTCAATTTGATTTGAAAATGAATGTTCCTTTACATCATCATTCAATCAGCAAAAAGATACATTCAAATTCACAAGTTGAGCATTCTATCGTCATTTAACCCAACTCATTGATAGCCTACATTAAGTACGTTCCAATTGAAAGTGCCGTTAAGTTATAACACTCGAGAGCCGAAATTGAATAGGAATGAATTTGAATTACTGAGGAAGTATTTATAATATGAATAAGATCTTTTGTTACAGGGACAATATCGTCACAATCAGAGCTGACTTTCAACAGGGCATTGAAAGGGTGATCTGGTTTAAGATGAAAAATGTGACTGAAAATTATTGGCTCATTTATGCAGCAGCAATGATAATATGACTTTATTATGTGATGTATTATTTTCAGTCACTGATGAGTTAATCTAAACTAGCATGCACTCCGATTCCATGCCCTGTTTGATCCTGACGATACTGTCCCTTTAATATGGCGTAACATTGTCTTACTTATCTTGTCTACATGTTCTTATGGGAATTTAACTTTTACTGGGTATAATTTTGTTATCCCCTTACGTGTGGAGGAAACAAAGTAAAATGCATATAAATGAATCCAGTAATATTGGATATGTTCATGTGTACACATGTATACGTGTATGTCAAACTTCTAACATTAAAACAGTGAACGATTTCGATCATACATAACAACATGCTACACAAAATTCAAGATTTGCTAATCAGTTATCATAACATACCGATCGGTGGGGGGTTGGTTGATATGCCAAAGCTCCCTGAATATTGTACATGGTTAAAAACAGATTAAGCTATGGTGACGGACAAATTCAGAGGTTCACCCCCCCCCCCCCCCCATGGGCTGCCGATTTCTTTGCGTGTAAGAATTGATGTTACAAATAATTATAATTGCCACATTTACCACCCCCTCCCTCCCTTGATCGACGTTTGAAATCCTGCATTTTTGTTGGGAAAATAATACAACCCTCCCCTCATGAACAATTTCTGGCCGACTACGCACCTGCCGATCCAGTATACCAGCTCGCTGTTAAAACAAATACTTTTCTCCAACACCGGCGGCGAAAAATGGACATCTACTTTTCAGCTTTTCTCCTACAATCGAATTTAATTGTCTACATTTCGATGTTTTGTGTTCCTTTTTATGGCAGGGTACCAACATGGCCCTGTGGTGGATGCCTATATCTGTTAGGCACCAATAGGCAACACTCTATCCAGTCATAATAATAGAGATATAGCGGAGTACCAACATGGCCCTGCGGTGGATGCCTATATTTGTTAGGCACCAATTGGCAACCCTATCCAGTCATAATAATAGAGATATAGTGGAGTACCAACATGGCCCTGTGGTGGATGCCTATATCTGTTAGGCACCAATAGGCAACACTCTATCCAGTCATAATAATAGAGATATAGCGGAGTACCAACATGGCCCTGCGGTGGATGCCTATATCTATTAGGCACCAATTGGCAACCCTCTATCCAGTCATAATAATAGATATATAGTGGGAGTACCAACATGGCCCTGGGGTGGATGCCTTTATTTGTTATGCACCAATAGGCAACCCTCTATCCAGTCATAATAATAGAGATATAATGGAGTACCAACATGGCCCTGCGGTGGATGCATTTATTTGTTAGGCACCAATAGGTAACCCTTTATCTAGTAGAGACCAGTGTGCGATCAATGAAACAACCAACAAAAACAGGAATTAGCGACCGCAGGTAACTAATGAACCAATTAGAGCTCAGAGCGTATCAGTGTGTACCAGAGCCTTTGAGATGAAGGACTTTCAGCCTCGTGCCCAGCCCAAAAAGCCGTATTGAAAAATATCATAATGTAACCGCATTAACACTACAATGGTGAGTAAAACTATGGAACATCCTTGACACAGTAACAATACTTAATGAGAAGTCTCACCAAGAAAGCGCCCTCTACACTCCGGCCATCAATGAGGGGCGAGTTGAATTTGACTGGGAAAATTGCACTGCCAAATGTTTCCAACAAAAATTTGGTTTGAACTCAACATGGAATGGGGGTGTGCCAATAAGTTTTGTAAACCATTGTAGATTGTACCAATACCACAGCTGTGCCATCGCGCCAAGGTTAATGAAAAAAAGAAAATTAAAAAAAAAAAGTATTGTTTCCTTTGACCGAATATGGAAAACCTAAAATCGGTAAACCACGGTGATTTATGGAACATTTGCGTCATTTGAGAGATATTTTAAAAATCAAATCAGGTTAAGATCAGATAAAAATAATATGGAAAAGGGCACATGTACCACCCTGAAGGTAAATAATTATAAACAAATAATGTTCGTCCGGCCTATTGGCAGTTTTCAAAAATTAAAGAAAATTACCATTATACGCATCACGCCAAATACTATCATTCGTGATTATGCGTGTGACCACTGAGACGCGCCGTGTGTTCAACAGGTACAGACACCCTCGTGTTAGTATTTCTATAGGCTACTTCCGAAGACATGAGGTTCCTCACAAGTGTGTTTTCCAAACTTAAACCATTGATAAATTTCAGTTAATCAGGTTGTTACGAACCCATTTAATTCTTTAATCCGCTGGAGTATGTCTCCCCGCACTAGAATTTTTTGGAATTTTTGGAATGTTGGATTAAGTGGCGACGCATGGTCAAATACCCTATATATAGGCCTGACCGGCTATGATTCGGCCTCGGTCAGTGCCCATGTACACATGTTATTGTGGCTCTTTACAACAGCGCACCTTTGGGCCAGCATCTCGTCGTCCACCTCATCGCTGGATCGTCGTCCACCTACCTGCTTCTCATCGCTGGATCGTGGCCGAGGCTGACGGTGCTGACGGACTCTTGGATTGTCGTGGCCATTGTGCTGAATTCCTGGGGTTCAACACCTACCTGTGCCTTGGCTGATCCGGTGCAGTGTGGAGATGCTTGGTCCGACGGTCGCGCTGTATTTCTTATGGGCATTGGCTGGGCGGGGGCCTTTCCTGCAGGTTCCTTATATTTTCAAGGTACATGTATTCGGCCGAATATGATTTATAAGTTGCCTTATGATTTGCCTGTAACCTTATTATTTTGCTGGCTTGTTGATTAATGTTGTTGTATGTTATTGTTTGCCTCACGATCTATGTAATTAATTTGCATTGCCTGTATTATGCTTTGTTATTTTGCATGCTTAAGTTTAAGTTGCTATTTAACTGAAAACACTTTCCTCATTTGCTTTTCCGTTGATTGAATTCAGATGATTAATTAAATTTTGCTGAATTATATTTGATTTGCGTGAATTTTGGCTTTGCTTTAAAATTGTCATAATTCCCTTTTAATTACTTTCTGCCGTGCGCCCGCCGTACGTAACAAGGTGTTTCTATTGGCCAAAAGATTCTAAATTATCAAACTTTGTTAACTCTATGTTATTAATTACCAGTTGCGTAGGTGTCGTTATTGTACAGACAGACAGCAATTGTCGGATGCGTACACTCATGCAGTAATTACCAGACGCGTATGTGCTATTATCGTACACGCAGACAGTAATTATCAGTTGCATACGTGTTATTATCGTACTCGTGTAAAGTAATTAGCAGTTGCGTGCGTGCTATTATCGTACACGCAGATAGTAATTATCAGTCCCGTACGTGCTATTATCAGTTGCGTACGCGCTAATTATCTTACACGTATACAGTAATTATCAGTTGTGTACGTGTTAACTACTCTTGGTTGGCTGGTTTATTCCATATGCTGGCGCTGCGAACAAAGTAAGAAAACAATTATACTATTGTTCATTATCCACTACTGGGGAAGGCGAAGAAATGGAACTTGTTGCAGATTCTCTACAGCTGGGGGAATGGAGAAAGCATGGGCGGAGCCAGTGTCTCTAAAAACAGGGGGCATTCAACAAAAAGGGTAGAACACTGCTAAAAAAGAGATACTCAGTAGCAGGGTGTGAGTTCGAGCCCCGGTCGTGACACTTGTGTCCTTGAGCAAGGTACTTAACCATAATTGCTTCGTCCTTCGGATGGGACGTAAAGCCGTAGGTCCCGTGTGTTGTGTAATGCACGTAACAAAGAATGCGCCTTGAGCACCACTTAGTTGGTGGATACGTGCGCTATATAAGTCCACACATTATTATTATTATTATTATTATTATGGTAAACTTAAGTGCAAGTTGGCGAATTTCCAGCGCGGTGGTTTTATTGACAGTGGGCGGGCATGACGACTGGGTTTATTGGTTGTCTGTTGCTGTTTTTACGTCTGTTGATTGTCAAACATTATGGCTGTATGTTTATCTGTTCTCTAGTCCATTTGTCTTGTTTCATGTCTTTTCTGTTCTTCATCGATTGTCCCATGAATATCCTGTTTTCATTTTTTCTATTTTTTAGAAGCAGCTATTGATGTGGTTTCTCTGTCTCTGAATTGGGAAGTCAACATATTTTTGAATGCATTGATGTATTTCAATTCATGTTTTATTTCTTGATTTATGGTCTCTTTTCATGTGTACATATATATTTATGTAAATTTTGTAAGTGAAATTCTATAAACTGTTCCATTTGGCTTTTTAGCCGCCTTGTGCAATGATTGAATAAATCAGAATAAATACAATTGGGGCACAGGTCTTGCTTTGCCCCTCGGATCCACCGGTAAGAGAAAGAGAGCATCAATCTATACCCTACCTTACCCCACCCTTCCCCTCCCCTCTCTTCCCCACCGCTTTGCCCCTCGGATTCACCGATAACAGAAAAAGAGAGCATCAATCTATACTCGACCTTACCCCTCCCTTCCCTTCCCCTCTCCTCTCTTCCCCTCCGCTTTGCCCCTCGTATTCACCGATAAGAGAAAGACAGAGCATCAATCTACCCTACCTTACCCCTCCCTTCCCCTCCGCTTTGCCCTTCGGATTCACCGATAAGAGAAACACAGAGCATCAATCTACACTACCTTACCCCACCCTTCCCTTCCCCTCACTTTGCTCCTAGGACCTACCGATAAGAGAAAGACAGAGCATCAATCTACCCTACCTTAGCCCTCCCTTCCCTTCCCCTCCCCTCTCTTCCCCTCGTTTTGCCCCTAGGATCTACCGATAAGAGAAAGAGAGAGCATCAAGCTACCCTACCTTACCCCTCCCTTCCCTTCCCCTCCCCTCTCCCTCCCCTCTCTTCCCCTCACTTTGCTCCTAGGAACTACCGATAAGAGAAAGAGAGAGCATCAATCTACACTACCCTCTACCCTTTGGAGTTTGTTTTTTAGTGAGTGTTTTGGCCCCGTAAAATACTCAATATTACATTAGCATATGGTGGAGCTACAGCGCTGGATAAACATAACTTATTTCTGTTTATCTTAATGGAGGAAAAAAGAGGCAAGCAAGATATGATTTTGTAAATAAATAATTTTCTCCATCTCACTTGTTAAATTGTAATACTAAACAACCTTTGTATTTTACAGCAGCTACGACAGTCTCTGGTCACGTAGAGTTACTGTCGGCAAAGTCAATAGTTTTTCTCAATATTGTCACTTTAGTCAAGCATGACCTCCCTGCTGAGCGTAATTCAATTCTACTTTCCGCATCATTTATTGGTTATTGTAGTCAGTTGAGGTGCGAACTGATCGGTACAAGTCTATGTTTTCCTTTATGCAATGTAGAATACACAACTGTAGTGTGTAAATGGTACACTGTAGAAGTGTGTACAACACTTGAGTTATTTATATTCCAATGAGTTAACATTCAAATAATTTAATAAAGCTGGATTTAAACCTGCTACCTCCGGGTTAATGTGCTGTGCTCTACTCTACCAACTGAGCTATCTAGCCATATGTTGGCGGTCTTTTACTTCTCCCTGCGCTAGCTGGCTTTTGTTTGTAACAGAATTAGATATTTATCTAATTAATTATATTGTAGTTGTATTTGTTAATATTCTGTTTAATATTTATTGATCACTTTAATTAATATTTTTAATTATATCAGAAATAAATAAATAAAAGGCAATCTGGGGATCACTAGATTTCTGTTATTGTAAATTATAGTAAACCACAATAATTTTGCATATTTTTAATAGGGGCGGGGCACTTACAGAATATTTGTATTTATAACTTTTTAATGCCAATGTATCTGATGTAAACTATTTTTTTTGGACTTTGTATTTAGTGATTTTTAAAAAATAAATCCAAATCTAATCTAATCTATTGTAAACTAATCTAAATATGTAAAATTATCTACATATTCTGTTGGCGTCTGTATTGTACGTACAGGCAATATCGAATATCAGAGACTAGTCTTGGATCAAGCGTCAATATCCTACTTTCTACATGAACCATTAAAATATCACTTAGTTCTTAAATTAAAGTTATCTGTGATTAAAGGACTTCCCCCAAAGACGCAAAATGGCCTAAAACCACCCTTAAATAATTCCTTTGTTATTGGATCCATGAACAGTCATTTTATCCACCATATTTGTTCTGGACATCCACTGCCCCCTCCCTCTTGAGCGACGTTCGAGATCCTCCATTTTGAGGGGAAAACAAAATTACCATCCCTGAAAACTCTTTGGCTGTGCGCCTGTAGATCTCAATACATGTATGTGTGTAGCGAGCCATACTATACTGTACAAATACACGAATAATATACATGTGACATCTGCTACCTATATTTCTGAGCTATTCGTATCTGAAACAGAAAATTTCGAGGCATGTGCGTGTTTCTTCGTGTGCACTGTACATGTACACGTGTATTTGTATCTATATAAATACACGTGCACCCAAACAGGGTGAGAAACGCTGGTGTTCAATTTGAAATAAAGAACAAGGTAATTATATGTATGCTTGCCATCAGCACCAGATCAAGAAATAAATTTTCACAAAAACGTCTTTCCAATTACATAATGAAATCACCTTTTATTTCAACAAGAAATTAATTAACATTTAATTTATTAATGGAAAAACAAAATTATAGAGAGGGATAACAAATTCAAAAAATTAATACATTTTCCACAAGGGGAAGTTTGGGTAGTTCAATAATTAAAAGGAGGCTTCCCAAACCATTCATCACACCTGCATCCATACACAGTGTGGTAGTTTCACACACTGTAGCCAGTGTACGTAAACGGAGTCGGCGAAGCCGAGCGAGGTCTCCAGGATGCACGGATTACCGCACGGGCAAACTGGGCACGTGCCCCGGGCCCAGGAGCCAATAGGGGCCCTTGGTTTTCCAAAAAAAAAAAAAAAAAAAGCATAGTACTAGTAGTATAGGTTTTCCCGGTCATTTTCGGCAATTGAGCGGCCAATTTAAACGCCGCGTCATTCCATTTCGCGCGAAACTGCAAGCACCTCAAAATAGTCATTCAATTTCACTTCATGTGCAAGCAAATGTTCACTTGCGACAGGCAATTAAAAAGAATCACCATTCAATTTAAAATTCCATTCGAACAGCATTCAAATTCGCAACGGCTTTTTGCAGCGTGCGTATAGTCATTCAAATTCGTTTTGGGGCAGGCATTTCTGAGAATTGTCCAGCTGATTTGGCGTTTTGCTAATCTGTAATTATGGTTGCTACCGCAAGATTGTAAAATGTATAAAAAGGGTTCACTTATTGTATGAGAATCACTTTGCTGATGTCCCCTTCGATTGCTTGTAATTGAAGATTGAAAAAATGGCAGCTCGTGGTCGCTACGCGAGAATATCTAATGTTGATCGGGAACGGCTGATTGATGCATTCGAAGGGAATGATTTAGATTACCTTGAGCTTGCAGACAACTTGAACATCAACAGGTCCACAGCAAGATCGATTGTCGCAACTTATTTGAGATCAGGACGAAGAGAGAGGTTGGACAGAGGAGGGGCAACTCATTTCAGGATGGATGATGAGATGCGACACCATTTGCACGACATCCTGGACACCAATCCCCTCTTGACACTTAAGCAGATGGAAGCCAGTCTGATTGAGCATCTACCAGACAAGCCCAGGGTTTCAACTACCACCATAGCCAGGGCCTTAGATGGAATGATGATGACGTTGAAACTTGTGGAAGATGTTCCTGATGCCAGAAAACTCCTGCAGTTCTCGATCAACGAGTTCAGTATGCCGAATGGTTCCTGGAGCATGGTGTTCTGGCACACCTTATATTTATTGACGAGACAGGATACAACATCTGGACCCGGCGATCCCAAGGCAGAGCCCCACGAGGGATTCCAGCAAGACGAGTCGTCCAGACAACGAGGGAGAAATTGCAACGTCATCTTTGCTGTTTCCAGTGAAGTAGGTTTAGTGCACCATCGAATTGCATTTGAAACTATGACACGAGAGAGATTTGAGGAGTTTCTTGCTGCCACAATCGAACAATGCGCAGATCTGTTCCCAGAAGACGAGCCCGTAATCCTCATTTGCGACAATGCAAGGCCTCACGTTCGTGCCCAACTCCCTGAAGATGTCAACCCAGTGATCTCTCTGAAGCGACTCCCTCCATATTCCCCTTTCCTAAACTGCACAGAGATGGCACATTCTGCATTTAAGGCTGCAGTCAAGCGGACTCTTGGGCTACCAGAGTGGCAACAACGAATCGGAGACAGACAGGCTGCACAGGCAGGAGGGATGAACATGCAACAGTGGAGATGTGAGATTCTACAACAAGCAGCTGTACAGAATCTAGATGTCATCACCCAAGCAAAATGCGCGCAGTGGTATAACCATAGCCAAACCTACATGCCTAGATGCATGGCAGGCCAACAGATAGATGGTTAAGAAAACATACTAAATAAAGAAATAAAGAAGTAAAGAAATAAAGAAGTAAAGAAATAAAGAAGTAAAGAAACAAAGAAATAAAGAAATAAAGAAATAAAGAAGTAAAGAAGTAAAGGAACAAAGACATAAAGAAATATAGATGTAAAGAAATCATAGTGTGCATTTGTTTGCTCATTTTGCGAAATTGGTTGTCACAAAACGAAAACGTAAGTAACAAACTGGTAGAAATCTTTGCTTGCGCCTACTCTGCTAAATTGAATGCCGATTTCGCATGGCTAAACTGAACGACTGTTAAGTTCAATTGAATGCAATGCTATATAAATTCGGATGCATCAAAGTGAAATTGAATGACGGTTTCAACTGAAGAGGCAAAATCACTTAAATACGAATGCATGAACACGAAATTGGCCGCTCAATTGCCGAAAATGACCGGGAAAACCTATATTATGCGCGTGTATGGGCCCGTGGTGAATTTGTGCCCAGGGCCTGTGCTCATGATGATCCGTCCATGGTCTCCAGGGTTCCCCGGTGACCGGACTGACGCTTGCCGCGGTGGTAGGCTGAGAAAACGCCGGTGTTCAATTTGAAACCATATGTAACCATAGATTTGCCTGATTGTGAGGCCTCTCTTAGCCACCATATTTTGTGTATGGGAAATTTGGTCTGGTTCCAATGATCGTGTATACATGCATTACGTATTTTACTGGTTATCAAACCAAAACGAAACATCAACAAAGGTTTAAAGAAAAATAATAAATTTAAAAAATAATAATAATAGTGTGTCACCGATTTTGAAGCCGTCTTTCGAAACTGGATACCTTTTTTTAATAAACATTTAATTTATTAATGGAAGAACAGCTTTATTGCCTTTCTTCATTTGTAAGCACAATAATTAATTTTAAATGCAAATTCTTTGTAAGTAAATGCACATTGTGAAGTAAATGAATTAAAATAAATATTTGGAAATCTTAATTGAATTGAATGTTAATCATATATATTGCAATACAAAAGACTCAGCGAGAGGATGGATCATGATATTAAAATAAATGTATACCCTACATGAAGACCCATGATCAGTTATTTGTTTTCCCAATGAATTTCAAAATATTGCATAGGTTAAATTCGCGACTCATTCAATTTGATATGAAAATGAATGCTCCTTTACATCATCATTCAATCAGCAA
The DNA here is from genome assembly GCA_029582265.1 of Zoroaster sp. YZ-2022. Classification (NCBI taxonomy): domain Eukaryota; kingdom Metazoa; phylum Echinodermata; class Asteroidea; order Forcipulatida; family Zoroasteridae; genus Zoroaster; species Zoroaster sp. YZ-2022. The sequence continues at coordinate 24,490,001 of CM055816.1, read as the reverse complement.
AAAGATACATTCATATTCATAAGTTGATCATTCTATCGTCATTTTACCCAACTCACTGATAAAATAAAGACGTTCCAATTGAAAGTGTCGTTAGGTTCATTCAATTTCAAAAGAACCAATCGCAAGCGATTGATCAAGAATGGAAAATTATAATGAAAACAAACAACACAGAGTAGGCCTAATGTAAATTCTTATTAAATTAAATTTTTTTGTCTATAGAACTGATATTTTAAAAAATAATTTAAAAATACACAAATAGTTGAATGTTAATATACAACTTAGATGGAATCAATCTTCACAATAAACTATTTAGTCTGAGGAACTGTTACTTTTAAGAAAGATATTATTGCCAAAAAGTTTCCCCTAAAATTGGTGATCAATCCCATCAACATTGCCTATAATGCAATCATACCCGGGCCTGAGAATTGAAAGAAAAAATGTGACAAATGAATGCCAATTGATAAAACTGAATTATATTTTCTTGTATATTAAATAACATCTTCTTCAGTTAGGGTCCTTCGTGTTTCAACGTTATACAAATAAATTGCACGACTCTATTTGCTCCATGTTCAATAGTTTTGTTAAGTGTACATGACTATATACCAACAATTTACCAGGCAATTTGACGACTAACATTAATCATTTCCTCCAACCACTCTTACTCAAAGAAATTGAACAAGAAGGTCCCTAAGTTTAAAAATATTCGGTATTTTAATTGAAACATAAACTAAAGACTCAATTACTAAGAAAGTATTTATAGTATAAATATGATTCTTTTGTACATGTCCTTGTGGGAGTTTAACGTTTACTGTGCCTATAACATTATGAATATATGGTCCTTGCTCAAACAAGCTTCATGCACATTCATAATTATATTAATTTAATATTAAATATTTCATACGTGTATGGTTTTGTTGTCCTCTTAAGTGTAGAGAAAATAAAGGAATCATTTAAAATGCATATAAAAGGAATGCATTATTATATATTAGTTGGAATCAAAATTGCAAAATGACGAATTACATTCATAACAAATCACAATAATACTAGAAAACAACAAATAAAATTTAATATACACCAAATAAAACTAATTTAAAAAGGCACAACAGTTCCTTGTTACAAAGCGCTGCACGACAGTCAATATCTTGCTTCGTGGATTTTTTTTCATTTCATAGACAAATAGAACTTCATTCAAGAATGGTAAATTTTGGTTTTCTAATGCACTTCTCTATTGGAATCAAAATGAGGCTCGTGTCTTAAATAGTGTGGTGCCTTGCAAACTCATAGTGATTTATGATTAGCTGTCTGGTTACCAGACAAATATGGCCTCAATGTGATGAGGATCTATTATAAGACGACTTACTGACAAGCAATGTTTGTTTTAAATTAAAAACAATAAAGTCATGGCAAATTTATCATACATGTCTAGTTTACTTACATGCTGTCGATGTCAACTATACTATCCTCATACTATCTATTTTGATGTAATGGAAAAGTTCTTTGGGGGGAAAATTGCCTTGCTCCTACCTATGCTCCTAGGAGGACGAATTTTAAGACCTGTGAGGTGATCAGACATTGTTAAATTAGATCGGTAAAACACCACTAAGGTTTTTTCGGAAATTGGGATTAAGTATGGTCGCCAGCTTTATTATTTTAATGTCAGAATAACTGATATGATGGGCCTTATAACCAATTCAAGAAAATCTCTTGTCAACCGAATCCTTCCATCCTATAGGTGTAATAGACCTTTAATTAATAAACCGCAGCCATCTTTGCTTTCCTGTACACAAGTCTATGAGAATCAGAATGAGGCATGTGTACAACTGAACCAGTAGACAGGTTCCTTACAATGTGATGGCTTCAATCATAACGATATCTCTACTGCCCGTAGATAGTACGAAACAAGAATCAGAGTATCCTTACGGGGTTAATTAATTGCATCACAGATTTGTTTCACTTTGCAATATTTCCTCCTCAGTCTTCCTTTTCCTGGAAGTTTAACTTTCTTTCCTTTCCCCCCCACCACCTTTCTTTTGCTTTCTTTTGCCTGTAATCTCCTGACGAACTAGGCAAATGAGACAGATAGGAATTTGTCCTTAAATATCATACCCAGGCCTGAGAATTGAAAGTAAAAATGTGACAAATGAATGCCAATTGATGACATTTTGATCAACCGCTTGCGACTGGTTTGGACGGAATTTAATGAACTTAGTGACACTTTCAATTAGAATGTACTTATTTGGGTGATTAGTTGGGTTAAATGACGATAGAATGCTTAACTTATTTGAATGTATATTTTTGCAGATTAAAACTGAAATTTTGTAGCAAATTGAATGAAAACGCTGTGATTGTATCCTTCTTCTTGTCATGTCTTCGATACAATAGGAGTTAGTGTTAGATGACGTTCTTCCGTTTCTCCACGCATCGTTGTGCACAGGGATTGTACTCTGCCAGATCTTCAGTTGAGCACAGTTTAGGTAGTTGAGGGAAGGTGAGAAGATGTCCCATATCTAGGGGTCCAGTGTCACATTCACATATACATGTAGTTGTGTTTGTAGTGTACCCCCATTCTACCATTGCCACTTTTCTGCAACCAACTTTGCTGCAGAGGCGGTTAAATTACCTTTTTTTAATTATTTTTTCTAATTATTTTTATTTTAGTTGTATTTGTTTATATTATGTTTACTATTTATTGATCACTTTACTCTTATCTTGTGAATTATATTTTCATTCTCAGGGCCACGATGGAGACCACATGTTATGTGAACGGATTGCTCTCATAAAAGATAAGAAATAAATAAAAAAGATTCAACCTGGGAAGCAGCAATCTGAGGATCTCTAGAAGCGGATGCGATTATTTTTAAATTATAAAATAGAGTAAAGCACAACAATTTTGCATATTTTTTAATGGGATCACTTACAAAATATATACCTGTATATATTCTGTAGGTGCCGTTATTGTACGTAGAGTCAGTATCCTACTCTCTGCAATGACACTGGTGGATGTGCAAAGGGATTAGCGCTATCGTATATAAATTTCAGATTAGACTTAATTAAACCTGTATACTTCGTCTGTATTTTTCAGTGTAGATTTAACTCATCAATAGGGCATTCTGAAGTTACATAATTATTACGTCTTTGTTGTTGTTGCTGTTGCTGTTGCTGTTGCTGTTGCTGTTGTTTTCCCAGAGTATATTTATATTTTCCCAGAGTCGAGTAAATACTCCCTTTATTCAATTTCATTTCATTTCATTTATTTGTTTCTTCTCAGTGTACATACAATGTGATATTCAACGACTTAAATAACAATATATAGTATGTTACATACAAAGAGAAAGGAAGTGATCTAAAAAAAAACTTGATAGGCTTAACGAGTAAAGCCACTCCCTGTGCAGAAAAAATATATAATAGTATAATATAAATAATAGATTGATAATAGATTGATAGATAGATGAACTGAAATAAGGCATATAACAAAATTCAAAACATAATATAAGAAGCATACTTAATAGCTACTTGAATAATATGCACTAAGATCCTTTTTGAATGAGTGTGGTGAAACATATTTTCTCATAGTATTAGCATAGAGAAAGGACCGTGGTCCTTTCTCTATGGTATTAGGCAAAGAATTCCAGCAAGTATTAGCACGATAACGTAAGCTCTGCTTTACAATGTTAGTCCGAGGACATGGTTTATGCATGTTATCGGCCTGTCTCGTATTGTGTACATGTATGTCTTTGTTGTACACAAATATTATGTGAATATGGAAGGATTAAGATTATTTATAGAACGGTATGCAAAAGTGGCTATATGAACATTGAGTGAAGCGAATAGCTTGCTGGTGTGATCATTGGAATTAGCAGACGATATATGGCGAATTGCTCTTTTTTGGAGAGTCAAAAGCTTTTTAATATTAGAATACGTTGTACCAGACCAAACAGTCATACAATAAGTCATGTGAGGATTTAAAAAATAAGAGTAAAGTACAATTGTAACACTGGTTTTAATTGTAACTTGGATTATATTGATTTATGTGATATTTACAGGATTCCACCCCTCAGACATAGGAGAATTGTTAATGACTGTTTATTTCTATATAAATGTTTTCACAATCATTTTAGTACCACTGACTGCAATCCATTTAGTTTACATTTTTCTAATCAGCGTATAAGGCATGCCAATGAACACATCCTCCATGTCCCAAGGAATCGCGTTGAGGTGACAAAGCGTGGTTTTATATCAAGGATTTCATCCACCTGTAACGGGCTCAATGGGACTTGTGATGTGTTCGGGGCTCCATCTCTTAATTCTTTCCGTACTCAGGTTTTCCGTGCCTTAGCCAGTATCAGCAACTGATATGTATTGAAGTGTCTTAAAATGTTTGCAATCTATTATGTAATTTTTAATTCATTGTTTTTATATTTATATATCATTTATCATTTATCATTTATCATTTATCATTTATCATTTATCATTTATTTATCATTTATCATTTATCATTTATATTTATCATTTATCATTTATCATTTATCATTTATCATTTATCATTTATATTTATATTTATATTTATATTTATCATTTCCTGTAATTGGCGGCTCGTCTGCTGTTGGAATTGGACAATAAATAAATAAATAAATAAATAAATAAATAAATAAATAAATAGACATGCTTAGGTAATGAATGTTTCAGTTTAGATAGGATCCCAACACCTCTGGCAATCTTTGTCGAAATGGACTTAATATGATTTTTCGACGTCAGGGCAGAGTCAATAATAACCCCTTAAAAAAAGTTGTATAATTCACCCTATTTAAACACTTTCCATTCATTTTAATATTAAATGTCTCTCTTATTATTATTAAAAACAATATAATTAGTCTTACTCACATTAAGAGATAGTTTATTAGCAGAAAACCATGCGTAAAATTGTGTAAGTTCTTGACAAATTGTATCATTCATAACAATAGAATTACGGCCAGTAAAAAAAAATATTTGTATCCTCCGCAAAGAAAATGGTGGAGCATTTCTCTGAAACTTGGTAAATATCATTAACATAAAATAATAAAGAGCAACGGTCCTAAAATAGAACCTAGAAAAATTGAACAATATTCAATGGATTTGAATCTACATTATTGAAGGTTGTGAATTGCATTATATTAGAAAGATAACTTTGAATCCAATTAAGTGCGATACCTCTAATACCATAATGTGATAATTTCATTTATAAAATCTGGTGATCGATGGTGTCAAACGCTTTTGACAAATCTAAAAATACGCCCACTGAGATCATTTTCTTATCCATCGCATCACACAACCTATCCAGAACATCTGATAGAGCAAGCTCAGTTGAAAGACCTGGACGGAAACCGTATTGTCCTTTATACAAAATATTGTGTTTATTGATGAAATTGTGAATATGGTTATAAACTATTCTCTCAAATATCTTGGAAAAGCCCGATAATACAGAAACTGGTCGATAATTGTCACTAACTTCAGGATCACCTTTTTTATATACAGGGATAACTTTGGCTATTTTTATACGATCGGGAACAATACCCAGTGATAAAGATAAATTAATAATATGAGTGAGAGGTTTTACATTAAAATGAATGACTTTTCGTAATATAGAGGGCTTTAGATTATCAAAACCAGCAGATTTATTTGGTTTCAAACAAGATAGAGCAACCTTATATATTTCATGTTCATCTGTCGGTGACATAAAGAGAGTCGAAGGATTAGCATTCTTTAGATACTGAGCTGCGGTTGTATTGCTGTGAATATTAGAAGTCAGTGTAGGTCCAATGTTTACAAAAACATCATTGAATGCATGAGCAATTTGATTGGGATCGTTAATTAAATTTCCTTCAAATTTTAATGTATCAGGTATACTGGACTTACTATTTTTGTATGCAGGATACCATTAATAATTGACAATATACGCTTAATATCATTCTTACAATTATAAAATTTGTCGGAAAAATAACGTTTTTTAGAAATACGAATAACATGGGTTAATTTATTGCAATACACACGAAACTGATCAGAATTGCTGTTTGTAGGACTTCTTAAAAACTTACGATACAGCTTATTTTTGCGTTTAATAGACTGTAAGATACCATTCGTTATCCATGGGTGGCGCTTTTTACGACGTTTAGAGTTACTGATATATATTAACGGGAACATTCGTCATAAGTCTTTTGAAAAGCTGAAGTAAAATTATCATAAGCAAGGTTCACATCCTCAATTGAATATATATAATTCCAGTCGAAATAACGCATGGTGTTAATGAATTGATCAGTATTAATGGTAGAATAATTTCTAGTGTAGTAGCCGTTGTCAACTAGGAAAGTGATCACTTATATCTGAAATCAACACACCAGGAATGATAAGTAAGACTAATTGCGGTGACACCATGTAAGAATCTCAATTGAGTAGTAATTAGTTCTGAAAAGAACTGGGGGTGAAATCACCTTTATAAGTTGTAAATATATTATCAAATTAAAGAGGCAGAACTATCACTAACTTGAGTAGGCTTTGTAATTGTGGGGAAAAAGTTGTTGCAAAATACAGTATTCATGAGATCAGCAGACCCACTCTTCAGTAAATCAATATTAAAATCGCCCATAATGTAACCATCTTTGTTTTCACATGAGATCTTATTCAGGATAGTATTTATATACTCATTGAAGGAAGAAATGGAACTCTACAGGTGGAGGTCTATAAACTACACCAATAATGCCACTCTTTCCATTCAAATCGGTAATCTCACTAAAAAAGACTTTCAATCACTGAGTTGAAGAAGGAGATGTCACTCCTTTTTATGAAATTATGTGTATTTGAAATAAAGATGCATATCCCTCTCCCTTTTCTATTTTGTCTATGACTTTCTACAAGTGTATAGTGCTCGAGTTGAATTCATGGGGATATTTTATCACTAAACCATGTTTCACTGAAGCCTATGGCAGAAAACTCATGGTTAAGGAGAGACAGAAAGTCACCAATTGAATTAAATTTTGTGTTGAGGCTACGACTGTTGACATGAAAAAGAGAAAAAGAACATGAGTAAGCTGGTTGAATGAATCTGTATCGAAATAACAACATGTGTCCATACAGATATAGTGGAGTACCAACATGGCCCTGGGGTGGATGCCTTTATTTGTAAGGCACCAATAGGCAATCCTCTATCTAGTAGAGACCAGTGTGCGATCTATGAAACAACCAACATAAACAGGAATTAGCGACCGCAGGTAACTAATGAACCAATTAGAGCTCAGTGTGTACCAGAGCCTTTGAGATGAAGGACTTTCATACTCGTGCCCAGCCCGAAAAGCCGTCATTTGAAAACTCTCATAATGTGACCGCATTAATACTACAATGGTGAGTAAAACTATGGAACATCCTTGACACAGTAACAATAATCGTCGGTTGCGTACACCAAGCATTAATTATCAGACGCGTACGTGTTATTGTCGTACACGCAGACAGTAATTATCAGTTGCATACGTGCTATTGTCGTACTCGCGTAAAGTTGCGTGAGTGCTATTATCAGTTGTGTACGTGCTAATTATAGTGCACGCATACAGTAATTATCAGTTGTGTACGTGCTAATTATAGTACACACATACAGTAATTATCAGTTGTGTACATGTTAACCGCTCTAGGTTGACTGGTAGGAAAACAATTATACCATTGTTCATTATCCACTACTAGGGAAGGCGAAGAAATGGAACTTGTTGCAGATTCTCTACAGCTGGGGGAATGGAGAAAGCATGGGCGGAGCCAGTGTCTCTAAAAACAGGGGGCATGCAACAAAAAGGGTAGAACACTGCTAAAAAAGAGACACTCTAAAACGTATGGTAAAAACTTAAGTGCAAGTTGGCGAATTTCCAGCGCGGTGGTTTTATTTGGCAGTGGGCGGGCATGACGACCGGTTGTCTGTTGCTGTTTTTACGTCTGTTGATTGTCAAACATTTTGGCCGTCTGTTTATCTGTCCTTTTGCCGTCTGTCCATTTGTCTTGTTTCATGTATTTTGTTTTCATCGATTTCTCTTACCCCTCCCTTCCCTTCCCCTCCCCTCTCTTCCCCTCGCTTTGCCCCTCGGATTTACCGATAAGAGAAAGAGAGAGCATCAAGCTACCCTAACTTACCCCTCCCTTCCCTTCCCCTCCCCTCTCTTTCCCTCGCTTTGCCCCTCAGATTCACCGATAAGAGAAAGAGAGAGCATCAGTCTACCCTACCTGACCCCTCCCTTCCCTTCCCCTCCCCTCTCTTCCCCTCGCCTTGCCCCTCGAATCCACCGATAAGAGAAAGAGAGAGCATCAGTCTACCCTACCTGACCCCTCCCTTCCCTTCCCCTCCCCTCTGTTTCCCTCGCTTTGCCCCTCGGAACCACCGATAAGAGAAAAAGAGAGCATCAAGCTACCCTGCCTTACCCCCTTCCTTCCCTTCCCCTCCCCTCTCTTCCCCTCGCTTTGCCTCTCGGATCCACCGGTAAGAGAATGAGAGAGCATCAATCTACCCTACCTTTACCCTTTTGGATATTGTTTTAAATATATGTGAGTGTTTTGGCCCCGTAAAATACTCAATATATTACATTAGCATATAGTGGAGCTACAGTGCTGGGTAAACATAACTTATTTCTGTTTATCCTAATGGAGGAAAGAAGAGGCAAGCAAGATATGATTTTGTAAATCATTAATTTTCTCCATCTTACTTGATAAATTGTCATACTAAACAACATAGTATTTTACAGCAGCTACGACAGTCTCTGGTCACGTAGAGTTACTGTCAGCAAAGTCAATAGTTTTTCTCAATATTGTCACTTTAGCCAAGCATGACTTCCCTGCTGAGCGTAATTCAATTCTACTTTCCGCATCATTTATTGGTTATTGTAGTCAGTTGAGGTGCGAACTGATCGGTACAAGTCTATGTTTACCTTTATGCAATGTAGAATACACAACTGTAGTGTATAAATGGTACACTGTAGAAGTGTGTACAACACTTGAGTTATTTATATTCCAATGAGTTAACATTCAAACAATTTAATAGAGCTGTATTTGAACCTGCTACATCCGGGTTAATGTGCTGTGCTCTACCAACTGAGCTATCTAGCCCTATGTTGGCGGTCTTTTACTTCTCTTATACTGCGTTAGCTGGCTTTTGTTTGTAACAGAATTAGCTATTTATCTAATTCATTATATTGTAGTTGTATTCGTTTATACTCTGTTTAATATTTATTGATCACTTTAATGAGAAATACATTTTATCAGAAATAAATAAATAAATAAAACACAACCTGAGAAGCAGCAATCTGGGGATTACTTGAATTTTGTTATCATAAATTATAGTAAATCACAATCATTTTGCATATTTTTAATAGGGGCAGGGCACTTACAGAATATTTGTATTTATAACTTTTTAATTGGTTAAATTCTTGCGTCGGGAGATAAACAATTGATTATAGCACTGTATACACGGTGCTTTCCGAGTGTCTGTGAAAAATGGCCAATTGTCATCGGGCAAGCTCGGTGGTCGAGAGGTTAAGACGTCTGCACTAGTAAGCAGGAGGTCTTGGGTTCGAATCCCGCCCGAGTCGCCTGTGTAGTTTTTCACAGACACTCGCCAAGCACTGAGTATACAGTGCTATACACACGTCAGTGTAGGGCAAAATTAAATCAATAACTTTTAATGCAAAAGTATCTGATGTAAACTACATTTTTGGGACTTTGTGTTTAGTGATTAAAACAAACAAAAATCCAAATCTAATCTAATCTATTCTAATCTAATCTAAATATGTATAAATAGCTGCACATATTATGTTTGTGTCTGTATTGTACATACATGCAATATCGAATGTCAAAGACTAGTCTTGGCTCAAGCGTCAATATCCTACTTTCTACATGAACCATTAAAATATCACTTAGTTCTTAATTTAAAGTTATCAGTGATTAAAGGACTTCCCCCAAAGACGCAAAATGGCCTAAAACTACCCTTAAATAATTCCTTTGTTATTGGAACCATGAACAGTCATTTTTTCTGGACATCCACGCCCCCTCCCCCTTGAGTGACGTTCGAGATCCTCCATTTTGAGGGGAAAACAAAATTACAATCCCTGAAAAATATCTGGCTTTGCGCCTGCTGATCAGTATGCCAGCTCGTTATTAGACCTCAATACATGTATGTGTGTAGCGAGCCATACTATACTGTACTGTAAGATATTACACACGAATAATATACATGTGACATCTGCTACCTATATTTCTGAGCTATTCGTATCTGAAACAGAACATTTCGAGGCATGTGCGTGTTTCTTCGTGTGCACTGTACATGTACACGTGTATTTGTATCTACACGATATACAAATACACGTGCATACACATATTATGAGTATAATTATTCGAACAGGGTGAGAAACGCTGGTGTTCAATTTGAAATAAAGAACAAGTTCATTGTTAAATATATGTATGCTAGCCATCAGCACCAGATCAAGAAATACATTTTCAGAAAAACGTCTTTCTAATTACATAATGAAATCACCTTTTATTTCAACAAGAAATTAATTAACATTTAATTTATTAATGGAAAAATAAAATTATTAAGAGGGATAACAAATTCAACAAATTTAATACATTTTCAATAGGGAGAAGTTTAGGTAGTTCAATAATTAAAAGGAGGCATCCCAAACCATTCATCACACCTGCATCCATACACAGTGTGGTAGTTTCACACACTGTAGCCAGTGTACGTAAACGGCTTCGGCGAAGCCGAGTGAGGTCTCCAGGGTTCCCCGGTGCCTGGACTGACGCTTGCCGCGCTGGTAGGCTGGGAAAACGCCGGTGTTCAATTTGAAACGATATGTAACCATAGATTTGCCTGATTTGTGAGGCCTCTCTTAGCCACCATATTTTGTGTATGGGAAATTTGGTCTGGTTCCAATGATCGTGTATACATGCATTACGTATTTTACTGGTTATCAAACCAAAACAAAACAACATCAACAAAGGTTTTAAAAAAATATAATAATAATAATAATAATAATAATAATAGCATGTCACCGATTTTGAAGCCGTCCTATAGACAGAAACTGGATACCTTTTTTAATAAACATTTAATTTATTAATGGAAGAACAACTTTATTGCCTTTCTTCATTTGTAAGCACAATAATTAATTTTACTAAATGCAAATTCTTTGTAAGTAAATGCACATTGTGAAGTAAATGAATTAAAATAAATATTTGGAAATCTTAATTGAATTGAATGTTAATCATATAGATTGCAACATAAAAGACTCAGCGAGAGGATGGATCATGATATTAAAATAAATGTATACCCTACACGAAGACCCATGAGAATCACGGTTATTTGTTTAGAGGGTTCACTTTATCCATTTTATTATAGGTTTTCCCAATGAATTTCAAAATATTGCATTCAGTTTAAATACGCGACTCAATCAATTTGATATGAAAATGAATACTCCTTTACATCATCATTCAATCAGCAAAAAGATACTCATTCAAATACATAAGTTGAGCATTCTATCGTCATTTAACCCAACTCATTGATACATTAAGTACGTTCCAATTGAAAGTGTCGTTAAGTTCATTCCATTTCAAAAGAACCAATCGGAAGCGATTGATCAAGAATGGAAAATTATAATGAAAACACACAACACAGGGTAGGCCTAATGTAAATTCTTATTGAATTTAATATTTTTGTCTTAAAGGTAGGTTATAGAACTGATATTAAAAAAAATTATTCAAAAATACCCAAATAGTTGAATGTTAATATACAACTTAGTTGGTATAAAGCTGATGATGGAATCAATCTATCCCTTCAACATTGCACACAATGCAATCATACCCTGGCCTGACAATTGAAAGAAACAATGTGACAAATGAATGCCAATTGATAAAACTGAATTATATTTTCTTGTATATTAAATAACATATATCTTCTTCAGTTAGGGTCCTTCATGTTTCAACGTTATACAAATAAATTGCCCGACTCTATTTGCTCCATGTTCAATAGTGTTGTTGGCAATTTGACGACAAACATTAATCATTTCCTCCAACCACGCTTACTCGAAGAAATTGAACATGAAGGTCCCCAAAATTATCCTAAATATTCGGTATTTTAATTGAAACATAAACTAAAGACTCAATTACTAAGAAAGTATTTATAACATAAATAAGATTCTTGTGTACATGTCCTTATGGGAATTTAACGTTTACTGTGCCTATAACATTATGAATATAGGGTCCTTGCTCACACAAGCTTCATGCACATTCATAATTATATTAATTTAACATTAAATATTTCATACGTGTATGGTTTTGTTGTCCCCTTAAGTGTAGAGAAAATAAAATGCATATAAAAGGAATCCATTATTATATATTAGTTGGAATCAAAACTGCAAAATGACGAATTACATTTAAAACAAATCACAATAATACAAGAAAACAACAAATAAAATGTAATATACATCAAAACACTGCACGACAGTCAATATCTTGCATCGTGGATATTTTTATTTATTTCATAGACAAATAGAACTTCATCCAAGAATGGTAAATTTTGGTTTCCTAATGCACTTCTCTATTGGAATCAAAATGAGGCTCTTGTGTTAAATAGTGTGGTGCCTTGCACACTCATAGTGATTTATGATTAGCTGTCAGGTTACCAGACAAATATGGCCTCAATGTGATGAGGATCTGTTAAAGCATGGATAAGACGACTTCCTGGCAGGCAATGATTGGTTTAAATTAAAAACAATAAAGTCATGGCAAATTGACCATGCATGTCTAGTTTACTTGCCACGAGGTCGATGTCAACTATACTATCCTCATACTGTCCATTTTTAATGTAATGGAAAAGTTCTTTGGGGGAAATTGCCTTGTTCCTACCTACGCTCCTAGGAGGACGAAAATCAAGGCCTGTGAGGTGATCAGACATTGCTAAATTAGTTCGGTAAAACATCACAAGATTTATATATGTATGTGTCAGGTCACTGTTCCTAAAACTAAGGTTATTGACATTGGGGTTAAGTATGGTCGCCAGCTTCATTATTGTAAGGATTATGTCAGAATAACTGATATGACGGCCTTATCACTAAACATTCTCAAATTCTACAAGATCTCTTGTCAACCGAATCCTTCCATCCTATAGGTGTAATAGCTTTAATTTAATAAACTGCAGCCATCTTTGCTTTCCTGTACACAAGTCTATGAGAATCAGAATGAGGCACATGTACAACATTTAATCTACTGGTCTACTGACCAGTAGACAGGTTCCTTACATGTGATGGTTCCAATCATAACGATACCGCCTGTAGATAGGGAACGTGACTATGGCAGGACGAAACTAGAATTTCAGTATCCCTACAGGGTCACCTTGCATAACAGATGGGTTCCCCTTTGCAATATTTCCTCCTCAATCTTCTGTTTCTCAATCTTCTGTTTTTTTTCCTTTCCATTATTTCCCTTTATTTTGCCTGTTACGCGATAGGTAAATGAGACAGATAGGAATCTGTCCTAAAATCTCATACCCAGGCCTGAGAATTGAATGTAAAAAAAAAAATGTAACAAATGAATGCCAAATGATGAAATGGAATTCTTGATCAACAGCTTGCGACTGGTTCTGACGGAATTTCATGAGCTCAGTGACACTTTCAATTAGAATGTACTTATGTTGGTGATTAGTTGGGTTAAATGATTAGTTCGGTTAGCATATTGAATGATGATGTAAAGGAAAATTAATTTTCAAATCAAATTGAATAAGTATTAAATTGAATGAAAACGGGTTGAAATTGGCGAGAAATCCTATATTATACTCTGCAGATGGAGGAAGGGGAAAGTGTCCTCTGATTGTGCTAATCACACACACATTAAAATAGTCCAACTGGATCATTGAGTCAGAATTTGCTGTCTAAATTATTTTAAAACACACCAACTATCTGATATAAATTCATAAACGATGTTAATGTTAGTTAAAATAATGTAAATAATAATAAATATTGAATATATGCTATTTTTCTTCACAATAATCTAAGGTTTGACTTGCTGTACATTTGAACAAATTACATTCGAATTGGTACATTCGAATTGAAAAGAAAACATTTATTGAACAATTTTTAAATAAGTTACTGCTTGCGTAACACTCTTTCTACCTCCTGATATTATTATCACAACATCAATCTCAATTCCTAATTCATAAAATAACAGTTTAAATTTAAGGGGAGAAACTACATAAAGCTTGTTTTTGTATCTAACCTTTTTTGAGGTTAACACAGGTCTCTGAAAATACTCAATATTGCATAAGTATGGTGGAGGTGCACACACAAAATGAATGGTAAAAGAAAAATTGGTAAAACATGTTTTGTAAAATATTACACAATTTAGGTTAAATTTCGGGAATTAAAGAACACAATTGCTGTGTAAGTTAAAAATGACGTAATTTAAATGTATTACATTTTATTTACATAATTTATGTAACTAATTCAAGTCTTTACCTGGCCCGTGTAAATTTTACCACAAGGAGCTTAAGCATTACCGTGCGTTGTGTAAAAATTCACTTTTAATTGTGTAAAGCCCACCATGTGATCATGCATTGTATATGCGCAGCAGTGTGTGCCTGTCAAGTTAGATTTGGTTCCAAGTCTGTGATCGTGGTTTTTTGTCTGCCTGCAGCCAATACAGTATCGCATTAAATAGCGACCTCTTGTGTATTAACCTCCAACATTAACCTTCGATCACAGACTTGGGAATGTTGTTCATCAGTTTGTACACACCCTATTGCGAATTAGTCCAAAAGTGGACGGAACAATTTGATTGGTCGGAAACTGCAAAAGCCTTCCATAACATGAATATTCAAACTAAACCTTCTACGGGATTGGATGTGATAAATAAAATACAACATTGGAGTGGAAGTTTGCTGCAAGAAGTTGTATGCGAACAAGATGGATGTGGAGACAGCCAGATCGACTATTGAAACGGCGAAAATCTCAGCAGGTGTGAAATATACAGGTGTGAAATATACACTGAAGAGCCAACAGAATGAAGCCATTGAAAGCTTTCTGCGAGGCACTGACACATTCGTGAACGATTCCATTTAAACTGTAGGTAAGACGTTTTTTGTAGAGAAGGAATTATGTATTTTATTTTGTGCTTTTTTACAACTCTAAGATCTCATTAAATTTACCTATACATTTCAAATACTATTTATGTACCAAGCACCGTACAAATTTAATATCGAATGAATATTACAGAAATAATTTTAAGCGATTGTAACCTGTTAGAAATAGACGCGGCCTACAAGGTTTATTTTCTCGATCGACGGATGAGGTGTATTGGGTCGCTCGATTTGAACACAATGAATGATAAAGCGAGAGTTAGGGTAATACTTCTATACGGCTCAAGAATTTCATGTGGTAAAATCCTATGCAACAAACACATCAGGCACTAAATAAATAATACAACCAACATACACTCTTAAAACCACATTGACCAATCTCTCGGTTAAACAAATTGTAGTTTTTAAATCTGTTTTTAGAGTGTATGAAGCACATGGACTTTACAATAAATTGGGAACATTTGATTATCTCTATCATCTCAAGTACCTTTTTACAATGTGCATAATGTTTTATTTCCCTTTCATATTTCTTACCACAGTGGGTTTTGTTTGTAACTGAATTAGCTATTTATCTAATTAATCTTTATTACTATTTATTGATTACTTTTTTATTTTTTATTTTATTTTTTATTATTGGTTTATTAAAAACACACATTTTGCAGCCGCGAGGTTGAATTGCATTGTGTTTACAAAAATATATCAAAATACAGTAAAATATGGTACACATAAAAAGATAATCAGTAAAAAAGGGCTTAATTATATTAACCACAACAAAAACCACCAAAAGACATACTTAAAAATCCAGCAAAAATTCACTAAAAGACAACACAATATATTGAAGTGTTGCACACAACTAGGTAGAATTCCCATCCATGGTAGAGAAGAAAAAATAATAATGTAAATTGATTTGTTAATTAGTTTGGTAAGGTATTAAAGAAACTGTACTGTTTTTAAACCTGTTAGAGGTACATAATAATAATAATAATAATAATAATAATAATAATAATAATAATAATAATAATAATAATTCGTTCTTACACAGCGCATTCCACGTACACCAGGCCCGTACGCAGGATTTTTTATGGGGTGGTGCGAATTTGTACTGATGGGACCAAACATGCCTTGGGAAACTATATAACGTCGGTTTCGCGCCCTTTCATGTGGACCTTTTGTGGACCTTTTGGTAATTTGGGGGGGTGCGTACGCACCCGTCGCACCCCCCCTGCGTACGGGCCTGTAGACCCATGTCTCAATTTTATCTTTTGAATTAAATTTTTATTCTGAAATAAATAAATAAACACAACCTGTGAAGCAGCAATCCGAGGATCTCTAGGGAGGATGCGATTTTTGTTATGATAAAATTAGAGTAAACCACAATAATTTTGCATAATTTATAGCAGGAGCACTTACGAAATATATACAGATATGAATACATACATGTATGTAATCTGTAGGTGTCCCTATTGTACATACAGGCTGAGTCAGTATCATACTCTCTACAATGACACTGGTGGAGGTGTAAGGGATTAACACTATCAACATAATTATTGGTGGCACAAGTTTGGTTTCTTTTGTTCGTATATAATATTCAGATTAGACTTAATTATACCTGACTTGTAAACTTCGTCTGTATTTTTCAGAATAGACTCACTATTGAAACTGACACGCGTCATCATTACTTCATCATGTGTTATTTACCAATACTAACAACGTCCGATAGCGACGAGACTTAAGAAGTATGAAATACGAATATATGTAAAGCTAGTTCTGAAGTTACATGAACATGTCATTCACAATCATATCTCTCAAAAGAAAAATAATTTTTCGTCAACAAAACTCAGAACAGCTCTGAGGTCTGTTCAAAAAGAGAAATATATTCTAGTTTTATGTGTTTACCTTGTTTACAATAAAAGAAAAATAAACACCTTTATAACTTAACACACGTCTCATTTAGCTGTCCCAATGTAATTGTTTGTAGACTAGGCCTAAAGACATATTTATCAACGGAATTATCTTTTGCGATATCTGCTCATATCAATTGATATATCAAAGCATGATATTTCTGAGCTATTCGTATCTAGGCCTTATACAAATACACGTACACACACATGGGATTCGAGCGAGGTCTCCGGGGTTCCCGTCCCGGTGTCCAGACTGGCTCTTGCCGCGCTGGCAGGGTGAGAATTAACGCTGGTGTTCAATTTGCAATAAAGAACAAGTTATTTGTTAACTATATGTATGCTCGCCTTCAGCACAAGATCAAGAAATAAATTTGCAGAAAAACGTATTTCCAATTACATAATGAGATCAACAAGAAATTAATTAGGTAATACTTGTAGCTTTGCATGGTGAGGATGATAAGTAAGACTAATTGCGGTGACACCATGTGGAATCTCAATTGAGTAGTAATTAACATTAACATCACACCTGCATCCATACACAGTGTGGTAGTTTCACACACTGTAGCCAGTGTACGCGTAAACGGCTTCGATATGTAACTATCAGCACCAGATCATCAGCAGAAAAAAATATTTAGAAACATTAAGAAACATTAAGAAACAAATTTACATCATTTGTTCAAATTCATATATGAAGATAGATGCAACACAACTATCAGCTATTAATTAATTAACACAAAATAAACAAAATAAACACAATAAACAAAACAAATTAAATAAGCTTAGCTTAATTTTGTACCTTTCCCTATGAACAAACAAAACACAATTAATATGAGATAAATAAAAGACAAAGACAGGACAAACAAAAACATGAGTAAGACTGGGTGTAGCTTAATTTGAGATATTATAAAAGAAAAAAAAGATATATAATAAACAGAGAACAATAATAAAATTAGGTTATCTACATATAAGATTCTAAAATACTTTTAAGTTTGTTGGTAAAAGATGTCAGGGAAACAGTTTGTATTAAGTCAGTATGAAGACTGTTCTAGTACACAAAAAACACACTCTGTAAGAGGCTATTTTTGGAGTGAGTTGTCCTAACTAACATAAATATTACTATTTGATTAACTACCGTACGAATCTCATAGGAGTGAACAGAAGGAATTAATGTAAACCAAGATTGAAAACTAGCAAACAGTAAATTATTAATATATTTCAACCTAAATTTCCCCAAATTAATATAATACCGATAGATCTTTCTCAGTTTTAAAAGTTTGAGATTGATATAATTTTGCTGTACACTGACGTGTGTATAGCACTGCATACTCAGTGCAACAATATGCAATGTTAAAACAATATTTGTAAAATGTTGGCAAAGTGCTTCTCTTTGAATCGTTTTTTATTTTAATTTTGTTTAATACATTCATAGTTATCCAACGGCGCACCCAAGGGGGAAGGGGCTTGAGCCCCCCCCCCCCCAAGAGGGTCCCCGAAAGTTGCAAATGTATTATTATTATTTTTTTCCCGGCCCGGCGGCAGGGTGGATTTCTTTTCATCTTATGCCACTCGCATGTTTTTTCTTCTTTCTGCCAAAATTATTTTATTGTGATGTCTCATGAAATCTCACTATAATTGTTTAAATTTGCAACAATAACATAAACATTTGAAACCAACGTGCCAATTTGTCCGGGCTAAAATATATTTTACGTGGTTCCGGCATTTTTCAAATTTAAGTGTTTTTCCCTTTTCAAGGGGAATGCCGGACAAGTGTAAGGAAAAGGTAATACATTTTTGTTTACCCACAATGATTAATTTTTAGATGTTGTATACTGAATATGCATAAACATGTAACTCTGGTGCAACGACCAGATCCAATCTTATTTTATCATGTGTTGCTTCCTTTTCTCCATTTTTCTTTAACTCGGCTATGTGTAGGGCATTAAAAATGCCTGCAATCCTACCCTTTCCAAATTACACATCACATACATGCCCAGGTTAGGGTTTTAATTTTATTTTTTAACAGTAATTTGATATAAATAATTATTATGTGACACCGTTTTAGCAACAAAAAAAAAAAAAAGATTACCGGTAGGATCTGGGTTTGCCGCCCACTTGTTTATGGAATTTGCCGCCCATTGATGGAAAGTAGGTAGCACCGCCCCGGAATGATCTCTTCAACAACGTCCGCTATATAATTATTTAAAGCAAAAAATCTTGCCGACGATATACACTCAAGTTCATCAAGAGGGAGGAGTATTACTGAAATGTTGCAAAATGCATTGCCATTGTCAAAAGTGTATCGACTCTTGCTGTTAGGAGTTGTTTGGAAGATGGATGTGTCCTCCAAGCAAAAGGGGAATGCACTGTATGACAATAGCAATGCATTTTGCAACATTTCACTTTACACCCACCCCCATATTCAGCTGTGCTGCACATCCCCCAATTGCGTAATCATAACAAATGGCACATCATTGTAAAGAGGAATAACAGGGCTTTCCAATGATACCAAATGCAAGGAAAATGAGTTGGTAACAAGAGAGAAATTGTCAGTCAAACTTGAGTTTCCAAACTTTTTTTGAGGAGTTTATATTAAATGGTTATGAAACTATAATTGAAGAATGGTTACCAGTTTATTCAGCTTACCTTGTGAACTCATGAACTCTTGCATGAAAAAGTTGTATGCTGATTGTTTACGTTGATGCAAATGAGGTGTTCTCTTTGGTTTATTTCTTGGCCTATTTTTTGCATTTTTGTTGTTTATCCATTGCTGTTGATAGAAAGTAGGATATATTGTACCTACCCATGCCAAGAACAAGTTGATTGTTTTCAAAATCAATTTGAATTATGTGTGATGTACAGCATTTATACATATTATGACAGTACAATTAACTTTAAATTTGTTGTTTACATTTTATGTTCGGTGGTTTTTTCTGCATGTAGGGCACTTCAGCTGTAAACAGTGACAATAATTGTAGTATACAGGTAAATTGGTAAGAACAGACTTGAAGTGAGCCCTCTGTTGTTGGGTTTTGGTTAGTCATGTTTTTACTAATAAAAGTGTTCTTAAATAATGGAAGCCATCTTTGTATCTCGTGTCAGTGACTTTGAACCCCTAAAATATTACAATAATGATGACAACAATGATGACAATGATGATGTTTGTTGGTGATGATGAAAATAATGGGGTTTACATATTTTTATTACTATGCCAAAAATATATATATTGCAGAAATTACACATTTATTGGCAAAATAAAATTTAATTACAAGATACAGTTTTTATATTAGTCAACCAGAAAATATAAACCTTTAGAATTCCATGGGTTTTAAAGTTTACAAGCACAATCACAGTGACTGTTTGATGTACTTAATCTTAAGTTAATTTCCAAAAATGTGCATAATTTCAAATCAATGCATACCTTTACAAGATGTGCTGTCCAACCTGTCTTTTGCATAGCGAGGGAGACCAACCTTTTCCCCTTATGTGAGCCATAGTTTGTCATGCCATCCTCCCATAGTCTTTACCAACCTTTTCCCCTTATGTGAGCCATAGTTTGTCATGCCATCCTCCCACAGTCTTTCCAGGATATCAGTGTGCTCCTCTTGCAAGCTTTGATTGAAACATTTAGAACTTATTTTAAAAAGCATGAAGACAAATTTCAACCAATGCTGCATTAATTAGTTAAATCCGTAATAACTGACACTTGCAATATAACATCCATATAAAGAGGTGACTCCAGAGCAGTTAATTGTCACAATCTCTGCTTATCTCTCTTATCTGATCATGGATTACTGAGGTGTAAACAGGTGCTAATTAAAGTATAAAACTATCCAAGGTCTATAAACAATTGTACAAAAATTCTACCATTTTCATGTTTATATTGTAAACAATTTGAAAAAAGTGTCAGAAGATAGTATTCATAAAAATTTGATTCATAAGAATTCAGTCAAGAAATTAACCATGAACTGTCAAAACTTTCTGTATGACAGGATATTAAACCAGCTTATACTCAGTGGCCTTGGGGCATTGTTTTCTTTATAAGTGTTCTACTTGGTGTAGTGTTAATTTACAATTACTTTAACAATAACAGTTGGGATTAAATGGGAGCTAAGCTTTTTGGCCAATGGAAGATTCACATAATAAACTACCAATAGAAATTGGGTAGCCAGCATGGCAATGGTATGATAACATTTATGTAGATTTGCATGATATAGTAATATTTAAGTTTAAAGATAAGGTAGGGCCTAAAGCATTGATAATGTTTGTAGTATGCTCACTCTGTTTGAATCAAGAACAACTGTCATACTTTGAAAGTACATATAGCAGCATATAATGTTGTTTTGTTTTCAAGAAATTGATGGAAATGCATTTCTATTTTTTGTATTTATTCTAATTTGGAATTTCATTCAAATGAATAAGACCCGTTATTAAATTTCCTTGAATATTACAGCCTTTCAGACGAAACTAGACAATATATTTCTATGGGAAAATTGATACCATCATCAGCTACAAGGTGGACCTACAAGTTTTACATTTTAGAATTGTTCTTTTTTCCATGAGAAACCCCTTCTAAAAATCCATTGTAGTTTATACTAAATCTGTAATTCTACTCATGTAGTATGTTAAGTTTTACAATAATAATTGTAGTAAAAATGTAGTTTCATAGAGAGTAGGCCTAAAGTAACAGTAGTTTTATTTAAGTTAAGTACTGTAGTAAAAACTACAGTTTAAAAATAGTATATTAGAAGTAAACATAGTGTTTCACATTTAATGTAGTTAAAAACACTGTACTAGAAATAAAAATAAAGCATTGTCACAGTAAATTTGAAGATAATTGATTAATAACAATTTATTTTTTACTAAAAATGAAGTAAATCTGTAGTAATTTATACTTCTACAATATGTTAGCAAAACTGTTGTGAATTACAGTTTACTTGAATATAACAACAGTGTAATACTAATAATAAAATGGTGAATGTCAAGTACAAAATACCATAGTAAAACTACAATAAACATAAGTCCATTTCACAATAAACATAAGTCCACTTCACAAGGCGCTATATAGACTCTCGCATCATACGTAATGACACTCGCCAAAGCCGGCGTTAGAAAGTCATGATGTTATTCCAACCCAAAGACCAACATGTCTCATTTTTAAATAGTAACTAAAACTGTGTGGAGTGTGTGATCATAGAGTAAGGATTTATCAGCTGCCCAATACCATGATCATTTTACCACATGTCTGAGCTGTTTTAACACTACGCCAAAAACGTGCACACAGCTAGCTCAGGGCATAGAGCAAGTCCTTGCTCTATTTATGCGATGCTCGCTCAGTGACTGACCACTGTTTATTCACATAAATTTGCATAGCGCCCTCTATTGTCAACTACTTTATTCTTCACCAACATGCAAGACTAGAAGTAAATAAATGATACGTTCTACAGAAGAAAGATAAATCTATCTCCTTTCTCCATGTTTATTCTACGGCAATAGTGAAGACAATACATGGTGGCAGCGGTAAAGAAGAGATCTACATACTTGTGAGTAACAAACACTAGATCTAGAAGTGTCTTTTAGGATAAAAAGGCACTGAATAGTTCCAAGCATTTTTCCGGCATAACGTCACGTTACATGCAATCGAACATTCATCATAGCATACCGCAATACCTACAACGCAGTACTGTATCAAAATGGCATTCAGTTCAGCAGTCTCTGCACCCCAAATGGATTGGGAAGCACCAGATATTGTTCTGACATTTGCACGATTCCGTGAGAAGTGTGAACTGATGTTTTCAAGTGTCCTGAAACAGGCCACAGATGAAGAACGAGCAAGCTATCTCCTCTTGTGGGTCGGGGAAAAAGGACTAGACAAATACAATAGTTGGAATTTTGAAGATGATGATGACAAAAAGAAACCTGAAGTACTGTTGTCTCGTTTCCAACAACACCTAGAACCCCGATCAAACCATCGCATTTTCCGATACAAGCTGCAAGATATGAGACAAGACACAACTGAAACTGCCGATGACTTTGTAACAAAGTTAAAATCAATAGCAGCTAAATGCAAATTCCGTAATGACAAGGAAAAGCAAGACAGGATTGTGGATCAACTCATATGGGGATCAGCCCATAAAGATGTACAGAAAGTACTCATCGGGAGAGATGAAACCCTGTCACTGAATGATGCTATTGACGTTGCCCGCAGTCACGAGGCAACTACAAAACAGCTACAATCCCTGCCGGTGAAGGCTAAGACCCCCCCAAGGAGCTCCACCAGAAGCGAGTGTGAACGCAATCAAACCAAAACAGTCTGGCAGGAATCAGAAACAGAAAACATGCTACAACTGTGGTCGTATACATCAGTTCAAACCAAAGAGCAACTGCCCCGCTTATGGTTCCACATGTCACAAATGTGGAAAAGACAACCACTGGAAATCCGTTTGCAGATCGGGAAAATCGCAGCAACGCAGACCTCGTTCCAAATCTCCTCGCAGACGAGTCCACTATGTCTATGAGGATGAGGATAGCCCTGATGAATTTCTCACTATCAGAACCATTGATATCAATAGCATTGCAGGCTCGTCTAAGGTTGTAAGGTTGACACGGGAGCACAGACTAACATACTGCCAGTCCACCTCTTTCGCATAATATTCCCAGAGAAACTGGATAGCGAAGGGAATCCGAAACCTGAATGTCTCAAACAGAACAAACTGGCACTCACTGCATACGGTGGATCGAAAATCGCACAGCTGGGCACAGTCAAGATTCCATGTGCATACAAGGACTCGAAATACAACTGCATTTTCTATGTCACTGATGCGGCAGGTCCAGCGATTCTTGGTTTGCAAACATGCCAAGCGTTGAATCTGATCACACTACACTGCTCTGTGGAAACGAAACCAGTGACTGAGCAAACACCCAACCCACCAGAGCAGATTAATAAGGACAATCCACGATCTAGCAGTGACCAAAAAGCCCATTTTGCTGACCAAACGACACACTCCACTACACCCAACCCAACCCAAAGCACAAATCTCCTATGTATGTCAGCAGTGATACACTACTCGAAAAGAGACCGCCAATCCACAACAAGGCCGCTCTCCTGGAGATGTACCCAGATTGTTTTGACGACACTGTTGGATGTTTTGAAAATTTCAAATATCACATCAACAATGATCCTGACGCAAAGCCAGTCATACATGCACCACGTAGAGTCCCCTTAGAGCTCAAAACAAGACTTGAGGCGGAACTCAAGGAAATGGAGGACAAATCAGTCATCACGAAAGTAACAAAGCCCACAAACTGGGTCAACTCCCTCGTCATACGTGAAAAGGACAATGGTAGACTACGCTTATGCCTTGATCCAAAGGATCTCAATGAAGCGATACAGCGAGATCACTATCCAGTACCCACACTAGAAGAGATAACCCCAAAGCTTTCGGGTGCAAAGATGTTCAGTAAGCTGGATGCCCGAAATGGTTACTGGAATGTCCAGTTAGATGAAGAGTCATCATACCTTACGACCTTCAATACGCCATTTGGCCGATACCGTTTTCTACGAATGTCCTTTGGCCTCCGCATGAGTCAAGATGTTTTTCAACAGAAAATTGATGAAACATACCGTGACTGTGCAGGCACTTTCGGCATTGCCGATGATATTCAAGTTTATGGCACTAGTGAACATGACCATGACATACATCTCCATGAAGCTATGGAACACACACGGAAATCTGGCATAAAACTGAATGCGAACAAGTGTGTCGTCAAAACGACCGAATGCAAATTTTTCGGTTTACTGTACACACCAGAAGGAGTGAAGCCCAACCCAGACAAGGTGAAAGCGCTCACAGAAATGCACCCCCCTGGCACCAAGAAGGAACTCCGCATTTTGCTTGGCCTAGTGAATTATATGGGTCCCTTCATCCCCAACTTGGCCGACCAAACAGTGTCACTGAGAAAACTTCTACAGAATGATGTTGAGTACAACTGGTCCCCGTCTCAAACACAAGTCTTCAACACTACGAAAGCACTAATCGCAGCTGAGACTACATTGGCCTACTATGACCAAAAGCAACCAGTGATACTTCAAGTTAACGCATCGACCAAAAGACTTGGCGCCACACTCGTGCAAAATGGCCGTCCAATCGCTTTCGCATCCAAAGCCCTCACTCCAGCTGAAACAAGATACGCGAACATAGAAAGAGAACTACTCGCAGTAATGTATGGATGTAAGAAATTTCATGTATACCTCTATGGTAGGAGATTCAAAGTGGAAAGTGACCACCGCCCCCTACAGCACATCCATAAGAAAAACTTGATGAAAGCCCCACCGCGGCTGCAACGCATTCTACTGCGCCTACAGGCTTATGATTTTGAGATATGCTACAAGCCTGGAAAATAAATGATTGTTGCTGATGCCCTCTCTCGATTGTCGCCGTACGAGAGGCAAGCAATTCCGCACATGAAAGTTCGTATCCATGACATCGTTAGTGTCACGCCAACGAAACTGGACAAAATCCGCGAAGAAACAAAGAAGGATGCAAATCTGCAACTCCTTACACAGCAGATCACAGAAGGTTGGCCTGACAATATCAAACAGACCAATCGCGCTATCAGACCCTACTGGTCAGTGAAACATGACATAGCCATTGAGGATGGAGTACTCCTTGTGGGCAGTCGAATCCTGATCCCAGCAACGCTACGACAGGATATTCTCCAACAAATACACAACGGTCACCAAGGCGTAGAAAAATGCAAACTACGCGCCAAATCGTCCGTTTACTGGCCAGGAATATATCACGACATTGAAAGCATTGTCGAGGAATGCCAAGCATGCCAAAAGTTCCAACGCTCACAACAACACGAGCCCATGATCAGCATGGAAGTCCCACCTCGCCCATGGCACACACTGGGAGCAGACCTGTTTCACCACGACAATGCTTGGTATTTGATCATCGCGGATTACTATTCTAAGTTTCCGTTCATTCGCAAACTTGTTGACCTCACAGCGAACACAGTCACCAAAATCGTACGAGTGCTTTTCGCTGAGCAAGGAATTCCAGATGTTATCATTTGTGATAATGGTACGCAATTCACATCCTTGCAATTCCGATCGCTAGCTGAGCAGTATGGTTTCCAGATCCAGACCTCATCTCCGTACTACCCACGAGGTCATGGTTTCATTGAGCGTCATATCCAGACAGTGAACGCATCCTCAAGAAATGCCGCGAATCTGGAGACGATCCCAACCTTGCCCTCCTCAGTCTACGCACAACGCCACTCAAATCCAACATGGATTCCCCCGCAGAGTTGTTGAACAATCGCAAATACAAAACGACTCTACCCTCACGAATCCGCCCCTCCCTGAATCACGAGGATGTCCGCAAACATCTCGCATCAAGCCAAATCTCCCAGGCACGCAACTACAACAAACACTCTACTCCACTCAGTGAACTCCTCCAAGATCAATCAGTCTATGTCCAAAATCCTCTGGAAAAGACTTGGAGCAGAGGTAGAATTGTCAACCAACACAAAACCCCCAGATCATACACGGTGGAAACTGACAAGGGGAACCTACTCAGACGAAACAGACTTCATCTGAGACCAGCTCAACCAACGACAACGACACCAGCTCCTCCCCCAATCATCACACCACACCCTCCACCCGGACTACCAACCCAATCTCAGTCCGATGCCCCTACGTTCACTCGATCAGGCAGACAAATTATCAAACCTCAAAGACTAGATTTGTAAAGTCTTGATCAAATTTCATCAGCATTCACAGAAAAAAATAAAAAAAGTTTTTTAACAAACCGAAACAAAACAAAACACTTATGAAAAGTTTAAGAAAATTTTGCATCATGAAGCGGTACTCAGCACCTCTATAATATAAGCCAATAATTTGAACTCATTCAGCCTTTGTGAACTGTAAATGGATTGTTTGTGGAACAACAGGACTCATGAACATTTTTTTAATATTTTGTTGAAATCATTTATTTAATCAGATTTTGGAAGATTTTACTCTGTAATAATCTTTAAAGATGCATAGCGCCCTCTATTGTCAACAACTTTATTCTTCACCAACATGGCAGACTAGAAGTAAATATATGATACGTTCTACAGAAGAAAGATAAATCTATCTCCTTGTTTATTCTACGGCAATAGTGAAGACAATACAACCACTAACATTGATCTTATCTACATGTAGGCCTCGTTGAAAAACAACAAAAAACTGCTTTCCTTACCTAACCTGGCGCTGATTAACGTTGCTACTTGCAGTAGTACTTTATGATGGAGTGTAGGTCATTTTAAATTGATAAACCTAATTATTTCACAGACTTAATGATGCAAGACAATTCTTTAAACACTCAAAAACACTCATCCACGTATGTACGTCTGATGTGAATGAGGTACGCGTCGAGCTACAAGCTAACCTAGCCAGTAGCCGGCCTCGGATACCAAATAATCGGGGCGGTGATCATATACAGGAATATCATGCATCAGCATTTTGGGATGTAAAACTGTGTATCTTGTTTCTGAACACTCATGAGTAACCAATGCTGTTCAGCATTATCTTTAAAGGGATGGTAGGCCTACAACATTGTCAGGCAATTGTTATCATTTCGGCATTCAAGTAATTTTTTCTCCAAACATAAGAGCATTTCGAGCGGAAACATTTCTCAGGGTGATTGGTGTTTGTACCAACTTTAAATTAAGTAAGAGTAATTGCGGTGACATCATTCTCCTGAGGACGATCAGAGCATACTGATCGAAACGTCGAGTTGTACCTCCAGTTCTTTTCAGAACTAATTACTACTCAATTGAGCATTTCACATGGTGTCACCGCAATTACTCTTACTTATCCTCCTCACCATGCAAAGCTACAAGTTCAACTTTAAATTAAGCGAGCTTCTGAATACTTATCTGTTAATTTTAAAGATGCTGTACCTCATTAACGTTAATGTACAGTATTACATGATGTTTGCAAAACTGCTGCTTCTGGCATGCTTCTCTTTGAATTAAGACATGCCCTTAACAAACATCCTGTGATTTCGACGGATTTGTTGTATTCATTCTAATGGAAAGAGTACTCGGTCTTTCCATAATTCACATTTGTTGAAAATGATAACATTTGAGATAGAAATAGTTAGTTATAGAGGAGATTAATTTGATAGACTTGTCAGCTACACCAGACAATTTTTACATCGAAATTCAACACAAACTTGAAATGCTGTACCTTATATTTAAGCATATTTTAGCTCAATCACAAACTAATCCTATTACCAGATTTTATTCATTGTTGTGGTCGGTTTTAAAAGTAGCGGCAAAAATGCAGGCCTACTGTTATTATTATGCTTTAGTCCTTATATTTACAATTCGAAAAATTTAAAGGGGTATTATCGTCACGATCAACAATTAGGCATGGATTCGGAGTGCTATAATTATACACCGTCACTGGCCATAAGTATTGCAACAATGAAATTCGCACCAAAGTTCAGTTTGGAGAACTGTGTTACAATAATTTATTTTATTTTATTTACACTACTTAAGACATCTTGACAGTGCCTGTGTTTTGAAGTCGATGTTCTTTTTTACTGTTCTTGCTATGTAATACACGATCGATGAAATCGGATTAAATGATTATCTCACCTGTTACTATAAAGTGCTATTTTGAGCATGTTGCAATACTTTTGGCCAGTGAGTGTAGTTTTAGATTAATTAAGTGACTGGAAATAATACCCACATGATAAGGTCACGTTGCCGTTGCTGCTGCATATTGAGCCAGTAATTTTCAGTCACTGTGTTCATCTTAAAATAGGATACCAATTCCATGTCCTGTTGAATGTCTGCTATAATCATGACGATACTGAGATATTGTCCCTTTAAACATGCTCAATCATTCTGGACGACTGTCGGACGACCGATCCGGCCGACCAGCCTGGCAAAATCCGTAAACTTGACAAGTCCGTTTGCTCCAAGGTTCACATCATGAAACTAGCCCTTCTTAACTAAACCTACTAGTTCACAAACGAGCGGTTACAAGATAATATTAATGTGTATCTCTTTGATTTTAGTCAATTATGGAACTTTTGGATGTTAAATAAAAAGACTTGGCTGTTTCAAAATACCGGTCGGTTAACATTTCTTTCTCAGACTATCGGAAGTTTAGAGAGCTCAGCGCCCTCTTGCGTTATGTAATTTACATATAATTACTGGCTTATTATTTAAATTCGATTAAAATCTACTTAAAATATTTCCCGACTATTCAAAAACTTAGAAACACGCGATTTGTATCACCTTAATTACTCGCAATGATAATATAAAGAAAAACACACAGAAAGCTAATTTTGAATTTTCGATAAGTTTACACTTTTTTACAAATGAAGCGCGTACGAACCTGTACTAAATATACCCGGCGGTTATGTTATTCTATTCTTACGTTCATTTTGCAGTTTTGTTTGTTTATTTTTAAGATGAACATTTGAACTATTGTTCGATCATTCAATTTAATCAAAGGCCCTCATAATTTCGAGTGGGTATATGGAGATGATACACTTTGTATGGAAAATGTACACATCATAAAGCCGACTACAATGTCCAGTCCGAAAGCCTATGGTTTAGTGTCCTGCTGAAGGACACAAGCGCCGCGACCGGCAAGGTCGGGATTCAAACCCACATTCGTGACAACACCAGGACTCGAGTCCACTCGGACACGACACTCAAATTTTGATCTGCCCTGGACGGTTATTCTAACCCCAGACTGCCGTCCTGATGTTCTCGTAATACAAAAACACGCAATGCAAAGTTTTGTTTTTTGTTTTGTTCGTTTGTTTGGTTTTTTAAAACAAATTTAGGGGGAGGAGGGAAATTGGGGTACTTGTGTGGATTATTAGAAATTCCCTCCTGGCAAAGGACACCTTTGATCCGCCAAGGTAAATCTACTCCCTACCCAGTGGCGTAACTAGGGTCCAATTTTCAGGGGAGCACTAGGGGGTGCACCACTTTTTCTAGGGGGAATGTCAATACTGTATCCTGCAGCCTCAAATGGGGACCTATTTTTCAAAATTCTGAATGGGGGGGGGGGGGGAGGGCACAGACCTCGGCTGGGGGAGGCACATGCTCCCCCGTTCCCCCCATAGTTACACCACTGTCCCTACCATACTGTCGTCCTGATGTTGCCCTAATATTATTATTATTTTGACCCAATGCTAGTTTTCTTTTAATTTAAAAAAAAAAGTTTTTACCCTTGATCTCCATTATGAAAACACACAAACTCACACGAAGCCATAAACATAGTATCTAAACAACGATGAAAAAACATTCACAATACAGTAAATATAATTATTGTCTCAGTTGGCGTCAAATTTATTTATCCAATGAACATGCTTCGACCATACAATACTTATAAAAAGATTCAATATGTAATATTTTCTATCAAACTTACAAACATTATTTTACATTTGTACAAGAATACTATTATACATATTATTACTTGGATCCGGCCATAATAAATTTCAAAGAAGATGTTTCATGTAATGTAATGAACATTTCTACTACAATTTATCTTTAGGTATTCTGACAATCTCTTGATTCAATCTCATGAAATTTCTTACTAATTTCTCAAAAACAATAGCACATAGATCGGTATTTGTTTTATACAATTATCGACTTTGTTAAGCACATTTTGACTTTGTTTCCAAATGTAAAATGTAAACTATGCTGATACATGTATAGTCCATTGGAAACAAAGTCAAAATCTACTTTACAAAGTCGATAATTGTATAAAACAAATACCGATCTATGTGCTATTGTTTGAGAAATTAGTAACAAATTCATGACATCAAGCCCCAATTTTACACTACTGTATAATGTATGTTAATACTTATATACTTTATGAATCAACAGATAAAGAGATTGTATCAAGAGATTCTCAGAATACCCAAAGATATATATTAGTTGATAAGTCTGGTCAGGGAGAAAGTTATGAATCTAGAATTCAGGTAATATAGTGGTACTCTAGCAGTAAGGGATGGATTTTGTTAGCTCAATATGAAACTATATTGGTGTAATCAACATATTTTATTCCGTATACAAACCAGAAAAAATGTAAACTATACTTTAATATAGTCCATTTGAAAAATATCAAAATCTACTTTACAAAGTTGATAATTTTATAAAACAAATACTGTTTGCCCGATCTATGTGTTATAGTTTTTGAGAAATTAGTAACAAATTCATGACATCAAGGCCCAATTTTACACTACTGTATAATGTATGTTAATACTTATATACTTTATGAATCAACAGATAAAGAGATTCAATCAAGAGATTCTCAGAATACCCAAAGATATATATTAGTTGATAAGTCTGGTCAGGGAGAAAGTTATGAATCTAGAATTCAAGTAATATAGTGGTACTCTAGCAGTAAGGGATGGATTTTGTTAGCTCAATATTAAACTATATGGGTGTAATCAACATATTTTATTCCGTATACAAACCAGAAAAATAAATGTAAACTATGCTTATATATAGTCCATTGGAAACAAATTTTTAATAATTTCTCAAAAACTATAACACATAGATCGGGCAAACAGTATTTGTTTTATAAAATTATCGACTTTGTAAAGCAGATTGATATTTTTCAAATGGACTATTTTATTAAAGTATAGTTTACATTTTATCTGGTTTGTATACGGAATAAAAATATGTTGATTACACCAATATAGTTTAATATTGAGCTAACAAAATCCATCCCTTACTGCTACAGTACCACTATATTACTTGAATTCTAGATTCATAAATTTTCTCTCTCCCTGACCAGACTTTTCAACTATATCTTTGAGTATTCCAACAATCTCTTAACAGTACATTCAACTTCAAGTATTCTTATATCAAAAACCATACAACACAATTTCACCAAACTTAGAATACTCATAAACGACATAAAAAGAAATACATTTGTGAAGTTAAATACATTCATCAAACTGAAATGGAAGTTATGATCTTCTTAATATATATGACAGAGCTGGGAAAGAGTTCACCCTTGTATGCTCTGAGATGAAGCAGACACTTCATTACATGACCTTAAAATTAACTGATGTGACCTTTACTTCCGGTCCAAACAGGAAGTTCAAATTCAACACATTCTACAATACAAAATAATTGAAAGTTCTTTTGAAGGTGAATTTGATATTATAATAAAAGATGTTAGACATTTTCAAAGAAATATGATTGTCACGTCATCGATGACCATTTCATTGAACCGAAAGTTAACCTGAACACCTAGTGTTTGTTCCAACAAACACTTGAGCTCTAGTTTAAATCTGTTAAATCTTTAATCATAACTTTCACTGTCCTCTGAAAAGTACTCTGTGTCAGTGATTTCTTCACTGTCAATATCTTCACTTAAACGTAAACCACTGAAATTTTGCACTGGAGTTAACAAAGGAGCTACAACATAACTTGAAAATGTATTAACTAGTATTTGATAGCGCTGCTCAGTCTGTAAAACCTTGTCTACCAATATAATTACAACTCCCTTTGCTTTGGCTGTCTCCTCTTCTGACAGGGTTTTTAATACTTCACCTTGGGCAGCATGTTCAGCAGTTACTGACTGGAGTGTCTGCTTCATCTCGGAGCATACAAGGGCGATCTCTTCCCCAGCTCTGTCATACATATTAAGAAGATCGACTGTCTTTCTTTTCTTACTGGCTGGAACATGCGAAACACCCTGTAGTGTGTGGGTATGACAACACATACAAAATATAAATGTGTCAATGCGATCAATTAAAATAATAATTTAAAAAAAATTATAATAATAATTTAAACAAACAATGTAAGTGTAAAATTTATGAATGCTATAAAAGGGCAACACTTTCTGCTAACTTTTTGTATATTAGGGCGACACACCTCATTAGGGCGACAATTTACTGTCGCCCTATCGTTTTAGTTACCCTTTAACGAACGAATTTTATTGTCGCAAATAGCCTAAATCGCTTCCTTGGGCTGAAACAAGCTATTTTACAAAATTTGGGAAGGGTGGAGTATTTAGAAATAGGCATACGGGAAGGGTAAATTTTGTGCACAAGTCTATGGGAAAGTCGCCCTTTTATAGCATTTAGTGTTATAATAATTTTCATCAATGTGTAAATTTTTTTCAAACACCATATTTATTTTTTGCTTTATTTCACCTTTTAAGTTTGATTAATGTTTGGAAAAATACAGGCTAAAGACACAATTTGAACATACAGATTTGATACAGCTAGACACCTGTACAGCTCACAATTGGTGTCAATTACATCACTGAATGATACTCTGTTGGGTGCACACATGAAACTCCTATCATTAAATTCAATCATGGTCTTCTTGATAGCTTTGGACGCATGGGATACCTGCCTGCTGATGCGCTGTGCTATAGCTTGACCATCTGTCACAAACACAAGATATTTGGATTATAATTTGAAGTGGAAGTTGGGGTCAAACATCATACATGTCTGTGCAAACACGTACAGTACAAATTAAGAATTTGACAGTTTATTTTAAGAAAAGGCAATCCATGTAGCCCACTTTTACATTCTCTGATTAACACGAGCAACATGTATATCAACTTTGCACAGCTATCTTTAAATGAAGAAAACTGGTTAAGAAAATTGATCTGTAGAATGACAACTTGTGTTTTTGTAATAAGCTATTAATTATATTGGAAAAAATACATTTATGTGGAATACAGAAAAACACAGATTGTCTGCATGACATAATTATGGGACAATGCAGAATTTGTTTCCATATTACAATTGTATGCTTACACTTGTGGAAAAAATGTTCAATATCATTTGTCATTGTTTAGTTTTTTGCGTGATTACAAATGGTACACATTAATGTAAAATTTATATTTACAAACAACATTTTCTTCAAAAATTTAAATGGCTAGATAGTTGGTTTATTTCAAAATTACCGGAATATTTCTTTGACATATTGAGTGCGAATAAATATTCTACCGCCTGAGTCCACAACTTCTGTATAAGTGAAGCCTTTTGCTTGCTTTGAAGATTGTTTAGGTGGGTCTGGAATTGGAGGTCGCAATTCAACCAGCGCTGAAGACCATGCTTCTGTTCTATCCTCTTTAGATCTCTGTCCAAGCTGCCATGAAAATGGAAAACATAATTTCTTAATATATATGAATGTAATTTCATAGCTATAATTTAATTACATTGTATGTTGTGAAAGGTTTTTTTATTGTGTTGTATTTACGAGATTTTAGAAACACATTTTTCTTTGTACATGTATGCATTATAATAGTAACTTAAATGTTTTTCACATCTGTTTAAAAATGCCAATCTTTTTTTGGGTGACAAATTTACAAGTTAGTTAAAACTATTACAATATTTAATTCCAGTTGCTGGTGGTGTAACTTAGTTTATATATTTAAAGCCACCATATAATATTGGTAAAACATACAAAATGTGACACATGGAAATTTCGGCTCATTCCGTTGTATCAACATATTTGTATTCATGTTATAAGTTGAATTTATGTCTTGTTGAGACATAAAATCGTTTTGTGAACTTATTTCAATAAGTTATCAAGAGTGATAGCACATCAGGCAGAAATATTTCAAGGGATGTTTTCTACCATCTACACACTGTGAAAGTTTATTATATTCTTCTGTGATCTTTTCTATTTTTCAACCTTACAAATAGTGTAGCTGAAGGTGTTGTTGTCATCTATACTATCTTTTCCTTTCTTCCAACTGGAATCCTTAGCTCCAAATGAAGATACAATGTACTCTTACTGGGAAAGCCTCAAGTGACAACACCTTCTGCAAAAGTTTGTAGGGTTTTTACATGCAATAAGTTTAATTTCACTTACTGCTGACACTGTGTAGCAAGCACTCCTGCCCTGTTGTCATCAGTACAGTCTCAATTGGTCCCTAAGTAAATACACATTTTCATGTTACATACAGTATTGTTAAAAGTAAGCCATGACACACCTTTTATATGGCATCAGATGTGCATCAGATCACATTCTATCTGAAAAGTGGGACCTTTTAAATAAATCTCAAAAGAAATTTATTATATCAGAAATTAATATCTCCAGATCAAACGAGCAAATAATTAAAAAAACCTATAAAATATTTTGTACCTATGAAGTTTTTATGGTTTAAAGGCCACATAATATTCTGTTGCTATGGTTCAATTACATAGGTTTTAAACTTTTGAAGAACAGATAAACAACTTACATACGCATGTTGTAGTTCATCAGCTTCTCTACATACATCTCTTGCTAAGGTGTTGGTTCTAAGAAATATACATTTATCTTACATATTAATTATATGACTTACTTTATCAAACTACTGAAAGCAGTATGTAAGAGTTCACTGGTTTTGTGACTGCTTTTGTATTACGCCATGAAATTGTGCAAATAAAGATAATTATTAAGCTCCTTTTGTTGTGTTGTTTTTGAGAATAACAATATTTTGAATTCATTGTTTCAATACTTGTTTTATGGTACATGTATGTTTAATACCATTAGAAACTTTCAACTTTTATGGCGATTCCAAGTTAATGGAGTACCGATGTGTAGATTTTTAGGGGAGCATGGGATATTACTAATACGTATTATGTCATAATGTTTACCTTGTTTACATTTCAAACCCCTTGAGAATTGTGCTTTCCAAAAGGTAAGAAAATATTTCAAAAATTAAGTAATTACAGGAGAATGATCTTTAAAAGGTATTGTTTGTCACAAGGACAGATATTTTTGGTAACATTTTTGTTAGTAATATAAAAATGAATTGAGGATTGTTACAAGCCAAAACTTAAAAACAAAAACTTAAAAACAAAAACAACAACAACTTAAAAACCAAAACAACAACAACTTAAAAACAACAACAACAACAACAACATGTTTGAGTAGAATTAATACAGAAGGCAGCACTGTTAGGGACAGCAAGGATTCTGCGAAAGACACTCGAGATCTAAGGCTACGGGACGTAGCTTGACTTGAGATGTATCCGGCACAAAGGAAAACAAGATCTTTCTTTTCATGCTGTTCTAACGCGAAATAATAATAATAATTATAATAATAATAATAACTGGATTTATAGAGCGCCAAATAACGAAGACAAAGAAAAAAGGACAACCAGCTAATGTTAGGTGTACATGTACATTGATTTGTGCATAGTTTGTAATAAAGACTAAACCAAATTCCCTAATATTTTGTATTTGACTCAAAATTAAATGCATTTCATAATTGAAATTTATCAAATTTAAGGCGTAAATACAATGGAAAATGAATTTGCATAAATCTTAATTTAAATATTTGTTTTATCAAAAGTTTGTACTTGCAATTTCTTTATTATGTTTGAAATTTAGTAATTATGAATGTTTTTGAAACTTTTAATCAACACAGACATGGATGGTTTCAAATTTCTACATAAAATGAATACAAAAAAGCTCAATTTATTTTACAAATTTTTGTATACACACACAACTTTATATCTATATGATATGAAAGTTTAACATGTTGGTAGTCTAATAAATTATAAAGATATTTTCTGATATTTGGCAAGATCAAATAAAGAACCCAAAGTTTCATTCAAAAAATGTTTTGTACCGATTTCTGTGCCCTTCCGTCGACTATAGTGCATTAGAGCAGAGGTTAACAGATCCTCACGGTGAGATGGAGTCATCTCTTTTGTAATGGTGGAAATCTCCTCAAGTAGCTCCACAGGCGTTCCATTGCCTCTCCATCGGTCAGTCCATAACCACAAAGCCACCTGGTACTGTAATTTGCCTTAAAAGGTCATGTGGAAATAATAAAATTGTTAAAAAAGTATGCAGTCACATTCCAACAGCCCCTTATTTAAAGACTAACTAACACACAATAATAAGTCAGTAATCTATTCGAATGCCTTTTAAAATGGAATATAAAATATATCAATGAATACAAAACTTATAGTGATGCACCTGAAAATTTTACAAATTTTTAATAAAACTGCCTTGGTGTAAATCTTATAATGGTACTAATGTCCAATATTTGATTTTAAAGAAAACTGGCAATTGCTAAAACAAAACATGTGTTGCAACCTTGGTTATGCAGTTGCGGGTGCCTATTTGTTTTATAAAATACATCCTGCAATAACGTTGGTGACGTGGAGAATTGGGGGGGGGGGTGGTGGCGGCGTTGGGGAGTCAATTACAATACAACAATTTAGAACATACCTGACAAGACATTTTGTGGCCATATGCATGAAATACGGGCAGTGCCAAATTCAGATCGTCATACCTGGCTCTTCCAGTTTTCTAAAAATAAATGTAACAGTGCCATGAGCAATATATTCTTTTAGGTGAGCAATTACATGTTAGTAGTATATATACAGCAGGGTAAACCTACATGTACTCTGGAATTGTGTTAAAATTGTTTGTTATAGCTACAAAATAAATACTCATAATGTGTAGAGAGAATGTCCAGAATTTATGTTTGAATTATTTTGTTTAATATCATACATTTAAAGAAATATTGCACATATTTGTTAATTGAAAAAAAAATAACAACATAAAAATAAACAAATATTTAAAAAGGGATACACATACTATCAGTAGCGTAATTGAGATATTACCCAAGATGTACATGTATATATTTAATATGTTTTACTATTGGACCTGAACATAACCATATACATATTTTAATGGTAAAACAATAGTAAAGAAAAGTAAATAACAAAAATAACAAAAAGTATGAAAACAAAATTGAAAAACAAAATTGAAACAACAAATACAAAATTTAATAAATTATTGAAAAATTTAAATACAAAATTTAAATAAATTATTGAAACAACAAATCAAAATTATTTGTTTGAACAATCCAAGATAAGATAAAGAGTTTGTATACATTTACCTTGAAATGAGCAGACAGCTTACAAGCTATGTCATAGATAACATGAACCTTCACTGACTCTGCAACATCATTCATGACATGGTCAATGATTTTGACAGTATGCTCTGTCCGTCGTCAGGAGAAGGCTGGATTCCAACTGGTGCCGGCATCACTCATCATGAAAAATTATCTTTTCCTGAATTCTATTAATCGGGAGAAAACAAAGAGTTCCATTTTTTGGGATGTGTACCTCTTCAGCTTGAACACTTTTCAAAACGGAACTCTTTGTTCCAGCTAGGGTACAAAGCAAGATAGAGGTACATAGCCAAATAATGGTGGCACACCAAAAAAAAAACATTGAAAATTGTTACATACAGTTAAAAATGGGAAGGAACATGCCCCATTTGTGTCATTATCAAAGCTACAACATCTTTTCTGTCTTCTGTTTGGAAAAATGAATTATTTCAAACAACAAACTTTTAAATAATAATTACACGTTGGTGGCATAATTGATGAAGTTAAGGCTTGATGGGACGTAAGGCTTGCCCCGGTTCTTCTAGAATAGGCAGCAATATACAGTTGCACCAGCACCTTTAATGGGATTTCCAGATACTGTGCACCTTAAAAGTGATATTATTACTTTTACACTTATGGTACACTCTAAATATTAAGTAAAGGACTTACAGGTATATTGGAAGAGGGATTGTCATCATAGTTTTTAACAAACTCATCAACTTTCTCCTGGGGAATGAATGAACATCCGGTTTCTGTGTTTTGGTCCAGTTTGACTGGTTCCAGAATTCATCTTTCTTACAAGGCCAAAATTCCCATCAAGGCTGATGAACATACTTCCACTTTCCTTAAGACATGTATAAGGAGGTTGATGAAGGAAATAAAAGCTATTGGTAAATTGCTCATATGTTTCAACTAGTATTTGGTGGTATTTCTGACATATCAATAAACATGATTAACCAGTACCATAAAGCCATGATTTCATTGCTATGAAAAAATGTAAATGGTCTGTCAATTCAATAACTACATGTTTAATATGTGACCTGTTACAACGAAATGAGCGTAAAGTCGCACTGTACCATTTCATAGTACAGCAGGAAAAGTGAAAAATCAGCGGGGAGGTCTAATCTTGTTTGGTTATTATATTTGCAGTCTGTAAATCTCCTTATATCGAATTCCAAATTTTCAGTTCAATCAGACAATTAAAAACCTAAATTTCAGGCCAATTTCATTGGTAGCATTTATCGTGTTCTGACAAACAACTTGAAACAAAGACGGAAACAAAGCCGTAAATCCCCCTCTGGTGGTCTGGGGGAAATCGCTGCAACCCTAAGTGTTATATATCATTGGAAAGCTCTTGTTCTACTGAATCCAGAAATATCAATAACTCAATTGTTTAAATTTCCGACTTTAAGCTCATTTTGTGGTGACAGGTCACATATGTATATCAGTTAAACATCATATTATGAGGCATATGGGCCAAATAAGGAAACGGTTGCAAAGAAATCTACATAAAATCACCTGATGTATTAAATGCACTGGACACCAGAATACTAGAATTACCAATGTGTTATGATTGTGGCAGAAGCATATAGGCCAACAGGCCATGGCATATCATATGGCTTATCAAAGTTCATTATGCAGATCACACACAAGCGATTTATTTTGGATTGATATCAAAGTGTAGAATTATACCTTTGGACATGCAGGGCACTGAAATCCATCATCAGCTAAGGTAGAACAGACGGAAAGAAAGTTATCGCATCGATAACGGAAATTCATCAAACGAGTCATTTACGAGATTACGATAAATCGTTTGTGCCTGCAAATATAAATGTACATTATAGTAGTCAGATTTAAACTCTAACCAGGATCTCACAAAGTTTGGCCATTTGTATTTAAACACTTTTTGTCTGTATCCATTATCCATGTACATGTATGCTTTGTGTATGTTCTGGTAATTAGCACCGAATACTCAAAAGTAATGCATGCTTGTATGTCCGCCATTGTAGTTTCCTGTCTTTTCTTTTGTCTGTCTGTCTGTCAATAGGTTTAGAAACGAGGCATTTGCTTCTCATTATATATTCAGTGTATCAACAATCAAATTACAATTTGTACTTTATAAAACATGTATATGGACTGTGATAACTGCTATACACAATATTTGTTGTTTTAAATTGAATGTGTAAACTGTAGGATAGAAACGGCAGCTTGTAAAATAATCTAAGTAAATTCAATGTACCTCGTGCGCTTTCAATGAATTCCTCCATCTTAAACTCTGGCAAGCTGCCTTCAGGGACATGTGTCCCTCTAACAATAACATTTCAAGCATGTTCATGACATCAAAATGAAAGGCCACTTTGGGTTGATCCGGGGTGGATGGCCACAACCGCAGCCTGATAAGGGTGACCGTCTCTGGTTCACAAGGGCAACATGTGAAAAAAGAGTCATGAAGCCGACCTGTATAAAAGAAACAGAGAGAGAGGGGAGGGGAGGGGAGGGGAGGGGAGGGGAGGGGAGGGGTGGGGAGGGGTGGGGAGGTGGGAGGGAGTAATGGAAAGAGATGGCATAGGACAGGATGGAAAATAAACAGGAAATTATTACTTTATCCAAATTGACATTGGTAAAAAAAAAAATTATATTGCAGCTAATGACAAAAAACAGGTCTCTGGTCTCCATACGCAGACCCGCGCGTCAGCATTTAAAAAAAAATTTGCCTATGAAATGATGCCCAAATATTGTTGGATCTGCAGTGCTGTTTTAAACATAGAGATATGAATGTTTGCCTGATTTGTGAGGCCTCTCTATAGGCACCGTACATTGTTTATGTGAAATTTAGTCTGATTCCAATAACCACATATACATGTTAGCATGGATCACTTAAAAATAATTAGGCAAACCTATGATCAGAAACCAGATCCTTTTTTGGGGGGCCTAACATAACATGCATGCTTTTGTTACATTGGACGTAGACTTGATAATTCAAATTTATGCTATTGCATATTTTTTAATACAGTTTTACAGCTATGCAATTTGTTTTTACACTACTGGTAAAGATTAATGCAAAATGCTTGCCAAGAAAAAAATTGTAATTATTAGAGTGTACGTACTTTTGTCCTCGAGAAACTTATTCATAGTCTTCATTAAAAAAAAAAAAAAAAAAAAAAAAAAAAAAAACCTATTTCTTATTGTCTAACGCTGGCAAACTTTTAAAAAACAAACAGTATCATTATTTTTGTTCTCCATGAGAGAGTGAATTTTATAATGATACAATTTTGTATCACTTTTAGAGCAATTAGGTTAATATGTTTCAGCTTTGTATTTTGTTGATTACTATAACTATGTGCTGTGACGTTATCACAACTGTATTAACAAATTAGGTTGAACCCTTTTTCATACAAGCTTACCCTTCTCATCAACTACCTGGATGGGTTTCTTGTGTTGTAAGTCACACTCATGATCCTTCCTAGAGAAATCTGGATTGAGTTCATATGGCGCAGCAATTTTTCCCTGAATAAATTAATTAAAAAAACAAATATTGTAGATTCAAAGCGGTTGATATTTTAGCAAAACATACACCGTAGATCTACCTTTACCACAATTGGGGAATGTATGATGAACAAAAATGAAGTGGGACACTAAAAAGGTTTGTCATCATCCTTGTAGCACTTCAGTGTGCATGAAGTAAGAAAGTGTATAATTTCTTTTTTAATACGGTATCATTTATAACGGTATAAACATTCACCAACATTTTTAAAATATTTATAAACATTTTTCAGGTGGTCTGGTTATTTTTATGTAATATATAATTTAAATTTGTTACAATTTCATGTAATCTGTAATGAAGACAGTATTGTCAAGAACGAAATTGAACATCATGTGAATTTATGAGTCTAAAAGAAGAAAAACTAACCCCTTTAAAACCAAATTGGGGTCATGGATATAGGGCCAAGTTTATATTCCATTCTTCTTAAACATTCGCGATTGGGGCGAGGGGTGTTGATGCCACATAACAGAATGTATATGTCACGCCCCAACTGTGTGAATTGTCCAAACAAAATTGGGCCTTCCCAACTACATGTATAGAAGGGGACAACTTAGTTGGGACAATTACACAGTAGGGGCATAACATAAAAATGTAATTCTTACCAACATTATCTCGGGCTTGTGAAGCATGTTGTTTGATGTGTGAAAACACAAAGTACAATGCAAGCAACGAATAATATTTGGTCCACAATCAATGCACCGGATAACTTCACCCTCGGTATCTTGGCAGACACAGCAAGCATTTTTCACAGGTATTTGACTCTCAAAAAAGGCATCATCAAACAATACATGTTTGTCTTGCCAGCTGCTACATTCCTGTAACTTTCTTGCTGTGTGGCTGCGGGAGTTGGATAAACATTCTTGCTTGGATGGCTCAACATTTGTTTGCCAATGTACTGCAATGACCTTTATAAAAATAATGAATAATAAACATATTAACCAGTGTTAATACATGACTTAACAATAAGGGAACACACGTCGCACGCAGGCTTAATAGAATGGCTGGCAAACAGCTGGCACGACAAACAGCTGGCACATACACGCTGCTCTGATTTTGATATACCGTGTCTTTACCGTCTGTTAATACACACCCCATGTGATTATGTTTTGTCCAATCAGATTGTCTAAACTGTCTTGGGTATTTATGAATGTTAAATGAAGTACAAAATTATGAATAAAAACTAAATCTTGGTCCGACATATGTGCAAGAGATGAGTTACATTTGGTTCACACATGGTACCCTTTGTTCACACATGGTACACATTAAATTAAGGAGATGACTTTCTTCAAAACAAAAAAGGACTGAGCACTGTTATTCAACATACATAACTTGTCCATCTACTTGACATTTTTACAATAGGGCATTTTAAACTTAAAATTGGTGAGTAATCCCTTTTAATAAAAAAAAAAATGTTATAACAGAGGGAATATAAACTCAAAGGTAACTCAAGATCATTACAAATGGTGTACAGTTAACCCTCCTATGTATTACAAGGACATTTTTAATGAAATTGTGAGGTTAGTCAAAAGTGTTTTTCTTGACTGGGGAACGAGCTCAAATTTTGTACCTTTAAATTCCTTTAAAAAAAAGACTCATATATAATATCAGAAGTCTATTACTTACAAGAAGTGTGCCACCCTGCTATAACCCACAGTCACCACGGCATTGTACTCCCAATGCGTGCAGTGGCGTAACTATGGGGGGACACGTGCCCCCCCCAAGCCGAGGTCTGTGCCCCACCCAGTGCCCCCATTCAGAGTTTTGAAACAAATAGGTCCCTATTTGAGGCTGCAGGATACAGTATTAACATTCCCCCTAGAAAAAGTGGTGCACCCCCTAGTGCTCCCCTGAAAATTGGACCCTAGTTACGCCACTGAATGTGCGTACAACGAGCTTGGTGACAACAAGCTTGGTTACGAGTTTTGCTCCCCCTGCGCGGCCTGCCGTGGGGGAACATGGGATAGGCGTTTCCACACGAAGCTAGTTCATGGAGAACTCAACGCAATCTTAAACTATAGAAGCAGGCGAACCAATCTGTGTGGCGATCGAACAATGGGCGCGTTCAATTAACACGCTGGGTAAGTCTCCCAGACTGCACTGCTTTTTGAGACCTTGTACATCAGTCTGAAGAACATAACTTTATGAATATGCCAAATCCATTGCTCAGTTGGAGTACTATGCTGTGGACTAGGTTAGTAGATGAGTGGCACACTTTATGTAGATAACAGACTTCTGATAATATACAATGTATATAAACAATCATACCACCCTCAAGCTTTCGCTACCCCCTCTGGACCTTTCGCAACTACATGTACCCCTCTCTAGATTTCATGACTACCCTACGTCCCTCAAGCTTTTGCAACTACCCCCTCCCCCCACAAACTTTCAAAAGTTTCTGGTAAAAACTAGCGGGGTACATGACATATAAATGTACAATCTTACCTGTGAGGATGTTGCATGTTGACTAGTTGGCTGATATACGTCGGCAAGTAACACCTCCTTGGTGTGAAAGTGGCTACCCTCGCCCCGCTGCAAATTTTGTATCTTATGTAAAGTAAATTGTTTGGGAAGTTTACGGTTAGGCATCTGTAAGAACAATTGTAAGTGTGAGAAAAAATATATAAATAACTTTTTAAAGAAATACTGATCCTCAAAATGGACACATTCCTTATAGAAGAAGCGAACGAAGACTACTTAATTCGTTGGTGTTCATCTCGTCGGCAGTGGAAAATTATTTGAGAAAATGAAACATTAATATCATGGTTATGAAAAGAAATCATTTATTTGACAAAATGTTAACATAATTTTTACACATTTCAAAGTTTTAAAGTACTTTTTGCAAAAGTTTTAACCACCTTCCATTTTATTGGTCTTTCAAGAATATTGATTAAAATAAAAGTTTTCAGAGCTTCTCCAAATTATACCATTTTATTTTAAAAATCTAGAACAATATTGTTATTTTCAAGATTAAAAACAATTTTACAACCATCTGGAATAGGATGAAACATGATTCAACTGTTTTTCTTCTTGGGTACATTTCCTGTGCCCCCATCAACTTTAACAGTTTGGGGTGAGTCATTATACCAACATCAATTTTTTGATGACCACAATTCTGTGTGTCTCAAAAAACGGCGCTCAAGACATCCACGCATATGATCATGCATTGAAATTCAGCATTTTACAAGAGAATCCTTCACTGAAACAAACTGAAACACCAAACTGCTAATTTCATTTGTAAGTTACCATCCAGTTGATTATATTATAACCTTAGGTGCGTCATTTAGGGTAAATTGAGGATATATATAGGCCTAGCCTAGGCCTGACAACGTTAGGTGCATACATTAAAATGTCAAACTTACCATTCAGCGATGTCTGATATAAAGTTAATAAT
Source organism: Zoroaster sp. YZ-2022 (assembly GCA_029582265.1). NCBI lineage: Eukaryota > Metazoa > Echinodermata > Asteroidea > Forcipulatida > Zoroasteridae > Zoroaster > Zoroaster sp. YZ-2022. Next base: position 24,445,152 of record CM055816.1, on the reverse strand, counting down.
TACATGTAACGTTAGTGTACGAAAGGTGATCCAATGACTCCAAAAATCAATTGCTAAAAACATAACAATAACATTAACTAACGTTAGAAAAAATAGAAAGAATCAGGGAGGAAAAGTTCCCGCGTCGCGATCGGCCAGCCCCGTGACTATTTTATCTTAAATATTTTCGTCGTTAACATTTAATTTAAAGAAGAACATAAAATAGTTATAGCCTAATTAGAACGTTGTTACGACGGTTACACGATTATACAGAAACAATTTGATTATTCATGAAACGATCGTCGTCAACCCGTCAACCCGTCAACCAACCTCTACTGTGACGTCCGTGTGAATTAAGCGTGCCATTGCTGCATGCTACGCGATATGCATGTGCCACTCACTTAAAACGACACCAATTGTAATCCAGACTACCAGATTATAATCTGTGCTTGTTAATAGCAAGATGAAATTGATCCTTTTGAGACGTTATCTACTGACACACATTTGGAGTATCGGGTGATTTAATACGCGACTTATTCAATTTGATATGAAAATGAATACTTCCGCAATATCCTGATGAGTCCCATTATCTTTCAGATGTAGGTAACTTGACAAAAAATCATTGTATTTGTTGAAAAAGATTCGCTTGACTGCCCAAAGGGTTTTCCTATTGGCTTTTTCCTTGGCTTGATCTTCACTCATACCCCCGTTGACGTACTTTTCATATTTTTCACACCACATCTCTTCAGTAGCCACTTTAGCCTCTTCCAACCAGTCTCGAAAAGTGGCATTGTCTTCCAGTTCAGAACTAGACTCATCCTCTTCCGATGATTCGTCATATTCCACCTCCGTATCGGATTCTGATCATCTTCCTCGAAATCTTCGTCTTCATCCTGCGTAGATTCAGTTTCACAAGTTTCTATTTCCGAATCTTCAAATCTACGCTTTTTAACATCGGGTTCAGAATAATCGATGTCAGAATTGTCAGAATTGTCAGATTGGATAGCTTTAATTTCAGAATCATCGTCAACTTCATCCATTTTAGATTTCTCTTCATTATGTACATGTTCTGCATGCCTCCGTAGGTTATATCTCCGTCCAAAGCCTTTGCCGCATCAGGATATTGCGGAAGATCTCGAAGAAAAAGTAAATAAAGGCATGGAAGTAAACAAAGCTCTGAACAGAGTAATGCCTAAACACCATACCAAATTTGACGGACTACTACTTCAACTAAATGAGGATGAAGAGAACGAGGATGAAGAGAACGAGGATGAAGAGAACGAGGAAGAGTGATAATGAAAGACCTGGGCTCGATTTCACAAAGCACTAAGATTCATCTTAAGATGAGTTGTTAGTATTACCATAGTGATTTGTATTGTGACATCACACTTTGCTAAGCAATTAAGATTGATACACAGTTAAGATCAATCTTAGCTCTTTGTGAAATCGGCCCCAGATGTTTTAGAAAGACTACTGTAATTAAAAAAAACCAAAAAAACATCTATAATAGTGTTTTTTGGTAGGAATAAAAAAATCTATAAAATAACCACCTCTGTTAGTCTTACAGTAATCCTTTATGGTTATTTTACACTATTACGTTACATCAAGGGCAGTGACAACTTAATTTCGAAGAAAATGAGTGCCTCTGCATGGGTTCTAAACTTCTGGGTGACTTTCTATTCATCTTTAAATAGACAGTGTATTGTGAACTACAGGCCTGACATTCTAAAGCGGGCCGTTGTTTCATGTAAGTTAGACAACTGTATTATGAGCCCTAATATCCGACTTCATTTACGGTTTCGTTGACAGTACACGCAACGAAATTCCAAGTTCCTGAGCAGTTCATTGAAGCGGAAATATAATCCAAAACACTTCGTCCCATGTGCTCGGTATGAACGAGTGAGATGTGCAAATCTATCGTGTTACATTTATTGCAAGGAGTGTAGACTCTTAATCCCTGTAAAATTCAGTGTGAGTTGACTTTCTTTTAATTCTGTTATATTCCTATAATTCACTTGACTATCTATTGATTTCCCTAGTCCTATACATCCCTCATCATTTCCTCTCCCCAAAATCACCATATAACGTGTACAAAATTGACAAGCTAAGTCCAACAGATATTTGATTTACATTGTTTTTATATAGGGATTCTTGTTTAATGTGCATTTTTCTTGGGAATTATTAATACTTTGAGTTATAATAATTTTTGAGTTTTCTTTTATATAGTGATTTGTATCGGTAATCCATTCATTGTTACGTGAATTTAAAAAAAAAAGTGAATAAAAAAATAATAAAAAGAGTTGAATGTGTTCTGTTGTGTTTATATTTTTGTGTCATTGTGTCTCAACTTGCCCGAAATCATCAATATGCATGCTGCGCTTGCGCACTACTCCCTCCACCACACAAACTGCACACCTCCACGCGCGCGCCCAGACGTGTCTCAACCAGTATTTTGAGGAGGAGGAGCAATGAGGAGGAGCAGTGCAGTGAGAGTGTTCCGCATTACGACCAACATTGAGGAGGAGGAGGAGCACACCTCCACGCCCGCGCCCAGACGTGTCTCACGCGCGCGCGCCTGTGCAGTTTGTGTGGAGGGAGTAAAAAATTTTTTTTCAATCATGTCTGCAGCAAATCAGTCCTCTTTGTGGTGGAGTTTGTCTGCAGTTGTCTGCAGTGGTGGAATGTGGTGGGATGTGCAGTTTGTGTGGTGGAGGGAGTAGTGCGCATATGCATGCTGCGCATGCGCACTCCACACAAACTGCACTCCATCACCTCCACCACACAAACTGCACATCCCACCACATTCCACCACTGCAGACAACTGCAGACAAACTCCACCACAAAGAGGACTGATTTGCTGCAGACATACTACTAACGCGGTACAAAATGAGCTGGAGGGATCGCATACAAACATGTATCCACCAATGGTAACACAGTGGTGACACAGTGGTGACACAGTGGTGACACAGTGGTGACACAGTGGTGACACAGTGGTGACACAGTGCCTAAAACATATGCCTAAAAGTAGGGTCAATTTAAAGCCATGTGATTAGTGGGCCTCCTTGATCTGATAACTTGTCTCCTGGCTCCACCGATCTGCCAACTAATGCATGACATGAATCCACGAATAAACGCACTGATTGTGCCTTTAAAGATGATCTGATATTTATTTATTTATTTTTTTGCCAACCAGTGAAATGCATGTATGCGGTTATTGGAACCAGACCACATTTCCCATATACAAAGTATGGTGGCTGAGCGAGACAAATTGGGCAAACGTTTATACCCCTCTGTGAAAATGTCGTTTAAAACACATCACGACAGATATCCAACTGATCCTTGATCCTTGATCCTTGACCCGACTGATCCATGATTCAATTGATCCTTGATCCTTGATCCTTGATCCAATTGATCCTTGATCCAATTGATCCTTGATCCTTGATCCAATTGATCCAATTGATCCAATTGATCCTTGATCCTTGATCCAATTGATCCTTGATCCAATTGATCCTTGATCGTTAATCGTTGATCATTGATCCTTGATCCTTGATCCAATTGATCCTTGATCCTTGATCCAATTGATCCTTCATCCAGTAAATAAAATGCCGACGCGCAGGTCTGAGATGACGCGTGCGGAGACCAGAAACAAGAGACTTCTTTTTTGCCTGATGTCGATCAAGTAATTTTCTTTTTTTGTTTTAACCTGTTAAGCTTTTAGCTCAAACCGTTCCACACAATAATTTCTGAGACTGATGTAACTAAAAGGACAACTCTTCAGAAATGTATAGTTCAAGGTTCTTTGACAATCATCATCTTTTTGACTATTAATATTTTACATATTTATATCAAACTTGTCTTTTCATTTAAGATTACAAATAGTGTACAACAGCTTTTATGGGTAAATGAAAGGGGTGAATACGGCAAAGGAAGGGTACACGGCAAGAAACGGGGGACGCCTAAATAATGAATGGTAAAATAGCATTTTTCGCATTCAGTTACGGAATTAAACGTCAAATACTTTTTGATTTCAAATTCATCATTATTTGTTTTCCCCGCAGTCGGCTTGTAAACAATAAGCTCTTTCTAAAAAAAACAATTTTTTATTAAAAATTGTATGTAGTTTTTGTTCGGTAATATTGTTTTGGTAACGACTAGTATCTTACTTAAAAGAGTAATCAACACAGTATAATGATAATATTAATAACACTGTCAATGAAAGATATACCTACAGTACATTTGAACCTCTTTTTATGACAGACCAATTAAAGTCCAAAAAGTACAAGCTCCTAAGCAGGGGCGGATCCAAGGTGGTTGAAAAGGGGGAAACTGCCTATAAGGGGATCACGTATAAATTTAAACCAAGATGATGAATGAGCACTTGGCCTCTTTGCCTGCCCGTCATTTTTTCAGCTCACTAAAGTCCACACATTATTATTTAGAACAGTGTAATAATTGACTTATTCTTACAGAATTTTGATAAGCCAACAAATTTTAGTTCAATTAAAATATCATTTGTCAAATTTTACTAAAAGTATAGCTCTTCAGAAAGGAAGATTTCAAGGATGTTTGACTGTCAATTTACATCAAGCGTTATGTAAAACTCTGATCAAACTTATTTTGTTTTTCTTTTCTTTTAAGATTACCAATAGTTTACAATGAATGTAATGATGTATTAACTGGAGGCAGGGAGAATCCAGGTTTCAGTGTATTTACCAATAGTTTACAGTGAATGTAATGATGTATTCACTGGAGGCAGGGAGAATCCAGGTTTCAGTGTATTTATCAATAGTTTACAGTGAATGTAATGATGTATTCACTGGAGGCAGGGAGAATCCAGGTTTCAGTGTATTTATCAATAGTTTACAGTGAATGTAATGATGTATTCACTGGAGGCAGGGAGAATCCAGGTTTCAGTGTATTTACCAATAGTTTGCAGTGAATGTAATGATGTATTCACTGGAGGCAGGGAGAATCCAGGTTTCAGTGTATTTACCAATAGTTTACAGTGAATGTAATGATGTATTCACTGGAGGCAGGGAGAATCCAAGTTTCAGTGTATTTACCAATAGTTTGCAGTGAATGCAATGATGTATTCACTGGAGGCAGGGAGAATCCAGGTTTCAGTGTATTTACCAATAGTTTGCAGTGAATGTAATGATGTATTAACTGGAAGCAGGGAGAATCTAGGCTGCATGGTAAATGAACGGTGAGAACACGACACAAAAGAACACACTACCATTAAACGATGGACACGCATAGAAATGTATGGTACCAGAACTTGTATAATGATATCAAGGGGAAACCTCTCCTTCCCCCAGCCCCCTCCCCCAACCACCACATCCCCTCCCCAATACATCAAATGGTTTGAGACGCAATAGAAATGGCTCATTAAGTGTTTCCATCCGCAAAGTCGGCTTGTAAATAATATATGGAGTGGTTTTAGCTCTTACTGAGAACAGACGATTGAATTTTAAGCGGTTTTTGTTCGGTATTGTTGTGCTTGTAAAGGTTATCATTTCTCACAAAATGACAATAAAACTGCAGAACATTAATATAAATCATTTGTCAACTAGATATATGAAATTAATCAATTTGAAGTTTTGTGTTGACAGGCTAAAGTTATCTACATGTATTACGACAACCAATTTCTGGCTCTGCCCCATAAAACCCCCCGCTTCTGTTAAACACTTTTGTATACACACACAACAAGAATTGATCAAGGCTAATGCAAGAATATACATTAAGATTATAGTTATCCGAAGTGTCCTCTATTACGACAACACATTTTTGGCTCTGCCCCATAAAACCCACACTTTTGTATACAACAAGAATGGATCATCGCTAATGCAAGAATATATGTTAAGGTAATATGTTTTCTAAGTAAAGTGCCCTCTATAAACAGTAACGACGACAATAAATTACTGCCTGTACCCCATAAAACCCTCCGCTTCTGTTAAACACTTTTGTATACACACAGGACAACATAAGAATTAATCAACGCTAATACAAGAATACACATGAAGGTAATATTTTTTTTCCAAGTAAAGTGGCCTCTATAAACAGTAACGACGACAATAAATTACACAATCGATTTAGCTTGAGTGTGGATAGTTGAATGGTGAAAATGTTATCCATAATTGAAATTTCTGGCGCTGCTCCATAAAATCCTCCGCTTCTGTTAAACACTTTTGTATTCACACATGACAGAACAAGAAATGATCAACGCTAATGCAAGAATATACATATGCAGATTTTACTTTTTCTCCTACACCGGCGGCCGAAAAAAAGACATCTGCTTGTCTGCATTCCTACAACCAGAAAAGCTGATCGAACGTTTTGGACAATTCCAATGTTTTACTTTTCTAGTAGCCAAGATAGCAGATTTTAACGTCTTGTCACACAATGACCTAAGCTTTTCTGCTTTCCTGCTATTCTAAAAAGCAGATTGAACGTTCTTGTTCAATCCATTTTTATGCTTTGCTACTCACAGCCACAAAGCAGATTGAACGTTTTCTCTCACAGTGCTAACAGATTACATGAATGATTGACTAGGGGTAATAATTATATGTAAACGCAATGAGACATTAAGTGAAATGTGCTAACCACATGCTAAGACAGCAGGCAACGGACACAAAATAATATGAATTATCAAATAAAACACAATGTCAGATACTTTGCTGTTTTTTTCATTAAAGATATTCCATACTCAAGTGAAGCTCAAGTTATCATGTTGTTTCTTTCTCCAAAGTGTTCTCAATATCTGAGATGTTTGATTAACCGCATTAGATAATTAATAAACCACTGTCATCATAAAATCACATCACATTATTTCTTTGTATCAGTATGAACCAATCTCAAGACTAAACTAGAGCTCAAGTGTTTGTTGGGACAAAAACACGGTGTTTGCGTGAACTGATGACGTCACAATAATATTTGTTGAAATTATCTAAAATATTCTGATATAATAACCTTTGTTTCAGTGTAATTTGACAGCTGATGATGTAATTATAACGTCATTGCGATTTCATGTTTTTCCCACATTTCATTCTTTTAGCACTAATGACATTACCAACAATATTTTTAAAAGGTCTGACCTCCCTCAATATAACTATACTAATTCATTCCCCATGCGTTGTATCAAATTTGTGTTATAATTGCATTCAGAATGTTCGTATTATACTTAATGTGTGAAATCTTACATCAAACATTCATTTGGTAAATTGTTGTTCCTCCAATGGCGATATTGGAAAGCTCACGGTGTCTTCTATGCACGTGCATCATGATCAAAAACAGAGAATGAAACTACATGAACATGTGAAATCCCTCTCCATTTGTTCTGCTTCTTTAACACTACTTTCCAAATTAATCTATAAACTTGAAAACAGCCGCTAGCTGTGCTGCCATAAAAACGAATATCCTTCCAATTTAATCAAAACTAACAACACGGTGAATGCGACGTAGAGTAGGATGATCAGCACCGCAATATTTGTGCACCATTGTGAGTTTACCAAGGCATATGCTGACATTTTCAGACATAACAGAAAGTAAATGCCCCTTGACCTGTCTAGATATTTCCAGCCAAGACACGAGAGGGCGGTATTCACGTTTCAAATTCCACCCCAAAATTGTTCGTGAATTGTATGCTAATGTGAAAGTGTGTTACGTAATGCAACAGCTTGTGGCCGCTGACTTTGGTGTACAGCTGTAGGCTAAACTAAAGATCATCCCATAAAATATACATGTTCTGTTCCCACATGAGTCACGTCAAAAGGTGACGATTATGACTTTCAAAATCCTGACCCATCTTAAGAAACTAGAGCAAATCCCCAGGTCAGACCTCGGGCAGAGAGGAAAGGGATTGGAAATAACAATATATAGTAGTTTATTTCACATGTTAGTTGGAATCAAAATGGCAAAATAACGAATTACATTTAATACATAACACAATTCACAATAACACAAGAAAACAACAAATTAAATTTCATTTACATAAAATAAAACTAAGTGAAATAAAACACTGCATGATAGTCAATATCTTGCTTCGTGTTTTTTAATTTATTTCATAGACAAAAAGAACTTCATCCAAGAATCAAAATGAGTCGCATGTCTTAAATAGCGTGGTGCCTTGCAAACTCATAGTGATTTATGATTAGCTGTCAGGTTACCAGACAAATATGGCCTCAATGTGATGAGGATCTATTAAAGCATGGATAAGATGACTTCCTGGCAGGCAATGATTGCTTTAAATTAAAAACAATAAAGTCATGGCAAACTGACCATGCATGTCTAGTTTACTTGCACGAGGTTGATGTCAACTATACTATCCTCATACTGTCCATTTGATGGGAATTGCCTTGATCCTAGGAGGACGAAATTCAAGGCCTGTGAGGTGATCAGACATTGTTAAATTAGATCGGTAAAACAACACAAGATTTACTCTCTTCCTAAACTAAGGTTATTGACATTGGGGTTAAGTGTTGTCGCCAGCTTGATTATTTTAAGGATTACATCAGAATGATGGGTCTTATCACTAACCATTCTCAAATTCAACACGATCTCTTGTCAACCAAACCCTTCCATCCTATAGGTGTAATAGACCTTTAATTAATAAACCGCAGCCATCTTTGCTTTCCTGTACACAAGTCTATGGGAATCAGAATGAGGCACATGTACAACTGAACCAGTAGACAGGTTCCTTACGATGTGATGGTTCCAATCATAACGATACTACCTGTAAAAGAGGGAACGTGACGTTTGTGAGAAACAAACAATACCCAATGGGCAATTATTGTTCCATTTGGGGTAAATGTAATAATGTAATAATAATGTAATAATAATGTAATAATGTAATAATGTAAAACAGGTGTGGATCTTCGGTGTCAATAAAGGGGCGGGGTTATACTGCCAAACAAGGGGGCAAACAAATAACGTATGATTGATGTGCAAAGAGTGCAATTCACCATTTTCATTGTCATGCGAGTAGATTTATACGCTGCTACGTGCGTTCTTTCTCAGTGGCGCACCCAGGATTTGATTGGGGGGGGGGGCTCAAAATATTTTTATTTGAAATCCAATATGGGGGAGAGACATGGCTGACCCAAACCATAACCGCTGGGGCGGCTGCAGCCATGTCCCTAGTCGTGCTCGTCAGTGAACCTACGGCACATGTTAAATGTTTCCTGGTGGTTTCTAGTCATAAAAAGAAGACATTATGGCATGATTCCGACTCGTAGGGTTTTACCTTCCATATAATTTCCTCCTCTTGATGTAAAGAACTTGAGCTTGTTTCGTCTGCAAGATTTCTATAATTAAATACTTTCATTGCGTGGACGTAAAGTTTGTGATCATTCCGGGCGGAGCTAAATTTTTTCAAACACGAATTTGGCGGCAAAACCAAATCCCAATATTATCCAATCGGTGTTTGCTAAAAGAGTGTCACATAATCTTTGTAAATTAAAACCCAATCCTGGGCCATTGTGTACAAACTGGAAATGAGTTGATTATAATGCGGGCGTGTTTAAATTTTACAAGTAACCTCAACGACAGTCAACGACCTCAACAAGAGAAACGGACAACAGAAAATGAAAATAAAATTAAGTAAAGCTGCTCCCTGATCAGGGTGCACCATGGCAGGGGGGGGGGGGAGAATGTGTAAAAATGATTGTTATATATACTGGTGGCCCTTCAAGCTTACATGCACATGCATACGCAACGCCGTAAAAAATAATAGTGAGTGGAATTAATGGAAAACTTTTGGAGGGGAGCTTGAGTCTCCTGAGTCCCCATCCCTTGTACCACTGCCCTATACTCCTTGCCGAACTCCTCTGTAGACAAGACTTGGGCTCAGATTTTGCTCTCTTTCCTGGCTCCTTCTTTAAAATAATAATAAAACATCAGCGGGCCCTTGGGAGGGGGGGCTCGAGCCCCCCCAGCCCCCCCCCCTGGGTGCGCCACTGTTCTTTCTCCCACACTGAATCCACCATTAAGTGATGAAACAATAATGGTGATAGAGGGCGGGCTATATACCTGTCAGAGACACCGTATTTTGTCTGGGGATAATATAGGTTTTCCCGTTCAATGTCAAAACCTTTTTGTTAATTTTTCGTTCAAGAATATTCAAATTCACGCCGTTTTAGTGATCCAATCAATCCAGGGTTTCTGTTTATATACTGTTGCGTTTAATTTAATTGATTTCAAAACAATAATTATTTCGTTCATATCTTACTGCATTTAGTAAGTTCTAATTCGTTTTTCGGCATTCATGACTTCAACTATGTCATCCTGAAATTTAATGTTTCGCATTTTTTCGTGATTGATGCAATCAAATTAACAATCATCGATGCGTAAAGGATTTTGTAGAAGTTCGTTATTTTCGTTTTCGTTAATGGGCAATCAATTCCAACGCGGCCTTGGCAAATTTCAGTGAGTTTTTTCCATGATTTTTGTTGTGAGTTAAGAAAGTCACTAAGGCCTATTTTTTTTGAAACTTCTGCTTTTGTTTCGCTATCCAATATCTGGATTTGTATTCCTATGTCAATTTTTTTAAAGTAACGAACAAGAATCTGTTTATCCCTATGGGGTCATCTTGCATAACAGATTTGTTTACCTTCACTGTGCGCGGACGGCTGGTACCAGCAATAACCACGGACAGACTGATCAGCGTAATCTGTAGAAAACATCAAGTTTTTAGTTTGTTTTGCAATGTAACACAAAGAAACAACCATCGATCTAAGGTATTTATATCTTTTCGTTAGGAAGTGCATTCGTTTGTGGATACTTATTGGTAAATCGGCCTTACAGAGTACGTACATAGGTGGTGAGTAAGCGCCGGCGGCATTTCTGTTTTTTTTTAATGTATTTATTTTTTTTACAAGTGACGAATAAGAAAGTATAGGCATACGCTGTGCGTGCGTTGAAGTGACGAATAGGTGACTACGCTGCATTTGATTTTTTACATAGTGACGAATAAGTTCAAGCCATCGTTACACATAGAAAATCAACATTTTAAACAAAGCAAACACAGCAAAATACCAACCAGGTACACTGCAAAATATGCGGTGTTAAATAACACCATTGGTGTTACACCACTGGTGTTAAATAACACCAGTGGTGTTACACCACTGGTGTATATTTTAACACCAGTGGTGTTACACCACTGGTGTATATTTTAACACCGTATATTTCCAGTGTACTTATTAACACTTAAATAAAGCCAAGAAACTATCAGCGAAAATGTGTCCGACTTAAAACATGCTGGACGGTAAGCTACTCTAAAGGCCCGCGTGTGTGCCGCATTTTGACAACGAGCCTTATAAAAGGCTCTAACGTCATCACCTGACAACGGGTCTTGTTTAGACTTAATAACCGAGCGCACAATTGACCAATAAAAATCATAACCTGTATTTGATATCCTACTTACTTCAATAGTCCAAACATAAAACATTATTAATAATTTCCACACTTGACCTTGATTGTTTACAGTATCAAGTTACAATAATGAAAGCAGTCAATTCCTGAGAGAAAAAGTAACGCATTTTTTCCGGTTCGTCAGTATGTAAAAAACTGCGACGATTTGATGTTTACAATTAATTGACAAGATCATCATTTAAAAAAATGACGGGATGAATTCACGAAATTTTGTTTTCTTGAATAAGCCAAAGCTAACTCGTAGAGAAATGCATACTCAGAGAAAGATACGTGGTACAAAGAACATTAGGACAAAAACCTTTATATAATTATGTTATACTTCATCCCTTAAAATGACATCTGAATTCAAGAGGGCGCTCTTACATACAGGCAGAATTGACTGTCAAAACGGGTTTCACTGACTCCAAACATTGTCTGGGCTGTGTGTGCTCTGTATAGCTTTCAAACAGAACCAATTGTACAAATGAAATACAGACAATTGAAAATAAAAGCAAAATCCATCACATGTTTGTAGTTGTATCATATGGCTATTAGTGTATATGACCAAACTTTCTCCATACAACTGTCAGCAGACGCATCATAAGTTAAAAACAAAGTTGTTGAGCTGTAATATTTTCAGGCGGTTATTTAAGGACAAGATGTCAGAACGACTGATAAGATGGGGCTTATCCCTAACCATGTTTAAATTCAACAAGAACTTTAACATTATAATGGATCATATTGCCCACAGTAGTAAACAAAAGAAACATGATTGTTCTTGCTGATAGATTTAGTTGCGACCAGCAGCAGCAGTCTTAACACTTTTCTGACGTGGGAATTTTGTTGCATCTATAGCAAGGCTTATTTGAACCCATTCAAACATCAATTAGCCAAAACATCTTGGAAAATGCAAAAACTATTACTATTTCTTACACATAGTTGTAAACCTAATTGTAGGAACTTGCGAGGCGCATGTAGCTCACCAATTGAGGGCGCACTTCATGCAACAAGGCTGGCGCTGTAACCATGCGGTTGTGTCCCTGAAATCAGTGCCATTTTCTGGGAGTTTGACAGTTTGTTTCAAGATAGTGTTGTTGTTAAACTGGGTGAGTCCTAAAATAAGGTTTCCCCGTAGTAATATAAGTTAGTTCAGATCCACGAAAATCATACTTACTCAGATAAACATGTCATTTTCCCCTTTTTTATGGAAGCATATTTTTATCGTTAGACATGTGATTGTCAGTGTGGGTGTAATGTCATGTGTTATCCATTGTGGTGGCCAAGGAGTTCTCATTACTCAATCGTTATACCTTTTTGATAATTAATACCAAGTTCTTATCATCTGGGATGTGTATGGAGATTTATAAAGTGATTTGAGGCCTATATCTGGTCTCTCAAGCTTTACAATTGCCTAAGTTTGTAGTTAATCATACTCTTTTATTTCCTTATATTCACAGTATAATAAACAAACAGAAACAAAAGGAACTGATCAGAAATAATAAGAGAACGTCAAAGGGAACCACATCAATCAGTATTCAATCAGAATAAACCAAAGAAGTGGACCATTCAACGTACATCTTGTTGTCACAATTATTTATCAGCCAGTAACAACACCTCCCCATTCCCCGTTTGTTCACCGATACAGCATCGCAAGCGCCTAACCGGGTTTGTTGGGAACAGTCAAAAACCAAATAATTTCCAACCAGTTACCCCCAGTATCCGTAATAGGAGTATTCCTACACTAATCTTTCCATCATAAAGGTGCAGCAGGCTTTTAAGTATTATACCGCAGCCATCTTTGCTTTCCTGTACACAAGTCTATGAGAATCAGAATGAGGCACATGTACAACTGAACCAGTAGACAGGTTCCTCACAATGTGATGTTTCCAATCATAACGATATCGCCTGTAGATAGGGAACGTGACTATGGTGTGTGAGGAACAAACAATACACAATGGCCAATAACGGTTCCATTGTGGTAAAACAATAAGTGAATAATTTGCGCCCTCACCGACGTGGCTCAGCCTATTGTACTGGATCTGGACTGTATCCGACGCCATCAAAGGGTACCGTTAAAGCAAATTATTGGTAGCATTTCTTAGGTTTATAGCAGGCATTCAAAGTGACACATCCGCACCGTGGGGGGGGGGGGGCACTTCCCAACCATCACTTTTAAAAAGGACCTGGGTCTCCCTACTTTTCAACCAAATTGGTCATGTAGCCTTGAGTGAATGATTTTCCTAAATTATTAAATAAAAAAATCTCCAAAATATGCACAAATCTTTCAAAAATGATATTTTTAAAATAAATTAATAAACATTTTCAGAAATTTCATTCAAATTGTCCAAAATGATTTCTAATTTCTCAGAATTTCTTTATTATAATATTTTTAAATCCAAATTAATGTTTCAAACCCAAATGATTTGTTTTATTCAGATGGAGGTGGGTTGGGTCATGGGGAGGGTTAGGACAGGAAGATCCGTTTATGGGTGGTCATTGGAATGTTGACGATTAGGATAAACAAAATCTACAACAATGGGCAGGAGCTCAAATCTTCATGAGGGATGGTCGGTATATATCCCCTAAAGATTTGACGGGGGATGACCAATGCAATTATCCATCGATAGAGGGCGGGCTTTTCACCTGGATCACAGTCGTCTCTTGTCTCTGCCTAGGACAGTGAAGGGGTTAGGAAGTCATTGTGTATACGCTGTAGCTAGAGGAAGGGGAAATACGCCTTCCTATTATGCTCGCCAACCCCACCCCCGACACCCCCAAGAGATCGTAGCCGGAATCCAACACTGGTTTAACACTGCTGGTTCCAAATTGGGGCACGAAAGATATACTGATCAGACCATGTGGAAACACGTTGAAATTCCATTGGACTTTTTGAGGTGTGGCAGACACAGGAGGGCGCTTTTCAGAATGGATAAATCTTGTGTAACTGCAAGAGTTCACTCAATCTAAACAGCGCCCTCTTTTTGTGAGGAGATGGAGTGGAGAAAAGGGGTGGGCGGGGAGTGAGGAAGGGGAGCAAATGCCGTGTAATCCGATAAATACCAAGGGGAAAATAAATACCGCAAAAATGAGTAGCTGGGACATAGGATGCCCCTTGATATTTATTTGGTAACTTGGCATTTGATCCCCTTCCTCTCCCCACCCCAGAATTCTCCCCTCCCTTCATCCCGGACTCTACCCATCTAACACCCCCTTCCTTCCCTTTCCTCTCCCTTTCCCCCTTTCTTCCACCCCTCACCCTTCCTTCCCATCCTCCCATTCCGCCTCCCACCCCACCCAACGCCTCTCCCTATTCAGCATCAAGTCGAAATTTAGTGAAGAATTATTCTGGTCCACTAAATGTTCGACTTAATACTGGAAATGAAAAAAACAGTGTTCCCTTGTAATTTTATGTTAGATGTCCCTTCAGTAATAATGTCAGAGAGAGGTTTAGTTATCTATAGTCTCTGTAAACCTCCTGTCGCCGTTTGTCCTCATCTGTCAGGTCACGTAGTCACGTTTAGAAGACTTCGTTTATACACAAACTCAGAAATGAAAGAAAACATTGGTATTTGGTTCCTATCACTCAGTTTATTGCACTTGATTCGAACCAGGTTTTTCAACAGTATTAATTTAATTGAGGCTATCCAACATTTTCGACGTTTAAGTACTCAGCATTTTCAAGATAAAAATTGCCAAACACGTCCATTATTCTCCTTTGAAAATGTCTGAAATTGTGGATGTCCTCTGACAGCTAATTAATAACATCAATGCGTTATGTACAGGCAATTTTCTTTTAATTACAACGATTGTTGTCAAAGATTGATATTCCGTGCTCAAAGTGAGTTTACCTGGGAAATGTATATCAATTTTAAATTGCTGTTTTAGTTTGTTAATAAGGATTAAAGAATGGTTATATAAAACTGAAATGAATTTATGACATCACGTCATATATTCATAATTATTTCATAATGGTTTCTCATTTAAAATGACATGTTTAACTTAAGTGACCAACATCGCTTGAGCATGGAATATATTAATATTTTTAATGACTTTAATTATAAAATTAAGTAAATTGTAAACAATTCAAATCCATTGTCAACAACGACGGCTTAAATTCTGCAGACTATTTATGTTTTGTTTTCGCCGTATGTACACTCATGTGAATCAGAGAACAAAAGAGAGGTCGAAAACACATCAATTGACGGGTGCTTCGCCAAGGACATTTCAAAGTCCGCAGAATTCAACAGATTGTAATTGTTGACAAGAGACTAGGGTATATGTAAATTCTACAAATACATTCAAATATTCATTTAAAAGATTTCAATAAAGATTTCTAAGAAAGAGATATGCTTAAACAGTTTCACAACATTTTGCCCGAGTCACTGGCTAACAATTACTGGCTAATAGAATGTAAAAGAATTGTTGTATTATTACTCTTATTTTGTTTTTGTATATTATATATATATATATATATATATATATATATATATATATATATATATAATTTTTTTAGTATTTATTATTAATAATTGTTAATAAGACCATGTAATAAATAATAAACTAGTAATAATCCTTTCAAATCGAAAAATTAGGTCGGGTTGATTCATTGTATTTATATATTTATTTTCACCACATACAGCTACAACGCTGCTGCTTTCATTGTAATCTCGTTTGGGGGAAAATTACAGGCCGGCCGAACTGGGATTATTTTACCGTTCATATCCATTGTGAATATGCAGGGCGGGAGATGTGATTGGAACTACCGTACCCATATTTTTTTCATTATTTAACTAATCATTGATATAAATTATATAACAGAAATCAAGTCAGGCCTCATTAGGTTGAGCGAGGACGATCACCTTAATTAATATTTTGTTGAGATGGTCTGTTATTTGTTCACATTTTAGTATTAACCTTTTTCGGTAGTAAGTAAAACCCACTAAACAAAGTTAAACACACCATTCATATATGATTTAGACCCGTAGACTCGTTTGAAAATAACGGATGGGATGGCTTAAAGAGATTGTATACAACACTATTAGTAATGTGTCTATAAATGCATCCATACTTTTTTGTTATGCAATTCGCCCCACACAAGGCCAATGGCCACTCCAAGGTGGGGGCTACTCAGTCATTGAGTTGTTACAACGACTCCACACTGAAGAAACCAGCCCCTCGCACCGAAACAAAACAAGTTAATAACCAGCCTCTTCACGGTGCGAATAGGACTGGGAGGGGTAACTAGTCCAGAACAAGGCAGTTGTTAAACTGCCTCTGCCCCTTTAAGCAATTATGGTTAAGTGTCTTGCTCAAGGATACAAGTGTCACGGCCGGGTTTCGAACCCACAAAACCCAGCCGTGACACTTGTGTCCTTGAGCAAGAAACTTAACCATAATTGCTTATAGGGGCAGAATGAAGAGATATGTATACAATAAAATAAATGTGAAAGTTTCAGTTTATTCTCGTCGTTCAGAAAATAGTGAACATGTTATCCGATTTGTTTGCATGTTTTACAGAATCTCAGACGGAATGATTTCTCTAGATGTTTGGTATAGATAAAGTAAGTTTTTAGATTATATTTTCGTGTAATCGGGTGATTACCAAAGGTGTACACTAACATTGCACATTTTTTCCAATGGAACCCATTACACATTTGTCGCAACTACACAATGATGTTTCAAAATATCATGAGGTTAAACACCAGAGCAAGTGCAACATGTCTGGGAGGGGGAGGGGGCATTCACAAATACAGATCCCCAGTCTACAGGCCAGTGTTTACGATTATACAAATATTGTCATTTTCAGTGCAGTGCATACATTTATAATTACAATTACATTCAGCCAAACTTTAAACATCAAATATATTTTTCTATATGACCAAACAAAAATGCACACAACTTTTCCAGCGGCCAAGAAAAGCCAGTGCGGAATTTTACGAAAAACAAAAGGAATCCTTGTGTAATCGCTGAAAGGTCGAAGCATTTTTCATGATTCTCAGCTTTGAAAACTTCATTAAGTGAACTAACAAGACAAATATCTCAAGTTCATTCAGTGTTATGTATTTCTGATGATATAATGTACCGTGACAGACATAAAATTCCTTCAATTCAGTCAAAATAACTTCATATTTAAACTTCTATCTTAATGTCCAAAGTGATGAGAACATAAGTCATTTTTTAAAATATACATGTTCCAAATGATTCGTTATTTTACCGGCAAGTCCGGTACAGTTATATTTTCCTATTTAGTAAGAAATGTATCAACCTTATCATTAGTGACATTGTAAAACCACTGACATTGTAAAAACCACTGTTAAACAGTCTATCGTAGGTGCCATTATTTTAAAGAGCAATGAATCCAGCTGCATCATCAATGCAGTTTGTTAAATCGTTTAACAAAAATAAATAAACTGAAATAGCTTTCAATATAAGGATTTCAAAATTAAGATCAAAATATTAAGCGTTTCCATTTATAATTATAAACAATAAGGTGGGTATAAATGGATACCCTTTTCAGCTCCTGTTATTATTTGTAAACAAATAATTAGGGTGAAAAACACACCTTTTTTGGCCTAAACACAAAATATAAGGCCTCTAATAACATGTTTCATTTATTTATAATTATTTGTAATTTATAATTTGTATTTATAATTAAATGATAAAGGTAGGCGTGATGTGTTTGGTGATTGCGGGTAGACGGGAAACACATATATTTATGTTTTTTGACCGCCAAATAAAGCTACTATTTTTTGTTCCGTTTTTTCCAGTATGTTTCCAGAAATATTAATTGGTGTACTTACATGCCTGTTTCACGCATTTTCATGCTGGATGCTTTGAGTTGATAATGCCAGAAAATCCACACAATGCCTTTGCTACCCTGATACTGCCCATAACGACCATTTAAGTGAGAATGGTGACATTTTTTAAACCACCAGGCTCCTTCCATGGATTGTGCACACTCCAGGTCTGTCCCGAGATCATTGTCATTATCCTTTGTTGAGAAGTGCATTCCCTTGAGTAGTAATGTTAGATGGGGTACCCGGCACAACTCTTATAAAATATCTTTTTAACTAAATTCTCTGTATACCAATAGGTTTTGTTTTATGAATTTAAAAAATCGTTTTTTTTTTAAATATTTAGAAACGAAATAAATACCAAAAAAGATATTTTTTAACCAAATTCTCTGTATAGTAATAGGGGGTTATTTTTACGAATTTGGTCATATTTTGGTTTTAAAGCATTAAAACTTCACTATGATCAGCTAGCATCTTATAAAATATCAATGTCAAATTCGCTGGGGAGCGCATACTCAAATAAAATGATTTAGCCTCATCAAAAAATCGATGAGGCCAAGAGTGTACCTTAAAAGTGACATAACGAATCGGTATGAGACTTTAAAAAGTGACATAAAGAATCCATATTATTTTAGTTTAATAATAAAGATGACTACTAAATATTTATCGAAATGGACATTATCTGAATTGAAAGATTTTGCAAGAGAGAAACAAATTCGTATAATTTCAAACGGTACGAGTAGATTTAATAAACACGTTTATTACAAAGCTGTAAAATTTTATAAAAAAAATCATAAACAAAAACCATTGTATGAATTAAATTTGGTTGATTTGAAAAGGCGCATAGCGCTCGAAAATATTACAATGCCGTTACACGGCTCGGGAGCGAGATCGCGGTTGATTAAAAAAGACTACATTAACGCTATTAAAAGGTTTCACAACCGAGAAACTAAGTTGAAATTTAACCCACCGATCAACGGTGGTAGTTATTTACGTCAACATTTAATGACAGTCCCGTTGAATCATAGCAAAGAAAAAGATTTAAATGTTTTTTTTAGAGCTGTAAAACCAAAGATTATCGCTGAGTTGACTAAAGACTTGAAGGATTTTAAATCATTCAAGTTTATGATATACGTGCGCATTAAATTACTTAAAGTAAAACCAAACAGCACGGATGAAGCTGAACCAAATATTCATAATAATAATGGGCAAATTGTTTTATTTAATTTGCATGATATCAAAAACATATTAGATGGTGTTTTTTCACAAATTCAAGAGGTTTTAGAAAAATACACTCGAGAAGGTAGTGGATGGGTAATAGATCGCATCGTTGGAATGAACGTTAGAATTAGCAACTTTCAGCCTCTGAAAGGTGGTAGTTATATCGAGCTGTGCGATTATATTAAAAATAAAACAGCGTGCATCAACGTAAAAAACAAAGACGACGATTGTTTAAGGTGGGCGATTCGTTGTTATAATAAATATAAAGAAAAATCGATAGAATTAAACATTCCAATTGAAAAAGTAATAATAAAAAATTCAGATAGAATGTCTAAATATTCGATAGAGGATGGTTTAAATTTTAACAACATTGACGCTCCAACTCCCCTCAATCAAATTAAGCGAGTAGAGAAACAAAACAATATAGCGATAAACGTTTTTGGTTGTGAATCAAAATCGATACTAGTTTACGAGATAAGCGATCAACCCGCGAAACTAGATCGTATAAATTTATTATTAATTCACAAAGAAGAAGAAGAAGGAACTAGATCTCACTACGTCTGGATAAAAGATGTAAATAAATTACTTTTCAACCAAACAAAACACAAAGAACGTAAACATTTTTGTTTGAGATGTTTACAGGGTTTCTCAACAGAAGCGTATCTAGAAAACCACGTAAAAATGTGTAAGGGAATAAACGGCAGACCAACAAAGATCGTAATGCCTGAAAAAGGTAAAAAAGACAAGTTAAAATTTATAAATTTTCATAAAAAGAGTAAAGTTTCATTCGTAATATACGCCGACTTTGAGAGTGTTATTAATCCAATTCAAGACAAAAACTCTACAAAACTACAAGAACACGTCGTTTGCGGCTATTCGTACGTCATTGTAAAATGCAATGGAGAAAGTAGCTCTCCCGTTACGTATAGGGGAAAAGACGCATCTAAACATTTTTTAGATGAATTACAAAAAGAAGAAGAAAAGATTAATACGATATTTAAAAACCCTAAAAAATTAAACATGGCTAAAGAAAATGAGCAAGATTACAAGAACGCTAGCGAGTGTTGGATATGCGAAAAGAAGTTTTTTAAAGACGCTGACGACAAGTATACTCGAGTTAGAGATCACTGTCACATTACCGGAAAGTATCGAGGCGCTGCGCATAATTGTTGTAATTTAAGACTAAGTTTAAAACCAAAGAAAACGTTTATTCCGGTCATATTTCATAATTTGCGAGGCTACGACTCTCATCTCATTATGCAGGCTGCCGGTCTCATCGAAGGAAATCTAAAGTGTATTCCAAACAATATCGAAAAGTATATTTCTTTTAGTATTAATCAACTACGATTTATAGACAGCGCTCAATTTTTACTAGCTTCGCTAGACAAACTCGTAAAATCAAACGATTCTTTTCCAATTACGACTAAACTCGAACCAAATTTAGAAAAATTCAATCTCATTAAAAGCAAGGGCATTTATCCTTACGAGTACATGGACTCTTTCGAGCGTTTCAAAGAAACGCAACTCCCCTCAATAAAATGTTTTTACAGTAGTTTAAACGATAGTCACATTACGAGAGAACAATACGAGCATGCTAAAAACGTTTACAACAAGTTTAATTGTAAAAACTTGGGTGATTATCACGATTTGTACGTGCGTACCGATACTTGCTTGTTGGCGGACGTATTTGAAAACTTTCGTAATACTTGTTTAAAACAATACGGTTTAGATCCGGCTAATTATTATACGAGTCCTGGGCTAAGTTGGGACGCTTTGTTGAAACATTCGAAACAAACTTTAGATTTGTTTACCGATATCGACATGCATTTGTTTATAGAAAAAGGCACGCGCGGAGGAATGTGCATGGTGAGTAAACGATACGTTAAAGCAAATAATGTATATTTAGACGATTACGATAAAACGAAACCGTCGAGTTACATTACGTACTTGGACGCTAATAATTTATACGGCTACGCCATGAGTCAACCTTTACCGACTGGTAATTTTAAATGGTTGAGAGAAAAACAAATTAACAAACTCAAGAGCGATGGGTTTAAAAACAATAAAGGATACATTTTAGAGGTTGATTTAGAATATCCAACCATTTTACACGATTCTCACAACGCGTTTCCACTCGCGCCAGAGTCGTTAATTATTCCGAAAGAATGGATGTCGCCGTATCAAAAGAATTTACTAAAAGATAAACCCGCTCCAAACGTTGCTAAATTAGTACCAAATTTATACGACAAGAAAAACTACGTGCTTCATTATCATAATTTACAATTGTACTTGCAACTCGGCATGAAACTAACTAAAATTCACAAAGTATTAGAATTTAACGAATCGTGTTGGATGAAATCGTACATTGATTTAAACACGCGACTCAGAAAAGACGCAAAGAGTGATTTTGAAAAAGATTTGTACAAACTCATGAACAATTCGGTTTTTGGTAAAACGATGGAAAATGTACGAAATCGCGTTAACGTAAATTTGAAGCGATTAAACGATGAAAAAGCGGAAAATCAAATTCGTGCACTCATCGCGAAACCAAATTTTGCAGAGGCTAGGATTTTCGATAACGATCTAGTGGCTATTCACATGCACAAAACAAAACTCGTACTCAACCGCCCGATTTACGTAGGAATGAGTATACTGGATTTATCCAAGGTTTTCATGTACGATTTTTATTACAATCATTTAAAGCAAAAATACGGAAACGATTGTGAGTTGATTTACACAGATACAGATAGCCTACTGCTAGAAATTAAAACGAAAGATGTTTACAAAGATATGAAAAAAGACAAGCATCTATACGATTTTAGTAATTACGAGTCGAGTCATTCTCTGTTTTCTGAAAAAAACAAAAAAGTGATTGGTAAAATGAAAGACGAGTGCGCGAAAACTGTAATCTCTGAAGTTGTTTGTTTAAGACCCAAAATGTATTCGATACTTACTTCAGACAAAGCTGAAATAAGAAAAGCTAAAGGAGATAAAAGACAAGTTTTACAACAAAACATCAATCACAAGCAATATAAACAAGTTTTATCGTCTAAAAATACTCTGCATCACCCTATGAATTTTATTAGGCACGTAAGCCATAGACTATATACAACTCTAGTAAATAAAATATCGCTATCTCCTCTAGACACAAAGAGATACATTTTAGAAAACGGAATAGATACTCTAGCTTACGGCGAGTATACTATTTTGACCTATTACGAATGATTGATTAACGTTTAAGCTATCGGTGGATTCATTGTATCTCTAGGAATAATTTGTATTTCTTCTCTTACAAAACTACGTGCGGGGCCTCCTTCTACATAATACAATATGGGTTGATTCGCAGCCTTCATCGTTTTAGATATTCTATAAATTTTTAAACTCCATATAGGATCGGTCGCTCTGCGCCTCGTATCTTTTTCAGCTTCACCCGGCGCGTATAAATACCGAACTAAACTATTATTGGGAATTCTTTTTTCGTTCTTTACAACAGCTGGTGAGGCTGGATTTTGCTCAACGTTATCTAATTTAATCGAGTCTTTGGGTTTCAAGTTAATCAGTCGCGTCGTCTCGTTGTTTAACGCTTTTACGACCGCCGGTAATCTTTTAACCCATTCTCTATTTCTCGCTTCGGTCGCAATTTCTTGACCGTATTGATGCGAAAATAATCTTTCGCTCAAAGTTCTATTAAATCTCTCAACTATACCCTGAGCTCTGTGATTTCCAACCTCTCCCCGCTGAATTTTTACATTATGCTCACTCATCAACGCATTAACGCTGCTCATGAATTCTTTTCCGGGGTCGACTTTTATAATTTTAGGCCAAACCAACGGCGATCGTTTGTAAATTTTTTCAAAAGCATCGCTTACTCGCGCAGCTGTTTTATCGATTAAAGGTTGCGCTTCTTTATATCTGCTAGCTTCATCTACGACT
The DNA here is from genome assembly GCA_029582265.1 of Zoroaster sp. YZ-2022. Taxonomy (NCBI): domain Eukaryota; kingdom Metazoa; phylum Echinodermata; class Asteroidea; order Forcipulatida; family Zoroasteridae; genus Zoroaster; species Zoroaster sp. YZ-2022. The sequence goes on along the minus strand of CM055816.1, from coordinate 24,421,819 downwards.
GTTAACGCGTACTTGTACGTAATTCTACCGACTTTGTCGTGCGGAAGAAACAACAGATCTGCTTGATGAACCTCGTTTGGTTTTTCGAGAGTACTATTACTACTAGTTGGTCTCGGAATATATTTAGGATAGGGTAAATAAATTTGCCACAGCGCTTGCTTTTTTATCCATCGTCGAACGAATTTTACATTTACTCTCGTTTCTTTAGCCAATTTACTGATTGCATCTTGACCTTTGTAGTATCCTCTCGGACTATAATAAGCGTTGGATAGTTTTCGTTCATCCATTTAATATTTATAAATATTATTCTTTTCTCAACATTATTCGGCAGGCATGAGCGAGTTTGGTAAAATTCCTTGTTTAACTAACCACATTTGCGTCACACCACTTAATCCAATCATCCCAGTTAGTTTTAACCCGTCTTTTATATCCAATTTCCCTAAATCAGCTGGTTTCATTTTAAATATTTTTTCACCGAGCATGCTGTATAAAATGACTAAAAGAGTCATAACTGAGCTGTGATAAACCGTATCGGCGATCGTTTTCGTATTTATAGGCATTGAAGACATGTTTATAATCGTTAAACATAAAAAAAAAACTTTTTATTCCATTTCAAAAACACCGAGTTCTCTCGTGGTGGGTGGTGAAACGCTAGCGAGTTTAACGCTAGCGAGTTTAACGGGTTCGTTTTTAAATGCTGGTTCCGAGTTTTGTCTAAACAAGAAATAAGCGATACCTCCAATAGCAATAGCTATTGCTATATAGGTCGAGTAACTCGATCCATTGCTCGATCCATCGCTCATCGAGTTGTTTTCTTTATCACCTTTGCTATCTCTCGTCGCTGAATGCGTAGCGAAACTATTAGTTTTAACGCTTTTCGCGGGTTTAGCGAGTTGTAGTTTTTTATTTTTATTAATTTCAGCTAGTCTTTTTCCGGCCGCAACTCTGTTTGGGTTTTTTGACCTAGTCGCTGGTTGGGTAATGGTCTTTGGCGTTGGTTCCAGTTGCGCAATCTCCTGTTGCACAGTCGTTTGCTCGTTGGTTTCCATCGCTTTTATTATCAGTTGAAGATAATGTTTTGCAAGTTTCTATTTCTTCTTTTCTTTTTAAATGTTTTGCCGTAATCAGCGAAACGCTCAGCGGAGCGAGAAACATACCGTACTTGTAATATATTTCACACGCTACGGAACTAAGCATGCTATTAAGGAACGGATCTTTTTCTAAATCTGAAATTAATTTACCTTCATCATCAATTTGAAATTTATGGCCGTACAAATCAATACGGTTTAAACTTGTTCCTAATACTTGCGCGTATATCGTTATAATGGCGCTACCCAAACTCTGAGTAATATCACGACCTAATTTAGTTTCGTATTGCGTGTGTAATGCTTCTCGCTCTTGCTCACTCAAAGCTTCAATATCGCCAACGCTTAGTTCTTTTCCGAAATACTTGCTCGAGTCTCCCCCAACTACAACCGATAAAAGACGTAATTTTTTTTCAACAATAAGCTATCGTCGTTGACGCTAACGTCGTTAACGAGTGGTGTCTGTATATTTTCGTTTAATAGCTTATGTACTTCTTCCATTTATTATACGTACTAGAAGAATAATCGATTAAATTTATAAAAAAATATAAGAACCAATAATTAGTTTTAGATAACCCATCGACGTTTAAAAGCTCGTTAAGATTTAACATTAGATCTTTTACTCGTTCAGCATCTATACTATTAAATATACCTTTTACTTTTTCAGTATTATCGTTTAATACTTGTACCAATTCTTGTCTTTCTTTCGCGTTATTTACGAGTTGGTTAAGATTATATATAAAATCATTTACTCGTTCAACAGATATATTCGTAAATAAAACTTGCACTCGTTCAGCATTCATATTTATAAATATGCTTTATAATATTTATTAAAATGCGAGACAAACGACCTATGAGTAATTGCTCTTAACCTATGAGTAACCTATGAGTAATCGCTCTTAAACCTATGAGTAACCTATAGGTTAATTGCTCTTAACCTATGAGTAATTGCTCTTAACCTATGAGTAATTGCTCTTAACCTATGAGTAATTGCTCTTAACCTATGAGTAATTGCTCTTAACCTATAAGTAATTGCTCTTAACCTATGAGTAATTGCTCTTAACCTATGAGTAATCGCTCTTAACCTATGAGCAACCTATAAGTAATTACCCTTAACCTATAAGTAATTGCTCTTAACCTATGAGTAATTGCTCTTAACCTATGAGTAATTGCTCTTAACCTATGAGTAATCGCTCTTAACCTATGAGCAACCTATAAGTAATTACCCTTAACCTATGAGAATTTGCTCTTAACCTATGAGCAACCTATGAGTAATCGCCCTTAACCTATGAGTAATTGCTCTTAACCTATGAGCCTATGAGGGGATCGCCAGCGACTTGACGGTAATCACTCAGTCGCGTATTTCCCAACCGGTAGGCTGATCCGTTTTTAAAATTAATTTACGGTGTTTAACTCGTTTTAATTTTTCATGAATTTCCATTCTCAACTCGCGAGTTGGTACAACATCATTTTCTCTAAGACAATTCTCGTACGAGTCTCTATCTTTACAATAAAATAAACACGTCCATTTGAGTTGTTCTCTAAAATCTTTCAATACGCTATTATATTTTTGCGAAAGAATCCAACAGCTGTGTTGTACGTGTCTACCGCTAAAAGCTAATTGCGTGATCATACATTTATTATTCTCGTCGTATTTTTTATAATGCAACTGTTTATTCGCGCTGCAATCGTCTATAATAAACAACGTTTCTTCCGTTTTGAAAGCGTCGCTATAAATTTGTATAGCCCTATTCAGCGATATGTCGTTTAAATCGTTAACGTGTACGTTATCGTCGTTTAGAACCCATTTTCTATTTTTGTACGCATCATTGTTGAAAATGGTAGGGCATAATATAACGATATTTTCAAAATATTTAAAATATTCATTTTGTAATAAATTTAAAACAAATTCAGTTTTACCGCATCCCGTTTGTCCGCAAATTAATGCGGCGTGTGGATATTTAGGTAACATTTTCTTTTTAATATTAAACGTTTTTTAATAATCACTCTATCGTTGGATGTTTAATAATCGACCGATTCGAAACGCGAGTTTCTAATATTTAGTTGCGCGTCCATGATAATAAAAGTATACATGTTTAGTTCACCCGCACTCTCGGCTTCTTTTTCAATTTGAATGGTAATTCCTTCGGACAAGTTTTGCACTCGTCTTCCGCTTCCGTGTAATACATTATCGGTACTCGTTCTTAAATCTAAAAATAAACCGTATTTATCATGATAATAATTCGCTATTTTGACGTTGGCCAAATCTAGAGCTTTCACAACTCGTATAGCGTGTTGTTTTCTCGAATCACCGAAATATTTTGAAATCTCTTCCCATTGTTGATATCTTTTCATTCCGTGCGCGTAGAGTTGATTGGGAACGCCTTCGATTGTAATACTAACTTTTGTTATTTTCGGATTATAAAACTTGTTGCTTTCTTTCACGTTGGGTTCTTTAAACAAAAACAATATTCCTTTCATACTTTTTGCCGGAGTATTTAAATTTATATTCCACATTGTATCTTTTTTGTTTAACGTAGTTACGCTCTGTCTCAGTACGCGATCAAACAATATACTCGTTCTATCGCTGTATTGATTTCTAATTGTTCTAGCGAGTTCTGGCATATGAACAACCTCAAATTCTAAAGAAATTCCACTTATAACATATTTAGCGTTGTCGTCGGTGCTTTTGATTACGTTACTAAATTTATTAAACACGAGTTCGTAAGTTAATCGATCTCCTATGCCCGACTGATAGTAAGGTTGATGATCGGTCAACAATTCAAAATCGAGTGGAATGTGATATCTATTTTTATACGCGTCTGCGACAGCTTTATCTTTTCCGCCGTTTGCGGTTACATCTTTATCACTAGCGTCTATTCTTATTTTAGTCACGTTAATTTCCTCTATTCCTTGATACGTTAAATTTTCGCGTTGATCTTTGGTTAGCCATTCGTCTTTGTAACAATTGAATACATCCGCATCGTCTAAACTAAATATTTCGTTTCCTTCCATTTTAATTATTATATGTTTTACGATGTATCTACCTATATTTTGTACCAACGTTCTATTTTCATCGCCTGAGCTAACGAGTTCAATGTTGAAAGCTAATCGCGTTGTATTCGGAACGATGACGTCATTCATTCCTAAATTTGGAAAACGAACCGCCAACAATTGATTTTCGTTTATGGTACTCGGATTGTTTGTAATGACGACTTTTTGGCGCATTCCTTTTAAGCCTCGAGGTTCTCTTATTCTTCTGTATGGATCTAGCGTATCTCCGTACGTATTATTAGTCATATTTAACGTTAGTAAATATAATAATTTTTTTATGTTTGTAAAAGAAAATGGTGTCTGTAGCGATGATGGTTGGAGGCGCGGTAATCAACGCGTTAGCGTTTACCGGATCGAATTTTTTATTTAGTAATTTACGTGGCAATGACGCAGAACGAGAACGCAAACGACACGATTTAGCGTTAGAACATCTTTCGAAAGCTAGAGATGAATTTAGTAAAAAGCGTTTAAAATATCTAGATTATTTAAATGAGAAAATACAAAAAGAATCGAGCGCGATAAGAACTTTTAATAACATTAACGAAGCGATGCAAGAATATTCGCGAGTAGCTAACGAAAGAATAAATTTACCTCTCGATTTACGTAAAGAACCGCGATTAGAAGATTTTTACGTTCCTAGCGAAGATCAAAAAACGGGAGAAATTGTATTTATCATTATTGGTATGAGTGTAGTTGGTTACGCGAGTTATAGATTGTTAAAATAAAAGATATTATAAAATGGAAGAAGGAGGAAACCCATATATAGAATTAGACCCAATGTTTAATCGACCCGAAGATGAATATTTGGATGATGAAATGCGTGATAACAACTTGGGTGATATTCCGATAGAACAAGAAACTTCTTTTAGTACACCGACTTTATCTCAAGAAAATAGATTACGTAAAGATATAGTCGATGATTTTTATACAAGTATAGGTTTTTTAAACTCTATAAAAGACTATACTAGATTCAAGTATAAACTAAATGAAAATAAAGTGGGTTTACTTTTTTTTATAAAAGGTAATACAGAAATACGATTAACTAATTTAAAAACGGGTGGATTTTTAAAATTAGGTTCGATCAAAGGTTTAACTAGAAGTGATTTAACAGCTTTCGGCCCCCAATCTATTTCTAACATTATAGACACAACAGAAATAGTAATAAAAGAACGAGATGGTCGTAGAAAATTACCATCTATACCTCAACAACGCGTAGAAAAATCAATACAAGTTCAAGAAGCTATCGAAATAGCTCTTTCGAGAGATCAAAACACTCAAACAGAATTAAACATACAATGGCGAGAAGTAATAGCACTTGATAACATTATGGCTACGAGTCGAGGTGAACAATTAAATCTTTTAAGTAAATTAAAAACGTTAAACCAAAGAATTTATAATATGAAGGAAGTAATTAGCGACGCTGAAGAAAGAGAGATTGATAAAAAATCAATAAAAAAGTATAGTCAAGAATTGCGAGAGCTGGTGGGTGATAAACGAGTAATCGTAGAGCAAATAGATGCGCATGATTACGTTCTTCGTAGTCAAATTAATAGAATTAAAGAAACAGCTCAAACAATGTTAGAAAGGGATATTACGTTAGGAGATAAAATTAAAACTTTATTTAGAGAACAAGGTGTAACGATTATCAGTATATTAACAGCTTTTAGTATGACCATTGCTTTTATCATCAAATCGATCGGTAATGTTGTAAGTTCTGTTGTTCCAAAACCAACTCCTGCGCCAGAACCAACTCCACAACCCACACCATCACAACCGAGCGGCGTAAAAGAGTGGATACAAAAAACATTAAAAAATTTAGCAAATGTATTATCTAAACTAGGAGCGAAAGCTTTAGCCGCTTTACCGGCTATTATCGGTACGGTTGTAAGTTGGCTATTTAAAACAGCTTCCAACATTGTTGCGTGGACGGCAGAACATTTATGGTTAGCGCTAACCGGAGTCGGAGTATTAGTTTTAGCTTATACTCAGAAAACGCTGACGCGATAGCGTGTTAAAATAACAATTCATAAATCATAACGGTTACACCGGCTAAAATCGCAAAACCAAGTATTAAATAATTTTTTTCTTCTTGATGACTAGCATCGCTAACTTCTTTTATCGCATCTTCTAAAGAGCGCTTGCTGATTGCGTCTTGCGCGTGCGCTATTGTAGAAGACGATTTAGAATCATCTTCTACATGTTTCGTAATTGTTGATTGTACGCTGTCGGTAAGCAAAGGTAAAATAGGAGGAATAGCGGGAGTTGAATTTGTATCTAAATTTGAACCTAAAGATAAACCGCTCGTCGCGATTAATAGATTATTGTTGTATCCCACATAATTGCCTATTCGTAAATTCATATCGCTAGGCATCATGTATACATTTTCTCCTAGATACAAGTTTAAACGACTGCGAGCGTATTGTAAAACATCTTGATATCGTTGAATGCTAGTTTGTAAATCAACCGGAGAGTCAATCTCTGCTTCCACTATATTTATAAATTCGCGTTGCGCGTCTAAACCTGTACCACCCGATAAAAATGAGCTTTTTGCTTGCGCTTGAGCTCCTAAAATCGCGTAAACGTACGTTCTTAACGAGTCGTTTATTCGTTGTGTACCAACATCCGTAAAACCTTTAGCTAACCCTAAAGATAATATAAATTTTAACCAAGCAAGCTCCGTTGAAGATTGTGAAATGAATGCGATCGTATAGGTCGAAGGAAAATCTCCAAAACTCATTTTAGTCGCGGTTTTGTAATAATCGTAATCGGTCACCTCGGTAGAAATAACGTTCAAACTACTTTTATCGTAGTTGTTTCCGGGTACCGCTTTGATACCGTTATCGTAATAATAAGCTGTTCCTAATCCGTTTGAATTTAAATCGACTCGTTTCCAATTAGAGGCTTGAGAAAGGTGAAATTCTTTACATGTGTTTTTGTACGCGCTAACGTCTATATTATTGGCAAACGCGTCGTAAAAATTTTGAAAAGATGCGGGGCAGCTCATTTCTTTGAGCAATCGTCTAATTTGATAATAGACGTGAAATCTAAAAAAACTACGAATCATCGGGTTTAAATGGTTTAAATGTTGATAACTCACGCCGCACCTCGTCGTGGCGCAGTACGTCGCAAAATTTATTTGATTTTGATAAAATTTGAGTGGGTTGGAATACCAATCGTCGACAACGTCGTCGCTTTTAACGCGAGGCAGCTTGTAGTTGTTGAAAACATTATTAAAACGAACGTTAAAAAACTCGTTCTTGTTTACGTAAATGTTTATACTCGTTAAATCGCCATCGTTAAAATCGAGAGGCGCTTTAAAATTTCCAGATTGCTCGTATGAATACGTAAAATTACTCTCGAATGCTAATGGAAACGACATTTTATTATATTAAAATATAATAAAATGTATCATACGTTTGAAATCGAAATTGGTAAAGAAGGAGGGTCGGTTCAATTATACAACGTCATCGATAATCGACAAGATAATCTCTCGATTATATTACACAGCGTAAACATTTGGGTGGGATATTACAACGTGCGTAAAAAAGAAAGAATACTAATTCGTACGGTGGGTGAATCGGAAGGAGAAGTAAAATTTATCGAGGCGGGCCTTTACAACATTATCGAAATTATCGAGATTATAAAAAAAGATGAACCTTGGATAACGTTTAGAATCGATAAATCCAAGGGTGAGTACACGTTAATATTAGCTCAAGTGAACAAGAGCGTTAAATTTTCTAGCGGGTTAGCTAATTTATTGGGGTTGCATAGCGAATCTCTAACCGCGGGAGAATACAGCAACAAAATTGACGTACAACTTTTTAAATTTTTATACATTCATTGCGATCAAATTTCTACGACCAATAATTATTTCAACGGAAAACCCTGCACAATTTTAAACTCTTTTCCTTTGCGAGACGCGTCGTTTGGTGAAAGCATGTACATGCAATATACAAATCCATTAGCAAAAAAATTACGACTTGGAACTTTTAACCAGTTGAGTTTTCGAGTTAGAGATAGCTAAAGTAGAGATATACATAATCACGGTTTCCCCATTATTTTAAATGTTGAAATTATATAAATATGGCGAGTATTTACGGACCGAGTCGCGCTGACGCGAAGCGTACAACGAGCGTTGGAGCTATAACGAGCGCTAGCGACGAAGCATCGACGAAAGGTGAAATTTACGAACATCACGGATATCTAAACAGAGACGAAATTTTATGGCGAGTAGTTTTAATCGAAAAATTCGACGTCGTACTCGGATGGCACGATATTTTTAAACAACCCTTTTTCTTGTTTACGACCGCGCCCACGTATTGTAGCATTTTTACGCAGTTTATAAAAACTAATAGTTTCGCTACGCATTCGGCGACGCGCGATTACGCTCCCAACATTTATTATATTCCTTCTCCGCAACGAGATGAGAAATTTCATTTTCTAGAAAATGAAACGCAACATTTAAAATACGAAATGTGTTTTAAAATGCGAAACGTTAGAAAAGTTTTTGTCGAAGCGAGTTTTTTCGGTTCGCTAAATTCAAAAATCTGTTTCAATATAAAAATAGCAAGTTTGCCGTCGAATTAAATAATTTATAATATAAATATGGCGAGTATTTACGGACCCAGTCGAATCGGTAATGTTGTTAAAAATGTTGTTGAAAATGTTAACGATAACGATAACGAGCCGAAAAGATATGTTAAATTTGGGCACATCAAACCTATTGATGGGTTGAGTGAATACGCTATTTATGGAGATTCAGAAATTGAATTGCTTTGGATCCCGAATACAATAGGTTTTTATATATGGATAGACCCGTTGTTTTTCTCGTACTGTGCTAAAACTAATGAGGGTGAAAATATTTTATTTTCTTTAGAGAAAAGTATTATACGTTATGACAGTAAAAACAATACAGAAATGTACAATATTGGCGGTTTTAGTTTTGGTGGTAGAACACAATTTTTAGAATATACATTATGCTACGTTTTTAATGTAAATGCTCGTGAAATTAAAAAATATATAACTCTAAATTTATTCGGCTCTTTTTATGATGGAATCTGTTATGAGTTGATTGTTAGAACTATTATGTTAAATTAAAATCTTTTCTATTAATAAAACAAATGAGCGCACCTATAGAATCAACTAACGTACTTTATCCAAATTTACCACCTTTGACGAATGACGCTAAATCATTTCGATTGCAAAAAATCGATGATATTCAAAAATAATTACGAATCGAAATAAACGAACGTGAAGCTGTATATAAAAAATATAATAAAATCATAAACGCTTGTAACGTCGCAGAAACTATCGCAGAATTGGGTTGTATGGGAGCGGGAGCCATCGGAATAGCCAGTATCACTACGGTTGTATCGTCGCCGGTAGGATTCGCTTTAGAAGGTTTAGCTTTGGGGTTGGGCAGCGCAGCTTTCGCTATTAGATACGCGAAAAATAAATGTTATAAAAAAGCTAAAAAACACGATGAAATACGAATTTTAGCGTTGAGTAAACTCAACACGATCGAAAACCACGTTAGTAAAGCTTTAGAAGACGGTTACATCAACCAAGAAGAATTTGTGCTCGTGTGTGAAGAGCGAGAAAAATATTATAAAATGAAAGAAAAAATCCGTAACGCCGTCGCAAAGAGTGTACCGGTTAAAACAAAAGTAAACTCTGATGTTATAAATGCAGAAAAAAAAATTCTTATAGAAAAACTTTTGAGTTTAAAGTAGCTTTGACGATAAATAAGAGCTATTATACAACTCGGTGTAATCAAAAACACGCTTCGCGAGTAGCGGAGCGTGTAAAAACGTTCGATAGACCTCCTCCGTACGCCCCAGCAGTGTAAACGCTGTAATTTATCTTTCTGACAATTCTTTCATAACTAAATTAAACGCTCGTTTAGTTTTTCCTCTCGCTACATTTAATATCTTTGTGCATTTCGTACACGAGCCCGCCTTTGCTTTTGTACCATTTTTACATCTACAACAAGGAAGTGGTACGCTCTTACCTAGCCGAATACGCCATCGATGCATCGGGCAATAAACATCGCGAATACTCATTCTACCAACTAAAAGCCATTCACACAAAATCATCGTTCTCTCCATCTTTACTATTAAACAATATAATACCGATTCGTGATGTCACTTTTTAAACAACGTTAAAAGTATTTTGAATATAGGGTCATTTTCATATATTTATTAAAATCTATAGAGGTGATTCCGGGATGTGATAGTTTTATTAACGCCCCCATTAGTTGGAAATGATGAGCGCGTAAAGCCCATCGCATCTCGTCATTGATGCAATCTTTTTTATAAGAACCTTTTTTTATAGGTTCAGGAATCGTGATGTTTAGATTCATTTCTTCGTTGAGATCTACTATCAATCCAATACCTTCTCGAGTGTATTTTTCTAAGGTTTCACGGTCGTTAAACCTTTTAATAGCGTTAATGTAGTCTTTTTTAATCAATTGCTTTTTTTTTCCAGAGCCGTGTAGCGGTAGCTCAATATTTTCTACCATTACGCGATCTCGTAATTGAATTAAATTTAATTCATATAATGGTAAATCTAATAATGGTTTTTGTTTTTGTTTTTGGTGATTTATATATTTTTTAATAGCGTTGTAATAAGAACGTTTATCAACTATATTCTTGCTGTTTGGCACGAGAATTATTTGACTAATGCGTTGTCGAGCAAAATCTTTCAATTCAGATAATGTCCATTTCGATAAATATTTAGTAGTCATCTTTATTATTAAACTAAAATAATATGGATTCTTCATGTCACTTTTTAAAGTCTCATACCGATTCGTTATGTCACTTTTAAGGTACACTCTTGGCCTCATCGATTTTTTGATGAGGCTAAATCATTTTATTTGAGTATGCGCTCCCCAGCGAATTTGACATTGATATTTTATAAGATGCTAGCTGATCATAGTGAAGTTTTAATGCTTTAAAACCAAAATATGACCAAATTCGTAAAAATAACCCCCTATTACTATACAGAGAATTTGGTTAAAAAATATCTTTTTTGGTATTTATTTCGTTTCTAAATATTTAAAAAAAAAACGATTTTTTAAATTCATAAAAAAAAACCTATTGGTATACAGAGAATTTAGTTAAAAAGATATTTTATAAGAGTTGTGCCGGGTACCCCATCTAACATTACTACTCCTTGTGATACCAAAGAGAGTCACCAGCAGTGCTGCTCACATCGTATTCGTCATAATTCAGTGTGTACTTCTCACCAGTGATTTGGAAATCCGTGTATTTCACAAATGCTGTATCGTTACTCCAATCTGTGAGATCTATGCGGAGGTTCCATGTCCCGTGTGATTTATCAGAGGTCAGACTCACCAAGTTATCATTGCCTAGCCAATGCTCCCCGCTTAGATCACCGAAGCCAGACTTATACTCACTCCAGTCACGATAAAAGTCAACATTGCCGTCCTCTCTGCGCTGAAACACAATCCATCCGCCGCCATCAATGTCCATGTCACAATAGACTTGGAGACCATTACTGAATCCGTCTGGGTAGATCTTGTAGACACAACTTGTGCGGTAACCTGCCTCCATTAGCCCTTTACAACTTCTGTAGCGAGCAAAGGAGATATCAGGCAATGAGAAGAGAGGTGTGTTTTCATTTTCATCGAAGTACACACTCTCTTGAGCTTCAACGAATGATTCAGGATACTCAGCCCTTGTGGAGTTGTTTAACTCACACAGTTTATTGCATTTATAGAAGTTAAATGACTTACAGTTCTTATCCATGTTACAGTCTCGTCCGCACATGACGTAATAGGGTAGATTTTTCTTGACATATGTGAAGTTTTTGAGTGCCCGGTTATCTGCGGGGAGATATTCGTTTGCAAACCCACCACATTGACTTCCCAAGCTTACCGCTTGTGATATCAGTGGTACTATAAATACGAACATCATTTTGAAATGGAGTACGCACATCAAGAGTACTTGCTGCGTCATCTTAAATGTATTGTTTGTATATGGGTGAAAAGGTTTCAAGATAAATCCAATTAAATAAGTAGAACTATCAGTTTATATTCAATCAAGTATTTCGGTATCATCGGTCGACCAACTATTTGATTGAAAAACGACTATACTGCACACGGCGCAATGTAGAAATGAAACGCAGCGTCGACCGATGAGTGTTTATATTGCATGTTTGTGATACAAAGGATTGCATGCGTAAAGCACTGATTGGTCAAAGTGAAGTCACTGCTGAATGGTGATTTACATGTATCACCTGATTGGTTGACAGAAACTTGATAAGGCCCAGCTTTATCTGTTTTTTGGTTTCCTCAAAAATATAAAATTATACACTAATAGACAGTCTCAACCTGAATTGTTTTAATGTGTCGAGGAAACAAAATCTTAATTTTGCCTTTATGAATTAATGCCTATATGAATTTGTTTAGCACATAAAGTAAAATGTTTGGATGGGTGATTTTACCAAAATATTTATGAAATAAATTAAATGGCCTAGTCCCGGCCTCCCCAATGCAGCTAACGCAATTCAACAATCAGTCTGTAACCGAGTTGGTGAGGTTACGCGGGATGGTGACAACGAAAAGAGTCAGAGATTATATTTCTTTACAAGTTATTTATTCGGCGTGGTGTGGATACAGTATTTACATTTTACAAAACGACAGTCACTAATAATATATTATGGCTTTCTGTAAATAAAAGGGAAAACAAATATTAAATTCAGTTATCCATTCAAAATATATACACAAATTCTGTATCTTTAATAAAACTGTTAATCTAATCTAAAGCCAATTTCACTTCAGCAATCATTCTTAAAATAAAATCTTACAATAATTTTAAGGTTAAAGACACTTACCGGCGCAGTTGTAGTTTCTCCACCTATGCCTCACGGAGACTGACGGGTTACCGACTGAAGATAGGGGCCTAATAAACGCAGCCCGGTAATATCAATAATTAAACTGCAAAACTCTCCAAAGGAGTAAGGTGTGGTTTCAAGGATTGCAAGAAGTCAAATGCGCTATACCTACTTGCTTACTCTCCAGGAAAATGTCTAGGAATCTCCGGAATGTTCACGCCCATGTGCCTATAGCCGTTAAGAGGTGCATTTAAATCGTCCGCCTTATGCAAATTATGCAGTTAAACAACGCTAGCGGCGCTGTTCAACTTACTTCGCCTTCTGTGCAGTGCAAGTTCCAAGCTTTTATATACAAAGAAAATAAACAAGGTAAACATTAGGTGTATTATACTGGGGCCTGGCAGCGTAGTTAGTCTGGCTGGTCACAAGTCTATCGCCTAATTTGTATATCCAATATTTTTGTATATTGAAACTGTCCCCTCCCAGGGCGAGAGAGCAGTGGGTACGAGGTATACATAAACTACAGGAAAATCCTGGGGACGATGTTGTCATTCATCATACGAGACACGATTCAGCCCAACTTTCAAAACTTGATAATTACTATGGCATTATTCGTTTTGTGTTGATTTAAGTTTATTACTTGGTGACCCCTAAAATAGCAATTCTAATTTGTTTCTCTTTAGAATGCTAGTAGTGTTCAATGATTGTAATGATGTATTAGCTGAAGACAGTGTGAATCCAGGCTGTAGGATAAATGAAAGGGGGAACACAGTACAAAATGAGCTGGAGGGATTGAATACAAACATATATCCACCAGTGGTAAGACAGTTGTGACACGCTGCCTAAAACATAGGCCTAAAAGTAGGGTCAATTTAAAGCCAGGTGATTGGTGGGCCTCCTTGATCCACTAACTTGCCCCCTGGCTCCACCAATCTGCCAACTAATGCACGACATGAATCCACGAATAAACGCACTAATTGTGCCTTTAAAGATGATCTAATGAGGGGATGAGGAAAGTGGAGACGATTTCTTGTGACGGTTGGAAAGGCAGGAAGGGGAACGAAAAATCAGGACCCCTTACCTTCCCCTTCCCATTACAGGTTATAGGTTGGTTTCAAAATCAGTGCGGTGACGCACTTTTTGGGAGGGTAATTTTTATTTGTTATTTGTTATAATTGTTTTGCCAACCAGTGAAATACATGTACGCGGTTATTAAAACCAGACCAATTTTCCCCATACCCAAGGTATGGTGATGACGTTCATACCCCTATGTGAAAAAGTCATTTAAAATACAGCACGGCAGAAATCCAGTCGATCCAGCAATTAAAATTAAGCCTCGTCCAATAAAACACTGTTACGACTGTTTGATGATTGCTACCAGACCAAGCCTCAAAAGATCCCATGTTATTACACGCAGTACAATAATTAAGACTGTTAAGACTGTTTTATCATTATTATTAATTCAGCTGTACCTCCTGTAATAATGTTTGTATAATATTGATATACTTTTATATAATATGAGGGCCCCAAATGATCAGCTGTGCTGGATGGGTTACCCTCGTTAAAGATGGTTATAAATTAAATTAAATTAAATTAAAGCTAAACAGCAACATAAAACAACCGTTGTACATGTTATGTCAATACAATGCACCAACAAAACAAGAGTTACCGCAGAAAATACGTCTTTGGGAAGCAAACTCCAAAGTTTCCCAAGTTTCACCTCTCTTAGGAAATATTTGTTTTGGGTTTGTGTTTTGGAACTTAAAGCTAAGATTTAGGGTCAGTTTTCTTTGAGTTTATCGCATTACATTGACATCTAAACTCAGTGCCATACCGGGGGAACGGGGCGAACGGGGGCTGCGGCCACGTTCCTACCCCCAGCCGAGGTCTGTGCCCCCAGGTGCCCCCATTCAATTTTTTTTAAATAGACACTCGTTACGCATTTTAAAAAGTCGTTAAATTACATATTATGATGATTATAAACTCCCCCTTGACGTGTCCCCTTCCCGATCCGCCAATGTATTTCAATATTAAACATTAAATTTTCTGAATTTCAATAACATTTATTTACTGAATTTCAATAACATTCAATTACTAAATTAAAAGTCAAGGCCTTTGGACTTGAAATGGCTCATTGAGTGGAAACGCCCGCAGTCGGCTTGTAAATAATATATGAGAGGTTTCAGCTCTTACTGAGAACAGACTATTGCATTTTAAGCGGTTTTTGTTCGGTATTGTTGTGCTTGTAATGGTTATTATCTCACACAAAATGACAATAAAACTACCAAATATTAATATAAATCATGTGTCAACGAGAGATATGAAATTAATAAATTTGAAGGTTTTTTTTTTATGACAGACTAATATTATGTCTAACAGTCCAAACAGTAGGCCTACATGCACCTTTTATAAGCAGGGATGGATCCAGGGTAGATGAAATGAAAATGAGACATCGTACAGCAAAAAGGGGTGAAACTGCCTAAAAGAGGTCCACATGTATAAAGTATAGTGTAAATTTATTGCAAGGTGATGAATGGGCACTTGTCCTCTTTGCCTGCCTCCTAGTAGTAGTGTTTATGGGGGTCCTAGGCCACTCCCAAAAATCACCCCATCGCCCGCCCCATCCCCTCTAGTTGCCCCGCCCACCCATCTCCTCACCTCCCAAAAACTCCCCCATCTCCCATAAAAAAAATAGATTTTGAAAAAAATCACTATTAAAATTGAAATTTAAAAAAAAATCTAGTATTATTGGAAACACGATGGATAAATATTTTATGTGAAAAAATCGCCCCATCTCCCATCCCAAAAAAGATTTTGAAAACAAAATCACTAATAAAATTGAAATTAAAAAAAAAGTCTAGTATTATTGTAAACACGATTGTAAACTACAGAATGCACAGCCATTAAGATGTTCGCCCATTAAGATGGGCGAGCCATCTGGCAAGTACGGTAGACCGATTAAACCCGATTACCTCTTGGCGATTAAAAAACATTTAGATACTTTACCTGGTGAAAGTATTATTCCGTGCGAATGGCTTTTAGTGGGTTCGCTCAAAAGATGTTTTAAACCAAGCGTGCGTGGAGATAAATTTTGTGCGCTGCATAGGCAACGCATTAAAACGGGAAAATCTATACCAATTCCGTGTATAAAATGTAACATGGGTACAAATACGTCGCCGCCATTGTGTACAAGATGCACGTGGCTTTATAAAAATAAAAATCAAGCTCGCGCTGAAGCGAGAGCTAGATTAAATTTTAAACTCGTCATGGAAGAGTTGGAAAATACTCGCAATAAAGTTGAATTATACACACGGGGTCTTTCTCGACATTCTAGCGGTAAACGTTGATCTAAGACTAGTTTATTATACAACTCATCGGCGTTGTAAGATGTTTCTATCGAAATGTTTACTTTAATTTCAAAAGTTTTTCTACAAGGTCTTTTTTTTCATTGTCGATGATGGCTTTGGAGCGTCTTTCGGAGTAAATTTTGTTCGAATATTTTCTTTCATATCGAAGTACTTTACTTGCTCCTCGGCCTCGGAGATTAAAATAAATTCTGCTTGACTTATATTACTGTCTTCAATCGCTTTCGAAACGTGGTTGCCGATGGTGTTAAGTTTACTCTCAGCGAGAACTCTTATCTCGTCGTATTTCTTACCGAGCTTGTATTTTGCGTATTTCATCGCCATCGCTATACCGCCTAACCCGATGGCTACTCCTTCGAGAACGAATCCAACCGGCGCTGCTACGACGCTAGTCAGACTAGCAATTCCAATCGCTCCAGCCGCGATACAGCCGGATTCAGCCATTGTTTCTACGATAGATAAATACTTGATGATTTTATTGTATTTTTTATACGATCTCTCGCGCTCATTTCTCTCTGCGGAAATTTATTTTTGGATTTCGTTGATTTTTTTGTAATCTAAACGCATTCAAAGTTTCTATAGTAGCCGAGGTGTTCTTATCTGGTAATGGTGGATATAACTTTGTATTGGTCGAGGTGTACATAGTTGGACATGGTGGATATAACTTTGTATCGTCCATTATTCTATTAATAATAATAACTTTTATGTCAAAACAGATTACTGTGTTTGTAGCACCAAAAAAAGTCGCTTGTACAGAGACTTCTTGATCTTTGACCTTGAAGCAAATTCCACATTCTAAAAGCTGCGGTATAGCACTAAAAGAAAGTTCTGGATTAAATTCATCGGTAGTGGAGAATATGTGACCCCGCACGGCGAAACCCGCAAAAAGTCGCTGAACCCCAATCCAAGATACAGCCAATTTTCGACCAATGGGGTGTTATACGGCCTTTTGGGGTTTTTACTGATTATAGTTCCCAGATGTTTATTTCACAATTTCCTGCAAACAAAATTACTGAAATCGATTGATAAGTGTGTGAAAAAGCGACATTCCGAGCACCATTTTGCGGTTGTTAGTGCGGTTTGTTTTTTCAAAACATCCTGTATTTCTCGAAATCGTAATTTCATTGTTTTTCGACTTTCAAAGTCCATAACTTTCCAACAGAATGCATGATGGATATAATGTTTTCACCATATGATACCAATAACTCATTTTTTTTTCTTTTCTGGGACGTTTTTGTGGGTTTTGTCATGCTGGGTCACATATATTAGCTCGATTGACTACAAAGTCGCGCTTTGACGTGATTAAATAAAAATCATTTTCACCCTTGATTCTTTTCGCAAAAATTGAACAGTATGCCGGCTCTATCCCGAGGGGAAAATAGGTTGATCCGTCGTTCCTTTACACTCGAGGTTTATGGGTAGTCTTACCATTAAATTTATCAACGGTATCCGTTTGGCGAATTTCCCTCGTAGCAATACGTCCATGATATTGTAAAAATGTTCGCTAGTAGAATGGATGTATTGTCATTATTGGATGAAATTGGCTCGCTCGTAAAGCCCGAACCGTAAATAGTCGCCATTTATATTAACTAATTTTTTAATTATTTATTAATTTCAACGGTTATAATGACCGATATACCGTGATTATTAATGTCTCTGCCGCTCAAATCTTTAATTTTAAAACTCAATTCGTTTAAAGTTCCAGTCGTGAGATTTTTTCGTAATGGATTAGAATATTCTATCCAGGTGCTTTCACCAAATTGTTTATCTTGTATGGGTAAAACATTTAAAATACTCGAAGGTTTACCGTTGTAAAAATTTTCGCTAGTAGAAATTTGATCGCAATGAATGCACATTATTTTAAAAGGCTGCAAATCAATTTTTCCTTCATACGTTCCCTCGCTTAGTAATTCATCCGGAAGTCCGAGTAAATTGGCTAGTCCGAATGAAAATTTGATTTGATACCTTGGATCATTAATTTCGAGCAAAGATTCACTGGTATGTTCATTAATGTCAAATGTTACCCAGGGTTTGTTATGTACGATAATATCGATAATTTGTTTTATATTGTAAAGTCCAGGTCTGATATTCTGAAAATGTTCGGTTGGCTGACTTCCAGCCACACCAATTGTACGGCGCAATATTTTTTTCTTTTTTGCGCACATTATAGTAGCCGACCCAAAAGTTGACGGTCTTTCACGATATCGTAAGTTTACCATCCCGAATATCGATTGTATTATCTAATACGACGGGCTTGTTAAAATGTTTAATTTCAATCGTATGATGCATTTTATTATAATCTAAAAGATAACATAATGTTAGTTTACAATAAAATGACGCTTCCTTTGGCATTTCAAAGTAATATATCAAAGCGGTATCAACAATCTGGACATTTTAAAGCTGGAAGAATTTCTTCCAGCGACTTGTCTATTCAAAAGATTTACACGTCAGAAAAAGAATATTTTCAAGTAGAACTCGCCGATCTTTTTCAAAAGAACAAGTTGCCCCACGTCAATAGCTATGAGATTGTAAGTAGCTGGAATTCGTATGCGCTAAAGTTTTACCGGAATCAAATGAATGTTTTAACGTGGTGTAGTACGACAGGGTGTGGAGTGAGTTACGAACATTTGCTCCATTCGAATCCGATGATTAGTAGTTTCTTTAGGTTTCACGACTATTATCAAAATTAATTAGACGATTGCTCAAAGAAATGAGCTGTCTCGCATATTTTCAAAATTTTTGGAGCGCGTTTGAAAACAATATAGACATTGGCGCGTGTAATAAAATATGTAGAGACTTTCACGTCTCGCCGGTATCTGATTGGAAACAACTAGAAAACAAAAACTCGAGAGGATTGGGAATAGCCTATTATTACGACAACGGTTACATTCCTGTGCCTGGGAAAGACTACGATAATTCAAGCCTGCATGTTTCATTCTCTAGCGAGAATGATTATTCAGACGCTACAAAGATGGGCTTTGGAGATCATCCCTCGACGTATACAGTCGCCTACATTTCACAATCCCCCGATACCCAGTGGGCTTGGGTTAAATTTATACTTACGTTGAGATTGGCTTAAGGCTTTACGGATATAGGTATAGAACGAATCAACGACTCTATAATAACGTTCGTTTACGCCGTGCTAGGATCTCAAGCTCAAGCTAAAACGGGAATTCTTGTACCGGGTACCGGTTTAGATGCAAAAAGAGAATTCTTAAGCATTCTCGAGGCTTCGATCGATTCTTCGATCGGTAGATTTGCAATCCTCCATTCAGAGGTACCAAGATTCTTTACAATACGCTCGATCGCAGTTAAACTTTGTCATCGGAGAAGATTTATACCTTATGCCATCCGACATGAATTTGCATATAGGTACGTACGTGGGATCAACAATAATATTTTGATCGCAATCAAGAATCAAGACACAAATTTAACGCCCGTTCCCTCTATCGATCCACCATCTATCGATGCTCAGCAACCACAACCATCTATCGATCCACCATCCATCGACACTCAACTCGACCTCGCGATTGATGATGCTCACCAAGAGGGAACAAAAATCTCTAATATTTGGTCTCGCTATTGCTTTTGGGTTAGGCGTGGCTATTTACGAGTTTTTTTTACTCGAGGTTGACCCTGTAGATAAAATAAAACCATGGCTCCGACTCCACTCACGAATAGCCACGCATGTTCCGCTAACCATCCTATCGCTCCTGAAAGTTTCGTCAATAACCAACTCAATACTCCACCGATGATACCCGGTAGAGAATCCAAGGCTTTTAATCCAAGTTTCTTTAGTAGATTCGATAGATTTTTGAGAGTTTTTTGTATCCAGTCTTTTACGGTACCGGGTGTATGCGTAGGTGGTGGAGGTGGTGTTGGAATCGGTTTTACGCTCGCTACGATTGAAGCGACGATGGTACTGATCGCGAGACTAATTGCCGCTAATATACTGACTATCGTTACGCCTTGTTCTCTAAATAAAGTTTTAATTTTTTCACTCAACCTGACGTCTTTTTCCAAAATTGTATTAATCGTTTCTTTGATTATATTGATTTGACTACGAAGAACGCGTTGATTCGTAGTCGCAACCTCTAATCTCAATCGTCTTTCGTCTTGTTTTTCTCGCAGCTGTTTACGGAGCTCTACAGCCAACTCATCTTTTCGTTGCTCTCTCGCGTCAACGAGTAATTTTTGAAGAGTGGAGATTTCCTTGTCGAGTCTGCTCAATTTGGCTAAATTATTTACGAGTTCACCTCGAGTACGTTTGCAAGGCTTTATCGAGACCCAACAGTTCTCGCAATGGAAGTCCACCCGCTCGCTATTCTTCGTCTCGAAGAATAGAAATTGCTTCATTGGTGTCTCGTTCTACATTCATCGCGACTTGCGGTAAATCTTGCATCGGAATGCTTTCAGGAATCATTTCATCGAGATTACTAACGGGTGTTTGTAACGCCTCACGAGCCTTTTTCGAGATCTTGGTAATATAATCAACTATACTTAGATCATCTCGGATGAAATTCAAACCGTACCTTGGTTTGAGAGTAGATATAGCTAAAAATGTTCCCTTTTCTTTTTCGTTATTTAACGAGATTAATGTCCCGTCTTTTATAAAATAAAGTTTCGAGTCTTTGT
The DNA here is from genome assembly GCA_029582265.1 of Zoroaster sp. YZ-2022. NCBI lineage: Eukaryota > Metazoa > Echinodermata > Asteroidea > Forcipulatida > Zoroasteridae > Zoroaster > Zoroaster sp. YZ-2022. Next base: position 24,400,824 of record CM055816.1, on the reverse strand, counting down.
ACTCGAATTTATTGTATTCTTTTGCAATGGGCTCGTATCCGACTTGTTTGTAAAAATCATCTACAACATCATTAAACGAGTTATTTCCTCAATGTAGGGAGATCGTCAGCGGATAACACGTCTCCTTCATAAGCGGTATGATATGTCACCGGCAGCTGTGGTAAATTTTCCATCTGAATTTCTTCGTAATCGCCGTCGCCTTGAACGTTTTCCATCAGCGGATCAAAATCATCTTATCCTACTTCTGCCACACTATTTACCATTAGTTTATATTTTAATTTTGTATCTTGCTTGAGTAATTTATAACTCATGTAGCCTACTACTCCCATGCCCAAGATGATAAACAAGACTTCTTTGTTGTTTTTTATATTTTCGCTAGGAGCGTAAAAATCGGCTAGTTTAGGCTCGTCGTATAAATTTGGCGGTAAATCAAATTGGCTGCCGGTAACGATATAATATTCATTCATCGCTTTGTTTATATCAGTAAAAGTTTTTTTCAGCGCGCGATTCTTTCTTGAGTCGGTCGTTCATGTAATCTAGATATTTCGAGCGCTCTTTGGACCATTCGTCTCTAGCTTTAGCAAGTTTTTCTAGCGCTAAATCGTGTCTCTTTCGTTCTGTTTCTGCTTCGTTGGAACGTAAACTGGAAAATAACAAATTTGATCCGGAAAAAGCGAGGGCGTTTACTATGGCGCCTCCAATCATCATAGCTATAGACACCATTTTATTATAAACTTTTTGTTTATTTAATAAAATAATAGTACATGTTAAATATCGAGCGAGTTGTTTCATCACGGATCTCTGACCATGTTCGTGCTAATAACCTGTCGGACACATTCCAGTCAGCCTATAAACCATTTCATGGAACGGAAACTGCTCTTCTCCGCGTCAACAATGACATCTTATCTGCCATGGATGATGAAAAAATCACTGCATTAGTTTTGTTAGACTTAAGCGCCGCTTTTGACACGGTCGATCACAAAATCCTTCTCTCCCGCCTTCAATATCATCTTGGAATACATGACACAGCCCTGGATTGGTGTAAGTCCTACCTTTTAAATAGGCATCAGCATGTGTGTATTGGTAACGCTATCTCTGAGACTGTTATTCGTGACTATTCTGTACCCCCAAGGCTCTATGCTGGGCCCACAGTGGTTTACTGTTTATACCTTTCCAGTTCGTGATATCATTTTGAAGTATAATTTAAATTACCATGTCTACGCTGATGATACGCAGCTTTACATTACTTTTAAATCTTCTCAAGAATCTGCCAATTCGTGTATTACAACGCTGGAGGAATGTATTAAAGAGATTCGTCGTTGGATGAGACAAAGCTTCTTGAAATTGAACGACGAAAAAACAGAATTTGTTCTTTTTTCTCTTCCATTTATTATAATTGGTGACTCGCAGATATCCCCCTCATCACAAGCACGTAATCTGGGTGTTATATTTGACTCGACAATGACTTTAAAACCTCATATCTCCAACATTGTTCGCATATCATCATTTCATATAAAAAATATTGGCTGGATAAGGAAATACTTGAATAAAAGTGCTGCTGAACAAATTATACATGCGTTTGTCACATCACGGCTCAATAACGGGAATGCTCTCCTTTACGGTCTCCCGCAGAATAAAATATCTCGTCTTCAGCACATACAAAACATAGCAGCTCGTGTTGTAACTTTGTCCAGAAATATTTGTAATTGCATTGTAGGTACGTGTATCTCAGTACATACCTTTTTTTTGTCTATGCTATCATTGTATAATATTGTTTGTATTCATGTTTTTTCTTTGTTTCCGCGCCTTGAGCGCCCAGCAGGGTGGATATGTGCGCGCTACAAATCATCATCATCATCATCATCATCATCATCATCATCATCATCATCATCATCATCATCATCATCATCATCATCATCATCATCATCTTCACCATTACTGTCATGATCCAGAGGTTAAAGAAATCCGTATTTTGTAAATTTTGTTAATAAGTAATAATGTAATAATGTTCCTATTTAAATTCCCTTGTGTACCTTTATTTTGGCTAATTTAACTGGGGTGAGCACACAACCATTAGGTATGGGCGAGCAGTCACTTTTGTCGATAATCGATAATCGATTAATGGAACTTTCATTGTACGCCAAACCAACACTTGATGTACTACTAACAACTGGACATTGGAATTCGCAGAGTCAATGGAATGCCGAGAATTCAGGATTCGCTACATATGTGAGAATTGCCAAAATTCTCGCCCCTCATTTTTTACTTCCTGAATTTCGGGGCGGAGGTCTGCAGAGTAGCAGTGTGGGCGGAGAAGTTTCTCTGTGTGCCCACTTTGAGGAACGGCATGCTGATTTAGTTGCCGAACTTTGATTTTGTTTTTGTACGCCGTTCCTGCACGAATTAATTCGTGAAACCTCCAGTAAAGTTCGTCGCCGCAGAAACCATGCAGTAAGCTGTTACTTACCAGCGCCAGTGGTTGTCTTCTTCTGGGAGTTTGCTCGCCGACGAGGCGAAGCTGAGGCTTCAGAGGGGCATCGAACTTTACGCACACAGTGGCTCGTGGCTCGTGGCTTTGGCACTGTGTGAATTCACCAGAGCAGGGGTCGACTGACCTTTTTTTTCGTCTGTACCGGTCGCGTGAAGCGACGACGGTACGAGGGAGAGGAACAACCGCTGCCTACCGAGAACTGTACCTGTTGCATTCCACCATTTCCCCCACCACATTTTGCGTGCTTTTGAGGAGATCAACAATCTACGGTAACCAATCATAAACATTGACTTTTGTTTCGACGAGTGACTTGAGGTATTTGAATAGTGGGTCTCCGACCCTAATTAGTAATTTTGCCTGGGCTGCTCGCCCCAGATCAAACCTTAATTTTTTTCTATCCAATTCTTATGCTAGGCCTATAACACAACTGGTCAATGGATTTTTGTTTCATAATTATTTAATATTAAATTGATTGAACATATTTGCTGTTTGTATTTTTGCATGTCTGTTTGACCATTTTGTTTATCTAATTTTCCAGTGCGTGGGTTATTTTTAGGCCTCTAGCGTTTTCGGAATTGTTGGGCCGTAACATCACCATCATCACCATCATCACCATCATCATCACCATCATCACCATCATCACCATCATCACCATCATCACCATCATCACCATCATCACCACCATCATCACCATCATCACCATCATCACCATCACCACCATCATCACCATCATCACCATCACCACCATCATCACCATCATCACCATCATCACCATCACCACCATCATCACCATCATCACCATCATCACCATCATCACCATCATCACCATCATCACCACCATCACCACCATCACCACCATCATCACCATCACCACCATCATCACCATCATCACCATCATCACCATCATCACCATCATCACCATCATCATCATTTTTTGTTGTTGTTGCGTTGAAGCTATACAGCTTCTTTTATTCAATAAATCAATCACAAGTTAACACAGGAAAATATAATATTTACAATGAACTTATACAAGGGAATTATGTACATAAAAGAAACACAATTTACAATAATGAATCTTTTAAATTAAAACATTAAAATAAGACATATGGTGGCCTGAAAAAAAGGCTCAAATTAACTTAACGAAGCAATATAAATAAATTAACTCCGCTCGAAATCATATCAAGAATAATTGATGGGTTTTAAGAATATCGTATAGAAAACAAAAGAATTTACATTATTATATTATATTATATTAATAAAAGGTACAATGGAAAAAGGTACTAAATTTGTTTAAATTTTAAACTTAATTTGTTTGTTTTCAACAGTACACAAAACTGAATTCTTTGCGTATATTGTTTCAAATACAAATTCAGGTAACCTCGATTTTTCTAACTTAATAAATTTCTTTAAATTATTTATATACACCATTAGAATATTAGTGTTTCTACTTTGAAAACCCATTTGAATACCACATCGTATGTTCCATATTACTCTATGAAGTCTACCTATCCAAACAATACTCATGTTATCAACATTATCACCTGTTCCTAAAATTCTCATTGCATCAGTTAAATAGACGCATTGTTTTTGGGTATATTTCTTTATTAAGTTTTCAACGAAAAGCCATGCATCTATATGTACCAAGCATGTGAGAAATACATGTTCGATGGTTTCTTTTTGTTGCACAATGGACAAAGGTCGTCACTTGTAATCCCCATGTGTTTAAGCTTTTTTTTGTAGGTAAAATTCTTTGTTTTAATTTATACCACAAATCTCTATCGTCGTGATCGAGTAGAGAACAACCATTATTTATCCAAATTGTATCCCAAGGAGGCGAACTAACAAAATTAAGTGTACGTTCCCAGGCTTTTTCAGCGACTGGCGGTGTAAAATACAATTGTACAAGATTTAAGTAAATAATTTTAACATTCAGGTCTGAAATGTTTTATAGTACCGTTACCTAAATTGTCGTTAATAGAAGCATTACATAGACAATTATTTGGGGGGCCTTCCCTATTTTCTTTAACGTATTCCGTTGTTATGTTTTTCCTTAAACCAGCTACAATTCTTCCTGCATTAATAAGTAAAATATTGCATTTTTGGGCTAAAATATCATGTGAGATAATCTCTTCCTTTATTAGCACCTTGCGGTTTCAAAATTTTGCTGTCCATTTCGCTATTTGGGTGTCCTGTTATAATGATTTTTTTCCATAAGGGGAGACTGCGTGTTTCATTGATGCAGGAGAATGTCTCATTAAAATCGCCTCCAGCTATTTGAAATAACGGAATAAGATCTCTATAAAAGGTTTGAGCACTCGGAACAATAACCTTTGGATTGTTGAGAATATACCAACCTATACTTGGTTGTTCCCACTGGCATGAGATATACAGTAATCAAAAAGATATTTCTATTTGCCAGTGCTTTTCATATATTTAGTAATTACATTTAATTTTAGTGCCTGTAATTTCCTTTTGATGTCGATTAAACCAGTCCCTCCGAATGTTGGTTGTCCAGTTATTGTTGTTCTTTTAATTTTTTCCAGTTTGTCATCCCAGTAAAAGGACCATTTAATTGTTTCCATTTCCTTTACATATTCTTCGGGACAAGAAATAACAGAAACGTAGTAAGATAAACCGGCACCGATAAGGCTATTTACGACGATGGATTTTCCCCTCATAGTTAATTGTCTGCCTTTCCATCTGCGCAAAGCTGACCTCATTTTGTTAACTCGCGGTTCCCAGTTTTTACGGGAATTGTCTTCGTTGCCAAAAAAAAATCCCTAAAATGTTTAAAGCCTTGTTTGTCCAAGAAAACCCCCTGGTTTATCAGTTCTGTTTTATTTTGCTTTAGTTGATTACCATTGAAACTGAAAGGAATAGGTCACGTATATTTGAGTTGTCTAGAACAAAAGACTGTAAAGTTGGATTTCAGCAAATTAATAGAAAGTCTATTAGATAAGAGCCAATTAATTATTTTAACTAGCTCAGTGTATGAAATACGAGCTGCATTATTTACATTGTGATGGATATAAATTAAGTTTGTACCATCAGCAAATAAACAAAAGGATATAATGTTTGATGAATTACAAATATCATTAATATCAATAATAAACCATAAGGGCCCTAATACACTGCCTTGGGGAACTCCGCATGAAATGGATGGATCAAGAAAGAGTTAAAGGAAACAAACTGTTGTTCTATGTGATAAATAACTCCTGAACCAATCCCAGGCGAAATCCACGCACATCGTAATTATCTAATTTAGAAATAAGAATGGTATGAATTACATGTGTCAAAAGCCTTGGAGAGGTTCAGGAAAATACCAACAGAAAACTGCTTATTTTCTATGGCTTTTAAACATTAAACTTTTAAACAGTAATGGTATTTAAACATTAGAAATTGCAAGTTCAGGTGAACGTCAGGCTCTAAAAATGTATTTCCAATGACATAATGAGATTAATTTTTATTTCAACAAGAAATTAATAAACATTTAAGTTATTAATGGAAGAACAATTTGATTGACCTTCTTCGTTTGTAAGCACAATAATTAATTTTACTAAATGCTAATTCTTTGGAAATACATTGTGAAGTAAATGAATTAAAGTAAATATATGAAAATCTTAAATGAAATAAATGTTAATCATATAGAGTACATTACAAATGACTCAGCGAGAGGATGGATCATGATATTAAAATAAATGTTTATCCTACATGAAGACCCATGAGCATCACAGTTATTTGTATATTTTATTCATTTTAATATAGGTTTTTCAGATGAATTAAAAAAAGTACATTCAATTTAATACGCAACTCAGTAAATATGATATGAAAATGAATGCTCCTTTACATCATCATTCAATCAGCAAAAAGATAAATTAAAATTCATAAGTTGAGCATTCTATCGTCATTTAACCCAACTCATTGATAAAATAAGTAAGTTCCAATTGACAGTGTCGTTAAGTTCATTCAATTTCAAAAGAACCAGTCACAAGCGATTGATCAAGAATTCTTTTTTTTTAAATTGGCATTCATTTGTCACATTTTTACTTTTCTCAGGCCCGGGTATGAAAGTTTAGGAAAGATTCATTATATACAATGTTGAAGGGATGGAAAAACGATATTTGTAAAATGTTAGCAAAACTTCTTCTCTTGGAATCATTTTTATTTTAATTGTGTTTAATACATTCCTAATGGCAGTTCCTCAGACTAAATAGTTTATTGTGAAGATTGATACCATCATCATCTTTATGCCAACTAAGTTGTACATTAACATTCATAGGTATTTTTTTATTTTTTTATTTTTTAATATCAGTTCTATAACCTACCTTTAAGACAAAAATATTAAATTCGACAAAACTTATTTTAGGCCTACTCTGTGTTGTGGGTCTTCATTATAATTTTTCATTATTATTTACTTGTATATTAAATAATATATATCTTCTTCAGTTAGGGTCCTTCATTTTTCAACGTTACAGAAATAAATTGCCCGACTCTATTTCTCCATGTTCAATAATTATTGCTGTTGTTAAGTGTATATGACTATTTACCAGGCAATTTGATGGCTAACATTAATCATTTCCTCCAACCATTCTTACTCAAAGAAACTGACCATGAAGGTCCCCAAGTTGTGGAATTCTGTGGCAATCTTTTACAAATATTGAATATTAGAGCATTACGGTGTGCGTGGATTTCGCCTTGGATTGGTTCAGGAGTTATTTATCACATAGAACAACAATTTGTTTCCTTGAACTCTCTCTTGATCCATCCATTTCATGCGGATTCCCCATAGGCAGTGCCAGTGACGCTGACTGATGCCTTATACACAGTATGATTGTTGCAATGAATGGGTCTAATTGTAATCATTACGTGCCATTATCTTGATATACCGTACAATATACACAATCAGCACCGGTGCACGGGTTTCTATAACAAAGAAACAAAAAGCAACTTGAAATTCCTGGTCCTTGAAAAATCAAAATGTATACAGTGTATAATCGTTGCAATGAATAGATATTGTAATCATACACAATATACCAAATCGACAGCGGTGCATGGGTTTCTAAAAAAAAAAGAAGGGAACAATTCCTTGTAGGCTGGTACAATTAACTAGCCATTGTGTCAAAACTACACTGCTCAAAATGCACAACACGTGAAAAGTGTTTAAAATATTGCAGAGTAACCTTTAGTACTTTACTTCCACCAAAAACTGCTTTTGTATCCTCACATGGACAAAATGGACCAAGAAATACTTTTGAGTCCTATTTTATTTTGAGCAGTGTATATTACCTTCAGTAGTCATTATGCTATAAAAAATAACAAGCCTATATTGCATGTACTAAAATGTAATTGCAATACTGTCACTCATTAGTGCGGCTGTAAACAGCAAGAGAAGGTCTGATTCAAAATGTGGGGCCCTTTCTCTTTTGGCATTTTTAAGAATCCGTTGAAATTGTTAACTTGGCGATGGGGCCCAGACACCAAATTATTGCACTCATCTGCAGATACCTAACTTGATTAAATCCAAAAGTCGAGTCTTGCATGGATTTTTTGCTTTGTTGGTTTAGCATACATCCAATCCAGTTATGGTCATAAAAACTCGTTCACGCCACCTGCTTAAATGCCAAGCACGTGACATAAGGAAACGTATTTTGTGTAAAGGCGGTTAAACCGTGGCACGGGTTGATTGTCATGCTGGGTCGGTTTGTGTACGTGAAGTCAGTTTGCCTCGTGGGTTTAATGTTGATGATCAACCTTTACTTTGAGGCACACTAGATGATATCAGAATGAAGTGCGACATTCACTGATCATGTCAGCATTATGGAACATGGGCTGATCCAAAGTATAACGTCCCGGTTCCAATAACCGCGTATACATGTACCACTTAAAAAAGATAACAAAAAGAAACAATGACAATGAAGCCGACCTAGGACCAGAAACCACCGCACCGACAATGAAGCCGACCTATGACCAGAAACCACCGCACCGACAATGAAGCCGACCTAGGACCAGAAACCACTGCACCGACAATGAAGCCGACCTAGGACCAGAAACCACCGCACCGACAATGAAGCCGACCTAGGACCAGAAACCACCGCACCGACAATGAAGCGGACCTAGGACCATAAACCACCGCACCGACAATGAAGCCGACCTCTGACCAGAAACCGCTGCACCGACAATGAAGCCGACCTAGGACCAGAAACCACTGCACCGACAATGAAGCCGACCTAGGACCAGCAACCACCGCACCGACAATGAAGCCGACCTAGGACAAGAAACCACCGCACCGACAATGAAGCCGACCTATGACCAGAAACCACTGCACCGACAATGAAGCCGACCTAGGACCAGAAACCACCGCACCGACAATGAAGCCGACCTAGGACCAGAAACCACCGCTCCGACAATGAAGCCGACCTAGGACCAGAAACCACTGCACTGACAATGAAGCCGACCTAGGATCAGAAACCACCGCACCGACAATGAAGCCGACCTAGCTAGGACCAGAAACCACCGCACCGACAATGAAGCCGACCTAGGACCAGAAACCACCGCACCGACAATGAAGCCGACCTAGGACCAGAAACCACCGCACCGACAATGAAGCCGACCTAGGACCAGAAACCACTGCACCGACAATGAAGCTGACCTAGGACCAGAAACCACCGCTCCGACAATGAAGCCGACCTAGCTAGGACCAGAAACCACTGCACCGACAATGAAGCCGACCTAGGACCAGAAACCACCGCACCGACAATGAAGCCGACCTAGGACCAGAAACCACCGCACCGACAAGGAAGCCGACCTAGGACCAGAAACCACCGCACCGACAATGAAGCCGACCTTGGACCAGAAACCACCGCACCGACAATGAAGCCGACCTAGGACCAGAAACCACCGCACCGACAATGAAGCCGACCTAGGACCAGAAACCACCGCACCGACAATGAAGCCGACCTAGGACCACAAACCACCGCACCGACAATGAAGCCGACCTAGCTAGGACCAGCAACCACCGCACCGACAATGAAGCCGACCTAGGACCACAAACCACCGCACCGACAATGAAGCCGACCTAGGACCAGAAACCACCGCACCGACAATGAAGCCGACCTAGGATCAGAAACTACTGCACCGACAATGAAGCCGACCTAATTGTAATCATTACGTGCCATTATCTTGATATACCGTACAATATACACAATCAGCACCGGTGCACGGGTTTCTATAACAAAGAAACAAAAAGCAACTTGAAATTCCTGGTCCTTGAAAAAGCAAAATTTATACAGTGTATAATCGTTGCAATGAATAGATATTGTAATCATACACAATATACCAAATTGACATCGGTGCATGGGTTTCTAAAAAAAAAAAGGGAACAATTCCTTGTAGGCTGGTACAATTAACTAGCCAATTGTGTCAAAACTACACTGCTCAAAATGCACAACACGTGAAAAGTATTTAAAATATTGCAGAGTAACCTTTAGTACTTTACTTCCACCAAAAACTGCTTTTGTGTCCTCACATGGACAAAATGGACCAAGAAATACTTTTGAGTCCTATTTTATTTTGAGCAGTGTATATTACCTTCAGTAGTCATTATGCTATACAAAAATAACAGGCCTATATTGCATGTACTAAAATGTAATTGCAATACTCTCACTCATTAGTGCGGCAATAAACAGCAAGAGAAGTTCTGATTCATAAATGTGGGGCCCTTTCTATTTTGGCATTTTTAAGACTCCGTTGAAATTGTTAACTTGGCGATGACGCCCAGACACCAAATTATTGCACTCATCTGCAGATACCTAACTTGATTAAATCCAAAAGTCGAGTCTTGCATGGATTTTTTGCTTTGTTGGTTTAGCATACATCCAATCCAGTTATGGTCATAAAAACACGTTCACGCCACCTGCTTAAATGCCAAGCGCGTGACATAAGGAAACGTATTTTGTGTAAAGGCGGTTAATCCGTGGCACGGGTTGATTGTCATGCTGGGTCGGTTTGTGTACATGAAGTCAGTTTGCCTCGTGGGTTTAATGTTGATGATCAACCTTTACTTTGAGGCACACTAGATGATATCAGAATGAAGTGCGACATTCACTGATCATCTCAGCATTATGGAACATGGGCTGATCCAAAGTATAACGTCCCGGTTCCAATAACCGCGTATACATGTACCACTTAAAAAAGATAACAAAAAGAAACAATGACAATGAAGCCGACCTAGGACCAGAAACCACCGCACCGACAATGAAGCCGACCTAGGACCAGAAACCACTGCACCGACAATGACGCCGACCTAGGACCAGAAACCACCGCACCGACAATGAAGCCGACCTAGGACAAGAAACCACCGCACCGACAATGAAGCCGACCTAGGACCAGAAACCACCGCACCGACAATGAAGCCGACCTAGGACCAGAAACCACTGCACCGACAATGAAGCCGACCTAGGACCAGAAACCACCGCACCGACAATGAAGCCGACCTAGGACCAGAAACCACCGCACCGACAATGAAGCCGACCTAGGACCATAAACCACTGCACCGACAATGAAGCCGACCTATGACCAGAAACCACTGCACCGACAATGAAGCCGACCTAGGACCAGAAACCACCGCACCGACAATGAAGCCGACCTAGGACCAGAAACCACCGCACCGACAATGAAGCCGACCTAGGACCAGAAACCACCGCACCGACAATGAAGCCGACCTATGACCAGAAACCACTGCACCGACAATGAAGCCGACCTAGGACCAGAAACCACCGCACCGACAATGAAGCCGACCTAGGACCAGAAACCACCGCTCCGACAATGAAGCCGACCTAGGACCAGAAACCACTGCACTGACAATGAAGCCGACCTAGGATCAGAAACCACCGCACCGACAATGAAGCCGACCTAGCTAGGACCAGAAACCACCGCACCGACAATGAAGCCGACCTCGGACCAGAAACCACCGCACCGACAATGAAGCCGACCTACGACCAGAAACCACCGCACCGACAATGAAGCCGACCTAGGACCAGAAACCACTGCACCGACAATGAAGCTGACCTAGGACCAGAAACCACCGCTCCGACAATGAAGCCGACCTAGCTAGGACCAGAAACCACTGCACCGACAATGAAGCCGACCTAGGACCATAAACCACCGCACCGACAATGAAGCCGACCTAGGACCAGAAACCACCGCACCGACAATGAAGCCGACCTAGGACCAGAAACCACCGCACCGACAATGAAGCCGACCTATGACCAGAAACCACTGCACCGACAATGAAGCCGACCTAGGACCAGAAACCACCGCACCGACAATGAAGCCGACCTAGGACCAGAAACCACCGCTCCGACAATGAAGCCGACCTAGGACCAGAAACCACTGCACTGACAATGAAGCCGACCTAGGATCAGAAACCACCGCACCGACAATGAAGCCGACCTAGCTAGGACCAGAAACCACCGCACCGACAATGAAGCCGACCTAGGACCAGAAACCACCGCACCGACAATGAAGCCGACCTAGGTCCAGAAACCACCGCACCGACAATGAAGCCGACCTAGCACCAGAAACCACTGCACCGACAATGAAGCTGACCTAGGACCAGAAACCACCGCTCCGACAATGAAGCCGACCTAGCTAGGACCAGAAACCACTGCACCGACAATGAAGCCGACCTAGGACCAGAAACCACCGCACCGACAATGAAGCCGACCTAGGACCAGAAACCACCGCACCGACAATGAAGCCGACCTTGGACCAGAAACCACCGCACCGACAATGAAGCCGACCTAGGACCACAAACCACCGCACCGACAAGGAAGCCGACCTAGGACCAGAAACCACCGCACCGACAATGAAGCCGACCTAGGACCAGAAACCACCGCACCGACAATGAAGCCGACCTGTGACCAGAAACCACTGCACCGACAATGAAGCCGACCTAGGACCAGAAAGCACCGCACCGACAATGAAGCCGACCTAGGACCAGAAACCACCGCTCCGACAATGAAGCCGACCTAGGACCAGAAACCACTGCACCGACAATGAAGCTGACCTAGGACCAGAAACCACCGCTCCGACAATGAAGCCGACCTAGCTAGGACCAGAAACCACTGCACCGACAATGAAGCCGACCTAGGACCAGAAACCACCGCACCGACAATGAAGCCGACCTAGGACCAGAAACCACCGCACCGACAATGAAGCCGACCTAGGACCAGAAACCACTGCACCGACAATGAAGCCGACCTAGGACCAGAAACCACTGCACCGACAATGAAGCCGACCTTGGACCAGAAACCACCGCACCGACAATGAAGCCGACCTAGGACCACAAACCACCGCACCGACAAGGAAGCCGACCTAGGACCAGAAACCACCGCACCGACAATGAAGCCGACCTTGGACCAGAACCCACCGCACCGACAATGAAGCCGACCTAGGACCAGAAACCACCGCACCGACAATGAAGCCGACCTAGCTAGGACCAGAAACCACCGCACCGACAATGAAGCCGACCTAGGACCCCAAACCACCGCACCGACAATGAAGCCGACCTAGGACCAGAAACCACCGCACCGACAATGAAGCCGACCTAGGATCAGAAACTACTGCACCGACAATGAAGCCGACCTAATTGTAATCATTACGTGCCATTATCTTGATATACCGTACAATATACACAATCAGCACCGGTGCACGGGTTTCTATAACAAAGAAACAAAAAGCAACTTGAAATTCCTGGTCCTTGAAAAAGCAAAATTTATACAGTGTATAATCGTTGCAATGAATAGATATTGTAATCATACACAATATATCAAATTGACATCGGTGCATGGGTTTCTAAAAAAAAAAAGGGAACAATTCCTTGTAGGCTGGTACAATTAACTAGCCAATTGTGTCAAAACTACACTGCTCAAAATGCACAACACGTGAAAAGTATTTAAAATATTGCAGAGTAACCTTTAGTACTTTACTTCCACCAAAAACTGCTTTTGTTTCCTCACATGGACAAAATGGACCAAGAAATACTTTTGAGTCCTATTTTATTTTGAGCAGTGTATATTACCTTCAGTAGTCATTATGCTATACAAAAATAACAGGCCTATATTGCATGTACTAAAATGTAATTGCAATACTCTCACTCATTAGTGCGGCAATAAACAGCAAGAGAAGTTCTGATTCATAAATGTGGGGCCCTTTCTATTTTGGCATTTTTAAGACTCCGTTGAAATTGTTAACTTGGCGATGACGCCCAGACACCAAATTATTGCACTCATCTGCAGATACCTAACTTGATTAAATCCAAAAGTCGAGTCTTGCATGTTTTTTTTGCTTTGTTGGTTTAGCATACATCCAATCCAGTTATGGTCATAAAAACTCGTTCACGCCACCTGCTTAAATGCCAAGCGCGTGACATAAGGAAACGTATTTTGTGTAAAGGCGGTTAATCCGTGGCACGGGTTGATTGTCATGCTGGGTCGGTTTGTGTACGTGAAGTCAGTTTGCCTCGTGGGTTTAATGTTGATGATCAACCTTTACTTTGAGGCACACTAGATGATATCAGAATGAAGTGCGACATTCACTGATCATGTCAGCATTATGGAACATGGGCTGATCCAAAGTATAACGTCCCGGTTCCAATAACCGCGTATACATGTACCACTTAAAAAAGATAACAAAAAGAAACAATGACAATGAAGCCGACCTAGGACCAGAAACCACCGCACCGACAATGAAGCCGACCTAGCACTAGAAACCACCGCACCGACAATGAAGCCGACCTAGCACCAGAAACCACCGCACCGACAATGAAGCCGACCTAGGACCAGAAACCACCGCACCGACAATGAAGCCGACCTAGGACCAGAAACCACCGCACCGACAATGAAGCCGACCTAGGACCAGAAACCACCGCACCGACAATTAAGCCGACCTAGGACCAGAAACCACCGCACCGACAATGAAGCCGACCTAGGACCAGAAACCACCGCACCGACAATGAAGCCGACCTAGGACCAGAAACCACCGCACCGACAATGAAGCCGACCTAGGACCAGAAACCACCGCACCGACAATGAAGCCGACCTAGGACCAGAAACCACTGCACCGACAATGAAGCTGACCTAGGACCAGAAACCACCGCTCCGACAATGAAGCCGACCTAGGACCAGAAACCACTGCACTGACAATGAAGCCGACCTAGGATCAGAAACCACCGCACCGACAATGAAGCCGACCTAGCTACGACCAGAAACCACCGCACCGACAATGAAGCCGACCTAGGACCAGAAACCACCGCACCGACAATGAAGCCGACCTAGGACCAGAAACCACCGCACCGACAATGAAGCCGACCTAGGACCAGAAACCACCGCTCCGACAATGAAGCCGACCTAGGACCAGAAACCACCGCACCGACAATGAAGCCGACCTAGGACCAGAAACCACTGCACCGACAATGAAGCCGACCTAGGACCAGAAACCACCGCACCGACAATGAAGCCGACCTAGGACCAGAAACCACCGCACCGACAATGAAGCTGACCTAGGACCAGAAACCACCGCTCCGACAATGAAGCCGACCTAGGACCAGAAACCACCGCACCGACCATGAAGCCGACCTAGGATCAGAAACCACCGCACCGACAATGAAGCCGACCTAGCTAGGATCAGAAACCACGGCACCGACAATGAAGCCGACCTAGGACCACAAACCACCGCACTGACAATGAAGCCGACCTAGGACCAGAAACTACCGCACCGACAAAGAAGCCGACCTAGCTAGGACCAGAAACCACCGCACCGACAATGAAGCCGACCTAGGACCAGAAACCACCGCACCGACAATGAAGCCGACCTAGGACCAGAAACCACTGCACCGACAATGAAGCCGGACCTAGGACCAGAAACCACCGCACCGACAATGAAGCCGACCTAGCTAGGACCAGCAACCACCGCACCGACAATGAAGCCGACCTAGGACCAGAAACCACCGCACCGACAATGAAGCCGACCTAGGACCAGAAACCACCGCACCGACAATGAAGCCGACCTAGGATCAGAAACCACTGCAGCGACAATGAAGCCGACCTAATTGTAATCATTACGTGGCATTATCTTGATATACCGTACAATATACACAATCAGCACCGGTGCACGGGTTTCTATAACAAAGAAACAAAAAGCAACTTGAAATTCCTGGTCCTTGAAAAAGCAAAATGTACACAGTGTATCATCGTTGCAATGAATAGATATTGTAATCATACACAATAATTATACCAAATTGACAGCGGTGCATGGGTTTCTAAAAAAAAAGGGAACAATTCCTTGTAGGCTGGTACAATTAACTAGCCAATTGTGTCAAAACTACACTGCTCAAAATGCACAACACGTGAAAAGTGTTTAAAATATTGCAGAGTAACCTTTAGTACTTTACTTCCACCAAAAACTGCTTTTGTGTCCTCACGTGGACAAAATGGACAAATAAATACTTTTGAGTCCTATTTTATTTTGAGCAGTGTATATTACCTTCAGTAGTCATAATGCTATAAAAAATAACAGGCCTATATTGCATGTACTAAAATGTAATTGCAATACTCTCACTCATTAGTGCGGCTATAAACAGCAAGAGAAGTTCTGATTCATAAATGTGGGGCCCTTTCTATTTTGGCATTTTTAAGACTCCGTTAAAATTGTTAACTTGGCGATGGGGCCCAGACACCAAATTATTGCACTCATCTGCAGATACCTAACTTGATTAAATCCAAAAGTCGAGTCTTGCATGGATTTTTTGCTTTGTTGGTTTAGCATACATCCAATCCAGTTATGATCATAAAAACTCGTTCACGCCACCTGCTTAAATGCCAAGCGCGTGACATAAGGAAACGTATTTTGTGTAAAGGCGGTTAATCCGTGGCACGGGTTGATTGTCATACTGGGTCGGTTTGTGTACGTGAAGTCAGTTTGCCTCGTGGGTTTAATGTTGATGATCAACTTTTACTTTGAGGCACACTAGATGATATCAGAATGAAGTGCGACATTCACTGATCATGTCAGCATTATAGAACATGGGCTGATCCAAAGTATAACGTCCCGGTTCCAATAACCGCGTATACATGTACCACTTAAAAAAGATAACAAAAAGAAACAATGACAATGAAGCCGACCTAGGACCAGAAACCACCGCACCCACAATGAAGCCGACCTAGCACCAGAAACCACCGCACCGACAATGAAGCCGACCTAGCACCAGAAACCACCGCACCGACAATGAAGCCGACCTAGCACCAGAAACCACCGCACCGACAATGAAGCCGACCTAGGACCAGAAACCACAGCACCGACAATGGAGCCGACCTAACTAGGATCAGAAACCACCGCACCGACAATGAAGCCGACCTAGGACCAGAAACCACCGCACCGACAATGAAGCCGACCTAGGACCAGAAACCACCGCACCGACAATGAAGCCGACCTAGGATCAGAAACCACCGCACCGACAATGAAGCCGACCTAGCTAGGACCAGAAACCACCGCACCGACAATGAAGCCGACCTAGCACTAGAAACCACCGCACCGACAATGAAGCCGACCTAGCACCAGAAACCACCGCACCGACAATGAAGCCGACCTAGGACCAGAAACCACCGCAACGACAATGAAGCCGTCCTAGCTAGGACCAGAAACCACCGCACCGACAATGAAGCCGACCTAGGACCAGAAACCACCGCACCGACAATGAAGCCGACCTAGGACCAGAAACCACCGCACCGACAATGAAGCCGACCTAGGATCAGAAACCACCGCACCGACAATGAAGCCGACCTAGCTAGGACCAGAAACCAGCGCACCGACAATGAAGCCGACCTCGGACCAGAAACCACTGCACCGACAATGAAGCCGACCTAGGACCAGAAACCACCGCACCGACAATGAAGCCGACCTAGGACCAGAAACCACCGCACCGACAATGAAACCGACCTAGGACCAGAAACCACCGCACCGACAATGAAGCCGACCTAGCTAGGACCAGAAACCTCCGCACCGACAATGAAGCCGACCTAGGACCAGAAACCAGATACTCTTTTGGCCTAAACTAAAGACTCAAGTATTTATAATATGAATAAGATTCTTTGTTAATATGGGTTAACATTGTCTTACTTATCTTGTGTACATGTCCTTATTGGAGTTTAACGTTTACTGTGCTCATAACATTATGAATATAGGGTCCCTGCTCGAAGAAGCTTCATGCACATTCATAATTATATTAATCTATTATTAAATGTTTCATATGTTTACAAGTATGATTTTGTTGTCCCCTTGAGTGTGGCGAAAATAAAGGAATGAATGAATGAAAAATACGTCTTGCCAAACAAAGTATTTAAAATGCATATATGAATCAATTAATATTGAATATTTGCATGTTGAAATGCATGTTCAAACTTCTAACAGTGAATCATGTATCAAAAATGCTACACAACATTCATGATTTGCTAAAAGTTAGTATAACACACCGATCGGTGGGAGGGGGTTGCTATGCCAAATGTTTGAACTAAATCACTCACAGAGTGATGTACATGATAATAACAGATTGATTTACGGTTATCCCCTCAAAAAAATTAATTAATTAATTTAAAACTTAAAAAAAAAAATTGTTTTAGCTAAACAAAAACAGTGTATTGGCTGAGGGGAAATTATCTCTCACGCTGGCATGTGTGCAAGAATTGAGCTCACAAATATAATTCGCACATATACCAATTCTGATAAAATATCATAAATAAATAAATAAAATACAACCTGGGAAGCAGCAATCTGAGGATCACTAGAAGAGGATGCGATTTCTTGTTATTATAAAATTAGATCAAACCACAATAATTTTGCATAATTATTAGCAAGAGCACTTACGTAATATATACAGGCAGCTCTGAGGTCTGTTCAAAAAGAGAAACATCTCTAGTTTGATGTATTACCTTGTTCACAATAAAAGAAAAATACACATCTTTATAACTTTTTGTTATAACTTTTTGACTCAGTTTTGCTGTCCCGATGTAATTGTAGACATGTTATCAACGTAATTTTCTTTGGCGAGGACTGCAGTATCTGCCCATATCAATTGATGTATCAAAGAATGATATTTCTGAGCTATTCGTATCTGAAAGAGAAAATTCCGAGGCATGTGCGTGTCTCTTCGTGTGTATGTATGTGTATATACACGCATATACAAATACACGTGTATACACATGTGAGTATATTCGAGCGAAGTCTTCAGGATTTCCGTCCCGGTGTCTGGACTGGCTCTTGCCTCCCTGGCAGGGTGAGAAAACGCTGGTGTTCAATTTGAAACAAAGAACAAGTTACATGTTAACTATATGTATACTAGCCATCAGCACCAGATCAAGAAATAAATTTGCAGAAAAAACGTCTTTCCAATTACACAATGAGATCAACTTTTATTTTGAACAAGAAATTAGTTACAATTTAATTTATTAATGGAAAAACAAAATTATTAAGAGGGATACGAAATCAACAAATTTAATACATTTTCCACAGGGGGAAGTTTGGGTAGTTCAATAATTAAAAGGAGGCTTCCCAAACCATTCATCACACCTGCATCCATACACAGTGTGGTAGTTTCAAACACTGTAGCCAGTGTACGTAAACGGCTTCAGCGAAGCCGAGCGAGGTCTCCGGGGTTCCTCGCTGCCCAGACTGACGCTTGCCGCGCTGGTAGGCTGAGAAAACACCGGTGTTCAATTTGAAACGATATATAACCATCAGCAACCATCAAAAAATAAGTTTGCAGAAAAATTATTATTTAGAAACATTTCGAAACATTATGAAATAAATTAGATCATTTGTTCCAATTCTTTATTAAGATGCAACAAAATGCAACAAAAGTATAAGCTGTAAATTAATTAATGGGGAAGCAAAGCTTTTGTACCCTTCCCTATGGACAAACATAACACAATCATTATGACATAATACAAAACAAAGACAGGACAAACAAAAACATGAGTAAGACTGGATGTAGCTTCATTTGAGAGATTATGAAAGAACAAAAGATTCAAAAACAAATTGTAAAATGCTACTTTTAAGTTTTTTGTCAAAAGATATCAGGGAAACAGTTTGTCTTAGTCAGGATGACTGAACTCCATTCTGTGCAGGAGGTCTTGGATTCGAATCCCGCCCCAGTTGCCTGTAAGACGCTATATTTGTAAGTGAGTTCTCCTACTAAAATTAACATAAATATTACCATTTGATAAACTACGAGTCTCATAGGAGTGAACAGAAGGAATTAATGTAAACCAAGAATGAAAACTAGCAGGCAGTAAGTTATGAATATATTTAAACCTAAATGTCCCCCAAATTAAGATAAAATGTTTTCAAAAAAGGGGTAGATCACAGAACCTTGTTTACAATGCGAATTGCACGTTTTTGTAGAATAAATAGCTTGTAACAAAGTGTAGTGGGTTTACCCAAAGTAAGAATTGCATAATTCAAATCAGGTGTTAAAAGAACTGTTTTTGATTTTAAAATGTTTCAATCGTCTCATTATACCCAATTTTTTTGAAATCTTACTAGGCAAGATATTAACATGGTAGTTCCATGAGAGATTCTCTTCAATATAAATACCAAGGAATTTGGTGCTTTTATTTTGCTTTAGTTGATTACCATTTAAAATGAGAGGAACATATCCCGTATATTTGTTTGTCTAGAACAAAAGACTATAAAGTTGGATTTCAGCAAATTAATAGAAAGTCTATTAGATAAGTGCCAATTAATTATTTTAACTAGCTCAGTGTATAAAATACGAGCTGCATTATTTACATTTTGATGGATATAAATTAAATTTATACCATCATGAAATAAACAAAAGGATATAATTTTTGATGAATTACAAATATCATTAATATAAATAATAAACAATAAGGGACCTAATACACTGCCTTGGGGAACTCTGCATGAAATGTATGGATCAAGAGAGAGTTAAAGGAAACGAACTGTTGTTCTATGTGATAAATAACTCCTGAACCAATCCAAGGCGAAATCCACGCACACCATAATGCTCTAATTTAGAAATGAGAATGTTATGAATTACATGTGTCAAAAGCCTTGGAAAGTTTCCGGAAAATACCAACAGAAAACTTGTTATTTTCTATGGCTTCAGTAATTGTATTTAAAACATTAGAAATTGCAAGTTCAGGTGAACGTCAGGCTCTAAAAACGTATTTCCAATGACATAATGAGATAAATTTTTATTTCAACAAGAAATGAATAAACATTTAATTTATTAATGGAAGAACAATTTTATTGACCTTCATTTGTAAGCACAATAATTAATTTTACTATATGCAAATTCTTTGGAAATACATTGTGAAGTAAATGAATTAAAGTCAATATATGAATATCCTAAATGAAATAAATGTTAATCATTACAAATGACTCAGCGACAGGATGGATCATGATATTAAAGAAAACCAAAAAAACATCACAGCTATTTGTTTAGGCTGTTCATTTTATCTATTTTATTACAGGTTTTTCAGATGAATTCAAAAAAAGTGCATTAAATTTAATACGCGACTCATTAAATATGATATGAAAATGAATGCTCCTTTACGTCATCATTCAATCAGCAAAAAGATACAATCAGCAAAAAGATACATTCAAATTTATAAGTTGAGCATTCTATCGTCATTTAACCCAACTCATTGATAACATAAGTGCGTTCCAATTGAAAGAACCAATCGCAAGCGATTGATCAAGAATTTAATTTTATCAATTGGCATTCATTTGTCACATGTTTACTTTAAATTCTCAGGCTCGGGTATGAAAGTTTAGGACAGATTCATTATATGCAATGTTGAAGGAATGAAACAACAATATTTGTAAAATCATTTTTATTTTAATTCTGTTTAATACATTCATAGTTATCATCAAATTTAGGGAAAAAACATTTTGGAAATAACATCTTTCTTAAAAATGGCAGTTCCTCAGACTAAATAGTTTATTGTGAAGATTGATACCATCATCATCTTTATACCAACGAAGTTGTACATTAACATTCATAGGTATTTTTTTTTAAATATCAGTTCTATAACCTACCTTAAGACAACAATATTAGCCCATATGTGCCTAAGTCATAAAACCACGCAAACACTATTCGTGCCTAAGCCATTGCCATGCACACACAACGCTGTGCAGTATGCTAATTAGTTTTAGTAAATTACTGGAGTCCTACAAATAAAAACAACAACCTTTATATCATTTGAAAGAGTATGGAATTATCTTTATTCTCACATATATTTGGTCAACCTATGTTTCCACTGGAAATTGAAATTATGGTGTCCAAATCTGAAATAATTGTGAAATAACATGTGAAAATTCATATCTATTTACATATTTTCACAATATAAAATATTATTAGCAGTTACATGTGAATAAATCAATTTGTATTAGAAACCCCTCCTCAGTAGCTTCAAAATGGCATATAATTTATGTATATTGACCCATGAATATGGAATTTACAGTACAATATAGCGAAACAGATTTGTTTACTTTTCTACTAAAATGTATTTCAATTCAACAGAATGCACAAATAAAACAGGGGTTTGTATCATGTGCAATATGTAATGTCCATATTGTACATGAATATATGGTGTCAACACGTTGAATGTGTACCTTGCATGTGGTGCCAACTGACATTTTTTGGGGGGCATGATTTAGGGCAAAAACCGTCCAAATTACAACACCGTATCTCCCGAAAATACACTAGTGGTCGCTGGGTATATACACGCGTAATCTGGGATACGAAAATCGCAAAACTCGCAAAGAATTTTACTAAAAAGTCCCGGAAAAAGCCCTCAAAAACGGAAAACGATTGAAATAAAATGGCGTCTGACGAAGAGAAAACCTCCAAGAGGCTTATGGGATAGCTTATGCCCATATATGGTAACGGGGTTTCCCTGATGATGTAATTCAGTTTGTTCTAGAATGTTCTACGGGAAAATCCGTAGTTCGGTACTTTCAGCATTTGCGCGTTCTACGGGAAAATCCGTAGTTCGGTACATATGGGTTAAATTCAACAAAACTTATTTTAGGCCTACTCTATGTTGTGTGTCTTCATTATAATTTTTCATTATTATTTACTTGTATATTAAATAATATATATCTCCTTCAGTTAGGGTCCTTCGTTTTTCAACGTTATACAAATAAATTGCCCGACTCTATTTGCTCCATGTTCAATATTGCTGTTGTTAAGTGTATATGACTATTTACCAGGCAATTTGATGGTTAACATTAATCATTTCCTCCAACCACTCTTACTCAAAGAAATTGACCATGAAGGTCCCCAAGTTGTGGAATTCTGTGGAAATCTTTTGCAAATATTGAATATTAGAGCATTACGTTGTGCGTGGATTTCGCCTTGGATTGGTTCAGGAGTTATTTATCACATAGAACAACTATTTGTTTCCTTTAACTCTCTCTTGATCCATCCATTTCATGCGGAGTCCCCATAGGCAGTGCCAGTGACGCTGGCTGATGCCTTATACACAGTATGATTGTTGTAATGAATGGGTCTAATTGTAATCATTACGTGCCATTATGTTGATATACCGTACAATATACCCAATCAGCACCGGTGCACAGGTTTCTATAAAAAAGAAACAAAAAGAAACTAGAGATTCGAGTTTGTCTTGACACAAACTCTAGGTGTTCGGGAAATGTAAAGGTCAAATTGGGGTCACCTTTGTGTAAATATTTTTCGACAATTAACAATCTATACAATGGTGCAAACATGTTAATTTACATCTTGTGATTGTTGAGATATGATTTTTGTTAAATATTAAACTTTGACTTCCGGTTTGGACAGGAAGTAAGGTCAAATTGGGGTCACCTTTTTGTAATTTTTTTTGACAATTAACGATCTGTACAATGGTACAACAATTGTGAATTTACCTCTTGTGGTTGTTGAGATATGATTTTTTTAAATATTAAACTTTGACTTCCGGTTTGGACAGGAAGTAAGGACAAATTGGCGTCACCTTTGTGTAAATATTTTTTGACAATTAACGGTCTGTACAATGGTACAAAAATTGTGAATTTACCTCTTGTGGTTGTTGAGATATGATTTTTTAAATATTAAACTTTGACTTCCGGTTTGGACAGGAAGTAAGGTCAAATTGGGGTCACCTTTGTGTAATTTTTTTTGACAACGGATCTTGTTTTGACTTAATAACCGAGCGCACAATTGACCAATAAAAATCATAACCTTTATTTGATATCCTACTTACTTCAGTAGTCCAAACATAAAAACATATTAATAATTTCCACACTTGACCTTGATTGTTTACAGTATCAAATTACAATAATGAAAACAGTCAATTTCCGAGAGAAACAGTTACTCGTAACGCATTTTTTCCGGTTCGTCACTATGTAAAAAACGCGACGATTTGATGTTTACAAGTGACAAGATCATCATTTTAAAAAATAACGGGAAGAATTCAGGGAAAAAAATTATTTTCATAAAGTTCAAATTTTGTTTTCTTGAATAAGCCAAAGCTAACTCGTAGAGAAATGCATACTCAAAGAAAGACACGTGGTACATAGAACATTAGGACAAAAACCTTTGTACATGTTATACTTCATTCCTTTAAATGACATCTGAACTCAAGAGGGCGCTCTTACATAAAGGCAGCATTGATCCTATCAAAACGGGTTTCACTGACGCCAAACACAGTCTGGGCTGTTTGTGCTCTGTATATAGCTTTCAAACATAAGCAATTATACAAATGAAATACAAACAATTAAAAATAAAAACAAAATCACATGTTTGTAGTTGTATTAGTGCAGTGTCAGTTTAATTGGAAATGATATCACATACCGGTGTGTATTTTTATAACCAAACTTTCTCTATACAACTGTCAGCAGACGCATCATAAGTTAAAACCAAAGTTGTTGATCTGTAATATTTTCAGACGGTTATTTAAGGACTAGATGTCAGAACGACTGATAAGATAGACTTATCCCTAACCATGCTTAAATTCAACAATAACTTTTACATTATAATGGATCATATTGCCCACAGTAGCAAACAAAAGAAACATAATTGTTCTAGCTGATACATTTAGTTGAGACCAGCAGCAGCAGGCTTAACACTTTTCTGACGTGGGATTTTTGTTGAATCTATAGCAAGGCTTATTTGAACCCCTTCAAACATCAATTAGCCAAAACATCTTGGAAAATGCAAAACATATTACCATTTCTTACACATCCATATCCGTTGTAAACCTAATCTTTTCATCATATAGGTGCAGTAGGTTTTTAAGTGTTATACCGCAGCCATCTTTGCTTTCCTGTACACAAGTCTATGAGAATCAGAATGAGGCACACTGAACCAGTAGACAGGTTCCTCACAATGTGATGGTTCCAATCATACCAATACCGCCTGTAGATACTGAACGTGACTATGGGAGACGCGTGTGAGGAACAAACAGTACACAATGGCCAATAATGGTTCCATTGGTAATAACTAGCGCTCTCAACGATGTGGCTCGGCGTATTGTACTCGTATTCGATGCCATCAAAAGGTGCCGTTAAAGCAAATCATTGTTAGCAATTTTCAGAAATTTTCAATTAATGATTTCTAATTTCTCAGAATTTCTTTCTAATAATATTTTTAAATCCAAATTAATGTTTTAAACGGAGGTGGAGGTGAGTTGGGCCATGGGGAGGGTTAAGACAGGAAGATCCGTTTAGGGGTGACCATTGAATGTTGACAATTAGGATAAACAAAATCTACAACAATGGGCAGGAGCTCAAATCTTCATGAGGGATGGGGTATATATCCCCTAAAGATTTGACGGGGGATGACCAATACAATTATCCATCGATAGAGGGCGGGCTTTTTACCAGGATCGCAGTCGTCTCTTGTCTCTTGTCTCTGCCTAGGTCAGGGAAGGGTTTAGGAAGTCATTGTGTATACCCTGTAGCTAGATGAAGGGGAAAGCGCCTTCCTATTATGCTCGCCAACCCCACATCTCCCCGAGTAGTAGTACAGATGGGGGTCCTGGCGCACCTTACTAAAAAATGATTTTCAAAAATCGTTTTTAGGGGACTTTCCCTAAATGGGGCATATCATTTTTTAAAAGTCGTGACGTCATCAAAGTATTGATGACGTCACGAAAGCGTTACCGCCGGTTTTACGCGGTATTACCGCTGGTTTTTAAAAAAGCTACTTTTAAAATTGAAAAGAATTTAAAAAATATTATCTAGTTTAATGATAAAGATGACGACTAAATATTTATCGAAATACACATTACCAGAATTGAAAGAGTTTGCGCGAGAACACATTGGTCGAATATTGCTTTATGATCAAACGAGTCACAAAGAACGTAAACATTTTTGTTTACAATGTTTACAAGGTTTTTCGACAAAAACGTTTCTCGAAAATCACGTGGAAATGTGCAAGGGAACGAGCGACAGACCTACAAAAACTATTCTTCCAATAAAGGGTAAAAACGACAAGTTAAAGTTTGTAAATTATCATAAAAAGATGCTAGTTCCATTCGTGGTGTACGCCGATTTTGAAAGCATTATTAAAAAGATCGTCTCTAACTCGAAGCGCAATACTGAAAAACTACAAGAACACGTCGTTTGCGGTTATTCTTATATCGTAACGCGATGCGATGGTGTGACTAACACTCCCTGTACGTATAGGGGAGAAGATGCGGCTAAACACTTTTTAAACGAGTTGCGAAAGGAAGAAGAAAAGATCAACGAAATATTCAAAAATCCTATTAAAATAATCATGACTAAAGAAGATGTAAAAGATTACGACTCTGCTAACGAGTGTTGGATATGTGAAAACAAGTTTTTGGAAAACGACGGCCCGTGTGATAAGGTGAGAGATCATTGCCACATTACCGGAAAGTATAGAGGCGCGGCGCACGACTATTGCAATTTAAAACTGAGTTTAAAACCAGGTAAAACTTGTATTCCAGTCGTGTTTCATAATTTACGAGGCTACGACTCTCATCTCATTATGCAAGCCGCGGGGCGTAGCAAAGGAAATTTAACGTGTATCGCAAACAATATCGAAAAGTATATTTCTTTTAGTATCAATCAACTACGGTTTATAGACAGCGCTCAATTTTTACCAGCTTCGCTAGACAAACTCGTGAAATCAAACGATTCTTTTCCAATCACGCGCAAAGCGGAACCCTCCTCCGAAAAATTTAACCTCATTAAAATCAAGGGCATTTATCCTTACGAGTACATGGACTCTTTCGAGCGATTTGAAGAAACACAACTTCCCTCGCAAGAATCTTTTTACAGCAGTTTAAACGATAGTAGCATTACCACCTCTCAATACGAGCACGCAAAGAACGTTTTTAGCGAGTTTGATTGTAAAAACTTGGGAGACTATCACGATTTGTACGTGCGTACCGATACTTGCTTGTTGGCGGATGTATTTGAAAACTTTCGCGCTACTTGTATACGAGAGTATGGCTTGGACCCGGCTAATTATTATACGAGCCCCGGGTTAAGTTGGGACGCTCTGTTGAAACATTCGAAACAAACTTTAGATTTGTTTACAGATATTGACATGCATTTGTTTATGGAGAGGGGTATTAGAGGAGGAACGTGCATGACGAGTAAAAGATACGCGAAAGCGAATAATGTATATTTAGACGACTACGATAAATCGAAACCATCGAGTTACATTATGTATTTGGACGCGAACAATTTATACGGATACGCTATGAGTCAACCTTTGCCCACGGGTAATTTTAAGTGGTTGAGCAAAGAACAAATTAACAAACTCGAGAATCAAGGATACAAGAACGATAAAGGATACATTTTACAAGTCGATTTAGAATACGTCAAAGATTTACACGATTCGCACAACGCGTTTCCACTCGCTCCAGAGTCGTTGAAAGTACCGAAAGAATGGATGAGCGAGTATCAACAATCATTGTTAATCGGCAAGCCGGCTCCAAACGTTGCGAAACTGGTTCCAAATTTATACGATAAACGTAATTACGTGATTCATTATCGTAATTTACAATTGTATTTGCAACTCGGCATGAAGCTGACTAAAGTTCACAAAGTTTTAGAATTTGACGAAGCACGTTGGATGAAATCGTACATCGATAAAAACACCCAACTAAGAAAAGACGCAAATAGCGATTTTGAAAAAGACTTGTTTAAACTCATGAACAATTCGGTTTTTGGAAAAACGATGGAAAATGTACGTAATCGTATTAACGTAAATTTGAAGCGATTGAACGATAAAAAAGCGGAAAATCAAATTCGCGCGCTCATTGCGAAACCAAATTTTGCCGAGGCTAGGATTTTTGATAATGAACTAGTAGCGATTCACATGCACAAGACAAAACTCGTTCTCAACCGCCCGGTTTACGTAGGAATGAGCATACTGGACTTATCCAAACATTTAATGTACGATTTTTATTACAATCATTTAAAACAAAACCACGATTGCGAGTTGATTTACACAGACACGGATAGCTTGTTACTCGAGATTAAAACTCAAGATGTGTATAAAGATTTATGTAAAAACAAATCTTTGTACGATTTTTCAAATTACGAACAACAACATTTTTTACATTTCGAAGATAATAAAAAAGTGATCGGTAAAATGAAAGACGAGTGCGCTGGAACTCTAATTTCTGAAGTTGTGTGTTTAAGACCTAAAATGTATTCGATACTTTTATCGAATGAGAAACAAATAAGAAAAGCTAAAGGAGTTAAAAAACAAGTTTTAGAACAACAAATTAAACACGATCGTTATAAACAAGTTTTATCGTTGAAAAATACTCTACATCACAATATGAGTTTTATCAGACACGAAAAACATAGACTATATACGGCGCGAGTAAATAAAATATCGCTATCTCCTCTAGACACGAAGAAATACATTTTAGAAAACGGAATAGACACTCGCGCTTACGGCCATTACAGTCTCACCCGTTAACGATTACGCGCAACAATTGCAATTACGATCTCTTACGCATGATTGGGGGATTTTGCGTATTTCGTGGGATAATTTGTAATTCCTGTTTTACAAAACTACGAGCGGGGCCTCCTTCTAAATAATACAATATAGGTTGATTCGCACCTTTCATCGTTTTAGATATTCTATAAATGTTTATACTCCATATAGGATCTGTGGCTCTACGTCTCGTATCTTTTTCAGCTTCACCGGGCGCGTATAAATACCGTACCAAACTATTATTCGGGATTCTTTTTTCGTTCTTTACACCCGCGCTTAGCGCTGGTGAGGCTGGATTTTGCTCGACAGAGCTCAATTTAATCGCGTCTTTAGGTTTTAAATTAATTAGTCGCGTCGTTTCATTGTTTAACGCTTTTACGACAGACGGTAGCCTTTTAACCCATTCTCTGTTTCTCGTATCGGTCGCTATTTCTTGCGCGTATTGATGCGAAAATAATCTTTCACTCAAAGTTTTATTAAATCGCTCCACTATATCCTGCGCTCTATGATTACCAGCTTCGCTTCTTTGGATTTTTACATTATGTTTACTCATCAGTGCGTTGACGCTGCTCATAAATTCTTTTCCAGGATCGACTTTTATAATTTTAGGCCAAGACAATAACGAACGTTTATAAATTTTCTCAAACGCGTTACCGACTTGCGTAGCTGTTTTATTGGTTAACGGTTGCGCTTCTTTAAATCTACTGGCTTCATCTACGACGGTTAACGCGTACTTGTACGTCGTTCTTTGACTTTTTACCGTGTCGTGTGGAAGAAACAATAAATCTGCTTGATGAACTGTGTTTGGTTTTTCAAACGTACTGTTTGATGAAGTTGGTCTTGGAATGTATTTAGGATAGGGTAAATAAATTTGCCACAGCGCTTGCTTTTTTATCCACAGTCGAACTGTTTTTACATTTATTTTCGTTTCTTTAGCCAGCTTGCTGATTGCGTCTTGACCTTTGTAGTATCCTTTCGGACTCTAATAAGCGTTAGATAGCTTTGCGTCAGCGTTCATTTTAATATTGTACAATTTTATTCTTTAGGATTTTCTGGCATGAGCGAAGCTGGTAAAATTCCTTTTTTAACTAACGCCGTTTGAGTCGCACCGGCTACCGCGACCGTCACGGTGAGTTTTAACCCATCTTTCATATTAAGTTTATTTAAATTGGCTGGTTCTACGCTTAATATTTTTTTACCGAGCATGCTGTATAAAACTATAAAAACACCAAAAACGAGGCTATGATAAACTGAATCGGCGATTGTTTTCGTATCTATCGGCATTGAAGACATATTTTATAATCGTTAAATATAATATTTTTTTTAAAAACTTTTATTCCATTTCAAAAACAACGCGTTCTCTCGTTGCTGGTGGTTCTCTAACGGGTTCTTTAACGAGAACGGGTTCGTTTTCAAATGTTGATTCTTCCGAGGTCTGACTAAACAATAAATAAGCGATACCCCCAATAGCTAAACCGATAGCTATATAGACAAAATAGCTTGTTTCATCGATCGCCGAGTTGTTTTCTTGCTCGATCGGCGCATCTTTAACGCTTTTCGTGGGTTTAGCGAGTTGCAGTTTTTTCTTTCTATTAATTTCGGCTAGTCTTTTTCCAGCCGCGACTCTGTTTGGGTTTTTGGGTTTAGTCGCTGTTTTCGTTACAGTCTTCGGCGTTGAAACTTGAGGCTCCGGTTGCATCTCGTTCGTTTCCATCGCTTTTATTATGTATACTAGATTCTTCTTTTCTTTTTAAATGTTTTGCCGTAATTAACGAAGCGCTGAGCGGAGCGATCAACATGCCGTACTTGTAATATATTTCACACGCCACGGTAGAAAGCATGGTAGAAATGAACGGATCTTTTTCTAAATCTGAAATTAATTTACCTTCATCGTCAATTTGAAATTTATGACCGTACAAATCTATACGTTTTAAACTATATCCTAATATTTTAGCGTATAGCGTTATAATGGCGCTACCTAAAGACTGAGTAATATCGCGGCCCAACTTGTTTTCGTATTGCGTGTGCAGCGCGTCTCGCTCTTGCGTTGACAAAGCTTCAATATCGCCAACGCTATACTCTTTTCCGAAAAACTTGGCTGAATCTCCCCCCACTACAACCGATAAAAGACGTAGTTTTTGTTTCAACGATGTATCATCGTTGTTGTCACTCACCTCGTCCGCGAGGGACGCCAGTGGATTTTCATTCAATAGTTGATGTACTTCTTCCATTTATTATACGTATTTATAGAATAATCGGTTAAATTTATAAAAAAATATAGAAACCAATAATTAGTTTTAGATAACCCATGGGTGTTTAAAAGTTCGTTAAGATTTAACGTTAGATCTTTTACTCGTTCAGTAGATATACTCGTAAATATACCTTTTACTTTTTCAGTATTCTCGTTTAAAACTTGTACTAGGTTTTCTCTTTCTTTTTCAGTATTGACAAGTTGGTTAAGATTATATATAAGATCATTTACTCGTTCAGTGGACATGTTCGTAAACATAACTTGCACTCGTTCAGCGTTCATATTTATAAATAGATTTTATAATATTTATTAAAATACGAGACAACTCTATGAGTAATTACCAAACGACCTAGAGGTAATTGCCTAATAATCAAGAGGTAATTGCTCTCAACCTAGAGGTAATTGCTCTCGACCCTTGGGTAATTGCTCTCGTCGACCTGTGGGTAATTGCTCAACAACCTGTGGGTAATTGCTCTCGTCGACCTGTGAGTAATTGCTCAACAACCTGTGGGTAATTGCTAAACAACCTATGATTACTAGGGGTAATTGCCCTAGTCACGTATTTCGTAACCTGTAGGTTGATCTGTTTTTAAAATTAATTTACGGTGTTTAACTTGTTTAAATTTTTCATGAATTTCCATTCTCAACTGTTTCGTGGGTACGACATCATTTTCTCTCAAACAATTCTCGTACGAGTCTCTATCTTTACAATAAAATAAACACGTCCATTTGAGTTGTTCTCTAAAATCTTTCAATACGCTATTATATTTTTGCGAAAGAATCCAACAGCTGTGTTGAACGTGTCTACCGCTAAAAGCCAATTGCGTAATCATACATTTATTATTCTCGTCGTATTTTTTATAATGTAACTGTTTATTAGCGCTACAATCGTCTATGATAAACAACGTTTCTTCAGATTTGAAAGCGTCGCTATAAATTTGTATAGCCCTATTCAGCGATATGTCGTTTAAATCGTTGACGTGTACGTTATCGTCGTTTAGAACCCATTTTCTATTTTTGTACGTATCGTTGTTGAAGATGGTGGGGCATAGTATAACGATATTTTTAAAATATTTTAAATATTCATTTTCTAATAAATTTAAAACAAATTCAGTTTTTCCGCATCCCGTTTGTCCGCAAATTAACGCCGCGTGCGGATATTTAGGCAACATTTTCTTTTAATAATAGGCGTTTTTTTAAATATCACGCTATGAGTCTCGCTAATTTTAATAATCGACAGATTCAAAACGCCCGTTTCTTATATTTAGTTGCGCGTCCATGATAATAAAAGTGTAGATGTTTAGTTCGCCCGAAGTTTCCGCTTCTTTTTCAATTTGAATAGTAATTCCTTCGGATAAGTTTTGCACTCGTCTTCCGCTTCTGTGTAATTTATTGTCGGTTGTAGTTCTTAAATCTAGGAATAGGCCGTATCGTTTGAGTAAATAATCGGCTTGTTTAACGTTAGATAAATTTAGAGCTTGTACGACTTGTATAGCGTGTTGTTGTTTAGAATCGCCGAAATATTTTGAAATTTCTTCGAAATGTTGATACCTTTTCATTCGGTGCGCGTAGAGTTGGTTGGGAACTCCTTCGATCGTAATTGAAACTTTATCGATTTTTGGATTATAAAATACGTTGCTTTCTTGTTGGGTGGGTTCTCTGAATAAAAACAATATTCCTTTCATACTTTTTGCCGGGGTATTTAAATTTATATTCCACATTGTGTCGCGTTTGTTGCATGGAGTCACGCTCTGTCTCAGTACACGATCAAACAATATGCTCAACCGAGAGGTATATTGATTTTTAATCGTTCGAGCTAGTTCCGGCATATGAACGACCTAAAATTCTAAAGAAATTCCGCTTATGGTATATTTTGCGTTATCGTCGGTGCTTTTAATCACGTTAGAAAATTTATTAAACACGAGTTCGTAAGTCAATCGATCTCCGATGCCCGACTGATAGTAGGGTTGATGATCCGACAGCAGTTCAAAATCTAGCGGAATGTAATATCTATTTTTATACGTATCCGCGATGGCTTTATCTTTTCCTCCGTTTCCCGCGGGGACCTTATCGTCGGCGTCTATTCTTAATTTAGTCACGTTTGCGCTTTCGATTCCTTGATACGCTAAATTTTCGCGTTGATCTTTAGTTAACCATTCATCCTTGTAACAATTGAACACATCCGCATCGTCTAAACTAAATATTTCATTTCCTTCCATTTTAATAATTATATGATTTACGATGGCTCTACCAATGTTTTGTACCAACGTTCTATTTTCATCGCTCGAGCTAACGAGTTCTATATTGAAAGCTAATTTAGTTGTATTTGGAACGATGACGTCATTTATTCCTAAATTTGGAAAACGAACCGTCAACAATTGATTTTCGGTAATGGTACTCGGATTATTTGTAATGACAAGTTTTTGACGAAAACCTTTTGCACCTCTCGGTTCTCTTATTCTTCTGTATGGATCCAACACATCTCCGTACGTATTATTAGCCATATTTTATATTAACAAATATATTAATTTTATTTAAAAAAGCTATATGTTTTGTAAAATAAACTATGTTTACAAACTATAAATACGAATGGTATCTATAGCGATGATGGTTGGAGGCGCGTTAGTCAACGCTTTAGCATTTTCCGGAAGTAATGCTTTATTTAGCGGCCTAAGAGGTAGCGACGCGGAACAACAGCGCAAAAGACACGATTTAGCGTTAGAGCGTCTTTCGAAAGCCAGAGAAGAATTTAGTGAAAAGCGATTAAAATATCTAGATTATTTAAACGAAAAAATACAAAAAGAATCAAACGCCGAAAGAACGTTTAATGATATTGACGACGCGATGAATGAATATTCGCGAGTTAGTGGTAATCAATTTAATTTACCTCCTGATTTATACGATGAGCCGCAACTAGAAGATTTTTACGCTCCTAGCGAAGATCAAAAAACGCGTGAAATTTTATTCATCGTACTAGCGATGAGTTTAGTGGGATACGTGAGTTATAGATTGCTAAAGAGAAATAAAAAGTAATTGGTTATAAAGATAAAAAGTAATTGTAAAATGGCGGAAGGAATAAATTATGAACTCATTGAGGTAGACCCGTCTTTTAATCGAGCCGAAGGGGAAGATGACATCGTCGATGTTGAAAGAATAGAACGTGAAGAAATAGAACGTGAAGGAATAGAACCACCACTGACTTTTTCTCAAAAAACTAAATTAACTAGATCTATGGTCGATGATTTTTATACTTCGCGTAAAAAAGGTAAACCAAGCACGATAGATTATAATGATTTAGATTATTACATAAATGATAAAGGAAAAAGTGTGCTCTTTTTAAAAAAAGGTGATGCAAAAATAACATTAAATAAAATCGATGGTGGATTTTACAAGGATTCTACTTTAAAAAGAAATGGATTAACCTATAAAGATATATATAAATTTGATGAACATGAAAAAGCTATAATAAATGTTATAAAAGAAACTGAAAAACCAATCGAAGAGAAAACAATCAGCGGTAGAAGATTACCAATTACACCACTGGTTGTAGAAAAAGCTAAAAACATAGAAAAAGCTTTAGAAATGGTGGTGATAGAGAGTACGAGAGATGAAGACGAGAGATGTTGACAAAAATACAGCTTGAAGATCTCTACTGCCGACAGTGTGGCAAAGTCGCCGGTGGGGCCAGAATTTCCAGTGAACTGCACAGTCCCACACTCGTAATGGTCTCGTCGTTCCCAACCAGATCGGAAATCTAACTTTCCTGTCGTCCTCCTTGATCTCGGTCGGCTATCACCTTGGTAGGTCGGCTGCAACAACAAAACAAGGCAAAGGAGGATTAATCTCGGTCATACATTTGTAAATACAATATCTCAATGCTACTTTGCTGCATGTGCACACAGGCCACAGGGGGTCATGCGCAACATGAATATTGTGCTGAGAAAAGAAATATACTTCCATCCACTCTCCAAAACTCGTTGCCGATAAATTGTTGTTTTAATGTGGGATTGTGAAAGTGAATTCCCCCAACTTCTTGTGTTATATGACTTATAAATATAAGGGCCTTTCGAATACGAGGCTATTCTTTTGGAAGCGTGAGACAAAGAGTGCATTTTCAGCTTGTTGACGCTAATTAAATAGCACGACCGGCTATGGGTGGATGCTAAAATTTCTATGCTATATCTATACTTCAACTTGCTGTTTCAATGAACACAAATAGGCCTATTACCGCAACAAACTACTAAAAATTGTGCATGACTTTTTGGACCCAGTCCAGGGGTGGGGATTTGGTCAATCCTATTCAAGGGATCCATTTTCAAAATTTACATTCCTCATCTCCAACAGTTGTAAACCCCTTGAGCATATACAAAAAAATGCATCTAATATTTACGCTATAGCCTAGGAAAATATGTGAATTACATTAATTTGCATTGGGCCCGGAAGAGTAACGACTAACGTTAACTGTTGGTTATTCATTTTTACTGTGATTTAGCTTTTAGGCTTACCTCTTGAACGAATTCCACTGGTGGAAGTTGTACTTGTTCTAATGTACTTTCCTCATCCGTTTCTTCGTCATCTGATTCTGAACCACTGTCTGCCAAAATCTCAGCCAAAATGCCATCATTTATGTCTGTTTCCATCATGATTGCAACTAAAAACTGACCGTTGTGGAAAGCTAGTGGACGCTAGCACCCGTCCGGGAAACCGCAAAAGATGACGCGCTTTTCTTTTCATGAACTTTTATACACTGCATTCCTGTCAATAGAGGGCGCCAACCCCAAAAACCACTCAAGCATTTTCAGGTGGTGAATTAAGTAGCCATAGTCGTCAAGGGCATGCCGATTCACGGCACCTTTTAGAGCCCTCGGGATCGAAGCGTATCACAACAAAGGCTCTTTTTAGAGCCCGTGGGATCGAAAGGGTTAAAAAAGAAGGTGTAACGATCGTTACTATACTTGTAGCTTTTGGTATAGTTATTTCCGCTATCATCGATACAATCGTTAATACCGCGAGTTCAGTTTTACCAAAACCACCCAAACCACCACCAACACCAACACCACCAACTCCAACACCAACTCCAACACCAACTCCACCAGCAACTCCACCACCAGTACCGTCATCTGGAGTTGGCGGGTGGATACAAAAAATGTTTAAAAACTTTGCGAATGTGTTAGCTAAACTGGGAGCGAAAGCTTTAGCCGCTTTACCGGCCATTATCGGATCGATTATAAATTGGTTATTTAAAATAGCTTCAAGCGTCGTTATGTTTGCGGCGCAACATTTATGGTTAACCTTAGTGGCGGTTGGCGCGCTAGTTTTAGCCTATACGTGGAAAATGTTAAAATAACAATTCGAAAATCATGATGCCTACACCAGCTAAAATCGCGAAACCGAGTATTAAAGAATTTTTTTCTTCTTGATGATTATCACTAACACCGTTTAAATCTTAAGATAAAGAGATCTCGTTAACGTTGGGTGTTTCACTAACGTTGGGCGTAGTTTCTAAAGAGTCTTGCGCGTGTGCATTTAATTCTTGTACGTGATTCTCGTCGGAAAGGTATTCTGAATTATCTTCTACGTGCTTGGCGGTTTGTGGTAGTTGCGCTCGTTCTAGCGGTAAAATAGGAACGGCCGCGGGTGTTGAATTTGTATCTAAATTTGAACCTAGAGATAAATCCTCCGTCGCGATTAATATATTGTTGTTGTATCCCGCGTAATCGCCTATTCGTAAATTCATATCGCTAGGCATCATGTATAAATGTTCTCCGAGACAAAAGTTTAATTGACTGCGGGCGTTTTGTAAAACGTCTTGATATCGTTGAATACTATATTGTAAATCGACCGGAGAATCAATCTCAGCTTCAGTTATATTTATAAATTCGCGTTGCGCGTCTAAACCAACACCACCAGCTAAAAATCCGCTTTTCGCTTGAGCTCCTAAAGTCGCGTAAACGTACGTTCTTATAGAATCGTTAATTCGTTCCGTACCAATATCCGTAAAACCTCGAGCTAATCCCAAAGACAATATAAATTTAGTCCAACCTCGTTTAGCTTCTAAAGATTGTTCTATATAATCAATAGTAATGTAATCTATTTGATCTTTATAATCTGTATGATGGCCAAAGTCACCGATCCAAGCAGAAAATTCTTTGTGACTATATTCATCGTCTTGCCTAAATTTCATAATGTTTATTTTTTTGTTATACTTTCCGTTAACAAAACGAGTTGTTACATAATTTTTACCAGGTACGGCTTCATATACACCGTTTCTTGTATATTCGTAAGCAGAACCTAATCCATCGCTATACTTGTCTACGCGTTGTTTCCAATTATCTTTAATCGATAAATGAAAGTCTTTACATATACTTTTATACGCGCTTGCGTCTATATTGTTGTTAAGCGCGTTATAAAAATTTTGAAACGATGCAGGACAGCTCATTTCTTTGAGTAGTCGTCTAATTTGATAATAAACGTGAAATCTAAAAAAACTACGAATCATCGTGTTGTTATGATATAAATGCCCGTAGCTCACACCGCATCTCGTTGTGGCGCAGTGCGTTACAAAATTTATTTGATTTTGATAAAATTTAAACGGATTATGACGCCAATCATTGACAACTTGGTGATTATTAACTTTAGGCAACTTGTAGTTGTTAAAAACATTATCAAATTGTACGTTAAAAAATTCATTTTCGTTAATATATACCGCTAGACTCGTTAAATCGCTAGCGTTAAAGTTTAATGGATTTTTAAAATCTCCAGATGCTGGATAAGAGTACGAATAATTGCTCTTGAATGCTAATGGAAACGTCATTTATAATTACTTTTTATCTTTTTCAATAGTTTATAACCAATTACTTTTTATAACTTTTAATAATAAAAATGTACCATACGTTCGAAATCGAAATCGGAAAAGAAGGCGGATCGATTAAATTAGATAACGTTATCGATAATCGAGAAGGCAATCTCTCTATCGTGTTACACAGCGTAAACATTTGGGTAGGTTATTACAACGTGCGTAAAAAAGAAAAAATAATCGTTAGCACAGTGGGTGAAGATAACGTTGTAACGTTTATCGAGCCCGGGCTTTACAACATTAACGAAATTGTCGACGTTATAACAAAAGATAATCCATGGATCGTGATTGCGATCGATAAAAAGACGGGCGTCTTTTTGCTAAAAATAACTCAATCGAACAAGTCTATTAAATTTACTAGCGGGTTGTCTAATTTATTGGGGTTTCACAATGAATTTCTAACCACGGGAGAATACAGCAACAAAATCGACGTACAACTTTTTAAAATTTTATACATTCATTGCGATCAAATTTCTACAACCGATAATTATTTCAACGGAAAACCTTGCACTATTTTAAACGCTTTTCCTCTGCAAGACGCGTCGTTTGGAGAAAGCATGTACATGGAATATAAAAATACGTTGATGAAAAAATTACGAGCCGGTACTTTTAACGAGTTGACTTTTAGAGTTAGAGATAGTAAAAGCAGAGATGTTCATAATCACGGTTTCCCCATTATTTTAAATATTGAAATATTGTAAATATGGCGAGTATTTACGGACCTAGTCGTATAACGAGCGGTGAAATTTCTAGTGTAAGTGGTGAAATTGCACGAGCATCGTCTAGCGAAATTTATCAACATTTCGGATATATAAACAGAGATGAAATTTTACAAACTGTACCTCTAGTTGAAAAATATAACGTCGTACTCGGATGGTGGGCCGCGAGTAAACTACCCTTTTTCATGTTTAATAAAACGCCAACGTACTGCTCTCTTTTTGTACATTTTACAAAAATGAATAATTTTACTTCATTTTCAGCAACGCGTGATTATCGAGTCGGTGATTATTATATACCTTCTCCAGGGGGAAATAATCATTTTTATTTTATCGATAATGAAATGTCTCATTTAAGATACGAAATGTGTTTTAAAATACGAAATGTTTCAAAAGTTTTTGTAGAAGCAACCTTTTTTGGCGCGCTAAACTCTAAAATCTGTTATAATATTAAAATGAAAAGTTTACCGTCGAATTAAAAATATCGCTATACTATAAATATGGCGAGTATTTACGGACCCAGTCGCACGAATAACGAGTCAAAAAGCCTTGCTCCGACTGTAAAATGTGGGCACCTCGAACCTAGCGAACTCGTGGATGAGTTCGTTTTTCATCGCGCTCGAGAAGTTATATTAAGATGGCATACAAACGGGCCATATATTGATATCCTTGGAATAACATCGTACTCTTTGTGGTGTTTTAAAACTAATGTGGGTAAAAATAAATATTCTTTTGTGGCAACTTTAGACGAATCGATCGGAACGGGTTTTAGTTTAATTGGTGATGATTTTACATTTACGAATAAAACGCGATATTTAGAATGTATATTATGTTTTGTTACAAATTTTCGCAATCATAAAATCAAACGATTTATAACTCTAAATCTATTCGGCTCTTTAGATAAAGGAATCTGTTACGAGTTAATTATTAGAAATATTCCGTTAAATTAAAATCTTTTACTATAATAAAAAAAACAATGAGCGAATCAACGAATGTACTTTATCCAAATTTACCACCTTTGACGAATGATGCTAAATCATTTCGATTGCAAAAAATCGACGACATTCAAAAAGAATTACGAATCGAAATTAACGAACGCGAAACCACGTATAAAAAATATAATAAAATCATCAACGCTTGTAATATAGTAGAAACAATGGCTGAATTGGGCTGTATGGGAGCAGGAGCCATCGGAATAGCCAGCATCGCCACCGTCGTATCGTCACCGATAGGATACGCTTTAGAAGGTTTAGCTTTGGGGTTGGGCGGAGGAGCGTTCGCTCTCAGATACGCGAAAAATAAACTATATAAAAAAGCTAAAAAACACGATAAAATAGGAATTTTAGCGTTGAGTAAACTCAACACGATCGAAAGCCACGTTAGTAAAGCCATCCAAGACGGCTACATCAGCCAAGAAGAATTCGTACTCGTATGTGAAGAGCGAGATAAATATTATAAAATGAAAGAAAAAATCCGTAATAAACCAGTTTCAACGACTATGCCAGAGGTTAAAACAGAAGTAAACTCTGATAATGTAAATGCAGAAAAAAAAATTCTTATAGAAAAACTTATGAGTTTAAAGTGAGTGTAAATAAATCGTATTACGCTTCGCGTCAGCGTAATCAAAAACCCGCTTCGCGAGTAGCGGAGCGGGATAGACCTCCCCCGTATAATTATAATTTATAATCCATAAAGAAATTTCTTTCCAACAATTCTTTCATCACTAAATTAAACGAGCGCCTAGCTTTTCCTTTTTCAACTTTTAAACGATTGTAACGATTTACTAATACTTTACTCGCGCATCTCGTGCAAAAGCTAGTTAAAGTCTTTGTACCTTTTTTACATTTTAAACAAGCAACGGGAACACGCTTACCACTCTCTGTACGATCCCGATGTAATCCACAATATCTCCCCCCACACACGCTATCGATACAACACTTGTCTGTTTTACCTACCAAAAGCCATTCGCAAGGAACGATTATTTTAGGAAATAATACATCTTTATATTTTAATACCGCCGTTAAATAATCAAGCCTGGTCAGTTTTCCATATTTGCCACTACCTACTTCAATTTTAATATTTTCATTTATTACAATCTCTTTAAGCTCTGCTTTAGATAAATATTTAGTCGTCATCTTTATCATTAAATTAGATAATATTTTTTCAATTTTTTTCAATTTTAAAAGTAGCTTTTTAAAACCGGCGGTATTACCGCGTAAAACCGGCGGTAACGCTTTCGTGACGTCATCAATACTTTGATGACGTCACGACTTTAAAAAAATGATATGCCCCATTTAGGGAAAGTCCCCTAAAAACGATTTTTGAAAATCATTTTTTAGTAAGGTGCGCCAGGACCCCCATCTGTACTACTACTCCCCGACACCCCAAGAGGTCGTGGCCGGAATCCAACACTGGTTCAACACTGCTGGTTCCAAATTGGGGCACGAAGGATAATGATCAGGCCATGTGGAAACACGTTGAAATTCCATTGGTTTTTTTGAGGTGTGGCAGACATAGGAGGGCGCTTTTCAGAATGGGTAAATCTTGTGCAACTGCAAGAGTTCACCCAATCTAAACAGCGCCCTCTTTTTGTGAGGAGTCGGAGAGGAGGGAAGGGGTGGGCGGGGAGAGAGGCAGGGGAGGAAATGCCGTGCCGATAAATATCAAGGGCAAATAAATATCCCCAAAATGAGTAGCTGGGACGTAGGATGCCCCTTGATATTTATTTGGTAACTTGGCATTTGGTCCCCTTCCTCTCCCCACCCCAGAAGTCTCCCCTCCCTTCCTCCCGGACTCTACCCATCTAACTCCCTTCCTTCCCTTTCCTCTCCCCTTCCCCTTCCTTCCACCCCTCCCCTTCTCCTTCCTT
This sequence comes from Zoroaster sp. YZ-2022, assembly GCA_029582265.1. NCBI lineage: Eukaryota > Metazoa > Echinodermata > Asteroidea > Forcipulatida > Zoroasteridae > Zoroaster > Zoroaster sp. YZ-2022. The sequence continues at coordinate 24,359,615 of CM055816.1, read as the reverse complement.
CCACCCCTCCCCATTCTTCCCCACCCAACGCCTCTCCCTATTCAGCATCAAGTCGAAATTTAGTGAAAATTTATTCTGGTCCACTAAATTTTCGCCTTAATACTGGAAATGAAAAAATATTTTTTTTTAAACAGGGTCCCTTTGCAATGTTATATTAAATGTCCCTTCAGTAATGTCAGAGAGAGGTTTAGTTATCTATAGTCTCTGTAAACCTCCTGTCGCCGTTTGTCCTCATCTGTCAAGTCACGTGGTCAAGTTTAGAATACACAAACTCAGAAATGAAAGAAAACATTTGTATTCGGTTCCTATCACTCAGTTTATTGCACTTGATTCGAACCAGGTTTTTCAACAGTATTAATTTAATTGAGGCTATCCAACATTTTCGACATTTGAGTACTCAGCATTTTCAAGATAAAAATTGCCAAACACGTCCATTATTCTCCTTTGAAAATGTCTGAAATTGTGGATGGCCTCTGACAGCTAATTTAACATCAATGCGTTATGTACAGGCAATTTTCTTTTAATTACAACGATTGTTCTCAAATATTGATATTCCGTGCTCAAAGTGAGTTTACCTGGAAAATATATTTCAATTTTGAAATGCAGTTTTAGTTTGGTAATAAGGATTAAAGAATGGTTATATAAAATTTTAATGAATTTATGAAATTACGTCATAAATTCATAATTATTTTATAATGGTTTCTCATTTAAAATCACATGTTTTACTTTAGTGACCATTATCGCTTGAGCATGGAATATATTAATATCTTTAATGACTTTAATTATAAAAAAATAAGTAAATTGTAAACAATTCAAATCCATTGTCAACAAAGACAGCTTAAATTCTGCAGACTGCTTATGTTTTGTTTTTCATCAGTCACTTTCCTCGTATGTACACTCACGTGAATCAGAGAACAAAAGAAGGTTCGAAATCACATCAATTGACAGGTGCTTCGCCAAGGACATTTCAAAGTCTGAAGAATTCAACAGATTGTAATTGTTGACAAGAGACTAGGATATATGTAAATTCTACAAATACATTCAAATATTCATTTAAAAGATTTCAATAAAGATTTCTAAGACAGAGATATTCTGACAGATATAATTTCACAACATTTTGCCCGAGTCACTGGCTAACAATTACTGGCTGATAGAATGTAAAAGAATTTTTGTATTATTACTCTTATTTTGTTTTTGTATATATACATATTTTTTCAGTATTTATTATTATTAATTGTTAATAAGACCATGTAATAAATAATAAACTAGTGATAGTCCTTTCAAATCGAAAAATTAGGTCGGGTTGATTCATTGTATTTATTTATTTATTTTCACCACATACAGATACAACGATGCTGCTTTCACTGTAATCTCGTTTGGGGAAAAATTACCGTCCGGCTGAACTGGGATTATTTTACCGTTCATATCCATCGTGAATATGCTGGGAGGAAGATGCAATTGGAACTACCTACCCAATTTTTTTATTTATTTTTTATTTTTTATTATTAGACAATTATTTAACCAATTATTGGATATAAAATATATAACAGAAATCAAGTCAGGCCTAATCCATTAGGTTGAGCAAGGACGATCACCTTAATTAATATTTTGTTGACATGGTCTGTTATTTGTTCACATTTTTGTATTAACCTTTTTCGGTAGTAAGTAAAATCCACTAAACAAAGCTAAACACACCATTCATATATGATTTAGACCCGTAGACTAGTTTGAAAATAAGGGATGGGATGGCTTAAAGAGATTGTATACAACACTATTAGTAATATGTCTATAAATGCATCCATACTTTATAAGAATGAAGAGATATTTATACAATAAATTTTCAGTTTATACAATAAAGTTTCAGTTTATTCTCGTCGTTAACGAGAAAATAGCGAACACGTTATCAGATTTGTTTGCATGTATTCAAATGTAGAAAATGGATCCATTCCAAATTTGTAATACATTTCTCACGTTTTACAGAATCTCAGACTGAATAATTTCTCTAGATGTTTGGTACGAGCAAATAACTTCACATAAAGTAAGTTTTTAGATTATATTTTAGTAATCATGTAATCGGGTGTTATTTGCAAACGTGTACACTTACATTGCAGATTTTTTTTCCAATGGAACTCATTACACATTTGTCGCAATGATGTTTCAAAGTATATTTAGGTTTAACACCAGAGCAAGTGCAACATATCTGGGAAGGCGGGGGGTGGGGGTTGGGGGGGTGGGGGTTCATTCTCAAATACAGATCCCCAGTCTACGGGCCAGTGTTTACGATACTAATATGATTACATTTACAAATATTGTGTCATTTTCAGTGCAGTGCATACATTTATAATTACAATTACATTCAGACAAACTTTAAACACCAAATATATTTTTCTATATGACCAAACAAAAATGCGCACAACTTTTCCAGCGGCCAAGAAAAGCCAGTGCGGAATTTTGCGAAAAACAAAAGGAATTCTTGTGTAATCGCTGAAAGGTCGAAGCCTTTTTCATGATTCCCAGCTTTGAAAACTTCATTAAGTGAACTAACAAGACAAATATCTCAAGTTCATTCAGTGTTATGTATTTCTGATGATATAATGTACCGTGACAGACATAAAATGCTTTCAATTCAGTCAAGATAACTTCATATTTAAACTTCTATCTTAATGTCCAAAGTGATGAGAACATTAGTAATTTTTTTCCCAAATGTTGCAAATGATTCGCTATTTTACCGGCAAGTCCGGTACAGTTATATTTTCCTATTTAGTAAGAAATGTATCAAACTTATTGTTAGTGACATTGTAAAACCATTGTTAAACAGTCTATCATAGGTGCCATTATTTTGAAGAGCAATGAATCCAGCTGCATCATCAATGCACTCATTCACTTAATTTATTGTTATCCACATCCAATCTTTATCAATTATATAGTGTTAACCAAGGCTGTCATCGTACGGTATCTCCGTCCCGTACCGATTTCTGGCCAGAGAAATTCAGCATACACTGTGCACTGTCCCCGAATGGGGTACATACATGTACATAACACACATACATTGTACAGGACACGTACATGTACATATATCAAGCGAGTGGTCATTGTCTGTATTTACATATTATGTACATAACACATATACATTGTACAGGACACGTACATGTACATCTATCCAACGAGTGGTCATTGTCTGTATTTACATATATGTACATAACACACATACATTGTACAGCAGGGTTCGACCTTAGCGGTCGCCCGCTCGCCAAATGCGAGTGAAAACGGCGGCGGGCGAGTCAAAACCCTTCCTTCATTAGCCCGCTGGGCGAGTCAAAATATTGTAACCGATTGGCCTATATCAGCCCTGAAATTACACGACGGCATCGACGGCAATTGCCGTCAATGCCCTCACCCTCTGCCATGATGCCCTTTAAAAATGCCATTTTTCACGGCAACGAGTTGCTGTGCTTTTTCCCTGCATTGCCGTTGTGCCCACTTGTTTACACATATTATTTACTACGTACATGTACATGTACATTCTCACGGAAAAAATACATCGCCGCCACGCTCGATTGCGCGACTGGTGGCTGCGCTGCTAAGACCAAGTTCACGCAATGACCATTTGGGAACAAAATAGTCAAAATTACCTGGTACTCATGACCAAAATGATATAGCGGTTACCAGGCAATATCGGCTGCTTGGTCGTTGTACGAACTTGGCCCTTGCTAATAATTTGGTTGGTGTCAACAGTACCCACAACATAAACACTACGCCAGGCATTCGTGGGTACCAGCTAAAAATAGCATGGAGCGGCGTGGGAGCGCATGCAACGTAAATAATACATGCCGAGATTGTACCTAGACATGCATGCAGCGTGTGCGTACCGTGTGCATCGGATACAGCATCGACGTACGCATCGATCGCGATCGTCGTGTCGCTGTACCGGCCGTACGTACTTGGCCAGGGCTTTTGGCAAATTTGGTGGTCGTCAACATGCTGTCAACATGCTGTCAAAGGGCCGACTAGCAAATAAAAAAAGAGTGAACTGAATACTGCCACATCCAAATGCATAAAACTTGATGGTTTTTTTCGGGTTAACATTGTGTTTTTTATTTATATTTAATTGGTGACATAAACTGTAAGTGTTGCAATACTGTTTTCATGTAGGCCTACATGTAAAAACCCAAACGGAGACAGATAAAGGAAACAAGTTTTGTCCTATTGGAATGTGCTGAATTGGAGTGTGTTAATTTTTTTTTTTTTTTTAAAGATTGCCTTGGTGCCTTTTACGTTTTTTTTATCATTGCCGTGATGCCCTTTGAAAATCTTGAAAATTGCCTTGGTGCCCTGTTTTTTTTTTTAATGTTTTCATTATTGCTGTGTTCAGTTGGTTAGAAATAAAATATGAAATGAGCCTTCTTCATTTCAGAATTAAAGCAAAAGCATTACTGTACACTAATGTGCCTGATATTTTCCTCTGTTATTAGAATAGAATCCGTTATTAATTAAAGAAACATTAGTATTGCCTCAGAAACAAATATGCACATAATAATAAGGTAACTGACAACTGTTGTTTATAATGCACGTTCTGATGCAAAATGCCTAAATTACTATAAAAAAACAGTGATTTGATTAAAAGTATTTAAAAAACATACGGGCGAGTGAAAAGGCTTGCGGGCTAGTGAAAAGTTTGGTTTACTAGCCCGGCCGGCGAGTGAAAAAAAAAGTTAAGGTCGAACCCTGTACAGGACACGTACGTGTACATGTTAATTTCTATATAAATTTGTTTAACACATAAAATATTTGTGTGAGTGATTTTACCAAAATAATTATGAAATCAATTAAATGGCCTAGTCCCGGCCTCCCCACTGCAGCTAACGCAATTCAACAACAGTATTGGTCTATCGCTCAATTTGGATATCTAATATTTGCGTATATTGAGCAGTGGGTACGACGTATGCATAAATCCTGGGGACGATGTTGTCGTTCATCATAACATGTGTTAGGTAAAACTTGTAGCTTTGCATGGTGAGGAGGATAAGTAAGACTAATTGCGGTGACACCAGTATGCTCTGATTCTCCTGAGGACGATCAGAGCATACTGATCGAAACGTCGAGTTGTACCTCCAGTTCTTTTCAGAACTAATTACTACTCAATTGAGCATTTCACATGGTGTCACCGCAATTAGTCTTACTTAGCCTCCACTGTTCCCAGCCCGGTGTCCGGACTGGCTCTTGCCGCGCTGGCAGGGTGAGGAAACGCTGGTGTTCAATTTGAAATAAAGAACATTTGTGTTAACTATATGTTGGCCTATGCCAGCCATCAGCACCAGATCAAGAAATACATTTGCAGAAAAGTGTCTTTCTAATGACATGAGATCAACTTTTATTTCAACAAGAAATTAATTAACATTTAATTTATTAAGAGGGATAACGAAATCAACAATTTTAATATATTTTCCACAAGGGGTAGTTTCACAGACTGTAGCCAGACTGTACGGGGTCTCCGTGGTTCCTCGGTGCCCGGACTGACGCTTGCCGCTGGCAGGCTGAGAAAACGCCGGTGTTCAATTCGAAACGATATGTAACAATCAGCACCAGATCAAATAATAAGTTTGTAGAAACATTATTATTTAGAAACATTTATTTCATGCCAACATCATTAAGAAATAAATTTACATTATTTGTTCCAATTCATATAATTATTAAAACAGATGCAACAAAACTATCAGCTGTAAATTAATTAACACAAAATAAACAAAATAAACAATTAAACAAAACAAATTAAATAATGTTAACATGTATACACTGGGCAACATGGGGTTGGGTAAGGTTATTTCTCCCAGAATTTGTCAGTATTTACCACAACTGTTGGCAATTCTTTTTCCAACATTGGGCAATAGTAAGCCAACTGTGTAACCTGTTGATATGTTGACCAGTGTTGGGCAACATATCAACCGTGTTTGCCCAATATTTCTTACAGTGTAGGGAAAATGAGGAAGCAAAGCTTTTGTACTCTTCCCAAACACAAACAAAACACAATTAACAGGAGATACATACAAGACAAAGACAAGTCAAGCAAAAACAGGACTAAGACTGGATGTAGCTTTAGACTGGATGTAAAATCAGGTTATCTACATTATAAGATTCTAAAATACTACTTTTAAGTTTTTGGCCAAAAGATGTCGGGGAAACAGCTTATCTTAAGTCCGTACAAAACACGACTCTGTAATAGGCTATTTTTGAGTGAGTTGTCCTCCTAAAATTAACATAAATATCACCATTTGATGAACTACGAGTCTCATAGGAGTGAACAGAAGCAATTAATGTAAACCAAGAATTGAAACTAGCAAGCAGTAAGTTATGAATATATTTCAACCTAAATTTCCCTAAATTAAGATAATAGATGTTTCTCAATTTTAAAAGTTTGAGATTTTCAAATAAAGGATTTTCAAAATAAAAGATCACAGAACCCAACATTGTTTACAATGCGAACTGCTCGTTTCTGTAGAAACCCTAACAAAATGCAGTGGGTTTACCCCAAGTAAAAATTGCATAATTCAAATCACGTGTTAGAAGAACTGTTTTCGGCAAAAAGAGTTTCAATCGTGTCATAATAAAAACATTTTTTAGAAATCTTACTAGACAATATATTAAAGATTGATTTAATTTTGCCCTACACCGACGTGTGTATAACACTGCATACTCATTGCTTTCCAAGTGTCTGTAAACAAATACATCAGCGACTCGGGTGGGAATCGAACTCACGACCTCATGCTGACTATTGCAGACGTCTTAACATCTTTTAATTGAAACATAAACTAAAGACTCAATTACTGAGGAAGTATTTATAATATGAATAACATTCTTTGTTAAAGGGACAGTATCGTCACAATCAGAGCAGACTTTCAACAGGGCATTGAATCGGTGATCTGGTTTAAGATGAAAAAAGTGACTGAAAATTACTGGCTCATTTATGCAGCAGCAATGATAATATGACTTTATTATGTGGTGTATTATTTTCAGTCACTGATGAGTTAATCTAAACTAGCATGCACTCCGATTCCATGCCCTGTTTGATCCTGACGATATTGTCCCTTTAATATGGGTATAATTGTCTTTTTGATGACAGGACAATTTAGTGTTTCATTACGTTTTTTCGCCCGCTGTTGGCTCGTATTATAATGAGAGGTTTCAGCTCTTACTCTTTTTGTTCGGTATTATTAATTGCTGTGCTTGTAACGGTTATTGGCTCAAACAAAATGACAATAAAACTACCGAATATTATATAAATCATTTGTCAACGAGAGATATGAAATCAATAAATTTGTTTTTGATGACAGACCAATATTATCTATAAGAGTCCAAACAGTACAGACACCTTTTATAATCAGGGATGGATCCAGGGTAGCTGAAATGAAAATGAGACATCGTACAGCAAAAAGGGGTGAAACTGCCTAAAAGAGGTCCACATATATAAAGTACAGGGTAAATTTATTGCAAAGTGATGAATGGACACTTGTCCTCTTTGCCTGCCTCCTTTATCCGCTAATTTCCCCCTTGGTTTGGTTTGGTTTGGTTTGGTTTTGTAATTTGTGTTATCATAGAGGCATCTTGACAGCTAGAGGGCTACGATATGCACGAAGCGATAGTAAATCTTGATTTGCACATATATTATTATGATCGTGATCGTAGTATAAGGCCATAAAAGGTATCCGGTTTGTGGTCGTAGGTTGGCTTCAAAACCAGCGAAATACCCGGTACATGTATATACGAGGTTATTGGAACCAGAGCAAAAAAAGGTATCCGATTTGTGGTCGTAGGTTGGCTTCAAAACCAGCGAAATACCCAGTACATGTATATACGCGATTATTGGAACCAGACCAAATTTCCCATACATAAAGTATTTGAGCTAAATGAGGCCGCAGAAATTCGGCAAATGTTCATAACCTTATGTTCATAAGGGGACAATATTGTCACGATCAATAGGGCATGGAATCGGAGTATTCATCTTAAACTAGGACACCGATTCCAAGCCCTGTTGAAATTCTGTTCAGATCGTGACGATATTGTCCATTTAAATATCCACGATGTGTGGATATTTGTCCATGAGCCAGCTAATTTTTCGGTACCGACTGGAGGGACTAATTCATATGTTTTCTTGTTACGAAAATATACGAAAATTCCAAACAAATATGATAGACTTGGTGAAACGGTAGCTTCATAGTAATTTTTAAGCAATTATTGTTGTAAAAAGGTTATATGCTCAGCCTCGTCCAATAAAACACTGTTACGACTGTTTGATGATTGCTACCAGACCAAGCCTCAAAAGATCCCAAGCTATTACACGCAGTACAATAATTAAAGCTAAACAGCAACATAAAACAACCGTTGTACACCAACGAAATATGAATTAACGCAGAAAATACGTCTTTGGAAAGCAAACTTTCTTAGGAAATATTTGTTTTGGGTTTGTGTTTTGGAACTTAAAGCCAAGATTTAGGGGTCAGTTTTCTTTGAGTTTATCGCATTACATTGACATCTAAACTCAGTGGCGTACCGGGGGAACGGGGGGCACGGGGCCACGTGCCCCCCCCCTCCCCTTAGCCGAGGTCTGTGCCCCCAGGTGCCCCAATTCAAAATTTTGAAAATAGACACTCGTCACGCATTTTAAAAAGTCGTTAAATTACATATTATGATGATTATAAACTGCCCCCCTTGACCCCGCCCCCTTCTCGATCCGCCAATGGTTTGAGACGCAATTGCAATCGCGTGTTGAATTTGAATTTCAATAACATTCAATTATTAAATTATAAGTCAAGGGTCTTTGGACTTGAAATGGCTCATTAAGTGTTTACACCCGCAGTCGGCTTGTAAAATAATATATGAGGCTAGGTTTCAGCTATTACTGAGAACAAACTATTGAATTTTAAGCGGTTTTGTTCGGTATTGTTGTGCTTGTAACGGTAATTATCTTAAACAAAATGACAATAAAATTACTAAATATAATATTAATCATTTGTCAACGAGAAATATGAAATCAATAAATTTGAAGTCTTTTTGATGACAGGCCAATTTAGTGTTTCATGACGTTTTTTCCGCCCGTTGTCGGCTCGTATTATAATGAGAGGTTTCAGCTCTTACTGAGAACAGACTATTGAATTTTAAGCGTTTTTTTGTTCTGTATTAATTGCTGTGCTTGTAACGGTTAATTAGCTCAAACAAAATGACAATAAAACTACTGAATATTATATAAATCATTTGTCAACGAGAGATATCAAATCAATTTGTTTTTTGATGACAGACTAATATTATCTTTAACAGTCCAAACAGTACAGACACCTTTTATAAGCAGGGATGAATTCAGGGCAGCTGAAATGAAAATGAGACATCATACAACAAAAAGGGGTGAAACTGCCTAAAAGAGGTCCACGTTTATAAATTATAGGGTAAATTTATTGCAAGGTGATGAATGGGCACTTGTCCTCTTTGCCTGCCTCCTTTATCCGCTAATCTTCCCCCTGGCTCCCCCGATCTGCCAATGATACTTAGTATTAGTTTTCATGAAGCCATAAGCAAATGCATTTGTAATTTTATGTGGTGTCTGATGAGGGGGTAAGGTTTAAAAGTGGCGGTGATTTCTAGAGACGACGAGAGGGATGGTATAAGTAGGACCCCTAGCTAACCTAGTACCCCTACACGACTATGGACCTCTCCCGACTCCCCTGGAACCACTCCATGCCCAGACTGACATTCCCAATTGAAATATGTAGGATTTTTAATTTGTTTATTTTCTCGTTGTTGTTGTTGTTGTTGTTGTTGTTGTTGTTGTTGAGTGTATATTGGTAGGTGTGGAATGTTTGAGTATGATTGTCATCCATGACATGGACTTCTTAGCGAGTTCAATCTCCTGGGGTCTGTTTAAATAATTAAATAATTAATTATGTTGTTAGTTTAAAGATAAGTTTAATTCAATTTTATTGTATTTGTCATTGAGTATTGAGTATTAGTGCTTCATACGTCGGTGTAAGGACAAAAATCGAATCTGTTTTGTATTTGTGTTATACATTTTGTGATCATAGAGGGCCTCTTTTTGTTTGGTATTGTTGTGCTTGTAACGGTAATTATCTATAATAAAAAAAACGACAATAAAACTACCGAATATTATATCAATCATTTGTCAACGAGAGATATGAAATCAATAAATTCGAAGCCTTGATGACAGGCCAATTTAGTGTTTCATTACGTTTTTCCACCCGCTGTCTGCTCGTATTATATGAGAGGTTTCAGCTCTTACTGAGAACAGACTATTGAATTTGAAGCGGTTTTTGTTCGGTATTGTTGTGCTTGTAACGGTTATTATCTCACATAAAATGACAATAAAACTACCGAATAATTATTAAATTTGAAGTTTTTTTTATGACAGACTAATATTATCTTTATCAGTCCAAACAGTAATAATAAAAGTGTAAGCAAACTCATCTAACAATACAAAAGTGTGAAATGCAATAAAGTAAAATAATAAGAATTAAACAATAATTAAATTAAAATAATCCAGTCACTAATCTAAGTTCGTAACATCCAATATAAATCTGAGAAACAGAAGGAAAGTAACAAAAACAAATGTCAAATGTCAAAACAATTTTTCATGATTGGCAATTCTTTAAGTACAACTGTTACAACTGGTCATTGGAACTCGGTCAGATTTACTGACCCGTGAAAGTCTACTCACATGTTTCAGAAAAAAACAGATAAAAAAAAAAAATTACCAGGATCTCCAAGTTAACAATTAAGACTTAATTTTAGCTTTGAACTCATGAACTGTAAGAAAGTCTTTTCTGTAGTAAAATATATTTCTTTTCTGTTAGGATAATGCATTTGTTGATGCATAACTCCAGCCTATATGAAAGCTTCAGCAATAGTGAAAATACATTCAGGTTGTTTATTATGTGAAATAAATTGTCTCATGAACTTTAAATGTGTTCCTGCCTACAGTTAATACAGTTAGTTGTGTGACAAATTTGATTATCTCAAAATGCAACTTGTGGGACATATTTTGGACAGTGTTGTACATGTACATAATAAACATTCCTTTAATTAACGGTATATAATGGTTGATGCTTTAAACAAATTTATATAAAAATAAAATCATCTAGCTTGTACAATTCGTTTGTGTCCTTTTTGCTTTTAATTATCTTTCATCTAGCCACCCCCATATAATTACATTATTGTGTGACCATGAATTTAGGGTATGGTTCTGCTTTAAAATAGTTTGTTGTGAAAGTAGGCATCAGTATATAAAACATACAAACGTTGCTGACTGAAAATTTATTATGGACCAACTCTTGTGCTAGTACCTTTGATTTGCCGACTGAAAATTGATGTATAATTTACTTATGTTTAACTATTGACTTTTATGATGATGTATTTATACCTTTTGTTTTTGTTTAATATGTGAAGAGTATCGCTACGGTGTTTACATTTTTTGCTAATCAACCTTGTTTACATGGTTGTGTATGCAGGGTTTTTCCTTTTTGTCAGAATATCGTATTTGCCTAGCATATTCTGACCAGGGCCAGTCGGCCTTTTTCTTTTTTTACAACCATCGTTCCTTGTAATTTCATATTGCATTGTTCTTACCATGTATTTTGTTTTCTTGTTTACACTGATGTGTCACTGCGCCATGAGCGTCTCTTTTGACGGATACCGGCGCATTACAAATGTTCATTATTATTATTATTATTATTGAGAACAATTATTGGGGTGTCGCACACCATACCCCCTGCCCCTGCTCGCTACGGACCTGGGCGGTGGGGACGAGTGAACCCTGTAGGCCTGAGCAATATTGTTTGCATTAAATAATTTATATTATTTTATAAATACAATTTTACAAAGGTTCTTCTGTACTTAATTCACTGCCAAATTCAAGTGGCATGGTAGTCTTGTGGTTTAGAATGCTCACCTTCCAAGTAGGTAGTTGGGATCGAGACTAGGTTTAGGTTGTAAATATTTGTAACAGGATTAGCAACATGTTTTGTTAACTACAACACTAATTCAGAAACAAAACCTTTCCGTAAAACAATAAAGTATGGGCTGTGAAGGACTTTTTTAAAGGAATATAAATCCCAAAACTCATGTTTAGTACCGTATGCATGCTAGCTGCCGACCAGTCTGGTTGCCGCTTTTGTATAATTGGTTTTTCTAGTAAATACATGGATTTACATTTATTTTAGTCTTATATTAATTAGTCAAAATTTAGTCACATACGGCTCTTCATACGAGAAAAACTGCAATGGTGAACACTTCTAGTGCGACGCGACAACACTTCTAGTGCGACGCGACAACACTTTTAGTGCGACGCGACAACACTTCTAGTGCGACGCGACAACACTTCTAGTGCGACGCGACACACTTCTAATGCGACGCGACAACACTTCTAGTTCGACGCGTGAATCCTAATGCGACGCTTACACACTCTTCTTGCAATGTGCATGTGGCCGTTTTAGAACACCATACCAGAGACTTGTTTTGGCCTAAGAGAGGCAGGTGGCAATACCTGGCTAGAGCATTAAGTTGGCATAATAGGGGAGTTAGGGGGTCAAAGAGGGTAGGGCCCTTCTTGGCAGTGCCCCCTTTAAACCATGTGACCTTCTTTAGCGATCACACTGCATGTGTATCTTGAGGGACAGAATCGATCAACGGGCGGATCACAGGGGAACCAATGTTTCCGGAGGATGCTGGAGAATTTGTTTAATTTGTAACTTTTTAATTTTAATTATAATTAGTTTAAAAGAATTTAACTTGTAAAGAATTTATTTATTTATTATATTATTTATTTTCTACAGTGGTTTTTAAATATTTATGTTGTCTTAACTTTGTAGGCCTAAATTTAAACGAAATTCGACTCTACGGCCGCCATGTTTTTTCATTGAAATAAACCAACAACAATAATAATTATTATTGGATTCTCTAATGCAATATCAGCGTTTTCAGGAAAAAAGTTGCAAAGTATTGTAGCTCACGATGCAGTTGTGTGAGTAAGTTTTTAACTTCCCAACGCACCAACGACGATTCATTTATTTATTTGTTATTTGTATTATTCTTTTTTTTGGTGGGGGGGAGGGGGAACTTTGGAAACCTTTCCCCGTCCCCGAGGCGCCAGTGATCATCCATGCGTTCCGGCCTGTTTCAGACCGGACGGATCTAGCACGAGACTAGATGAGGGTCGGTCTGCATACACATACAATGTAAACATGGTGTTTAGAATTTAACAACATTTCTAAACACTTAGATTGTATTCACATGTTGAGCCTAAAACACGTTGAGATTGTGCTTTTCTTTGATGTGTGTTTGAATGCTAAATATCATATATGAACAGGTGTCAAAAATATATAGATTGGTGAAATTCTTGCGTCGGGAGATAAACAATTGATTTAATTTTGCCCTACACCGACGTGTGTATAGCACTGCATGCTCAGTGCTTTTGGAGTGTCTGTGAAAAAACTACACAGGCGACTCGGGCGGGATTCGAAACCACGACCTCCTGCTTACTAGTGCAGACGTCTTAACCTCTCGACCACCGAGCTTGCCCGATGACGATTGGCCGGCCAGAATCCTATATAGCAGCGGGTTCCGCGACACACACACATATATATATATATATATAGATTGGTGAAATTCTAGCGTCGGGAGATAATTATATACAATTGATTTAATTTTGCCCTATACACCGACGTGTGTATAGCACTGCACGCTCAGGTGTCAAAATGCTAAACACGTGTAACATCATAGAGGATCTTTTCTCTTTAGTAACATGTACAGAGGATGGCACAGAGGATGGCACATGACACATTCCTATTCCTAAACACGTTTATGTAGTCTACACACAAATAGGAAGAAATTTAATGTTCCCTCCCCGCTCCCACCCCCCCCCCCCCACTCCTCATGGATGCGTTTTTTCCCAGGACAAACCCACGGTGAGCAATTTTTGAAAAAACAAGTTTATAAAATTGGGAATTTCATAGAAATTGGCCACGTTCATAATTCGTCCTGCAAAAAAATACGCCTACTGGATTCGAACATTGCATCATTCAGTTTGGTTCAGGTTTGCGTGTCATGAAGGAGTGAGAATCGATTCCAATCGATGGTGTTTTAGGACTTGAAAATAATCTTCATGCATATTGAATATCAAACCACGTGAAATTAATAATCAGCTCCTCAACCTCGTCCTCATTGATGTGCGATACAACCTTATTATATCCATACAATCATGTTACCAAAACACACACACGTGCATGCTACGGACGAGGTTGACTTAACGTGCAAGGTTTCAAGATGGCCGACAGTGGCAAGCCGACCGCCGAGATCGGTAGTTCTTGGCCTAAATCATGGCAACTTGCGTTGGCTATCGGGGCTCCACTGGCAATTGGTGCAGCTGTTGGAGCTTACTTCTATCACAGGAGAAAATCTGACAGATTTAGCGAGGAGATAGTAGGCAGTGTAGGGGCAAAAGTAAAAATTAACAATGCAGCGGGTGAAGACGATGGAGCAACTGACGACAGGGTAATGCTACGCCAATTTTATATAGGCCTAGGCCTATATAATTATAAATATAGATCACATTTAACACCTTCCTCCAAGTTTAAACTAACATTAACAATCATGAGTGCCTATCAAGTCACCCCTTACAATTTTTTCCGGACAAATTTTCCCCCTGCTGGTACAAATTCGTCCCCGGAAAGAAAAATATCACATGTGACTGCCACTTTTTTTGCAACCACTAACCAATGAATTAGGCCTAAACCCCTTCAGAAAATAAAATTAAAGACAGTGGATATTTTGCCGGCACCGACTAACTTTTAGTAAACGCTATTATTTTATTTATAGGTATGTGCGTATCCCACGCATTGCCGCAAATCTTTTTGGCCGCGGCCTCAATCTCGGGTTGAATCGCCGTGGCGAAGACACCGTGGAGATAGCGCTTTGTTACGTTTCGCTGAGGCCGTTCTTTTTGACGTACCCAGTAGCTTTTTTTTCGAAGACGTGGATCACATTTCTACTTCAACCTCGTTCTCGAATTTTCTGAATGCGGCATCTAGAAGTTTCAAAAAAAAAATCTCAAAATTTGGGTTCGCTCTTGCTCATCTCATCAAAACCATCGACGATTTACCAAAAGTTGAGTAAAATACCTTATCAAACCACAAAAATAATTGTTCTATACTTGTTTTCTACCTCTTGACCAATTTTGACGGCGATTGGACGATTCCCAGTTATGTTTTTTTGATTCCCAAACATCGATGTCAACCAAAGATTGTATTGCGCCACGTTCAGCGCGCGATAGACCTGCTTTCGCTGGAATTCGCGGTCTCCCATATAATGCAGAACCTCAAAAGAAGCTGCCCTTTTTTGGCTTTGAGAAAGTTCCGTTGTCCCTTATATATTTTCCTACATTATCTCGCCGGTAACGCCCAGCACTGTAATTGATGAAAATAATAAAGATGATGAGCAATTTTTTTCTGGAGAAAGGCGTGAGAATTGATTTGTTTATTTTTTGTGGTTTGAAAAAGTTCTGTTGGCGCTGTAATTGATTAAAATAAAAACATGAGCAATTAAAAATACGCTTGGAGAAAGGCGTGACCTCCCCCACTAAATCCGCCTATGAAATGATGCCTGAATCGGATATCCATGTGCATGTACACAAAACGGGGGTGAAATTTCATGTCATTTCAGTTTCCCTCATTTTTCGTGTAAACATTTTCCCTGGTCTTTGAAAAAAAAATGCCCAAATAAAATCTCAGCTCTGAAAAAGCCTTTCCAGAGAATGATTGATAGCCGCATTGTTCAAATTGATACAATGCATCTCTTGTTTGTTACAAAGTATCTATTTCGGGTTCAGCTAAAGGCCACCGGACTTTGAGGACATACCGCCGGTATTAAAATTGAGTGTTCTTTGCCGAAGAATAGCGATGATATCTCAACCAATGAAATGAGCCGCTTCCCGGCAAATAAATACGCCATTGGTTGCTTTCATCACGGACCATTTATGCTTTCATGAATATGATGTTCCTTCCACCGCAACTGGAGTGATTGAGCCACAGGTGCATGTCACATTCCAACTTGGTTGCCTAGAAATACTGTTGCTAGGGAGGCTCCCCTGTGATGTCCGGGACTGCCGGTTACGTAGCCAGAAATCTTGTATGGGAGAGAGAGCTTGTGACTTTTCTCACAGCCTGCAGGAAACTAGTAGCTCAAAAATGCTGCCGCTTTCGGGAAATTTGTGAAGGCATAGTTTGTCATATTGGATGCAGTTCCATTTCCATTTTTTATTTTTTTATTTTTTTTAAATTTATGGTCTTTAACATTTACATGGGATAATCGATATATCGAATATACTCGATATTGGATTTCCGATATATCGATTATTGAAAATTTTGATATCAACGGTGCTTACAACCAAAACTGTCCGTGTTCAAGCCTCATCATGTTTTCAGGGTTTTTTTCGTCCCAAAAAATAAGAATATTCTTCTTTTATTATTAAAAATTTACTCCTACATTTAAATGGACAGTACTACCTTTTCTTTTTCTGATTTGTGGCTCCCGAGGATTTTTTTTTAAAGGGAAATAAAGTCCGACATTGTAAATGGTCTGAATCCCATCTCGTGAATACGAAGTCACAATGACAATGTTGGTGCGGAACCAGACTAACATTTGTCACGGTAAAATTTTTAAGTCCCAAAAAACAGTTACATTGTGTACTGCGCATGTTCAGTGCCGTTCCAGCTAAATAGCGTTTACTAAAAGTTAGCCGGTGCCGGCAAAATATCCACAGCCAAAATTAAAAGGATCCTGTTAGTTACAATGCAAAGTGGCAACTACCGTATAATAAGATCCTTTTATTTTCTGAAGGGGAGGATTTTTTTAGAAGGGAAATAAAGTCCGAAAACCATCATAAAAGTGGATTTAAAAGATAGTTTTTGTTTTCTGTACCCCAAAAATTGATAGAATAATTTTTTTAACTGGTTAGTGGTTGCAAAAAACTCTTAAAAAGTGGCGGTATTGGGTTCATTCTGTGGCACATGGTGGCGCTGTTGGGTCCAAAGACATCCCACAATTCCTTGCAGCCACTATTTGCGATAAACCTTATGGGACCCCGAGTACATTAATTTCAATTAAATTTAAATTTCATTCACATTTATTTCAATGCTGCCCATGTTCACAGCAAAATCTTCTTTGGTCGTTTATTTTTGACTGGTTTTTACTCTCATTTTGACCACCCTGAACAATACCAGACAATGCTTTTACTGGTCAAAAATGGTCGACTCATTTTAACCTGTTACTACACATACATGTAAGGTTTGGCAGTGTTCGACTTTTAAGTGCACTAGATATACCTTGGCAAGTATATCAACATTTTGACTGATTTTGACCCTTGCAGTCACAGAAGGGTTAATAAAAAACATACTTGAAAGAAATTATTTCTTTTTCATTCGAAAATTCAAATATTGCCCCACCCTAATGCAGAAGCGACTTTAAGATGCACTTAATTCAAACAGGGTCATTTGTGCCAGTTAACCATCGATGATGTCATCTTTAACATTTTGACATGCATGTAATGATATGTAAAGATGCATGCATTGATGTAACAACACAAATAATGTATGCCGCCCTCTATTGACGAAGATCCAACAATGACCGCTATCTTGGAATACACATGTTCATGTCTTTGTGTCACTTATTACTAGCTGTGCAACAAACAAGTATTACAACACAGATCATCACTGTAGGCTTAATTGAACACACAAGATTTGCACAGGGATGAACATCAACTGCACATCAAAATTACGTCCATTTCACCTCTTAAAATGCTCTTATTCTGATGATACGAATTTTGGACTCTCAACCTAGTGCTGTGCATCCATGGGTAATTTTCGAACAGTGTACCTGGACGCTGTCTAGTTCTTTGGTACCTGTAAGAAATCGGGCACAAGACAGTGGCATTTATTTCCATTTGTTCATTACTATTATAAAAGAAAATAATACCAAAACAAAAAATATTTCATGAATTTTATGAAATAAAATCAAGTAACTGAAACCTTATATTAAACATAATATTGGTATAATAATAATGTGTGGACTTACATTGTATATAGCGCACGTATCCACCAACTAAGTGGTGCTCAAGGCGCATTATATCATTACCCCTGCTCATAAGGCTTATAATGCTCAAATCATTCCTGAAACCATCTCAGCTCCCTGGGGAGTATACAGCTCTGCTCAATTGCTGCCATTACAGCGCATATAGGGCTAATCAACCAACTCTGCCCTCACAGGTACCCATTTAACCCCTGGGTGGAGAGTGGAGAGAAGCAATTATGGTTCCTGAAATGATAAATTTGATTTTAAAAAGTGATTTTCGTGTACCCGAATTGATAAAAAGGAACCAGGTATTGAACTCAATGGTCGAGCACCCGTGAACCCATGTGGCAGAACATAATGTGGTCCGTTTTTTTCTCTTGCAGACTGCTGAAGAGAAAGCCCAAAGTAGCAAGAATAAGGGAAATAAATACTTCAAAGCTGGACGATATGAGCAAGCTATTGCCTGCTATAATGAAGCTATCCAACTCGTCCCTCAAGATAAGACCAAAGATCTCTCAACGTTCTATCAGAACAGAGCCGCAGCTCATGAGCAGTTGGTAAGAGATATTGAACTCTTGGACATTCCTTAATAAGTAAGGGCAAAATCTAATCAATGGTTTATCACCTGACTCAAACATTTCATCAATCTGTACATATCGTGGTTCCTGCTGCTATGTAGGATTCTAGACGGCCAGTCATGTGTTCAAATCCCACCCGAGTCGCCTGTGCATTTTTTTCACAAACACTCGGAAAGCACTGAGTACGTGTATACAGTGCATTGAAGTATAAATTACATCAGTGTAGGGCAAAATCAAATCAATTAATTATCACCCGACGCAAGAATTTCATCAATCTAAATTTATATATGGGCACATAATGTCCATTACTCGTATTTTTAACTTTCACCGGTGATTCCAGGCAATTTTGTTTTTAATTTTAAAATAAAAATTTCCATGAAAGAAAGGAAAACTAATTTGTAGTCTAGTTAAAAAATGAAATATTTGACCAAATTTTCATAGCTAGAAAACATCCTGTCCCCTTGTGTTAATTGTAATCATAATTGTTGGTTGCTTGTAAAACTTAAATTTTGGAGGTATTTTTCTGATATCGGTGAATGATTTTGCATCATTGTTAAGGAAAATGCTGCACAAAATTCAAATATTGCTAATTAAAATTCAAATATTGCTAATCAAAATTCAAATATTGCTAATCAAAATTCATATATTGCTAATCAAAATTCAAATATTGCTAATCAAAATTCAAATATTGCTAATCAAAATTCAAATATTGTTCATCAAAATTCAAATATTGCTATTCAAAATTAGCATTAGATACATTAGAGAAAGCTTCTCACTGACATTTCCTGATTTGTACATAATTGGTTTCTTGTCCCTCATAGAAAAACTATGGTCAAGTAGTGTCTGACTGCAGCAAAGCTTTGGAACTTAATTCTCGTTATGTCAAAGCGTTGTTCCGACGATCCAAGGCGTATGAGAACATGGACCAAAAGATGCAGTGCTTAGAAGGTAAGAAACCTGTATTGTCTATGAATGGTAAGGAACCTGTCTTGTCTGTGAATGGTATTGTCTTGTCTGTGAATGGTATTGTCTTGTCTGTGAATGGTAAGAAACCTGTCTTGTCTATGAATGGTAAGACACCTGTCTTGTCTGTGATTGGTTAGACACCTGTCTTGTCTGTGATTGGTTAGACACCTGTCTTGTCTGTGAATGGTAAGACACCCGTCTTGTCTGTGAATGGTAAGGCACCTGTCTTGTCTGTGATTGGTTAGACACCTGTCTTGTCTGTGAATGGTAAGACACCTGTCTTGTCTGTGAATGGTAAGACACCTGTCTTGTCTGTGAATGGTAAGACACCTGTCTTGTATGTGAATGGTAAGACACCTGTCTTGTCTGTGAATGGTAAGACACCTGTCTTGTCTGTGAATGGTAAGACACCTGTCTTGTCTATGAATGGTAAGACACCTGTCTTGTCTGTGAATGGTAAGACACCTGTCTTGTCTGTGATTGGTAAGACACCTGTCGTGTCTATGAATGGTAAGACACCTGTCTTGTCTGTGAATGGTAAGACACCTGTCTTGTCTATGAATGGTAAGTAACCTGTCTTGTCTATGAATGGTAAGACACCTGTCTTGTCTGTGAATGGTAAGTAACCTGTCTTGTCTATGAATGGTAAGATACCTGTCTTGTCTTTGAATGGTAAGACACCTGTCTTGTCTGTGAATGGTAAGACACCTGTCTTGTCTGTGAATGGTAAGACACCTGTCTTGTCTGTGAATGGTAAGACACCTGTCTTGTCTGTGAATGGTAAGAAACCTGTCTTGTCTGTGAATGGTAAGACACCTGTCTTGTCTGTGAATGGTAAGACACCTGTCTTGTCTGTGAATGGTGAGACACCTGTCTTGTCTGTGATTGGTGAGACACCTGTCGTGTCTGTGAATGGTGAGACACCTGTCTTGTCTGTGAATGGTAAGTAACCTGTCTTGTCTATGAATGGTAAGACACCTGTCTTGTCTGTCTTGTCTGTGAATGGTAAGTAACCTGTCTTGTCTATGAATGGTAAGACACCTTTCTTGTCTGTCTTGTCTGTGAATGGTAAGACACCTGTCTTGTCTATGAATGGTAAGACACCTGTCTTGTCTGTGAATGGTAAGACACCTGTCTTGTCTGTGAATGGTAAGACACCTGTCTTGTCTATGAATGGTAAGACACCTGTTTTGTCTGTGAATGGTAAGACACCTGTCTTGTCTGTGAATGGTAAGAAACCTGTCTTGTCTGTGAATGGTAAGACACCTGTCTTGTCTGTGAATGATAAGACACCTGTCTTGTCTGTGAATGGTAAGAAACCTGTCTTGTCTGTGAATGGTAAGACACCTGTCTTGTCTATGAATGGTAAGACACCTGTCTTGTCTGTGAATGGTTAAGACACCTGTCTTGTCTGTGAATGGTTAAGACACCTGGGGCCGATTTCACAAAGAGCTAAGATTGATCTTAACTGTGTATCAATCTTAATTGCTTAGCAAAGTGTGATGTCACAATACAAATCACTATGGTAATACTAACAACTCATCTTAAGATGAATCTTAGTGCTTTGTGAAATCGAGCCCTGTCTTGTCTGTGAATGGTAAGAAACCTGTCTTGTCTGTGAATGGTAAGACACCTGTCTTGTCTGTGAATGGTAAGACACCGGTCTTGTCTGTGAATGGTAAGAAACCTGTCTTGTCTGTGAATGGTAAGAAACCTGTCTTGTCTGTGAATGGTAAGAAACCTGTCTTGTCTGTGAATGGTAAGACACCTGTCTTGTCTGTGAATGGTAAGACACCTGTCTTGTCTGTGAATGGTTAAGACACCTGTCTTGTCTGTGAATGGTAAGAAACCTGTCTTGTCTGTGAATGGTAAGACACCTGTCTTGTCTGTGAATGATAAGAAACCTGTCTTGTCTGAATGGTTAAGAAACCTGTCTTGTCTGTGAATGGTAAGACACCTGTCTTGTCTATGAATGGTAAGACACCTGTCTTGTCTGTGATTGGTTAGACACCTGTCTTGTCTGTGATTGGTTAGACACCTGTCTTGTCTGTGATTGGTTAGACACCTGTCTTGTCTGTGAATGGTAAGAAACCTGTCTTGTCTGTGTATGGTAAGACACCTGTCTTGTCTTTGAATGGTAAGACACCTGTCTTGTCTGTGAATGGTAAGACACCTGTCTTGTCTGTGAATGGTAAGACACCTGTCTTGTCTATGAATGGTAAGTAACCTGTCTTGTCTATGAATGGTAAGACACCTGTCTTGTCTGTGAATGGTAAGTAACCTGTCTTGTCTATGAATGGTAAGATACCTGTCTTGTCTTTGAATGGTAAGACACCTGTCTTGTCTGTGAATGGTAATACACCTGTCTTGTCTGTGAATGGTAAGACACCTGTCTTGTCTGTGAATGGTAAGACACCTGTCTTGTCTGTGAATGGTAAGACACCTGTCTTGTCTGTGAATGGTAAGACACCTGTCTTGTCTGTGAATGGTAAGACACCTGTCTTGTCTGTGAATGGTGAGACACCTGTCTTGTCTGTGATTGGTGAGACACCTGTCGTGTCTGTGAATGGTGAGACACCTGTCTTGTCTGTGAATGGTAAGTAACCTGTCTTGTCTATGAATGGTAAGACACCTGTCTTGTCTGTCTTGTCTGTGAATGGTAAGTAACCTGTCTTGTCTATGAATGGTAAGACACCTTTCTTGTCTATGAATGGTAAGGAACCCATCTTGTCTGTGAATGGTAAGAAACCTGTCTTGTCTTGTCTGGGAATTGTAAGACACCTGTCTTTATCCTGCGGTAAAGACCAAGCGTCAAACTTTTATTCCCATAAATGCCTGTATCAATTTCAAATTCAAAATGTAAAAAAAAAATGTAGTTTTTTGTTTAACCCTCCTACTATTGATGCACTTTAGTGGAAAGTTGCTGTAGAGGTCAAAACCAGTCAACTGCCTGTTTTGACTGTTGACCCAAATGTGCACACAGGGTCAATTTTGACTAGTTTTTACTGTCATTTTGACCACCCTGAACAATACCAGACAATACTTTTACCAGTCAAAAATGGTCGACTCATTTTAACCTGTAAATGTACTTACTACACGTAAGGTTTGACAGTGTTTGATTTTTAAGTGCACCAGATATACCTTGGGAAGTATATCAACATTTTGACTGATTTTGACCCTTGTAGTAGTAGGAAGGTTAATAAAGCCCAACAGAAATGGGCAAACTCATGTTTAAGGGACACACAAAACACTTTCAAAGAACATGAGTCAGCGTGATACAAAACAATCTTCTTCCCTCTAATCGGTTCAAATGCACGTTGCACGTCGGCTAAATAGATAAGCCATGTCTTTACCATCCATTAATACACCCCCATGTGATTAAGTTTGGTCCATCAGTCAGATTGTCTAAACTGTCTTGGGCATTTATGAATTGTAGTAATGTAAGCAATATTGTTGCTATGCTTTTTATATCTTTTGTTTCAGATGCAACTGCAGTGTGTATTTTAGAAAACTTAACTCATGGTCAGAGCATAATGTTGGCTGATAAAATGCTGAAGGAACTAGGCAAAGAGAAAGCAGCACAACGATACAAGGTACCAGACTTCATATGCACTTACACTAATAACCATGCATACTAGCACAATGATACAAGGTACCAGACTTCATATGCACTTACACTAATAACCAGCATACTAGCACAATGATACAAGGTACCAGACTTCATATGCACTTATACTAAGACGACACTCCACTATATAAAACCACTACACACTATTGGTAATTAAAAAAAAAAACACAATCAAAGATTTAAAGGGAAACTCCACCCAGGAATAAAATATATTGAAAGAGTGTGAAATGACATGTTGACTCCCATTTTTTTTTTATTGGTTATGGTTATCCTAAAAAAATGGATATTTCATCACCGACTCTGCGAGTCCATGGAAGCCGCCATTTTGTTTTAGAATCTGGTTACATCCAGGATATTATAATGTAGTGACTGCACCATCGGTCTCAGCTAACTGCATGGGCATAATTTTCAAAATGAATTTCTGTCCTCCAAAGACAGAAATTCTACATTAGGATTCATATAAACTGAATGCATGTCATTATTTTATTGAACTAACACTATGAAATAGGCTGAAAAGGTGGGTTAACCTTGATTTTGATAAAGTATGGATGCATTTACACAATTTTATTTTTCAAAAGTGGATATTAGCTATACTCAGCAGTAAGCTTAGGCAATAACATGATAATAACCGGAACCAAGTTTCAAGTTATCGATATATCGGCAAATCGCGATTTAAAAAATATATGGTGAGTCGATTCAGAAATTCCATGGAAACAAATTAGGCCAGTCTTTTGAAGCTTTCAGAAGTGAGAAACAAAAGCGAACTACTTCAGTGGTTAACCGACTGTCAGATCACAAAGGAGCCGCCATATAGGGTCCAGACACAGAACTCTACCATTTCTCTTTATCCACTACCACTCAAAGAAATCTATTCAGATTAAGTGTTGGGAATTGTATGCATACCTGTGATTGTTGGCTCTAAAGCAATCGTGTGCGATACTATCGAAAATCTCCATATATGTTTGATGATATATCATGGATAGAAACAAATCGATATCGTCCAATCTTACTCAGTAGTATGTCCCACTGGTTACTGAATTCCCTGCCCAGTCGTGCATGAATTCACACATCATTGCACGACAGTGTGCATCTATTTACAGACACATTTTTCACCATGAACAATTTGTTGGAGATAGAAATATTCAATAAAATGATTGTTATAGGTTGTTGAAATTCTTGCGTCGGGAGATAAACAATTGATTTAATTTTGCCCTACACCGACGTGTGTATAGCACTGTATACTCAGTGCTTTCCGAGTGTCTGTGAAAAAACTACACAGGCGACTCGGGCGGGATTCGAACCCACGACCTCCTGCTTACTAGTGCAGACGTCTTAACCTCACGACCACCGAGCTTGCCCGATGACAATTGGCCGGCTAGAATCCTATATAGCAGCGGGTTCCGCGATATATATATATAGGTTGGTGAAAATGATAGTTGCTCAACAAATTCTCTTTCATATGATACCAAATAAATGATCACATATAAATGAATTGGGTTATCGATATAACTTCACCTGACCTTGTTTCACAAACACAAATAACAAGTGTATGGCGTTCCATATTACAATTGACTATTGAGAGGTTCAGCTTATATTATGTCTGATTTCTGTAATATCAACCTGTAGGTTTGATAACACCATAAGGAAGATCCAGAATCGATCTTTCCAACCTTGTATAGCTTGGGTATGGAAGGCAAAGAAGGTAAAAAACATACATCTGATTATGGTACTCCCAATTTAGTTCTGTGTGTGGTGACCATGGTTGCAGGGGTGTTATTTTTCCGGATTTCCAGATTTTTACAAATTGCAATGTTGTGATCTTCCTGATTTTAAAGATTTAAGCAAATGCTCAGAACTATAGATTTCTACCCAATAACCCTAGCAAAATTTACGTGGATTTTTCTGCAAAAAAAATGCAAAATCACTCCCCTGTGGTTGACTGAAGTCACCAATGGTATTTAAAGCAAGAATATATTGTTGTTGTTGACTAAATTCGCCAATAGTAATGAAGGGGTCGGGCCTTTTTTTTTAATTGTTTTTATTATTCAAGTGGATTAAGGATTTTTCTCCCAAAGTTGGGCAGGTAACCGTAAAAAATATCACCGATTGAGGGCACTCAATTAGAGAGCTCAATTGTTGAATTTGTTCATTGTCTGTACACTGACTCACAACACTGATAATTATTCATGGTTGATTGAGTGGCAACCAGACACTTCTTGTTGTTTTCCACACCACCTTTACCGGTGGGTACGAGCGAATTGCACTGCATGAAATTTGCAGTTAAAGGGGGGCTGGGGACATAGTGTTAACCATAGGGGTGTCTGTTTCAATTTTGGACACCCTATTTCATCTGTCATTTACATGTAAAAGTGTTGTAAGTGAACAATTTGGACACTCTGTTTTGAAATTTCCATCAAATGTGAACACCCTATTTCTAAATCCTGGCTAACACCTTGACTGGGGAAGGGATTTACGGAGCGTTGATATAAATGTACACATGTAATACGTGTACATTAGTATACGCTGAATGCACGGAAAGTCAAGCAGCTGGGCTGTAAGCATTTTTTTCCCTTCGAGAATTGTCATTTTCCGGCAGCAATTTAAAAAAAATTTCTTCAAAAATCAGGGATTTTTGGGCGGTGGGCCTGCATTCCAAGTTATTAAAAAAATGCCTTAAGTAATAAAGGGCTGTGATGTTTGTCTTGTACATCTAGGAGCGAGTGCCAAGTCTACCTTCCGGTCAGTTCATTCGATCTTATTTCTCTTCATTCTCTGATGATGGGATCTCCCGCTCTGATGATGGCTATGAAGAAGATGGATGAGGTGATCATGGGTAAGGTCAAAGTTCAGGGGGTCATACATGTAGGTCATGACAAACTTTCAGAGATCTGCTCAAACACTTCAGAAAAAGCAAAAGTTGGGGAAAAATATCATATTTTGTTTATATACTTTGAGAATGCTATTGCTAGAAAAAAAAGTTATCGTTTATTTCCCTGACTGCTGCTTATATCTATGTGAAAAATTTGGTTTAAAAAGCACTGGCCAGTTTATTTTGGTTTGGACATGAGCCCAAATTTGATTCCCATATTTCAACAACAAAGATGGTTGCTCTGTTAGCATTTGATTTCAGAAACAGCATCACAAGCTGTGATCTACAAACAAGTGCCCTCAGTAGTTCATGCATAGAGTGGAGTTTGGACATAAGCCTCATTTTGATTCCCATAGAGTTATTAAGAAACAAAGATGGCTGCTCCTTGAAAAAAATGTCTTGGAGTACAATGTCACTGTACTGAACAGCATGGAATCTATGCAAAATGTTCACTGTAGTGGTCATTCTTTATATAAATCCCTTAGAACCATTCTCAATGCAACAGTATGCAACAGAGAACAAAAGAACCATTGTTCTAGCTGGTGGATCTCGTTGCATTGAGCAGCCTGCACACATTTCTGTCGTTACATCGTGTTGCATTCAGCAGGGTGAAATGACTGTAGGGGGGTTAAAGGGACAGTATCATCACGACTTTCAACAGGGCATGGAATCGGTGTCCTAGTTTAAGATGAACACAGTGACTGAAAATTACTGGCTCGTTTATGCAGCAGCAACGGTAATATGACCTTATCATGTGGGGTATTATTTTCAGTCACCGAGTTAAAACTAGCACTCCAATTCCATGCCCTGTTGATTGTGACGATACTGTCCCTTTAACGTCAATCATGGTTGTAATGTTAGTACAAATGGGAGGCAAGGCTCATGTTGGATAGAGCCACATGTTTGTTATAGCAGTGTTGTAATGTTAGTACAAATGAGAGGCAAGGCTCATGTTGGATACAGCCACATGTTTGTTATAGCAGTGTTGTAATGTTAGTACAAATGGGAGGCAAGGCTCATGTTGGATAGAGCCACATGTTTGTTATAGCAGTGTTGTAATCTTAGTACAAATGGGAGGCAAGGCTCATGTTGGATACAGCCACATGTTTGTTATAGCAGTGTTGTAATGTTAGTACAAATGGGAGGCAAGGCTCATATTGGATACAGCCACATGTTTGTTATAGCAGTGTTGTAATGTTAGTACAAATGGGAGGCAAGGCTCATGTTGGATACAGCCACATGTTTGTTATAGCAGTGTTGTAATGTTAGTACAAATGGGAGGCAAGGCTCATGTTGGATAGAGCCACATGTTTGTTATAGCAGTGTTGTAATGTTAGTACAAATGGGAGGCAAGGCTCATGTTGGATACAGCCACATGTTGGATACAGCCACATGTTTGTTATAGCAGTGTTCTACTAATTTGTACACAGTTTTACCTTGAACTTCAATAAATCCTTTGAAAGTAAATTGCATCATCTTGTTCTATGGTGCAAAATTGTAATTTTTAGTTTAAAATTTTAGTTTTGAATAAACTCCATTGCAGACTGCACACTGACATTTGAACTTCATGCATCAGAAAGCATCAATAAACTTCCTGCAATGATTGTTTTACCCTCCTACTATAGAGCTGCACTTTAGTGGCAAGTAGCTATAGAGGTCAACCCTAGTCAACTGCCTGGTTTGACTGTTGACCTAAATGTGCACACAGGGGCATTTTTGACTGAATTTTACTGTCATTTTGACCACCCTGAACAATACAAGAAAATGCTTTTCATCAGTCAAAAATGGTCGACTCATTTTGACCTGTATATGTACTTACTACACTTTGATAGTATTGGACTTTTAACCAGTACGCGTCAGAGGCTGTGTATACACGCACATTTTTTTTTGGACAGCAGATCGGAGAGCGTCTAAACACGCCACAGGATTCTCGGGAATATTTGTATAGATTCCTGGTCGACGTGGCAACGAGCCATAAGCATACGGTGGAAGACGCGTTCTCCCCGGTCACGCTCTCTCTAGTGAGCACCATTGTTCGTGTTTGTGCGGTAAAAATAAACCCGCCACGGGGTTCGGAAAAACTTTTTATTCCTGGTGCGAACTGGTTAATTGTACTAGATATACCTTGACAAGTATATCAACATTTTCACTGATTTTGACTATTGCAGTCAAAGGAGGGTTAATGTACTTACTACACGTAAGGTTTGATAGTATTGGACTTTTAAGTGCACTAGATATACCTTGGCAAGTAATATTTTGACTGATTTTGACTGATTTTGTAGTAGGAGGGTTAATAACCAATGCGGCAAAAAAGAAAATCTGAAACAACAACACAGGTGGCAAATTCTTCTAAAATTATTGGTTGTATTTTTGAAATACTGGGTTTAGTTAGCCGGTTGGCAAATATCTAAACGGTTAGTGCCATTTCTGTCAGTTAACTATCCTTGAGCACATTCATTTCTGTCAGTTAACCATCCCAGTACTAGTCTAATGGAAGTTACCTTTACCAAGAGATAATTGACTTTATACCCCTATAATAATGACATTCATGGTGTTTATTTGATTACTCACCATAAATAGCAATAACACAGGCTACCGTAAGGCTCATCAACTCTTCACTAATGGCGACTATGATGGTGTGATTGAGGCGTGTGATGATGAGATTAATTCTGAGGGAGATAAGATTGGTGAGGCTCTACTCCTTAGAGCTACATTCTACCTCCTGAAGGGACAGTCAGCCGAGGCTAGACCAGATCTAGACAAACTTATTGATATGGATAATGGCAGTAAAAAGGTATGTTTAATAATTGAGCTGATCAGAAAATTTACTCTGTCCTTTTAAAGTATTTCCAAAGTCCATAGTATTAGCCAGAGGGGTGTCTGGGTGTCTTTTAGACACCCTTTTTCAATTTTGGATACCCTATTTCATCTGTCATTTACATGTTTTGAAATTTCCAGCAAATTTGGACACCCTATTTCTAAATCCTGGCTTAGGGACCCTCGCCAATCTCGCCTGCAAAAACCACTAGGTCATTCTCCCAGTATTATCGTGAGACTTGCCTGGAAAGCAGCGATGAAGCTGCAGTCCTCTAAAAAACTGCCATTGTTAACTCCCTAATCCATTGACAAAAGAGTGTTCTTGTGCGGCATAGACCTTTTGAATTGCCAATTAAGCCTTTCCATTGTGTGGACAGATTAACATTGGGCCATTAGCCCAGTCAGACAAAACGGTCACATCAAACTAGTGCTGCTGGCTTCTGTTGTTCATATTTTTCTAAAAGGTCTTGGAGGAGACTTGGAGTAAAAAATAGTGAGGGTGAGAATTTTTGCGGGTGAGAACTTAGATTGTTCCGGGTGGAGTTAGTGGTCCCTAACACCTTGCCAAAGTCGATAAAAATTATGACGATTTACCAGACAGTTGAAGAAAACACCAGTATATCAGAAAAGTTATTTCTGTTGTGATAAAGTATATGGTATATCATCATCAATTTGTCTGGTTTTTCTCTGAGTAGTTGCGAGTCAACATGCTGGTCATATGTAGTAGCACGCACATCATGTTATCAAGAAATATCTTTGTTTGGTTTTCTCTGTTTAGTTGTGAGTCAACATGCTGGTCATATGTAGTAGCACGCACATCATGTTATCAAGAAATATCTTTGTTTGGTTTCTCTGTTTAGTTGTGAGTCAACATGCTGGTCATATGTAGTAGCACGCACATCATGTTATCAAGAAATATCTTTGTTTGGTTTCTATGTGTATCTGAGAGCCAACTCACTGATCATACATGTTAGCATGTACATTGTAGATGATGTGTTCATGAAATCAATTTGTTTGGTTTCTCTGTGTATATGAAAGCCAATGTATTGGTCATACATGTTAACATACATTATATATGATGTCATTATTTATAGGTAGATGAAATTCATGCGTCAGGTGATAAACAATTGACGCAGGAATTTTATCAATCTATAAATATCGCGGCACCGATAGGTTAAGACGTCTGCACTAGTAAGCAGGAGGTTATGGGTTCGAATTCCACCCAAAGCGCATATGGAGTGTTTTTCCACAGACACTTGAAAAGCACCGAGTATACAGTGCTATACACACGTCGGTGCAGGGCAAAATTAAATCAGCTGATGTAATCATGAAATATATTTGTTTGGTTTCTCTGTTTAGTTGCGAGCCAATGCGTTGATCAAACGTGGCAGCATGCATATGCAAGAAGGGAACTCCACCGATGCGATGAATGACTTTGTTACGGCAGTTAGGATTGACCCAGATAATGCTGATATCTATCATCATAGAGGACAGGTAATATGACTTCATTCTTTCATTACAACCTTGATAGTAATGTGAATATGATGAAATGTGTTCATTAGCTGTGGGATAAAGGGCCAAAGTCATGGTACAGCCAAGCGTTTGAGAAGCCTGGCCAGGCCTAGGCTACCTGGACTCCTAATCTGTCTTTTGTGAGTCCTAATTCTGTAATACATGTAAATACAGTATCTGCCAATCAACATAACCTGGGCTTCTGGAAGGCCTATAGCCCAGCCAAGTAGAGCTCATTATAATGGTTGCAGTTGTGAACAAGACAGCTGAGGTGTCAGTCAAGTCTGTGTTAACAATAAGAGCTATTTGAGATCTATTCATTAGTAAAGGGTCTTTTGTGCTCAGCTAGAGGATTATATAGGCCTGTAGGTCTGGTCAAAGCCTGGGCCTGGCTGGGCTTCTCAAGGGCTTGGTTGTACCATGACTTTGGCCCTACTCCGTAAGTAAAGACCGTTGGCGGTGATGTGACAAAATCTCTTCTGAGTAGTAATTAGTTCTGAAATTCGCTTCCCAGTTCAGTTCATCTGAAGTATAAACTGTCTGTTATGGCCAGATGATTAACGGTTAATTCTTCTGTCCATCTTCAGCTGAATCTACTTCTTGATCGGATCGATGATGCAGCTCTGGACTTTGAGAAGTGTAACAAACTCAAGAGTGACTTTGCCTTGGCACATGCTCGGTATATATACATGTAGCTATGCTAAATATAGACTGGCACTAGTCCATCAGAGTCCTATGCAGCTACAAACAGCAATGCAACAGCTTGAAGATAGCACCAAGAAGTTTCCTACATGTGCTGAGGCCATTGCACTCTATGCCCAGGTAAGTAGGGGAAGACAGGGGTAAGGTGGGAGGGGGTGGTGGGGAGAGGAATGGGTACCAAGTGTCCTACATGTGCCGAGGCCTCTGCTCTGTATCTTGGGCGATATAACATGATATTGTACATAGCGATACCTTTTTTTTTCGATTACGATATCATGAACTTTTCAAGTTATCAAGATATTGGCAAATCGTGATGAAAAAAATTGGGATTAAAAAATATATCGCGATTAAAAAACAAAAATTGCAATTGTGATTCAAGTCATGAATTTCCCAATGTCCATAGTGCTCGAGCGAATGGTGCAGTTGTATATGTGTCTCTCAGCGTCTGCTAAGCACTGGCAATTTATTGTAACTTATTATCGTGACAGAGGGGTACATACCTGTCGTTGTCAGCCCTTTGAATGTACACAATTTTTTTTGATACTATCGAAAATCATGATATATGTTTGACGATATATCTTGGATGAAAAACAATCAATATCACCCAAGCTTATCTGTATGCCCAGGTAAGGACGGACTATGGGGGAAGGGAGGGGTTTGGTGGAAAGGAGAGGGGTTTGGTAGGGAGGGGAATGGGTACTTTCTCTTGTGTGCTGAGGCCTTTGCACTGTATGCCCAGGTAAGCAGGGGAATATGGGGGTTGTTTGAAGGGTGGTTTCAGGGTGATGGGGTTGGGAGAAAGGGGAGTGGGTACCTTAGAATCCTTAAGGAAAATAGTTTAAAAATATCACCAAGACGTTTTTTGTGTGCGTCAAACTCGTTGAGCTCTTGGCCCAGGTATGGGTGGGGCATTGGTGATGTGGTCGAGTTGGAGGGTAGATTGAAGAAAGTAAAGGATTGGAGATGACTAGTCAAGGGAAGAGGGAGTAGGGTAATGAGGTCAGGGGTTATCTGTCAGGGAGAGAGCTGCCGCGGTGGAAATGATTTCAATAGATCCTTTTTACAGAACAGCCATCTTGGTTTTGTAACACACGGGTCAATGGGAATCACATTGAAGCTTATCAAAATAGACTGGTGCCTTTCAAACTATGTTGTTGTTTTATATTAATAGTAGTCGGGACCAAAGGTACTGCCTTGAAGATTACATCATAATGAACTTAGGTCCTGCAATATGTAATTGAATAACGAGTCTTTTGGTCGTATTTTGACCTCATTTTATGTCAAATAGAATTCACAAATACTGCCCTCATTGTTGTATTTTATCCAGGCTCAGAGTGATCAAGGACAATGCTCCGTTGCAGATGAGCATTTCCAGAAAGCCATAGCGCTAGAACCAGATAACCCAACTGCTTATGTACATCGAGGGTAAATGACTTTTGTTATTTATTTATATTTTATTTTCATTTATTTTCATTTATTTTCATTTACTTTATACCCAAGGTAATAATAAATCAAATCAAATCAAATCAATAAATCAAATCAAATCAAAAAATCAAATCAAAAAATGATTCCACATGTCTTTCACATTTTTACAAAACAATTTTACATTCAATTTATTTTGATTTGTTTGTATTAGTAAGGAAATTTGATTATCAGGATGACTGGCGTTAGTCTGATAAAATATTTTGTCTCTGTCACTCAGTCAGTAGAGTATTATAATGATTTTGAGGAAAAAAAGGCTTCCCTGAGACGGTCAGTACTTTATTGGAAACTGAATAAAGTGATAGAAGGAACGATTTAGATTGTGTCTCCTCTGCTTCAGAAAAACTTTGTGTAAATGTCTTTAAAGTAATGTTTACAAAAGTTATTAAATACACTTATAAATAAATAAATAAATAAATAATTGAACCATAAATGGTTTTGAAGTAAAGCTGTCATTGAAGTTGTCATTGGTTATAATCCCATATCAGTCAATATTACTGACATTACATCCTGTTATTATTTCTTCATCTAAGTTGGAAGAAAGATTCTTTGACCTACTTTAATTGCAAGGGAGGACCTCACCAAAACATACCGCAGATGATTCAGTGACACTCCACAAATATATCACAAGCTCGCATAAATGAGTGCAGTATTCTTGACTTTCCTATGGTCGGAACTAATTTAGTATTTCTCCAAGGCCATCTACGTCGACCTCTGTGATCGATTCTAACGTTGTTCGACTCCCCGGTGAAATCGAGACAACGATTCTACAGCCTTATACTAAATCAACCTAAGTTCCACACTAACCAAAGTCACTGCAATCAATCTCTAATGCAAACTTAATGCTACACAATCGCCCGTACCGATACAACACTGATCACCGTACGATCTGCCCTGCTCGGTCGCTACTTCACTACCCGTGAAGTCAGGTCGGACATTGACGGCTATCCTGCATACAATACAAGCAAGCAACTCACCTAAGCGCGGACTGCAATCGTCTACCAAGAGTTCTGATAAGCAACTGCCTGGAGTGCTGACAACCAACTGCGTACTTGGAGTTCTGATAGGCAACTGCCAAATTGCCGCGCCGCCGGCGGCCCGGCTCGGCTCTGTTTTACTCCAAAAAACCCACGCTGCGCGCGACCCCGCCCAACCACAACGTGATTGGCCGCCGCCTCACTACCTCTGCCCAGCGACAAGAACTGCAACCCTCAATCGGTTGCCGCATGCCTAACTGCGCGCCGATTGGCTGCCTCGCCACATGCACGGTAGCTTGTCCGATCTACTTCTGCACTGAAGTTCAAAGACCTTAACAACATAATAAGGGGAGACTTGTGTCGGTCCACCCCTATCTCGTCACAATATCTTGCTTCGTGGATTTTTTTTTATTTCATAGACAAATAGAACTTCATCCAAGAATGGTAAATTTTGGTTTCCTATATAATGCACTTCTCTATTGGAATCAAAATGAGGCTGTTTTAAATAGTGTGGTGCCTTGCAAACTCATAGTGATTTATGATTAGCTGTCAGGTTACCAGACAAATATGGCCTCAATGTGATGAAGATCTATTAAAGCATGGATAAGATGACTTCCTGGCAGGCAATGATTGCTTTAAATTAAAAACAATAAAGTCATGGCAAATTGACCATGCATGTCTAGTTTACTTACACGAGGTCGATGTCAACTATACTATCCTCATACTGTCCATTTTGATGGAAATTGCCTATGCTCCTAGGAGGACGAAATTCAAGGCCTGTGAGGTGATCAGACACACTGTAAAAAATTGCTGTAATTTTGGCAGTATTTTACTGTATATATTTACAGTAGTGTATTGTATATTTATTTTACAGTACCTTACTGTAAATAATTATTGCATTAACCGAAAAAATGCAAACATTATACATTGCGGTATTATACTGTAAAATGTATTACAGTATCGTACTGTAACTACGTCATACATTGTCGACCAATGGCAATGCTGCATACATTGACACGCCCACAATTTTCGCGCTCAAAAAAGTTGACCCAACGCCATCTTCTTTCTGCAGTTTGATGTTATGATTATGATGTTGTCGGCAGCAGTGACGAATCCGTGAATTTATACATTTTGGTACATGGTACTATTACTGTATTATTCTTCTTTTTTTTCCTGTACAATCTGATAATTTACTGTTCGTTAGAACTTACTGACTGACACTCTGTTGGAAAACCATCGTATTTTTAGATTTGTTTTGATATGTGTGTGTGTGTGCAGGCTAACTGTAACGTGAAGCGTCGTCGACCCGGTTTTGTGCTAGGCCATCCCTACATAGGCCTCGTGTACTAGTACTAGTGCCCAAGGCCTAACATTGTCATTGTGTAGCGGGTTTGGGTGAACGTGTTAATGCTAGGCTTATATACAAGGTTAAAAGTTAATAGTTAATTAATAGTCCAATTCTATAGTGAAAATGACATGTTCCACTGTCAACTGTGTGAATATTCCAGTGAGTCGCTGAAGGCGTTTACAGTACACTTTGAATTTCATAGAAACGTTCCTAATTTTAATTTCCCTTGTGTTGTACCTACAATCATGCACACGTACATTCCGACATTTTCTAGCTTTTAAGTCACATGTTTATAGAGATCACAGAAAAGGGGGACTTAGGCCTACCTTGGGCACAGATACAGATCTGATATGTGAAGTGTGAATACAAATTTAAAGATTTTCATACTTTTTGTGCACATTTGAAACATCATATTCAAGTGGGGTCGAAATTGTGTGTCCATTCAAACATTGTACGAACATCTTTAGAATAAAGTCATCATTTTCTTCACATTTATCTCGGAAGCACAACAATTGGTCATTTAAGCTTCTTTCTGATTCAGTGTGTAACATTTACACAACATAACAGTACAGACCCAAGTACTAGTGAAGATTCTATAGTTAATGGTAGTGACATTTCTGATGATGAAAACTTCTTAGATAAGGATTAAGACAATATCACTTTGTACACTGTTGATCAAAAGGTTTTTCTGAAAAGCTTAGCTCAATTGTACCTGAAGTTGCAAGCAAAATTCTTACTTCCAGCATCAGTGATTCAAGATATAATTCAGGAGTTTCAAAGCATTCATGATATAGGTCAGTCCCATTTGATTTCCACATTAGAAAAGAAACTGTTGAACCTGAATGTAAGAGAAAATGAAACATCAGACATACCGGTAATAGATCAAGTGTTGAGAACAGATCTTTTGAAAGCATGTAATGCTGGTGTATTGCGATCAGATCAAACCCGTCAAACATACTTCAAAACTGAGTTCCATTTTGTAGAACCTATTGAAATCTATTTGGGACAAGATAGTGAATGTGGAAAACAGAGATTCTACCAGTACATTCCCATTGAAGCACTGTTCAAACAGAAATCTGTAATTGATCAGTACAAGGAAACCCATGCCCGTAAATCCAAGAAAAATATATTTGAAGATGTGTCAGATGGTAAATCTTTCTTAAACAATGTTCTCCTTCAGGAACATCCATCTTCTATTTCACTGATTCTTTATCAAGACTCGTTTGAAGTAGTTAATCCATTAGGATCTGGGAAGAAGAAACATAAGATACTTGCAGTATATGTTACACTTGCAGACCTTTTGCCACATAACCGATCAGGTATTGATCATATGCAGTTGGTCTTGTTCTGTAGAGAACAAGATTACAAAGCATTTGGTGGAGAGGCTGTTGTCTCTCGCCTGATTAAAGATCTTCAGTCTATAGAAAATGATGGCATTACATCTAGAGTTCTAAGGGGCACAGTTTGCACTATTGCTGGTGATAATCTAGGTTCTCATAATATAGGTGGATTCACAGAGAATTTGAGTAAGAGCAAGTACTTCTGTCGTTATTGGATTTGACATATTACCTACAACGACACAGTATAAACACCAACAATCCAGTTCCATCTATCTACGAATTAAAACAAAAATGGCCATACCTCTTTCTACCAAGATTTCTTTTGGCACATTTTAACACCTTAACTGATATTCCAATAGTTGCGTGTTTATCAGATGCCCTACAAGGGAAAGGACAGCGTGTCAAGAGCTACATGGCAAATCTGGAGCAAGGAAACAAACGGGTTCAGGCTGTGTTGGCTGATATTGACTCTGCAATCCATGTACTTGATGACGCTCAATCTGTACTGGCACCAGGGGTAATCTTGCTTATGATGGCATATTTCAGAGAGCCCATAGACTCTCTATTTCTGCTCACTGATGTAAGTAGTGTTTTATTTAAAATACATCCCAACCTACATTTTTTTGTAATTTTTTGTGAAGCCTATTCATGATTCGGGTAGCAGAGCAAACTTCTCCTGCATAAAGGCTTATAACATTGGTCTTGGTGATATGATTCCCATCTTCAGAAATTACACCTAGGTCCAATTTCATAGAGCTGCTAACTAAATTTCGCTAAGCAAAATGAGTTTACCAGCCAAAATGCCATATAGCGTATATTATTTTTAACTGGTTCCCCGCTTATTTTTGCTTAGCAACAAAATTTGTCCAGTAATATTTTCTGCTTAACACCTCTATGAAATTGGGCCCTATACATGTAATGCTTCATTGGGCCCTATACATGTAATGCTTCATTGGGCCCTATACATGTAATGCTTCATTGGGCCCTATACATGTAATGCTTCATTGGGCCCTATACATGCTTGATTGGGCCCTATACATGTAATGCTTCATTGGGCCCTATACATGTAATGCTTCATTGGGCCCTATACATGTAATGCTTCATTGGGCCCTATACATGTAATGCTTCATTAAGTTTTTCAGAATTTTTGGGGGAATTTTGGAAAAAGGTTTTCCTATAAAGATGTTTCTTTTATAACCTTGACAACATGTGCACATATGGAGTTTGTTTATTTGTTATGTCATACAAGAATAATTATAATAATAATAATAATGTGTGGACTTATATAGCGCACGTATCCACCAACTGAGTGGTGCTCAAGGCACATATAAGAAGTAAACATCACAATAAAAATTTACAGTGTTTCCATTGGCAATAACAATTGCATGATCTGTGGTGTGGCATTAGGTGATTTTTAGAGAAATATGTGTTGTCCCATTCAAATATATTCTACAAATAATGATGAAAAGCTATTTTTGTTTCTTTTTTGTTTTGATTTGATACTAGGTAACATCTACAGCCACAGAAGTAGAAATTAACCTGCCGGACACTCCAAGGCTAATAATGAAAGGTAGTGTGTATATTCAACTATTAATAGTTATTTCAGAATAAAAGTAATGTGGCTCATCAGAAAATGATGCAAGTAGGATGTAATTTGCAGGGGGATACTCGTGTTCATCGGCTCCCCAAAACCACCTGATTCGATCAAGGGGAGATGGGGATATGCTGTTTCCCTCCCGCTCCCTTGACTTAGTCATTATTATTGCATTTTACTTATAAATCTTTTTTTACACTCAACAGGCGCATCCATTTTGACTGCAGGGGACTGTTTCCTATGTATTGAAGGTGAAGTACAATGTATTTGTACTGATTTCATATCAGGACTTGGTTGCCTCATACTACATCTTCAACTTGGAGTACCAGCCAGAAGCTGCTACCACATTGGAATTCATACAAAGGTAATGTACCTGTGTGTGTGTGTGTGTGTGTGTGTACACATACATTTGTAATTGATTGGATGAGAGCCACTGCTGACCAAAAGGTCTGAAATTAGGATCAATATTTTAGAGGATATGTGGAAATGCTGGCCTATTCCACCTTTTATTTATTTATTTATTTATTTCTTATTTATCCTGTGGAAACCATTCAGTGTAATCACTGTTTTTCAAGGGTGCCCACAGGTGAAGAGAAGACAGTGAAGAAATGTTCAGTTTTAGATGTGGGAGGAAAGCCCTGGAAGGGGAAACCCAATTCACATGCAAGGCTCTGGTCCGGGTTCGAACCACAGCCAACCTGATCCCTAGATGAATAACTTTGGGGACCAGATCAAAGAGCAAAAACAGGTAGACATGAAAAGTTCTGAATTCAGACAAAAGTCTGAGAAATATTACCCCTGTAATTGTCTACGAGGATTGCCATGAAAATGTTCGACTGAAAAGTCTAGCTATATAGCTAGACAAAATGGACATGTGACAATCCTTATCTACAATGTTCACAAATGTGAAGATAAAAATCATACACTGACACTTGCTTTAATGTTCTTCCAGCTTACTCCAACCAAAGTTCAGACAGTTGTCTGAACTTTTGGTCACAAAAAGCCATCAAAGAGTCCACAGTCAATTAAGGGGACAGGGGATTGAGGGGAACTGCTACAATAATTGTATGTTGTAAAATAACTAACCATATTTTCACCCTTCTACAGATGCTTGATGGGGATAAATCCCAAGAGTGGAACCAAATATACAACGAAGCTGGTCAAAAGTAAGCGCTCAGGCAGGGAAGTGCAGCGCAAAAGGGAGCAATGCAATGCCAATATTGCTACATTTGTGAGGAAGCTGGCCGACTTTGAGTGGACATAACTACATGGCACAGTTCATATAATTAGCTATTAGGCATATTGATGTCGTACGAGAAGTCTCTACTACAACACTGATTACTGTCTGGGGTGCTGCTTTTGCAAAATAGAATAGGATAGGGTGTTTTACAAAGCCATGAGTGAAAGGAGCCAGCATTTTTTGGTATACAAACTCAGCTTTGGTGCATGGGCGTCGTTCATCACTTGCCAACATAGCCCAATTTCATAGAGCTCTTCAGCACAAAAAATGTTCTAAGGTTAGCAGAATAGGGTTACCAGCCAAAATTCCACGTACTGTATTTTGCTTAGCAACATAGTTTGTCCAGCAATATTTTCTGCTTAACAGTTCTTTGAAATTGGGCCCAGAAGTGTGCATTTTGAATACATTGTGCTTAGTATTTTTTTTGAAATAGCCTCTTTAGCATTGCTTCATTTTATAAATATTTTGATGAATGTCGGTTGGTAAGTTAAAAAAAGGTTCAAAATTACTTCAGGGTGACAAAGTTTGGTAACTGATTTTTTTAAAAGATTATCAGGAGACTGAGCTTGTGTGGTCCATGGCAAGAGCTTGGTAACCACATATTAAATGTATAATAAAAGAGATGTTTAATATTATTCCGATTTGACAATTCTTGCTACTTTTTGATATTCAGAGAGTATTAAGTTCAGAATTGTTCACAATTTACAAAAAGAGACATAAAAACTAAGGACAGAGAAGGGGGATTACTGGGCATTGGGTCTTCCAACCTGAAGTTACAGGTACACTCTCGTCATCTTCCAACTAAACTCAAATCTTGCCATAATATAACTAGATTTAAGTCGTTGCTTAAAACTCATCTTATGTCACAATTCTTCAAAGATGATGTATATTTGTAATTGCATTGTAGGTACATGTATCTCAGTACATTTTTTTTTTCTCCTAAGCTATCATTGTAGATTGTTTGTATTCATGTTTTTCTTTGTTTCCGCGCCTTGAGCGCCCAGCAGGGTGGATATGTGCGCGCTACATTATTATTATTATTATTATGGTTGGTCAGTTGAAAATTGAAAAGTTGAACGAGCTACTCAGCTCAATTTCTAAATTTGGGCGTGTGCAATCAACCCACAAAATGTATTGTTCACTTGCTGCATGCATGCATGCTACATGCAGCGAGCGCCATAAACTTGTTCTTATGCATAAATATTGAGCTACACACAGTCTGTTTTTTAGTCCAGGTATATGGGTCGATTGCGAGCTCCCAAATTTTGAAATTAAGTCGAGTAGTTCATAAAAGTATTTTCAACTGACCAACTGCGGCGAGAGTGTACCTTTAAACATTTACTGGACACATGGAAGTGTACTCTTGTGGAATACAACAATATTATTATAGCATTTTACCTGCATTGTTTATGACTTAAGTAAGACTAATTTGCGGTGACACCATGTGAAATTCTCAATTGAGTAGTAATTAGTTCTGAAAAGAACTGGAGGTATAACTCGGTGTGCTCTGATCGTCTGAAACGTCGAGTTGTACCTCCAGTTCTTTTCAGAACTAATTACTACTCAATTGAGAATTTCACATGGTGTCACCGCAATTAGTCTTACTTAACCTTCCTCATGCAAAGCTATAAGTCTTACTTGTTTATGACTTAATATAAACAGATTGAGAATTGTTTTTTTTGTGACAAGGTTTGATTTACTGAAATATTGTACAGGTATACTAAATTTATCAGTGGAGCGTTATATTTCTTGTTCACAAAGCACAACCTCACTTTGTGGTTTTGGGTGGATGTGGGGAAGGACTGCTAGTTGCAAGATGTGGCTAAATTAAACACTTTTAGTAAAAAGAAGTGATGTATAGAAACCTTTATTATAGTGCTAATTGGGTCTGTCCACACTAATGGGGCCAGAATGTGTGACATTTTAATAAAAAACAGGATGTGAAAGAAAATGTTTGTGCACATTCCAATTTACCGACCACGTAAAGATTGTGCCTATCAAAATGTAAGAACAATATGTCCTAACATGAACAGACATTTTGTCACAAAATTTCTGTCCATGTTAGCAACAAACATTCAAGCTGTCTTAAAACCCTAAAGATTGCCTTAGTGTTTGCTCATAGCCATTCAAACAGGCCTGTGGGTGTAAATGAACAAACATATTTTTATTAAAAAATTCCAGATATAATTAGAAAAAATGATATTGTTTGGTAAGCATCATTCATTCATTCGGCTTCGAAGCAGGCCACCATAACTACGAGTATAAGCTGATAAATTTAAAAAGAAAAAAAGAACAAAATATTCCTTTATTGTATTCTCCCTGTCAAAGTAAAGATATAACAATTCATATGGCCCCATTAGTGTGGACAGAGTCAGACCCAAGTATGTTAACCAGTTTTCATAAATGTTTTATTAGTTTTTCAACTTTCATAATTAAGAAAATGTTTTCAGTTTTATGCAATAAAACATTTTGAAATGTTGAACAGTTTTTATTTGTGCAATTTTTTAAAATTTAAATATTACTATAATTAGTTCATTAAATTACTGTAAATTATTTGTTATTACTGTAATTTAATTTACAGTAACAATGGCACTGCTGCTCAAAATTTACAGTGCTTTACTGCATGC
Organism: Zoroaster sp. YZ-2022; assembly: GCA_029582265.1. NCBI lineage: Eukaryota > Metazoa > Echinodermata > Asteroidea > Forcipulatida > Zoroasteridae > Zoroaster > Zoroaster sp. YZ-2022. The sequence goes on along the minus strand of CM055816.1, from coordinate 24,317,815 downwards.
ATTTTACAGTATCTGTGCTCTTCCTGTTAAAAAATACAGTAATATACTGTTTTACTGCGATGCAGTATATTGTTTGTTGCTGTAAGATTTAGAGTAAGTTACTGGCAACCAGCTGCCGCCAGTAACTTACTGTAATTTTTACAGTAATTTATTTACAGTTATTAATGTAAAATTTTACAGTAAGTTACTGGCAACTCAGCTGCCAGTAACTTACTGTAATTACAGGCAATATTTTACAGTGCATTGTTAAATTAAAACAATTGTTAAATTAAAACACCACAGGATTTACATATGAATGTGGCAGGACTCTGTTCCTAAACCTAAGGTTATTGACATTGGGGTTAAGTATGGTCGCCGGCTTTATTATTTTAAGGACTATGTCAGAATAACTGATATGATGGGTCTTATCACTAACCATTCTCAAATTCAACAAGATCTCTTGTCAACCGAATCCTTCCATCCTATAGGTGTAACAGACCTTTAATTAATCAACCGCAGCCATCTTTGCTTTCCTGTACACAAGTCTATGAGAATCAGAATGAGGCACATGTACAACTGAAACAGTAGACAGGTTCCTTACAATGTGATGGTTCTAATCATAACGATATCTCTACCGTCCGTAGATAGGGAACGTGACTATAGCCCCAGTCACACATTCATGATTTTTGCCCCAAATTCCCACGTATAGTGCCGATCCGATACTGCCACGGTTGCTCCCGATTATTAGCAAAAATTAGCATGAATCGGCTTCACTTGCGATCCCCTCACGAGTACTCATGACTGTTGTAAGTCAATGCTAAGAATGCACGATGTTATCCAAGCCGATTTATCCCGAATGCGTCACGAATTACCACGACTACAGCACGACTTCTCACGACAGCGTTACGGTTTACCCCCAACGTCCGCAAGACTGCAATAAGAAGGCCTATCGGGCAGCCAAGATTACATTCCGCTTCTGCGTTTATACAGTATTGGCCGGTAATCGTAGTGGAAACGTGAGAGGTCGTAGTAGTTCTTACTGCAATCTAACGAAGGTCCTGATAATTCTTGTGAATTCGTGAACATTCGGCAATATTATTGGTGTACCCGCCTTAATTCTTGATTAGACCGTGATGTGATCGTAATAAATCTTGCTACATCGTATTGGAATCTTGAGCAAACCGTGGGGGAGTCGTAAGCATGGAGGAAGGAAAAGAAGTCTTTTCCTTCCTCCATGTCGTAAGTAACTCGTAGTGCTGTCACAGTAGTTCTTGGTGGTTCTTGAAACAACCGTACTTGCCAGGTGGCACGATTACCCCAAAAATATCCCCGAGTATCCCGACCTTGTCTACGGTGCCCGTACGGCTATTCACAATCCCCTCACGACTGGTGTAAGAATGCCTCAAGAATTCAAAAAACCGTGGGTGACTCACGATGGTTTTGAACATGTCCAAAACTATCGGGAGGCTATCAAGATGTTCCAAGAACACTCAAGATTACTCAAAAATGACCACGTTGCCAGTAGGGTCTCACCACGGATATACCACAGATATCCCCGATTTACCAACTCGTGGGAATTCCGGGCAAAATCGTGAATGTGTGACTGGGGCTTAAGGTAGACGTGTGTGAGGAACAAACAATACACAATGGGTAATTATTATTCCATTGGTGTAAAACGATAATGTAATACAGGGGTGGATCCTGGGTGTAGATAAAGGGGCGGGGTTATACTGCCAAACAAGGGGGCTAACTAATAACGTATGATAAATTGATGTGCAAAGGGTGCAATTCTTCATTTTCATCGTCATACGAGTAGATTTATACGCTATTACGTGCGTTCTTTCTCCAACGCTGAATCAACCCACCTCAATCCCACCCCAATCCCACCTCCGCCTCCACCTCAATCCACCTCAATCCATGGTATAATGCTGTTCACATACTACTTTGTAGTGTTTTTTATTTATTTATTATTATTTTATATTCCTTAAGGGAGGTAGAAAGGGGAGGGACAACAACGTACGAAGACAGACAAAAGAACGACTGTACATGAAGCTATTCAAGTATGATTTGTTAAATATAATTTTAACACCAACAGCAATCTTTTACATCAATATATTTTACAGATGGTTTTTAAATTGGTTTTAAATTAGAAAACATTTATTGAGTCTTTACTCATTGAGTCTTTACTCATTGAGTCTTTACTCATTGAGTCTTTACTCATTGAGTCTTTACTCATTGAGTCTTTACTCATTCAATCTTTACTCAATATATTTTACAGATGGTTTTTAAATTGATGAAGAAAGAGATGTAACATGCTGATGTTCAACTGGCAAAGAGGCACATCCACCAGATGAAAAAGTGGCAGGACAATGTGAACCAGCTGGCAAGCTGGAAGATGAAGAAGGGGATGTTACATGCTCATTTGCTCATTTCGCTTCTCATTTGCTCATTTGCTCATTTCGCTGCTCATTTGCTCATTTCGCTGCTCATTTGCTCATTTGCTCATTTCGCTGCTCATTTGCTCATTTCGCTGCTCATTTGCTCATTTGCTCATTTCGCTGCTCATTTGCTCATTTTGCTTGCAAATGAGCAGCGAAATGAGTAGTTATTTTGAGTTATAATAATTTTGAGTTTTCTTTTATAATAGTGATTTGTATCGGTAATCCATTCATTGTTACGTGAATTTAAAAAAAAAGTGAATAAAAAAATAATAAAAAGAGTTGAATGTGTTCTTTTGTGTTTATATTTTTGTGTCATTATGTCTCAACTTGCCCGAAATCATCAATATGCATGCTGCGCTTGCGCACTACTCCCTCCACCACACAAACTGCACACCTCCACCTTTAAATTCATCTTAACTTACCCGAAATCATCAATATGTATGCTGCGCTTGCGCACTACTCCCTCTGCGCACTACTCCCTCCACCACACAAACTGCACACCTCCACCCGAAATCGGGGAGGAGGATTGCCATAAAAAATGTTTTTGATGATTTTGTGTGCAATTTGTGTGGAGGGAGTGTCTCACGCGCGCGCGCCCGCGCGCGCCCAGACGTGTCTCACGCGCGGTGTTAGTGCGCAATGGGCGACGATTTTGCACTTTGTACGTGCAACATCACACTATGGATTGTGGAGGAGGTGGAGGTGGGATTGAGGTGGGAAAAATCCCACCTCAATCCCACCTCAATCCCACCTCCACCTCCTCCACAATCCATAGTGTGATGCTGCATTTACAGTACACGCAACGAAATTCCAAGTTCCTGAGCAGTTCATTGAAGCGGAAATATAATCCAAAACACTTCGTCCCATGTGCTCGGTATGAACGAGTGAGATGTGTAAATCTATCGTGTTACATTTATTGCAAGGAGTGTAGACTCTTAATCCCTGTAAAATTTAGTGTGAGTTGACTTTCTTTTAATTCTGTTATATTCCTTAAAATTCACTTGACTATCTATTGATTTCCCTAGTCCTATACATCCCTCATCATTTCCTCTCCCGACTCAATGAGTAAAGACTCAATGAGTAAAGAGACTCAATGAGTAAAGATTCAATGAGTAAAGAGACTCAATGAGTAAAGACTCAATGAGTAAAGACTCAATGAGTAAAGACTCAATGAGTAAAGACTCAATGAGTAAAGATTCAATGAGTAAAGACTCAATGAGTAAAGATTCAATGAGTAAAGAGACTCAATGAGTAAAGACTCAATGAGTAAAGACTCAATGAGTAAAGATTCAATGAGTAAAGAGACTCAATGAGTAAAGATTCAATGAGTAAAGACTCAATGAGTAAAGACTCAATGAGTAAAGACTCAATGAGTAAAGACTCAATGAGTAAAGACTCAATGAGTAAAGGCTCAATGAGTAAAGACTCAATAAATGTTTTCTAATTTAAAACCAATTTAAAAACCATCTGTAAAATATATTGATGTAAAAGATTGCTGTTGGTGTTAAAAACAATTATGGTGCTCCCACCACCACATTGCTCAATCCCACCTCAGTTTGTCTGCAGTTTGTCTGAGATGTGTAAATCTATCGTGTTACATTTATTGCAAGGAGTGTAGACTCTTAATCCCTGTAAAATTCAGTGTGGGTTGACTTTCTTTTAATTCTGTTATATTCCTTATAATTCACTTGACTATCTATTGATTTCCCTAGTCCTATACATCCCTCATCATTTCCTCTCCCGACTCAATGAGTAAAGACTCAATGAGTAAAGAGACTCAATGAGTAAAGACTCAATGAGTAAAGACTCAATGAGTAAAGACTCAATGAGTAAAGACTCAATGAGTAAAGACTCAATGAGTAAAGATTCAATGAGTAAAGAGACTCAATGAGTAAAGACTCAATGAGTAAAGACTCAATGAGTAAAGACTCAATGAGTAAAGATTCAATGAGTAAAGACTCAATGAGTAAATACTCAATGAGTAAAGACTCAATGAGTAAAGACTCAATGAGTAAAGACTCAATAAATGTTTTCTAATTTAAAACCAATTTAAAAACCATCTGTAAAATATATTGATGTAAAAGATTGCTGTTGGTGTTAAAATTATATTTAACAAATCATACTTGAATAGCTTCATGTACAGTCGTTCTTTTGTCTGTCTTCGTACGTTGTTGTCCCTCCCCTTTCTACCTCCCTTAAGGAATATAAAATAATAATAAATAAATAAAAAACACTACAAAAGGTATGAGAACAAGCGTTATTCTTTTTCAAGCAAGCAAATAACTGTACTTTTTAATTCAACTTCAACTGATCACGTACATTCAATTTGAATTGTTTTAACATGTTCAAAGTTTTAACAACAAACTTAAAGACTGAAAACTTTTAATGTATGGAAATTTCTCAAAATGTTTTTCTCAACATTGTAACTTATAAAACAACTATTTTTTTATTCAAAGGGGGTCCACGTTCATACTAAACTTGATTTCAAATTAACAATTAAATCATTAAATTATTTGTGAGGGAAGTTTTTGGGAATTTGTTCCCAGTCTCTCAATTCGGGATCCGCATTTATTCGTATACGTTCCACTTCAATAATTTTAATTTCCCGATTCTCTCTTACATACTGGTAAAAGGCAAAGAGAGTGGCCATACTGGTGAACATATACAAGGGTGTTGCTCAATCAAGTTCAGTCTGCCTTTGTGTGGAGGGAGTAAGTATTTTGTGTGCAGTTTGTGTGGAGGGAGTAAGTATTTTGTGTGCAGTTTGTGTGGAGGGAGTAAGTATTTTGTGTGCAGTTTGGTCTCCACGCGCGCGCCCAGACGTGTCTCACGCGCGCGCGCCCAGACGTACGTGTCTCAACCTACTTAAAATTTCAATCATGTCTGCATGTGTGGAGCATCACACTATGGATTGTGGTGGATTGAGGTGGTGGCGGAGGTGATTTTTCATAGGTTGAACAGGACAAAGCTTGATGTTTTTTGTGTTTCTTTTCATGCCGCTTTAGGTTGTCGGTGCGCGTGAATGTTTTTTCACAGTGTGAACAGGACAAAGCTTGATGTTTTTTGTGTTTCTTTTCATGCCGCTTTAGGCTGTCTGTGCGCGTAAATGTTTTTTCACAGTGTGAACACTGGAAAAGATTATTGGTGGAAACATCATTCTGCAAGAAAAAAAATAATAATAATAAATAGTCAAAAATAGTACCGGGCCTTGTATAAAACATTTTTGATAATTTAAGTTTTACAAAAGATCAATTCAGGATCCGCATTTATTCGTATACGTTCCACTTCAATAATTTTAATTTCCCGATTCTCTCTTACATACTGGTAAAAGGCAAAGAGAGTGGCCATACTGGTGAAAATATACAAGGGTGTTGCTCAATCAAGTTCAGTCTGCCTTTGTGTGGAGGGAGTAAGTATTTTGTGTGCAGTTTGTGTGGAGGGAGTAAGTATTTTGTGTGCAGTTTGGTCTCCACGCGCGCGCCCAGACGTGCCTGGTTCACAGTGTCCTGCCACTTTGTCATCTGGTGGATGTGCCTCTTTGCCAGTTGGACATGAGCATGTAACATCCCCTTCTTCATATTCCAGCTTGCCAGCTGGTTCACAGTGTCCTGCCACTTTTTCATCTGGTGGATGTGCCTCTTTGCCAGTTGAGCATCAGCATGTTACATCTCTTTCTTCATCGTCCAGCTTGCCTGGTTCACAGTGTCCTTCCACTTTGTCATCTGGTGGATGTGCCTCTTTGCCAGTTGGACATGAGCATGTAACATCCCCTTCTTCATCTTCCAGCTTGCCAGCTGGTTCACAGTGTCCTGCCACTTTTTCATCTGGTGGATGTGCCTCTTTGCCAGTTGAACATGGGCATATAACATCTCTTTCTTCTTCGTCCAGCTTGCCAGCTGGTTCACAGTGTCCACATCCCACCTTATATTGTAATGATTTTTCATCATCTGCTGATGGGTTGACAAACTTGTCATCTGGTGATAATATCTATGTTGCAGTTAGCCATTCACATGATATTGAGTCAATAGTCACATTGTCAGCTGGTTTGTCTTGTCCTGTGCCTTGCCCTGTGCAGCCAAGTGATTTTCAAGTTGATGGTGAGTCAAGACCACTCTCTCCAAATGGAGTTTAAAAACACAAGAGCAAAAATGCTGTAGTTAAGCACAACAGGAATAGAGGAAAAGCTTACACAACTGAAAAATCAAACAAAGTCGTACCGTCAAAACATGGTAAATTAGGAAAGAGTAACTGCAGGTATTGTCAGAAAAGGGGCCTGGATTGTCTAAAGATTAGCATGGAGCAGCGTTACCAAATCAGGGAAGCATACTACAACATGGCTGATTTACAGAAACAACGAGAATGGCTTACAAGACATGTATCTGTTAACAAGGATACTGAACAGCAAAATAAGTATTCCTATTATCTGCCGCAACTAAGTGATGACGCCCAGAAATGGCAGGTATGTCGGCATTTATTTACAGGTACCATTGGTATTTCTTTCTGCCAAGTGCGCACTACTTTGAGTAAGCTTAACATGTTTGGTATACTAGAAGGGGAGAAACGTGGTGGACGACAGAAGGTCGACAAGGACAAATCACTGAGAGGGCAGGTGAAAACTCATATCAATAAATTTCCAAGGATGGAGTCACATTACTGTAGGGCTAACTCCAAATTCCAGTATCTGTCTCCTGACCTGAACTTCACAATAATATGTACAAAAAAGATCATCCAAATGGGGCATCCATGTCTTTCTATAAGAAGGTTTTCAAATCCTTTAATCTTAAATTCCATCATGCCAAAAAAGATGTGTGCAGCTTATGTGACACTTTTCATCGTTCTAGTGATGAACATAAGAAGGAACTAAAAGAAAACTTTGACAGACATGTGCTGGAGAAAGAGAAATCCCGTGAACTGAAAAGTGCCGCAAAAGTAAAAGCATCCACTGACAAGAAGTATCGAGCTGCTGTCTTTGACCTTCAACAGGTCATATACCTGCCAAAGTCTGCCCGTTCAGAGCTTTTTTATAAGCGCCGTCTTTCATGCTTTAACTTTACCATATTCGAGTTGGCCAGTAAGGATGGTTTTTGCTTTGTATCACACGAAGGTCGAACAGGGCGTGGTGCTTCTGAAATAGCCTCATATCTTCACCAATACCTTTCGAAGGTTGATGAGCAAGGTTGTGAAAAAGTGGACTTATACTCTGATGGCTGTGTTGGCCAAAATAAGAACTCAATCGTACCGTCTATGATGCTGTACTTTGTTGAAAGGTCACAAGCTGTTCAAGAAATCACATTGAACTTCTTTGAAACAAACCACGGTCAGTCAGAAGGGGATGCAATTCACAGTACTATTGAGAGGCAAATGAAGAAGATTGGTGAAATGTTTGTACCCTCACAGCTTGTTACACTCATCAAGATGGCTCGCAAAGTTCCCAAATCATATAATGTAACTACAGTTCTGTCATCAGACATATTAGATTGGAAGACATATAGCCAAAGCCGGGGATTGTTGAGAGTGCGCTCTTCAGAAGCAGGCACAAAGGTTGACTGGAAAAAGTTCATGCAGATCAGAGTAAGCAAAAATGATGCCAACACAATAAAGTTCAAGTATTCACATGCAGATGATGACTTTGAAGTACTCAAAATTGATGGCACACGTAGATACTCTGATCAAGCCCAGCTTCCAGAACCACAACCCTGTTACCCTTCAGGTGTTCATACTATTGCACAGGCAAAGTATGATGACTTGCTTAGCTTGTGTACCGGTCCAACTCCTGTTGTAGCACACCCTGATTATCAGGCCTTTTACAGGCAACTTAGTCACTAAATTGTAAATTCTGTACAATTAATTAACTTCCAACATGGCCTGTTTAAATGTTTTCTTGCTTCTTTTTACTTTGTAATTCAGGGAGAGTAAATGACGCTAAATTAAAAGTAATATTTTCTTTGAAAAAACTTTAAAAAAATGCCAGGCTTAGGATTTCATTTCATATATCATGTTTACTATTCACATCGCTGTAGTGAAAGGAAAACTACACCTTTGAGCTCGAGGAACAGTTTAAGTCACAAACTGAAAAATACTGATTGAAAGTTACATATCTTATAAGAAGCTGCTCCTTTTTGTATGTGGATAATTAGCTCTTTTATAAGGTGCTTGAAATCTAGCAGAGACTCACACTCTTCAACGGTTATTTATCTGAAGTGATAAATATATTGTTCATCCCAATAAATGTATAACTTATAAGAAGCTGCTCTTTTTTATGTGAGTAATTAGCTCTTTTATAAGAGATGTTACTGTAGGTGCTTGAAATCTAGCAGAGACTCACACTCTTCAACGGTTATTTATCTGAAGTGATAAACATATTGTTCATCCCAATAAATGTATAACTTATAAGAAGCTGCTCTTTTTTATGTGAGTAATTAGCTCTTTTATAAGAGATGTTACTGTAGGTGCTTGAAATCTAGCAGAGACTCACACTCTTCAACGGTTATTTATCTGAAGTGATAAACATATTGTTTATCCCAATAAATGTATAACTTATAAGAAGGTTCTCCTGTTGTTATGTGGATAATTAGCTCTTTTATAAGGTGCTTGAAATCTAGCAGAGACTCACACTCTTCAACGGTTAATTATCTGAAGTGATAAACATATTGTTCATCCCAATAAATGTATAACTTATAAGAAGCTGCTCTTTTTTATGTGAGTAATTAGCTCTTTATAAGGTGCTTGAAATCGAGCAGAGACTCACACTCTTCAACAGTTATTTATCTGAAGTGATAAACATATTGTTCATCCCAATAAATGTATAACTTATAAGAAGCTGCTCTTTTTTATGTCAGTAATTAGCTCTTTTATAAGAGATGTTACTGTAGGTGCTTGAAATCTAGCAGAGACTCACACTCTTCAACGGTTATTTATCTGAAGTGATAAACATATTGTTTATCCCAATAAATGTATAACTTATAAGAAGCTGCTCCTTTTTGTATGTGGATAATTAGCTCTTTTATAAGGTGCTTGAAATCTAGCAGAGACTCACACTCTTCAACGGTGTTTATCTGAAGTGATAAATATATTGTTCATCCCAATAAATATATAACTTATAAGAAGCTGCTCTTTTTTATGTGAGTAATTAGCTATTTTATAAGGTGCTTGAAATCTAGCAGAGACTCACACTCTGCAACGGTTCATTATCTGAAGTGATAAACATAGTGATCATCCCATTAAAACTATGTGTTTAGATCTTTCTAAGTAAGACTTGACTTTCACATGGTGTCACTGCAAACTGTTCTTACCTACATGTAGATCTTTCTATGCAATAAGCTGTAAATGATAAACATTCTTTTTAAATTGTACATTATTACATTGTTCATAATTAAATTGCAAAAATGTTTCAGTTATTTATATAAAATAAATAAAAAGTGAACAATATTTGGACAACTTCATTACCAGGAGAACCCAAAATGAATGTTTAATGAAATATTAAAATGTTGAGTATTTAAAGGGACAGTATCGTCACGATCAGAGCAGACTTGAACATGGCATGGAATCTGTGTCCTAGCTTAAGATGAACACAGTGAATGAAAATTACTGGCTCATTTATGCAGCAGCAATGGTAATATGACCTTATCATGTGGGGTATTATTGTCAGTCACTGAGTTAATCTAAAACTAGCACTGCGATTCCATGCCCAGTTGTTTAATTGTGACAATATTATCCCTGTATTAAATGAAATTATAAAATATTGAATGTTTAATAAAATCAAACATTTTTCAATGTTTAATTAATTATTAAAATGTTGAATGTTTGATGAAATTAGGAAGCGGTTGAAGAATGAATTGCGGTTGTATTTTAAATATATATATAATAAAAAGAAGGATCTCAACGGAAGAGCTTTCTATAATCTGAACTATTTGCCCAAGGTTAAATTTTTTTATTAGGTGTTCGTTTAATTTTTTGAAGGATTTGTCTGGTGAAATTAGGTTTTTCCGGTGTTGTTATGGGAGACTGTGCCAGGCTCGTAGCCAGAGATTTTTCATGGGGGTGGGGTGTAGAGATGGCAATTACAATTGTGAGCTAATCTCCTTTTCTTTGGTTATTTCTTCGGCATGAGGGGGGGGGGTGGTTGAAGCCTGTTTGTTATTTTTTTCGGCATGGGGTTGAACCCCCTCCCGTCGCTACACCTGGTCTGTGAATATCGTCACCAACGTCAACAATGTAACCATCATCCATTCCTTGCCCAATATTTAAAAAACAAAATCGTGAAAATTACAAAAACACCATTGGTCTTAATGCGTCGTCCGATTAGTAGATTTAAGTAACACTATGTAGTGGTAATACTAGTTGTGGGTGCGCACTCGTCGTATTTCGTGTTGATTTCGTTTTCACGAAGTAACACTGAAGTACTTTGTGCGCGCACTCTACGTATTTCGTGTTGATTTCGTTTTCACGAACTAACACTGAAGTACTGTGTGCGCGCACTCTACGTATTTCGTGTTGATTTCATTTTCACGAAGTAACACTCTTCTTTATTGTTTAATTACTTCTTAATTAATGAATCCGTGGAAAAATAAATAACACATTCACAACATTTAAATATAGGACCTTGCACAAATAAAAAAAAAGTTTCCAGTACACATGTTATCTGCGGGATAAATGCATGTCAAACTTATAAACGCATTTATCTTCTAATCATAATCATGCGCTGTGGGAACATGAGTGTTACTTCGTGGTGTCGGTGACGATACAGTGCTATACACACGTCGGTGTAAGGCAAAATTAAATCAATTAATTATTATTTCGTTCATATCATACTGCATTTAGTTCTATTTCGTTTTTCGGCATTCATAACTTCAACTATGTCATCCTAAAATTTAATGTTTCGTATCTTTTCGCGATTGATGCATTCAAATTAACAATCATCGATGCGCAAAGGATTTTGTAGAAGTTTGTTATTTTCGCTTTCGTTAATGGGCAATCAATTCCAACGCGGCCTTGGCAAATTTCAGTGAGTTTTTCCATGATTTTTGTTGTGAGTTAAGAAAGTCACTTCTGCTTTTGTTTCGCTATCCAATATCTGGATTTGTATTCCTATGTCAATTTGTTTTAAAGTAACGAACAAGAATCTGCTTATCCCTATGGGGTCATCTTGCATAATAGATTTGTTACCGTTCACTGTGCACGTACGGCTGGTACCAGCTCTAACCACGTACAGACTGAGCAGCGTAATCTGTAGAAAACATCAAGTTTTAGTTTGTTTTGCAATATAACACAAAGAAAACCATGGATCTAAGGTATTTACATCTTTTCGTTAAGAAGTGCATTCATTTGTTGATACTTATTGGTAATATCGGCCTTACAGAGTACGTACATGGGTGGCGAATAAGCGCCGGCCGCACTTCTGTTTGTTTACACAGTGATGAATAAGAAAGTATAGGCATATACGCTGTGCGTGCGTTGAAGTGACAGGCGACCACGCGGCATTTGATTTTTTACATAGTGACGAATAAGTTCAAGCCATCGTTACACATAGATAATCAACATTTTAAACAAAGCAAACACAGCAAAGTACCAACACTCTAAAAACTAAATTGTTGAATCAACCTGTTAAGAGTTCGGTGAGTGACAACACTTTATAAAGTCAAATGCAACTCAAAGAAAGTGTTGAATTAACACGGAGTCAAGTTAAGTCTAACTTTATTAATGTTAATTCAACACTTTTTAAAAGTTAAATCCAACTTTATGAAGAGTTGTCACTGACTGAACTCTTTAAAATGTTGATTCAACACTTTAGTTTTAAGAGTGAACCAGGTACTTATTAACACATTAACAAAGCCAAGAAACTATCAGCGAATTGTGTCCGACTTAAAACATGCTGGACGGTAAAGGCCCGCGTGCGTGCCACATTTTTACAACAAGCCTTATAAAAGGCCCCAACGTCATCACCTGACAACGGGTCTTGTTTTGACTTGTTTTGATAACCGAGCGCACAATATTTACCAATAAAACTGATAACCTTTATTTGATATTCTACTTACTTCAGTAGTCCAAAGATAAACAAATTATTAATAATTTCCACACTTGACCTTGATTGTTTACAGTATCAAATTACAATAATGAAAACAGTCATTTCCCGAGAGTTAATCGTAATGCATTTTTCCCGGTTCGTCACTATGTAAAAAATGCGACGATTTGATATTTACAATTAATTGACAATATCATCATTTAAAAAAAATAACGGGATGAATTCATGAAAAAATATTATTTTCATAAAGTTCAAAATTTGTTTTCTTGAATAAGCCAAAGCTAACTCGTAGAGAAATGCATACTCAAAGAAAGACACGTGATACAAAGAACATTTGGACGAAAACCTTTGTACATGTTATACATCATCCCCTTCAGTGACATCTGAACTCAAGAGGGCGCTCTTACAAAAAGGCAGAATTGATACTATCAAAACGGGTTTCACTGACGCCAAACACAGTCTAGGCTGTGTGTGCTCTGTATATATAGCTTTCAAACATAAGCACTTATATAAATGAAATACAAACAATTGAAAATAAAAGCAAAATCCATCACATGTTTGTAGTTGTATGAGTGCAGTGTCAGTTTAAGTGGACTTGATATGGCTATTAGTGTATGACCAAACTTTCTCCATACAACTGTCAACAGACGCATTTTAAGTTAAAACCAAAGTTGTTGAGCTGTAATATTTTCAGGCGGTTATTTAAGGACTAGATGTCAGAATGACTGGTAAGATGGAGCTTATCCCTAACCAAGCTTAAATTCAACAAGGACTTTAACATTATAATGGATCATATTGCCCACAGTAGTAAACAAAAGAAACATAATTGTTCTAGCTGATAGATTTAGTTGCGACCAGCAGCAGCAGGCTTAACACTTTTCTGACGTGGGATTTTTGTTGCATCTATAGCAAGGCTTATTTGAACACCTTCAAACATCAATTACACATCCATATTCGTTGTAAACCTAATCTTTCCATCATATAGGTGCAGCAGGCTTTTAAGTATTATACCGCAGCCATCTTTGCTTTGTAGTACACAAGTCTATGAGAATCAGAATGAGGCACATGTACAACTGAACCAGTAGACAGGTTCCTCACAATGTGATGTTTCCAATCATAACGATACCGCCTGTAGATAGGGAACGTGACTATGGTAGACGTGTGTGAGGAACAAACAATACACAGTGGCCAATAACGGTTCCATTGGGGTAAAGCAATATTAAATGTAATAATTGGCGCCCTCACCGACGCGGCTCAGCCTATTGTACTGGATCTGGACTGTATACGACACCATCAAAGGGTACCGTTAAAGCAAATCATTGGTAGCATTTTTAAGGTTTATAGCAGGCATTCATTATTAAATCAGAAAATATGCACAAATCTTTCAAAAATGATATTTTTAAAATGAATTAATAAACATTTTCAGAAATTTCCTTCAAATTGTCCAAAATGATTTCTAATTTCTCAGAATGTCATTATTATAATATTTTTAAATCCAAATTAATGTTTCAAACCCAAATGATTTGTTTTATTCAGGTGGAGGTGGGTTGGGTCATGGGGGAGGGTTAGGACAGGGAGATCCGTTTAGGGGTGGTCATTGGAATGTTGACGATTCGGATAAACAAAATCTACAACAATGGGCAGGAGCTCAAATCTTCATGAGGGATGGGGGTATATATCCCCTAAAGATTAATTTGACTGTGGATGACCAATACAATTATCCATCGATAGAGGGCGGGCTTTTCACCTGGATCACGGTCGTCTCCTGGATCACAGTCGTCTCTGCCGAGGACGGGGAAGGGGTTAGGAAGTCATTGTGTATACGCTGTAGCTAGAGGAAGGGGAAATACGCCTTCCTATTATGCTCGCCAACCCCACCCCCGACACCCCCAAGAGATCGTAGCCGGAATCCAACACTGGTTTAACACTGCTGGTTCCAAATTGGGGCACGAAGGATATAATTATCAGACCATGTGGAAACACGTTGAAACCCCATTGGACTTTTTGAGGTGTGGCAGACATAGGAGGGCGCTTTTCAGAATGGGTAAATATTGTGTAACTGCAAGAGTTCACTCAATCTAAACAGCGCCCTCTCTTTGTGAGGAGATGGAGTGGAGAAAAGGGGTGGGCGGGGAGTGAGGATAATCCGATAAATATCAAGGGGAAATAAATACCCCAAAAATGAGTAGCTGGGACGTAGGATGCACCTTGATATTTATTTGGTAACTTGGCATTTGACCCCCTTCCTCTCCCCACCCCAGAATTCTCCCCTCCCTTCCTCCCGGACTCTGCCCATCTAACTCCCCTTCCTTCCCTTTCCCCTCCCCTTCCCCTTCCTTCCACCCCTCACCCTTCCCCTTCCTTCCCACCCCTCCCCATCCACCTCCGCCTCCCTCGCCACCCAACGCCTCTCCCTATTCAATTTAGTGAAAAATTATTCTGGTCCACTAAATTTTCGACTTAATACTGGAAATGAAAAAACAGTGTCCCTTGTAATTTTATGTTAGATGTCCCTTCAATAATGTCAGAGAGAGGTTTAGTTATCTATAGTCTCTGTAAACCTCCTGTCGCCGTTTGTCCTCATCTGTCAGGTCACGTGGTCAAGTTTAGAAGACTTCGTTTATACACAAACTCAGAAATAAAAGAAAACATTTGTATTCGGTTCCTATCACTCAGTTTATTGCACTTGATTCGAACCAGGTTTTCAACAGTATTAATTTAATTGAGGCTATCCAACATTTTTGACAATGGAGTACTCAGCATTTTCAAGATACAAATTGCCAAACACCTCCGTTATTTGAAAATGTCTGAAATTGTGGATGGCCTCTGACAGCTAATTAATAACATCAATGCGTTATGTACAGGCAATGTTCTTTTAATTACAACGATTGTTCTCAAAGATTGATATTCCGTGCTCAAAGTGAGTTTACCTGGGAAATATATTTCAATTTTAAATTGCTGTTTTAGTTTGTTAATAAGGATTAAAGAATGGTTATATAAAACTGAAATGAATTTATGACATCACGTCATATATTCATAATTATTTCATAATGGTTTCTCATTTAAAATGACATGTTTAACTTAAGTGACCAACATCGCTTGAGCATGGAATATATTAATATTTTTAATGACTTTAATTATAAAATTAAGTAAATTGTAAACAATTCAAATCCATTGTCAACAACGACGGCTTATGTTTTGTTTTCGCCGTATGTACACTCATGTGAATCAGAGAACAAAAGAGAGGTCGAAAACACATCAATTGACGGGTGCTTCGCCAAGGACATTTCAAAGTCCGCAGAATTCAACAGATTGTAATTGTTGACAAGAGACTAGGGTATATGTAAATTCTACAAATACATTCAAATATTCATTTAACAGATTTCAATAAAGATTTCTAAGAAAGACATATGTTTAAACAATTTCACAACATTTTGCCCGAGTCACTGGCTAACAATTACTGGCTTATGGAATGTAAAAGAATTGTTGTATTATTACTCTTATTTAATGTTTGTATATTATAATATAATATATATATATTTTTTTGTATTTTATTTTTTTGTACATTTGGATTATTATTATTTTTTTAGTATTTATTATTATTAATTGTTAATAAGAACATGTAATAAATAATCAACTAGTGATAGTCCTTTCAAATAAAAAAATCAGGTCGGGTTGATTCATTGTATTTATATCAGCCCTGCGAAGCAGGCTGATATATTGTAATGCTACAACTTCTTTCTTTCTTTCTTTCTTTCTTTCTTTCTTTCTTTCTTTCTTTCTTTCTTTCTTTATATCAGCCCTGCGAAGCAGGCTGATATATTGTAATGCAAAAATTCTTTCTTTCTTTCTTTATATCAGCCCTGCGAAGCAGGCTGATATATTGTAATGCTACAACTCTTTCTTTCTTTCTTTCTTTCTTTATATCAGCCCTGCGAAGCAGGCTGATATATTGTAATGCAAAAATTATTTCTTTCTTTCTTTCTTTCTTTATATCAGCCCTGCGAAGCAGGCTGATATATTGTAATGCTACAACTTCTTTCTTTCTTTCTTTCTTTCTTTCTTTCTTTCTTTCTTTCTTTCTTTCTTTCTTTCTTTCTTCGGGCAAACGGTCACGTGACCAAAATAAAAATGGCCATAACTCCTAAACTATTCGGCCGATTTTAAACAAACTAGGTCAAATTAAACCTTGATACCCGCCCTATCTAGAGATGGTCATAAAATTTGGCCAATGGTCATCTGGTGGTCAGTAGTGGTCATTTCATGAATATTTACAAAATGCTACTTCTCCCACATTCTTTAGCCGATTGCAGCCTAACTTGGTCCAATGCTTCATTGACTCGAGTACCATTTGGGGTGTACACAGATTTCGGCCAGTGGTCACTTATCGGTCAGCAGTGGTCATTTAAAAAAAAATTATAAAAGGTCTTTTTCACATTTTAAATGTATTTCATCTATCTGGGGATTTTAATAAAGTTTGGCCGATGGTCATCTAGTGGTCAGTAGTGGTCATTTAATTATGATCAATATTTACAAATAGCTTCTTCTACCACATTCTTCAGCCGATTGTAGCCTAACTTTGTCCAATGCTTCATTGTCTCGAATACACAGATTTTGGCCAGTGGTCACGTATCGGTCAGCAGTGGTCATTTTAATTTTTATAAAAAAAAATTAAAATGTCGTTTTCACATTTTCAATGTATTTCATCTATCTGGGGATTTTCATAAAGTTTGGCCGATGGTCATCTAGTGGTCAGTAGTAGTCATTTAATCAATATTTACAAAATGCTTCTTCTCCCACATTCTTTAGCCGATTGCAGCCTAACTTGGTCCAATGCTTCATTGGCTCGAATACACAGATTTTGGCCAGTGGTCACCTATTGGTCAGTAGTGGTCATTTTGTAAAAAAATATAAAAATGTCGTTTTTACATTTTAAATTTAGTTTATAGGGCTGATATTCGTGCTTCGTGAAGCACATTAGCTCTAGTTCTTTCTTTCTTCGGGCAAACGGTCACGTGACCAAAATAAAAATGGCGATAACTCCTAAACTATTCGGCCGATTTTAAACAAACTTGGTCAAATTATACCTTGATACCCGCCCTATCTAGAGATGGTCATAAAATTTGGCCAATGGTCATCTGGTGGTCAGTAGTGGTCATTTCATGAATATTTACAAAATGCTACTTCTCCCACATTCTTTAGCCGATTGCAGCCTATCTTGGTCCAATGCTTCATTGACTCGAGTACCATTTGGGGTGTACACAGATTTCGGCCAGTGGTCACTTATCGGTCAGCAGTGGTCATTTTATGAAAAAAATTTAAAAAGGTCTTTTTCACATTTTAAATGTATTTCATCTATCTGGGGATTTTAATAAAGTTTGGCCGATGGTCATCTAGTGGTCAGTAGTGGTCATTTAATTATAATCAATATTTACAAATAGCTTCTTCTACCACATTCTTCAGCCGATTGCAGCCTAACTTTGTCCAATGCTTCATTGGCTCGAATACATAGATTTTGGCCAGTGGTCACGTATCGGTCAGCAGTGGTCATTTTAATTTTTATAAAAAAAAATTAACATGTCGTTTTCACATTTTCAATGTATTTCATCTATCTGGGGATTTTCATAAAGTTTGGCCGATGGTCATCTAGTGGTCAGTAGTAGTCATTTAATCAATATTTACAAAATGCTACTTCTCCCACATTCTTTAGCCGATTGCAGCCTAACTTGGTCCAATGCTTCATTGGCTCGAATACACAGATTTTGGCCAGTGGTCACCTATTGGTCAGCAGTGGTCATTTTGTAAAAAAATATAAAAATGTCGTTTTTACATTTTAAATTTAGTTTATAGGGCTGATATTCGTGCTTCGTGAAGCACATTAGCTCTAGTTCTTTCTTTCTTTCTTTCTTTCTTTCTTTCTTTCTTTCTTTCTTTCTTCGGGCAAACGGTCACGTGACCAAAATAAAAATGGGCATAACTCCTAAACTATTTGGCCGATTTTAAACAAACTTGGTCAAATTAAACCTTGACACCTGCCCTATCTAAGGATGGTCATAAAATTTGGCCAATGGTCATCTGGTGGTCAGTAGTGGTCATTTCATGAATATTTACAAAATGCTTCTTCTCCCACATTTTGTGGCCTATTGCGGCCAAACTTGGACAGATGCACCATTACCCTGTGCTACATATGGGGTGTACACAGATTTCGGCCAGTGGTCACCTATCGGTCAGCAGTGGTCATTTTATGAAAAAATACAAAAATGTCTTATTCACATTTTAAATGTATTTCATCTATCTGGGGATTTTCATAAAGTTTGGCCGATGGTCATCTAGTGGTCAGTTGTGGTCATTTAATTATAATCAATATTTACAAATAGCTTCTTCTACCACATTCTTCAGCCGATTGCAGCCTAACTTGGTCCAATGCTTCATTGCTCGAATACACAGATTTTGGCCAGTGGTCACCTATCTGTCAGCAATGGTCATTTTTATTTTTTTTTTAAATGTCGTTTTCACATTTTCAATGTATTTCATCTATCTGGGGATTTTGATAAAGTTTGGCCGATGGTCATCTAGTGGTCAGAAGTGGTCATTTAATCAATATTTACAAAATGCTTCTTCTCCCACATTCTTTAGCCGATAACCTGACTAGGTCCAATGCTTCATTGGCTCGAATACACAGATTTTGGCCAGTGGTCACCTATTGGTCAGCAGTGGTCATTTTGTAAAAAAATATAAAAATGTCGTTTTTACATTTTAAATTTAGTTTATAGGGCTGATATTCGTGCTTCGTGAAGCACATTAGCTCTAGTTATTTATTTTCACCACATACAGCTACAACGCTGCTGCTTTCACTGTAATCTCGTTTGGGGAAAAATTACCGGCCGGCTGAACTGGGATTATTTTACCGTTCATATCCATTATGAATATGCAGGGAGGGAGATGTGATTGGAACTACCGTACCCATATTTTTTTCATTATTTAACTAATTATTGGATATAAATTACATAACAGAAGTCAAGTCAGGCCTAATCCATTAGGTTGGGCGAGGACGATCACCTTAATTAATATTTTGTTGACATGGTCTGTTATTTGTTCACGTATTAACCTTTTTCGGTAGTAAGTAAAAATCCACTAAACAAAGCTAAACACACCATTCATATCTGATTTAGACCCGTAGACTAGTTTGAAAATAACGGATGGGATGGCTTAAAGAGATTGTATACAACATTATTAGTAATATGTCTATAAATGCATCCATACTTTATAAGAATGAAGAGATATTTATACAATAAAATAACTGTGAAATAACTGTGTATCAGTTTATTCTCGTCGTTAACGAGAAAATAGTGAACATGTAATCAAATTTGTTTGCATGTATTCAAATGTAGAAAATTCATCCATTCTAAATTTGTAATACATTTCTCACGTTTTACAGAATCTCAGACGGAATAATTTCTCTAGATGTTTGATACGAGCAAATAACTTCACATAAAGTAAGTTTTTAGATTACGGATGATTAGCAAAGGTGTACACAATGATGTTTCAAAGTATCATTAGGTTAAACACCAGAGCAAGTGCAACATGTCTGGGGGGGGGGGATTATTCTCAAATACAGAGCCCCAGTCTACGGGACAGTGTTTACGATACTAATATGATTATATTTACATATATTGTGTCATTTTCAGTGTAGTGCATACATTTATAATTACAATTACATTCAGACAAACTTTAAACACCAAATATATTTTTCTATATGACCAAACAAAAATGCGCACAACTTTTCCAACGGCCAAGAAAAGCCAGTGCGGAATTTTACGAAAAACAAAAGGAATTCTTGTGTAATCGCTGAAAGGTCGAAGCCTTTTTCATGATTCCTAGCTTTGGAAACTTCATTAAGTGAACTAACAAGACAAATATCTCAAGTTCATTCAGTGTTATGTATTTCTGATGATATAATGTACCGTGACAGACATACAATTCCTTCAATTCAGTCAAGATAACTTCATATTTAAACTTCTATCTCAATGTCCAAAGTGATGAGAACATTAGTTTTTTTTTAATATACGTGTTCCAAATGATTCGCTATTTTACCGGCAAGTTCGGTACAGTTATATTTTCCTATTTAGTAAGAAATGTATCAACCTTATTGTTAGTGACATTGAAAAACCACTGACATTGTAAAAACCACTGTTAAACAGTCGATCGTAGGTGCCATTATTTTGAAGAGCAATGAATCCAGCTGCATCATCAATGCATTCATTTACTTAATTTCTCGTTATCCATATCCAATCTTTATCAATTATATAGCGATGACCAAGGCTGTTATCGTACGGTATCTCCATCCCGTACCGATTTCTGGCCAGAGAAATTCAGCATACACTGTGCATTTCATTACATATAATATACATAACACATATACATTGTACAGGACACGTACATGTACATCTATCCAACGAGTGGTCATTGTCTGTATTATTATGTACATAACACACATACATTGTACAGGACACGTACATGTACATCTATACAACGAGTGGTCATTGTCTGTATTTACATATATGTACATAACACATATACATTGTACAGGACACGTACATGTACATCTATCCAGCGAGTGATCATTGTCTGTATTTACATATATGTACATAACACATATACATTGTACAGGACACGTACATGTACATCTATCCAACGAGTGGTCATTGTCTGTATTTACATATATGTACATAACACACATACATTGTACAGGACACGTACATGTACATCTATCCAACGAGTGGTCATTGTCTGTATTTACATATATGTACATAACACACATACATTGTACAGGACACGTACATGTACATCTATCCAACGAGTGGTCATTGTCTGTATTTACATATATGTACATAACACACATACATTGTACAGGACACGTACATGTACATCTATCCAACGAGTGATCATTGTCTGTATTTACATATATGTACATAACACACATACATTGTACAGGACACGTACATGTACATCTATCCAACGAGTGATCATTGTCTGTATTTACATATATGTACATAACACACATACATTGTACAGGACACGTACATGTACATCTATCCAACGAGTGGTCATTGTCTGTATTTACATATATGTACATAACACACATACATTGTACAGGACACGTACATGTACATCTATCCAACAGTGATCATTGTCTGTATTTACATATGTACATAACACATACATTGTACAGGACACGTACATGTACATCTATCCAACGAGTGATCATTGTCTGTATTTACATCTACGTACATAACACATACATTGTACAGGACACGTACATGTACATCTATCCAATGAGTGGTCATTGTCTGTATTTACATATATGTACATAACACACATACATTGTACAGGACACGTACATGTACATCTATCCAACGAGTGATCATTGTCTGTATTTACATATATGTACATAACACACATACATTGTACAGGACACGTACATGTACATCTATCCAACGAGTGGTCATTGTCTGTATTTACATATATGTACATAAGTATACATTGTACAGGACACGTACATGTACATCTATCCAACGAGTGGTCATTGTCTGTATCTACATATATGTACATAACACACATACATTGTACAGGACACGTACATGTACATCTATCCAACGAGTGGTCATTGTCTGTATTTACATATATGTACATAACACATATACATTGTACAGGACACGTACATGTACATCTATCCAACGAGTGGTCATTGTCTGTATTTACATATATGTACATAACACACATACATTGTACAGGACACGTACATGTACATCTATCCAACGAGTGGTCATTGTCTGTATTTACATATATGTACATAACACACATACATTGTACAGGACACGTACATGTACATCTATCCAACGAGTGATCATTGTCTGTATTTACATATATGTACATAACACACATTGTACAGGACACGTACATGTACATCTATCCAACGAGTGATCATTGTCTGTATTTACATATATGTACATAACACACATACATTGTACAGGACACGTACATGTACATCTATCCAACGAGTGGTCATTGTCTGTATTTACATATATGTACATAACACATATACATTGTACAGGACACGTACATGTACATCTATCCAACGAGTGATCATTGTCTGTATTTACATATATGTACATAACACACATACATTGTACAGGACACGTACATGTACATCTATCCAACGAGTGATCATTGTCTGTATTTACATATATGTACATAACACACATACATTGTACAGGACACGTACATGTACATCTATCCAACGAGTGGTCATTGTCTGTATCTACATATATGTACATAACACATTATACATTGTACAGGACACGTACATGTACATCTATCCAACGAGTGGTCATTGTCTGTATTTACATATATGTACATAACACACATACATTGTACAGGACACGTACATGTACATCTATCCAACGAGTGATCATTGTCTGTATTTACATATATGTACATAACACACATACATTGTACAGGACACGTACATGTACATCTATCCAACGAGTGATCATTGTCTGTATTTACATATATGTACATAACACACATACATTGTACAGGACACGTACATGTACATCTATCCAACGAGTGATCATTGTCTGTATTTACATATATGTACATAACACACATACATTGTACAGGACACGTACATGTACATCTATCCAACGAGTGATCATTGTCTGTATTTACATATATGTACATAACACACATACATTGTACAGGACACGTACATGTACATCTATCCAACGAGTGGTCATTGTCTGTATTTACATATATGTACATAACACATATACATTGTACAGGACACGTACATGTACATCTATCCAACGAGTGATCATTGTCTGTATTTACATATATGTACATAACACACATACATTGTACAGGACACGTACATGTACATCTATCCAACGAGTGATCATTGTCTGTATTTACATATATGTACATAACACACATACATTGTACAGGACACGTACATGTACATCTATCCAACGAGTGGTCATTGTCTGTATCTACATATATGTACATAACACATTATACATTGTACAGGACACGTACATGTACATCTATCCAACGAGTGGTCATTGTCTGTATTTACATACATGTACATAACACATTATACATTGTACAGGACACGTACATGTACATGTATCCAACGAGTGGTCATTGTCTGCATTTACATAATTATACATGTACATACAGTGTATATACATATGGATTCATGCACTGTGGGGCAAAATTACGCAACCAAACCGTTCCGATGCGACTTGGTCAAGGCTATCAATTATATTGTTAATCTCAAGAGATTTAATTTTCCGAAATGGTGAAACAGTTTGTTAAGTCGTTATTTTTTTTTTAATATTAAAAATAAATAAATAAACTGAGCTAGCTGAGGTTTTCAAAATTAAGACCAAAATATTAAGTGTTTCCATTTATAATTATAAAAAGTAAGGTGGGTATAAATGGATACCCTTTTCAGCTCCTGTTATTATTATTATTATTATTATTATTATTATTATTATTATTATTATTTGTAAACAAATAAATAGGGTAAAAAACACACCTTTTTGGCCTAAACACAAAATATAAGGCCTATAATAACATATGTTTTATTTATTTATAATTATTTATAAATAAATAATAAAGGTATAGGCGTGATGTGTTTGGTAATTGCGGGTAGACGGGAAACACACATATTTATGTTTTTGACCGCCAAATAAAGCTACTATTTTTTATTATGTTTTTCCAGTATGTTTCCAGTAATGTTAATTGGTGTACTTACATGTCTGTTTCACGCATTTTCATGCTGGATGCTTTGAGAGGATTGGCGTTGTTATGCCAGTAATACCACACAATGCCTTTGGCAGCCTGATCCTGCCCATCTGGGTAATAACGACCATTTAAGTGAGAATGGAGACAGTTATTAAACCACCAGGCTCCTTCATAGGATTGTGCACAATTCGCCCCATACGCATCATTGTCATTATCCTTTGTTGAGAAGCGCCTTCCCTTGTGCCACCCAAGAGAGTCAACAGCAGTGCTGCTCACATCGTAGTCGCCATAATTCAGTGTGTACTGCTCTCCAGTGATTTGGAAATCCGTGTATTTCGCGAATGCTGTACCGTCACTCCAATCTGTGAGATCTATGCGGAGGTCCCATGTCCCGTGTGATTTATCAGATGTCAGACTCACCAAGTTATCATTACCTAACCAATGCTCCCCGCTTAGATCACCGAAGCCAGACTTATACTCACTCCAGTCACGATAAAATTCAATACTGCCGTCCATTCTGCGCTGAAACACAATCCATCCGCCGCCGTCAATGTCCATTTCACAATAGACTTGGAGACCGTTGCTGAATCCATCTGGGTAGATCTTGTAGATACCACTTGTGCGGTAACCTGCCTCCATTAGCCCTTTACAACTTCTGTTGTGAGCAAAGGAGATATCAGGCAATGAGAAGAGAGGTGTATTTTCATTTTCATCGAAGTACACACTCTCTTGATCTTCAACGAATGATTCAGGATACTCAGCCCTTGTGGAGTTGTTTAACTCACACAGTTTATTGCATTTATAGAAGTTAAATGACTTACAGTTCTTATCCATGTTACAGTCTCGTCCGCACATGACGTAATAGGGTACAGTTTTCTTGGCATACGTTAAGTTTTTGAGTGCTCGGTTATCTGCGGGGAGATATTCATTTGCAAGCCCACCACATTGACTTCCCAAGCTTACCGCTTGTGATATCAGTGGTACTATAAACACGAACATCATTTTGAAATGGAGTACGCACATCAAGAGTACTTGCTGCGTCATCTTCAATGTATTGTTTGTATATGGGTGAAAACGTTTCAATGTAAATCCAATTAAATAAGTAGAACTATCAGTTTTTATTCAATCAAGTATTTCGGTATCATCGGTCGACCAACTGTTTGATTGAAACACGACTATACTGCACACGGCGCAATGTAGAAATGTCACACAGCTTCGACTGATGAGTGTTTATATCGAATGTTTGTGATCCAAAGGATTGTATGCGTAAAGCACTGATTGGTCAAAGTGAAGTCACTGATGAAATGTGATTTACCATGTATCACCTGATTGGTTGACAGAAACTTGATTAGGCTCAGCTTTATCTGTTTTTTTCTTTCCTCAAAAAGATAAAATTATTCACTAATAGACAGTCCCAACCTGAATTGTTTTAATGTTTCAAGGAAACAAAACATAAATGTTGCCTTTATGAATTTGTTTAGCACATAAAATGTTTGGATGAGTGATTTTACTGAAATATTAATGAAATAAATTAAATAGCCTAGTCCTGGCCTCCCCACTGCAGCTAACACAATTCAACAACAGTATCAGTCTATCACCTAATTTGCATATCCAATATTTTTGTATATTGAAACCGTCCCCTCACAGGGCGAGAGACCAGTGGGTACGAGGTATACATAAACTACAGGAACATCCTGGGGACGATGTTGTCGTTCATCATACTGAACACTATTCAGCCCAACTTTCACATACGTGACCAATTCAAAACTTGATAATTACTATGGCATTATTCGTTTTGTGTTTATTTAAGTTTATTACTTGGTGACCCCCCAAAATAGCAATTCTAATTTATTTCTCTTTAGAATGCCAGGAGTGTTCAATGATTGTAATGGTGTATTAGCTGAAGACAGTGTGAATCCAAGCTGTAGGGTAAATGAAAGGGGGAAACACGGTACAATCTGATAACTTGCCCGCTGGCTACACCGATCTGCCAACTAATGCATGACATGAATCCACGAATAAACCCACTAATTGTGCCTTTAAAGAGGATCTGATGATATTTATTTATTTATTTATTTATTTATTTATTTATTTATTTATTTATTTATTTATTTATTTATTTATTTATTTATTTATTTATTTTTTGCCAACCAGTGAAATACATGTATGCGGTTATTGGAACCAGACCACATTTCCCATATACAAAGTATGGTGGCTAAGAGAGACCTCACAAATCGGGCAAACGTTTATACCCCTATGTGAAAAAGTCGTTTAACACATCACGGCAGAAATCCAATTGATCCTTGATCCAGCAATTAAAAATGCCGACGCGCAGGTCTGAGATGACGCGTGCGGAGACCAGAAACCAGAGACTTGTTTAACCTGTTAAGCTTTTACCTCAAACAGTTCCACACAATAATTTCTGAGACTGATTTAACTAAAAGGATAGTTCTTCAAAAATAAACAGTTCAAGGTTCTTTGACAATCATCTTCTTTTTGACTATTAATATTTTACATCAAACTTGTCTTTTCATTTAAGATTACCAATAGTGTATAATAGCTTTGATGGGTAAATGAAAGGGTGAATACGTCAAAAGAAGGGTACACTGCAAGAAACGGGGGACGCCTAAATAATGAATGGTAAAATAACATGTATGGTGATATAAAGGGACACGTCCCCCCCCCCCCCATCAATAGTTTGAGACTCAAGAAACGGGAGGGACGCCTAAATAATGAGTGATAAAATAACCTGTATGATGATATAAAGGGACACGTCCCCTACCCCCATCAATGGTTTGAGACTCAAGAAACGGGAGGGACGCCTAAATAATGAATGATAAAATAACCCGTATGACAATAAGGGACACTGTATGACTATAAGGGACGCCTAAATAATGAATGGTAAGATATCATGTATGATGATATAAAAGGACACGTCCCCCTCCCCCACCCCGCCATTCACCAATGTTTGAGACTCAAGAAACGGGGGAACACCTAAATAATGAATGGTAAGATAACATGTATGATGATATAAAGGAACACGTCCCCCTCCCCTCTCCCCCTCCCCCCACCGCCATCCACCAATGGTTTGATCATCATAAAACAAAAGGAAATAGTAATCTGTTGTCTTAGGGAAAATTCAGGACGGTGCAGGCGGTACATACAAGAAGGAGCGTGTGGCACACCCAGATGTTCATTCTGAGATAAAAGAATACTTTGGACACATTGTTTATTCTAAAAGGACAGTTCTTCAGAAATGTATAGTTCAAGCTTCTTTGACAATCATCATCTTTTTGACTATTAATATTTGACATCAAGCTTTATATAAAACTCTAATCAAACTTGTCATTTCATTTAAGATTACCAATAGTGTACAATAGCTTTCATGGGTAAATGAAAGGGGTGAATACGGCAAAGGAAGGGTACACGGCAAGAAACGGGGGACGCCTAAATATTGAATGGTAAAATAACATGTATGATGATAAAAAGGAACACGTACCCCCCCCCCCCCCTTCAGTGGTTTGAGACTCAAGAAACGGGAGGGACGCCTAAATAATGAGTGATAAAATAACGTGTATGATGATATAAAGGGACACGTCCTCCCCCCCCCCCATCAATGGTTTGAGACTCAAGAAACGGGAGGGACGCCTAAATAATGAATGGTAAAATAACGTGTATGATGATATAAAGGGACACGTCCCCCCCCCCATCAGTAGATTGAGACTCAAGAAACGGGAGGGACGCCTAAATAATGAGTGATAAAATAACCTGTATGATGATATAAAGGGACACGTCCCCCCCCCCCCCATCAATGGTTTGAGACTCAAGAAACGGGAGGGACGCCTAAATAATGAATGGTAAAATAACATGTATGATGATATAAAGGGATACGTCCCCCTCCCTCCCCCCACCGCCATCCACCAATGGTTTGAGACTCAAGAAACGGGGGACGCCTAAATAATGAATGGTAAAATAACATGTATGATGATATAAAGGAACACGTCACCCCCCTCTCCCCCTCCCCCTCCCCCCCCGCCATCGACCAATTGTTTGATCATCATAAAACAAAATGAAATAATAATATGTTGTCTTAGGGAGAATTCAGGACGGTGCAGGCGGTTCATACAAGAAGGAGCCGGTGGCACACCCAGATGTTCATTCTGAGGTAAAAGAATAATTTGGACACATTGTTTATTCTCCATTCAATTTTTGAAAATTTATATAGATATCTTCTAAATCTATATTCCATTTTGCATTAATCAAATTTTTGTTTTAATTTTGGGTGAAATTAATACCCTTGCATAAAAACTTCAAAACAATATTTAGGGGTTACAAAAGACAGACCTAAATAAGGGCGTTATGTATCAAAACGTTAAAATATCATCATTTAATCCATTAATGATGTTGGCATGAAATAAATGTTTCTAAATAATCATTTTTCTGCTGATGATCCGGTGCTGATTGTTACATATCGTTTCAAATTGAACACCAGTGTTTTTCTCAGCCTGCCAGCACGGCATCCGTCAGTCTGGCCACCAAGGAACCCCGGAGACCTCGCTCGGCTTCGCTGAAGCCGTTTACGTACACTGGCTACAGTCTGTAAAACTCCCCCCTGTGGAAAATGTATTAAATTTGTTGATTTTGATATCCCTCTTAATAATTTAGTTTTTGCATTAATAAATTAAATGTTAATTAATTTCTTGTTGAAATAAACGTTGATCTCATGTCATTACAAAGACGCTTTTATGCAAATTTATTTATTGATCTGGTGCTAATGGCTAGCATACATATAGTTAACAAAAATGTTCTTTATTTCAAATTGAACACCAGCGTTTCCTCACCCTACCAGCGCGGCAAGAGCCAGTCCAGACACCGGGCTGGGAACACTGGAGGCCTCGCTCGAATATACTCACATGTGTATGCACGTGTATTTGTATAATTATAAAGGTGTTTATTTTTCGTTTATTGTGGACAAGGTAACGCATAAAACTAGACAAGTTTTTCTTTTTGAACAGACCTCAGAGCTGTTCTGAGTTTTCTTGACAACATTTTTTTAGAGGTATGAGTGTAAATGACATGTTCATTAACACATCAAAATCGTGAAACGTAAGGATTTTTTTATAGTAAAATATTATAAATATGTAATTTGGCACCTTATGAAGTAATAATTATGTAACTTCAGAATTAGCCTTACAAATATTCGTATTTCATACTTCTTATGTCTCGTCGCGATCGGACGTTGTTAGTATTGGTAAATAACACATGCCTATATTGATGATGTAATGATGACGCGTGTAAACGAAATATGTCAGTTTCAGAAGTGAGTCTATTCTGAACAATACAGACGAAGTTTACAAGTCAGGTTAAATAAAGTCTAATCTGAATGTTATATATAAACAAAACAATCGAAATTTGAACCAAGACTAGTCATTAATAGAATACTTATGTTGATAGCAGTAATCCCTTGAACCTCCACCAGTGGAATTGCAGAGAGTAGGATATTGACGCTTGAGCCAAGACTACTCTTTGATATTCGATATTGCCTGTATGTACAATACAGACACCAACAGAATAATGTACAGGTATTTATACATATTTATACATGTACATATTCTGTTTTTCTATTGAAAATTGTGTGAAATTGTATCATAACTAATATCGCATCCTCGGATCCTCTTCTAGTGATCCCCGGGTTGCCGCTTCACAGGATTTATTTATTTATTTCTGATCTTTTATCACAGTAACCTGTTCACAAAACATGGCCCTGAGAATTACAATATAATTCAAAAGATTAAATTAAAGTGATCAATATGTTCATGAAAATAATTAAGTACATTGGCAGATCGGGGAACTATATAAAGGGGGAAGTTATAGCGGATAAAGGAGGCAGGCAAAGAGGACAAGTGTCCATTCTGCTTATAAAGGTACCTGTACTGTTTGGACTGTTAAAGATAATATTGGTCTGTCATCAAAAAGAACTCAAACCTCTCTATATATTATTTATAAGCCGACTGCCGAAACACTAAATTGATCTGTCATAAAAAATTCAAATTTATTGATTTCATATCTCTAAGGTTGACAAATGATTATATTTGGTAGTTTTATTGTCATTTTGTGTGAGATAATAACCTCAATAGTCTGTTCTCAGTAAGAGCTGAATACTCTCATATATTATTTTACAAGCCGACTGCGGGTGGAAACACTTAATGAGCCATTTCAAGTTCAGGACTTTGACTTTTAATTCAGTAAATGAATGTTATTGAAATTCAAATTCAACACGCGATTGCAATTGCGTCTTAAACCATTAGCGGATTGAAAGGGGGCGGGGTCAAGGGGGCATTTTATGTAATTTAACGAGTTTGTAAAATGCGTTTCCCACTTTTATGACAGCGTGCCCCTTTCTGCCGTGCCACAAGCGACTGGGGCAGGATTCGAACCCACGACCTCCTGCACTGAAAGCACTGAGCAAAGTGCTTCATCCATACGTCAGTGTAAATGTAAAATCAAATTATCACCCGATGTAAGAGTTAATTAATATACGCTATGGGATTCTAGCCGGCCAATCGCCATCGGACAAGCTCGGTGGTCAAGATGTTAAGACGTCACATACACTCGGAAAGCATTGAGAATACAGAGAGTTCATGAGCTAGGGATTGAAAACTAATTTGCTGGTACTATCTGGAGGGACTAAATCTGTCATATGTTTTCTGCTTGCAAAACATCTATTAATTACAAAAGGTATGATAGCCCTACTGAAACGGTAGCTTATTGTTAGTTTTCAAACGATTGTCACTGTTTAATTTGAAAAAAAAGTTTAACCTCGTTCAGTAAACCACTCATACGACTGTTTAATGATGGCTATAACGGAAGTAGACTAAAAAGGTTCCGCTTTTCACTGCAGTAAAATAATTAAACTAAATGGCTTATATCAAACAGCCGTTGTACATCATGGTGTGCATCATTTCAACAAAAGAACTAACGACCGGAGTAGTCATCAATGAAGCAATGGACATTTTTCTCTTTAAATTCTGTTACATATTTCAAACATATAGGTACATATTTCAAAGTTTTATAATATAAACTTGTTTTAATGGATTAAATGATGATATTTTAGCGTTTTGATACATAACGCCCTTATTTAGGACCGTATTGTGTAACCCTTAAATGTTGTTTTGAAGTTTTTATGTAAGGGTATTAATTTCGCCCAAAATTAAAACAAAAAATTGATTAATTCAAAAGGGAATATAGACTTGGAAGATATATATATCAATTTTCACAAATTTAATGGAGAATAAACAATGTGTCCAAAGTATTCTTTTATCTCAGAATGAACATCTGGGTGTGCCACACGCTCCTTCTTGTATGTACCGCCTGCACCGTCCTGAATTTTCCCTAAGACAACAGATTACTATTTCCTTTTGTTTTATGATGATCAAACCATTGGTGGATGGCGGTGGGGGGAGGGGGAGAGGGGAGGGGGACGTGTTCCTTTATATCATCATACATGTTATCTTACCATTCATTATTTAGGTGTTCCCCCGTTTCTTGAGTCTCAAACATTGGTGAATGGCGGGGTGGGGGAGGGGGACGTGTCCCTTTATATCATCATACATGATATCTTACCATTCATTATTTAGGCGTCCCTTATAGTCATACAGTGTCCCTTATAGTCATACGGGTTATTTTATCATTCATTATTTAGGCGTCCCTCCCGTTTCTTGAGTCTCAAACCATTGATGGGGGGGGGGGTAGGGGGACGTGTCCCTTTATATCATCATACAGGTTATTTTATCACTCATTATTTAGGCGTCCCTCCCGTTTCTTGGGTCTCAAACTATTGATGGGGGGGGGGGACGTGTTCCTTTATATCATCATACATGTTATTTTACCATTCATTATTTAGGCGTCCCCCGTTTCTTGCAGTGTACCATTCCTTTGCCGTATTCACCCCTTTCATTTACCCATCAAAGCTATTGTACACTATTGGTAATCTTAAATGAAAAGACAAGTTTGATTAGAGTTTTATATAAAGCTTGATATAAAATATTAATAGTCAAAAAGAAGATGATTGTCAAAGAACCTTGAACTGTTCATTTTTGAAGAACTATCCTTTTAGTTAAATCAGTCTTAGAAATTATTGTGTGGAACTGTTTGAGGTAAAAGCTTAACAGGTTAAACAAGTCTCTGGTTTCTGGTCTCCGCACGCGTCATCTCAGACATGCGCGTCGGCATTTTTAATTGCTGGATCAAGGATCAATTGGATTTCTGCCGTGATGTGTTAAACGACTTTTTCACATAGGGGTATAAACGTTTGCCCGATTTGTGAGGTCTCTCTTAGCCACCATACTTTGTATATGGGAAATGTGGTCTGGTTCCAATAACCGCATACATGTATTTCACTGGTTGGCAAAAAATAAATAAATAAATAAATAAATAAATAAATAAATAAATAAATAAATAAATAAATAAATAAATAAATAAATAAATAAATGAATAAATAAATAAATAAATAAATAAATAAATAAATAAATAAATATCATCAGATCCTCTTTAACAGTCCAAACAGTCCAGACACCTTTTATAATCAGGGGTGGATTCAGGGTAGCTGAAATGAAAATGAGACATCGTACAGCAAAAATGGGTGAAACTGCCTAAAAGGGGTCCATAAAGTAAAGGGTAAATTTATTGCAAGGTGATGAATGGACACTTGTCCTCTTTGTCTGCCTCCTTTATCCGCTAATCTTCCCCCTGGTTCCCCCGATCTACCGATGATACTTAGTATTAGTTTTCATGAAGCCATAAGCAAATGCATTTGTGCCTTTACGTGGTGTCTGATGAGGGGATAAGGTTTAAAAGCAGTTATTTCTAGAGACGACGAGAGGGATGGTATAAGTAGGACCCCTAGCTAACCTAGTACCCCTACCCGACTCTGGACCTCTCCCGATCCCCCAGAACCCATCGATGCCCAAACTGATATTCCCAATTGAAATTATTATTTTCTCGTTGTTGTTGTTGTTGTTGTTGTTGTTGTTGTTGGTCACTTTGCCAAATTACTAAAATAGCCAGTTAGAGCATTCGTCATTTGAATGCATGTTCTATCTCCAAAACTATAAGGAATACATGCATGTGGATTAGATACAATGGTAGGTCTCTTCCTGAATGTACTAATGGGCGGGAAAACTTAAAATTGAAAAAAATGTCGAATTGGTCACTATGGCAAATTAGGGACGAAATGTTCATAACCCTGTATGTGAAACACAGTGCGGCAGAATTCCAGTCGAGCAATTTTGGCTGCAATTGGACATCGTTTCATAGCAGTAAAAAAGATAACTATAAAAAATGTCGACGCGGGTCTGATGAGGCGACGCGCAGGGAGACCAGAAACCGGAAACCTTTTTGGCCTAAGAGAGGCAGGTGGCAATACCTGGCTAGAGCATTAATAAGTTGGCATAATAGGGGAGTTAGGGGGTCAAAGAGGGTACAGGGCCCTTCTTGGCAATGCCCCTTTAAACCATGTGACCTCCTTTAGCGAGAACAAGGGTGGATCTTTTGGGAACCAATATTTCCGGGGGGATGCTGGAGGAGCGGACTTGTGAGAATTTGTTTAATTTGTACATTTTAATTTTAATTATAATTAGTTTAAAAGAATTTAACTTCTGTAAAATTTATTTATTTACTATGTTATCTATTTTCGGTGGTTTTTAAGTTAAAGGGATAATATCGTCACGATCAACAGGGCATGGAATCGGAGTATTCATCTTAAACTAGGACACCGATTCCAAGCCCTGTTGAAATTCTGTTCATATCGTGACGATATTGTCCCTTTAAATATCCACGATGTGTGGATATTTGTCCATGAGCCAGCTAATTTTTCAGTACCATCTGGAGGGACTAATTCATATGTTTTCTTGTTACGAAAATATACGAAAATTCCAAACAAATATGATATAGACTTGGTGAAATGGTAACTTTGTACCCGTTTTTAACGATTTTTGCTGTAAAAAATTTAATGCTAAGCCTCGTCCAATAATACAATGTTACGACTGTTTGATGATTGCTACCAGACCAAGCCTCAAAAGATCCCATGTTATTACACGCAGTACAATAATTAAAGCTAAACAGCAACATAAAACAGCCGTTGTACATGTTATGTCAATACAATGCACCAAATTACCGCAGAAAATACGTCTTTTGGAAGCAAACTCCAAAGTTTCACCTCTCTTAAAAAAATATTTGTTTTGAAACTTAAAGCTAAGATTTATGGTAAGTTTTCTTTGAATTTATCGCATTATATTGACATCTAAACTCAGTGCCGTACCGGGGGCACGTGGGGCACGGGGGAACGGGGGCACGTGCCTGCCCCCCCCCAGCCGAGGTCTGTGGCCCCAGTTGCCCTCATTCAAAATTTTGAAAATAGACACTCGTCACGCATTTTAAAAAGTCGTTAAATTACATATTATGATGATTATAAACTGCCCCCCTTGACCCCGCCCCCTTCTCGATCCGTCAATGGTTTGAGACGCAATTGCAATCGCGTGTTGAATTTGAATTTCAATAACATCCATTTACTGAATTTCAATAACATTCAATTACTAAATTAAAAGTCAAAGGTCTTTGGACTTGAAATGGCTCATTAAGTGTTTCCACCCGCAGTCGGCTTGTAAAATAATATGTGAGAGTATTTAGCTCTTATGAGAACAAACTATTGAATTTTAAGCGGTTTTGTTCGGTATTGTTGTGCTTGTAACGGTTATTATCTGAAACAAAATGACAATAAAATTACTAAATATAATATTAATCATTTGTCAACGAGAAATATGAAATCAATAAATTTGAAGTCTTTTTGATGACAGGCCAATTTAGTGTTTCATTACATTTTTCCGCCCGCTGTTGGCTCGTATTATAATGAGAGGTTTCAGCTCTTACTGAGAACAGACTATTGAATTTTAAGCGTTTTTTGTTCGGTATTATTAATTGTTGTGCTTGTAACGGTTATTAGCTCAAACAAAATGACAATAAAACTACCGAATATTATATAAATCATTTGTCAACGAGAGATATGAAATCAATTTGTTTTTTGATGACATACTAATTATCTTTAACATTCCAAATAGTATCGACACCTTTTATAATCCGGGATAGATCCAGGGTAGGTAAAATGAAAATGAGACATCGTTCAGCAAAAAGGGATAAAACTGCCTAAAAGAGGTCCACGTTTATAAAGTATAGGGTAAATTTATTGCAAGGTGATGAATGGACACTTGTCCTCTTTGCCTGCCTCCTTTATCCGCTAATCTTCCCCCCGCCCCCCCCCCCCCCCCCCCCGATCTGCCAATGATTATTATTATTATTATTATTATTATTATTATTATTATTATTATTATTATTAATCATTTCTGGTAATGAAACCAAGGGATGCCTCAGAAAAGCGCACTTAAGCATTAGTTTTCATGAAGCCATAAGCAAATGCATTTGTGCCTTTACGTGGTGTCTGATGAGGGGGTAAGGTTTAAAAGTGGTGGTGATTTCTAGAGACGACGAGAGGGATGGTATAAGTAGGACCCCTAGCTAACCAAATACCCCTACACGACTCTGGACCTCTCCCGATCCTCGGAACCCCTACATGCCCAGACTGACATTCCCAATTGAAATATGTAAGATTTTTAATTTATTTATTTTCTCGTTGTTGTTGTTGTTGCTGCTGCTGCTGATGTTGTTGTTGTTGTGATGAGTGTATATAGGTAGGTGGGGGATGTTTGAGTATAGATTGTCTTCCATGTCTTTTAGCAAACCAATCACAAACCAAATTGTATGAATGATTCAGCCGTCGAAAATTCGTCATTCGTCCTGAGTTTTCCATCCAACCGTCGACCCTTCTAGATTATTGGCCCCGGGCGTGGCCTTCGGCTTCTGGGCGTGGCATTTATCTGTTCTAAACAAAATGACCGAATAAAAACTCTGTTTTAGGTAGAAACCCACCTCATACTCAATGATATACCCAGCAAGGTATTCCATAACATAAACAATGTATATTTGGAAGACGGAGCGTAAAATGACGCCGTGATATGCCTAGCCTTTAGTCAAGGCGCACGCGGCCACCAAGAACACCTAACAAACATCATGCACACGAGTGGCGAAGCCACGATCACCATCACTTCTAGTCTCCCCTCCCCACAAATTTCACCCACTAAAAATCCCGATAGTGCTCCAAAAAAAGAAAAGAAAATGAAAAGAGGAAAACCAATTCCCCTGGGCTCCCCACTGAAAATCAGTGCCTCCCCCTGTGCCCCCCTCCCCACTGAAAAAAAGTCCTGGGTACGCCGCTGATGTATATACGCGGTTATTGGAACCAGACCAAATTTCCCGTACAGAGGATGGCACTGTGAGTTTAGCATTAAACGCATTCCTATTCCTAAACACGTTTATGTAGTCCACACACAAATAGGAAGAAAATTAATGTTCCCTTCCCCCTTCCCCACCCCTCATGGATGCGTTTTTGTTCCAGGACGAAAGTGGGCAATTTTTGAAAAAAACAAGTTTATAAAATTGGGAATTTCATAGAAATTGGCCACGTTCGTCCTGCAAAAAAAATACTCCTGGATCCGAACATTGCATCATTAAGTTTGGTTCAGGTTTGCGTGTCATGAAGGAGTGAGAATCGATTCCAATCGATGGTATTTTAGGACTTGAAAACAATCTTCATGCATATTGAATATCAAACCACGTGAAATTAATAATCAGCTCCTCAACCTCGTCCTCATTGATGTGCGTCACAACCTTATTATATCAATACAATCATGTTACCAAAACATTTTACTTAAAAACCCCTTACGTTTCACGTTTTTGATGTGTTAATGAACATGTCATTTACACTCACACCTAAAAAAAAAATGTTGTCAAGAAAACTCAGAACAGCTCTGAGGTCTATTCAAAAAGAAAAAAACTAGTTTTATGTGTTACCTTGTCCACAATAAAAGAAAATAAACACGGAATCTCCCCCATCAGACTTAAAGAACACCGAGCGCACGGCCGCAGAGGAGATTTCAAAAAGTCATCCATCGTCAAGCACTCGCACATCAAGGACGACCAGATAGACTGGCAGGCAGCCCAACTCATCACACCCATCGACGCATGGCACCCTAGACGCATCAGAGAGGCCATCGAGACATCGGCTTCTGTGCCACAGGACATCGGCTTCTACATCAGCGACATTTGGCGACCACTACTACGGACTGAAGGATCTTCTGTATCCAAAGTCCATAACCCACCCCAGACTGAGGGATCTCCTATATCTTAAGTCAACCACCCTCCATCCCCCTGTGCTTGTTAACAACTGATTCAGTTCAGTGAGCCCACACTCCTCTCCCCCAACCCCTAGGATCCTACTCTCAACAGTTCCCGCCTGCACGCCTCAACGAACTAATCCTCCAGCATCCATGCATGGGATGATCCTCCAGCAGTCTGCTTAAGCAGCAGCATTTTCCAGAGTCCGGCATTCTCCTGAGGACGATCAGAGCATACTGATCGAAACGTCGAGTTGTACCTCCAGTTCTTTTCAGAACTAATTACTACTCAATTGAGCATTTCACATGGTGTCACCGCAATTACTTTTACTTATCCTCCTCACCGTGCAAAAATAAACACCTTTATAATTATACAAATACACGTGTATACACATGTGAGTATATTCGAGCGAGGCCTCCAGTGTTCCCGTCCCGGTGTCCGGACTGGCTCTTGCCGCGCTGGCAGGGTGAGGAAACGCTGGTGTTCAATTTGAAATAAAGAACATTTTTGTTAACTGTATGTATGCCAGCCATCAGCACCAGATCAAGAAATAAATTTGCAAAAAAGTGTCTTTCTAATGACATGATATCAACTTTTATTTCAACAAGAAATTAATTAACATTGAATTTATTTTGCAAAAACGAAATTATTAAGAGGGATATCAAAATCAACAAATTTAATACATTTTCCACAGGGGTAGTTTCACAGACTGTAGACAGTGTACGTAAACGGCTTCAGCGAAGCCGAGCGAGGTCTCCGGGGTTCCTCGGTGCCCAGACTGACGGATGCCGCGCTGGCAGGCTGAGAAAACACCGATGTTCAATTTGAAACAATATGTAACAATCAGTACCAGATCATCAGCAGAAAAATGATTATTTAGAAACATTTATTTCATGCCAACATCATTAAGAAATAAATTTACATTATTTGTTCTAATTCATTTAAGACAGATGCAACAAAACTATAAGCTGTAAATTAATTAACACGAAATAAACAAAATAAACAACTAAACAAAACAAATTAAATAATGTTAACATGTAAGGAAAATGAGCAAGCAAAGCTTTTGTACTCTTCCCTATGGACAAACACAATTAACAGGAGATAATTATATACAAGACAAAGACAAGTCAAGCAAAAACAGGAGTAAGACTGGATGTAGCTTTATATCTACATATAAGATTCTAAAATACTACTTTTAAGTTTTTGGCCAAAAGATGTCGGGGAAACAGCTTGTCTTAAGTCTGTACAAAACACGACTCTGTAATTGTTTGAGTGAGTTGTCCTACTAAAATTAACATAAATATTACCATTTGATGAACTACGAGTCTCATAGGAGTGAACAGAAGCAATTAATGTAAACCAAGATTGAAAACTAACAGGCAGTAGGTTATTAATATATTTAAACCTAAATTTCCCCAAATTAAGATAATAGATGTTTCTCAGTTTTAAAAGTTTGAGATTTTCAAATAAAGGATTTTCAAATAAAAGATCACGGAACCCAACCTTGTTTACAATGCGAACTGCTCGTTTCTGTAGAAACCCTAACAAAATGCAGTGGGTTTACCCCAAGTAAAAATTGCATAATTCAAATCAGGTGTTAGAAGAACTGTTTTCGGCAAAAAGAGTTTCAATCGTGTCATAATACAAATATTTTTTAGAAATTATACTAGACAATATATTAAACATTGATTTAATTTTGCCCTACACCGACGTGTGTATAGCACTGCATACTCATTGCTTTCCAAGTGTCTGTAAAAAAAAAAAAACATAGGCGACTCGGGTGGGAATCGATCCCACGACCTCATGCTGACTATTTCAGACGTCTTAACATCTTTTAATTGAAACATAAACTAAAGACTCAATTACTGAGGAAGTATTTATAATATGAATAACATTCTTTGTTAAAGGGACAGTATCGTCACGATCAGAGCAGACTTTCAACAGGGCATTGAATCGGTGATCTAGTTTAAGATGAAAAATGTGACTGAAAATTACTGGCTCATTTATGCAGCAGCAATGATAATATGATTGTATTATGTAGTGTATTATTTTCGGTCACTGATGAGTTAATCTAAACTAGCATGCACTCCAATTCCATGCCCTGTTTGATCCTGACGATATTGTCCCTTTAATATGGGTAACATTGTCTTACTTATCTTGTCTACATGTCCTTACTGTCCCCATAATACATTATGAATACAGGGTCCCTGCTCGAACTAGCTTCATGCATATTCATAATTATATTATTAAATGTTTCATATATTTAGAAGTATGATTTTGTTATCCCCTTACGTGTGCAGGAAACAAAGTATTTAAAATGCTGTGGGTACGAGCTATACATAAACTACAGGAACATCCTGGGGACGATGTTGTCGTTCATCATACTGAACACTATTCAGCCCAACTTTCACATACGTGACCAATTCAAAACTTGATAATTACTATGGCATTATTCGTTTTGTGTTCATTTAAGTTTATTACTTGGTGACCCCCAAAAATAGCAATTCTAATTTATTTCTCTTTAGAATGCCAGGAGTGTTCAATGATTGTAATGGTGTATTAGCTGAAGACAGTGCGAATCCAAGCTGTAGGGTAAATGAAAGAGGGAAACACGGTACAAAATGAGCTGGCTCCACTGATCTGCCAACTAATGCACGTATTTCATGAAGCCACGAGTAAACGCACTATTTGTGTCTAAATTAAAGAGGATCTGATGAGGGGATGAGGTTAGTGGAGACGCGCTTTTTTCAGGGGCAAATGTTCATACCCCTATGTGAAAAAGTCGTTTAAAACACAGCATTGCAGAAATCCAATCGATCCAGCAATTAAAAATGCCGACGCGCAGGTCTGAGATGACGCGCGCGGAGACCAGAAACCAGAGACTTTGGTGTTTATTTTTTATGCCTAATGAAGATCAAGTAATTTTTTTAACCTGTTAAGCTTTGGTACGAGATATACATAAACTAACTTGAGATTTTACACTAAGTTTAATATAAAACTTTAATCTTGTCTTTTCATTTAAGATTACCAATATTGTACAATGGCTTTCATGGGTAAATGAAAGGGGTGAATACAGCAAAGGAAGCGTACACGGCAAGAAACGGGGGGGAGGGGGGGGGGGCGCCTAAATAATCAATGGTAAAATAACATGTATGATGATATAAAGGGACACACCCCCCCCCCCCCGCCATCCACCAATGGTTTGTGACTCCCCCCCCCCCCCGGAGACTCAACTACAATCGATGTTATTAATAACAACGTTCAATTACGGAATTAAAAGTCAAATTCCTATTTGACTTCAAATTCATCATTATTTGTTTCTCCCGCAG
Source organism: Zoroaster sp. YZ-2022 (assembly GCA_029582265.1). NCBI lineage: Eukaryota > Metazoa > Echinodermata > Asteroidea > Forcipulatida > Zoroasteridae > Zoroaster > Zoroaster sp. YZ-2022. The sequence continues at coordinate 24,276,950 of CM055816.1, read as the reverse complement.
TCGGCTTGTAAACAAGACTTTCTAATTTTAGGTAGTTTTTGCTTGGTAATGTTGTTTTGATAGCGATTATTATCTCACTCAAAGAGTAACCAATACAGTATAATGATAATATTAATAGCACTGTCAATGAAAGATATGCCAACCATCAATTTGAATCTCTCAAACAAAACTATACACTGTAATGATAATATGAATGATACTGTCAATGAAAGATAAGCCAACAATCAATTTGAATCTCTCAAACAAAACTATACACTGTAATGATAATATGAATGATACTGTCAATGAAAGATAAGCCAACAATCAATTTGAATCTCTCAAACAATTGGCAACAAAACTATACACTGTAATGATAATATGAATGATACTGTCAATGAAAGATAAGCCAACAATCAATTTGAATCTCTCAAACAATTGACAACAAAACTATACACTGTAATGATAATATGAATGATACTGTCAATGAAAGATATGCCATCAATACATTTGAAGCTCTTTTGATGACAGACCAATTACAGTCCAAAAAGTACAAGCTCCTAAGCAGGGGCGGATCCAAGGTGATTGAAAAGGGGGAACTGCTTAAAAGGGGGCCACGCATAAATTCAAAGAAAGCTGAATGGGCATTTGCTCTCTTTGTCCGCCTTCAACTGATCCGCTAATTTGCCCCTAGCTCCCACAATCTGCCAATGATCCTCAGTATTACATGAAACTACGATCAAACGCAGGGGTTGTCAATGGGTACGATTTCTTGTGACGATTGGAAGAGCAGGGAGGGTGAAGGAAGAAGCAGGACCCCTAACCCACTCCTCCCCATCCCACCCCAAGCCCTACCGACACCCATTATTTGAATTTAACATTTGGTGGCTTTCATTTTGTCCCACAAACATAATCGGTATTAAATTTCAAAGTTTGTTTCTTGCTAGACTATACGTGTGAGTATGGACACGTCAAGGGAAGGTTTTTAAGTGTGAATTTGTTATCAATGTGGAATATTGTAATAATTTGTGCGCTTTGTTTTAAAATTTAAATATGTATTGTTATAATGTATTGTTTTTGTGAACGATAATTACTCGGCGTGTATTTTATACTACTTGGGGTATATTACCATTACCACCCCGCCCCCCCCCCCCCGTCATACATACATGGGGCAATCACCCTGTCCCCTGGATCAATTCCAAGGGGTGAAATCATAAGCTCATCTCGTGCTATTAATGAAATTGTACGTTCTCTTTCTCTTTTACACCTCACGGTCCTTTCAGAACCACCATAGTAGACCATAGTGTATCTGCTGAAGAACGTTTGTTGAATGGCAATGAAGGCGCATGCATACACACAGTGTTGCACAACGTTCGTATTAACTTGAGTACTTCTTTTTATCGCGTGATAAATTATGTTTTAATTTGTGTGTATTTATTTGTATTCACTGATCATTTTTAGTTTTCTGTCTCACTTGAAAGTTAGTAACTAAAAATAAATAATTTAAAAAACTGAGCTCATCGTGGACATGTCAAAGATAAACACAAAATGATGCAATGACGTAATATTTGCCAGTGTGTCAGATGTATTTAACCACGTAGACTCCTCTAAGCTTCGTTCCTTTTTGCCCGTCAGTAAACCTGTGCCTCACTTGTACCTTTGGGATGTCTTACACTGAGCTTAGGAAACTGAAACTGGTCTGGATCATTTTCCTCCTAAGTTAGCAAAGGAATTCAATTTATTGTTGTACAATAGTTTACAATGAATGTAATGATGTATTAACTGGAGGCAGTGAGAATCCAGGCTGTAAGGTAAATGAACGGTGGAAACACGACGAAAAATAGGAACCGCATACAAAAATGTACATGGTAAAATTACATGTATGATGATATAAAGGGGGAATATGACCGCCCCACCCCCTCCCCGATCTACCAATGGTTTGAGACTCAATTGCAATCACATGATCAACCTGAATAACAATAACATTCAATTACGGAATTAAAATCCAAAAGCCTTTGGACTTCAATTTCTCATTTAGTTTCTCATTTAGCTCATTTATCTCCTCCCCACAGTTGGCTTGTAAACAATAAGGTCTTACTGAAAACAGACTTATTTTGTTTTTTCTTTTCTTTTAAGATTACCAATAGTTTACAATGAAAGTAATGATGTATTCACTGGCGTAAATGTAAGGTGAGGGGGGGGGGTGATTTTGAAACTTGGGTGCACGGTATAGCTTGAAGTTCTGCATGTGTATTTTTATTATATATATTTTTTCAACGCATGGAAAATTCTGGGGGATGATTCTATGGACCATCCCACCCAGTCCAAAATATGGGGGATATATCCCCCATCCCCCGGGATTTACGCCCTTGGATGTATTTACTGGAGGCAGGGAGAATCTAGGCTGCATGGTAAATGAACGGTGAGAACACGACACAAAAGGCATAAGGAATTATAGAGAAGAAAAAATGACGTAAATGCGGCGAGGTTCAGTCAACTGAAACGTTGCCTAGTCATGGTTGTTGGTATACTATGGGTGCACCTTACTAAATAAAATACGGTAGTGACTAAATTCATTTGCCGAGATCATTATTCTTAATTTGTATGCCATCACTTTGTTTAAAAAAGTAAGATCTGAGGTCCATAATCATATACATTTGAGGGACTTTGTAAAAATGGTCCAATATCATGACCCGGGGTCCTTGACTTCCAAGTGCGAGTAATTTTGATGCCCTGGTTCTAATTGTCCTAGAAGCGTAGGACCATTTTCCCAAAATGGATGCTTGCCTCTATAGTGTAGAGGATAGTTTCCTTTGGGATTGGAATAACTGGACGGGCCTCTGGAGTATGCACATTAAATTGAAAATAATATAAAAGTTAGACATCACTAAATATTTTGGTTTTTGTGTAAATTATTTTTAATGACTTTTGATCATTTTGTATTTACAACTGGTTTGTATGGGTGCACCCCACTCAATAGTAACTACTGATACATTCATGCGGCGAGCTGTATGGATGCACCCCACTCAATACTAACTAGAGATACATTCATGCGGCGAGCTGTATGGGTGCTCCCCACTCAATACTAACTAGTGATACATTCATGCGGCGAGCTGTATCATAATTTGTGTATGTCATAATTTTTGTTAAACATCAATCAATACTTTGTCTGTTAGGAGTTTGTAATTATTTGGTAATGATTTGTGAATGTTTTGTATTTAATTTCTGTATTGGCCATTGCAGTTATGTCATATTGTCCCAGAATGAAGCGTTATTGGTCCAGTGCTGGGTCACAGGTGGGCCCTCCAGTGTGGCAGTGTTCTGTTCGGCCCAGTGCTCGTCCGATGGCTGGCGGGTTCTATATTCACGTACGTTCATACATGTCGCTTAGTTCTGCCGCAATAATCGCTCCAATGACGATATCCTTACTACGTCCTGGCTGTATTAATGTCTATCAGAACTGTCGATTTTCATCGAACAACATCTTCCTTATTTTGGCAGGTTTTAAAAAGAAAATGCCATGAATAAACGTTGTATACATTTAATTTTAAGTTCTGTGTAATTTCTCTTGAAAATTAATAATTTGTTAATATAAATTACAAAAATAGCGCGTCATACACTTTTCAAATGTTTCCCAAAATTGAATTGAATTGAATTTATTTCATTCATCTTGTGGCCAAAAAGCCAAATTGCAAGAATGTTACAATAATTATCATTAAAACCTATATATTATTTAAAAATAATAAAATTGCACATTTACAAAAGTATTTGTAGAATTTAAATCAGGGAGGAAATATTGACAAAAACACTGAAAATTACTATACAGAAAGCAATAAAAGAAAGTACCAAATATTTAGACAAAGCACATACACAGAAGTACAAGAAGAAAAAAAAACACTAAAATTGCACATATGCACAAAAAAACTAATAATCGAAGTAGACCTGGGCGACATCGATCCTTCCCATCCACGACACATCGGCAAACATTATGATAATTTCATGCGACATCATCATGCCGTCGCCCAAGCCTATTTCGAAGGTAGTTACTTATTCAAAATATCAATAAAAAAGGGAACTGGACTGTTTTTGAAACGAGTGGTTTTGAAAGGCATTTGAGTAATTGTGTTGCTATTTCTGAGACACCTACCATGGCTCTCAAGCCTTGTGGGGGGCAGGAGAGAGCTAGTACGATTATTACTATTAAGATTTTCTGCAAATTTTAGACAGTGTGTTAGCCTTCTATCGGCCAGAGTATCAAGATTACAATAGTTAATTCATCATTATACGAGTTAAAGCTATGACCCAAAATGATCTTATAAGCTCTTTTTTGAATGGATTCAATATCATTAGATTGTTTATGGGTAAGACCTGAATGCCAAATAACATCGGCATATTCAAGGACAGGTCTCACATAACCAATATACACTATTTTAAGTTCCTTGGAATTAAAACCAAATCTCTTTTAAGAGTCCTCAACATAAATAATTTTGTATTTGCCTTTTCTAAAAAAAATTTAACGTGAGTATTCCATTTGAGATCATTTTGGAGCCAAAGTCCCAAAACTTTAGCTTCTGAGACATATGAGAGTGGCTCACTACCGATTCTTAAATCACTAAACATAGGTGTTTTATTGAAGCAAACTTGGATAGCCCGACATTTTCATGGGTTTAACTTCAAAAGATTATCATCAGACCACTGTTTAAATTTGTCCAGGTCATCCTGCATAAAGCCTTTGTGTATGGCCATACGGTTTTCTGCAAAAGTCAGGTCATCCACATACTTCCAATATTCAGTATCAGAATCTTGTGCTTTACTGGCGGGAATCCCTTCTTTAGTATAACACCGCAATACCACCACCACGTTTACGGTCACGGCACTTAGAGAATACGTTGTAACCGTTGATGTTCAGTTGGTTATCTGGAATATTTGGCGAAAACCAGGATTCCGTTATAACACCAATATTGACTTCATGCTGGTTAAAAGTGATTTCAGTCTCATCAAATTTGTTGACTAATGATTGGGCATTGGTCATAAAAAACGTAGGTAAACCAGCAAACTTTGACAAAGATCCTTCCTCAACATCGCGTTTTGTTGGAATGTTTAACAATGTTCTTGGCCGGGATAAACGAAACGTTGGTGACTTCAAATAGGTCCTATCTGAAACAAGAACAGGTATTAGTCCATTGATGTTTTGGTTGTTTTTCCCTCTTCTACATCCTCGTCTCCGTTTCAGGATATTGAAAGATTTAGCACACTCAAAGGCAGATTTATAAATATTTTGTTTACTTTCACGGAGTGCCAAAAGATCAGAACGTGAGTACTTGATACGTGGTGGTACAATGCTATAAGTTCGTTCGTGGTAAAATTGAATGTTATAGAGGAACAAAGTGCTCGGGTCCGGGCCAATATCACACCTTTCCTTGCCGTGGATGGTGGAATTTGGCAACAGTAAGGATTTGCCAGCATCAAAGCTCGTACTTGCACTTGTAGGACCTGTTTTTTTTTTTTTTTTTAAATATCCATAAAGATTGTAATGTCTGTGGGTGGGTCATGACCGGGAATGAGTAGACAAATCTGACCGTGCTTTGTCCATTTTGTTAGCCCTAACTCCCTAGGCATTGTACTAAAACAATAAAAATCCTTCAAAATCCTCGAACTGGCTTTGTTGTCTAGGGAGTTAGGGTTAAAGATGTGTTTGAAGAACAGAAGCCTGTAATACACAGTAATTTTAATAATGTCCTTTTGTGTAGATCAACTGGGACGAAAACTGCCGCTGGTGCTGGTTTCAAAGCTAGAGCAGTACTTTGTTGTTTCAAGTTTATAGGTAAACTCTATGTGTTAACAGTTCGTGATTATTTAATGTTGTAATTGCGTGTTGTGAACACACTAAAACAACCAATACATACACGTACATCGGTGTTGCGTAATGTCCCATGGCGACCATTTAAAACGTACAGCATTGAAGACAAACAAAAATTGATACAAGTCACTCTACAGTTGACAGAAAATCTCAGAAATTCAACAAAATGTCCACGGGGTACTCACAGAGAACATCACAACAAATTATAAACGTTGTTAAAAAACTAACGAAGATGTTGACTGATTAAAAATTTTAAAAACGGAACACCCAATATGGTGGACATGCAGCTACAAACACCGCCCTCAATTATTTGTTAGGAAAAGGACATTATTATAAAGCATTTTTTCCAATGTTCTTCACCTTTGTTAACGCTGTGCTCGTCACCTTGATCAAGGCGCGTTGGAACGGTTTGGTCGCATATTTTGCCCCGCTAAGCTATCCGAACTCCAGCGCACATACAAACAATGCACGTATCCATATGTATACTGTATACACATACATCTATAATGTACACTGTACGTGTATAGACTTACATCTGTTATGTACAAGTACATGTACACACATGTATGTAGTACAGTACATAGGGATGTTGTACACTATACATTACTGTACATGTACTTGTACAACATCTACATACAGTGACCATTCGTCACTGTAATTTTCATGAAGCCACAAGCAAAATGCAGTTGTGCCTTTATACTAATGGCTACCATGTCAGCGATACAATCCTTTTGAAATCATGGAAAACAGTTCAGTCTTTGTAATAACACATTGAAAACAAGTGTGCGTGCTTTCAATACGCGCGCGTATGACGCATATAAGTTTTGAAAAGGATAAATCCAGTAGTAAGATCATACCCCTCGCTCTGTCTTCTTCATAAGTTATATGCATTTGTGTACGTAGGCAGAATTATACTTGCACATTAATTATTAAAAGTGATTAATGAAATTTTGAGAAATTTAAGAAAACAATTTCAAAGTTTTATATTTGATTAATTAAATATCATTTATATTTCTCAAACATTTTTAAAAGGTGGTGTGAATTGTTAGTTGCTGTTTCTTTTTCTTTCATTGAAAATGGCTAAATTGTTGTTATAACGTATTATTGTAGCAATGAGGCAGGTGTTGCGGGATTCAAGATTCAAAATAAACAGGACAAGTTGATTATGTCCAATGGACAATTCACTACATCACAGGGGTAAGAGATGAATATGTTGTGCTAGCTGAAAATAAGAAGACAAAATCTGCTAACTATTGCGAAATGTCAACCTGTCAGTTCCGGTCCATTGCAAACTCCTACTGGTATGTATAACTACAAGATCCAATTTACGCTATTAAAAGGGAAAGCAATTAGACTAATTAATGGCTTACTGTTAGAGTTTCCCCCGCAGTTGGCTTGTCAGTAAGCACACAACTGACAACAAAAAACAAGCAACTAATCACTTCCCCCAAAGTATTGGCGTCGATCGCTATTGATTGTTAGTTCCGGTCCATTGCAAACTCCTACTGGTATGGATAACTACAAGATTCAATTTACGCTATTAAAAGGAAAAGCCATTTAGACTAATTAATGGCTTACTATTAGCGTTTCCCCAGATGGATTGTAAATAATAATATATTATGAGACTTTATCGCACACAATTAATAACAAAAAACATGCAATATTATAAGAATGGATGCATGTCTAATGATGCAAAACTAATTACTCCCCCAAAGTATTTTATTTTATTTTTTGAGGGGGTGACATGCAACCAGAGGTGCGGCAGCTTCAGAATTGTAGGCCTTAACTCGTACTTTGTTATCCACTCATCGAGACTAACCTTGGTAAACAATTGTATTTTATTGGTTTATTTAAACAACTACACAACTGCAGAGCCTTTCTGTATAATAGTCATTTCTGGATGTGGACAATGTTTTTTAAAGGAATGTTAAAAGTCCAATGTTCATTTTAAAAGTTATTTTACCAATGATTATAATTATTTGTTTCTCTTTTTTCTGGACCTCTCCCGACTCCCCCGGAACGCCTATACCCAAGATGGCCAGATTGACATTCCCAATTGAAATATGTAGGATTTTTAATTTGTTTATTTTCTCGTTGTTATTCTGTCTACGTACACAAACGTACTGCCCACTTTTTCTTTAAGTGTTATCTCTTTCAGTACCAATACCAATTTTTCAATTATGTATTGGGTACCACACTCATTTCTTCTTCATGTCCACTTGGTTACCACAAGACTTTTGGCAAATTTCATTGTATAGCGCCCTCACGTGATGATGCAATGCAAGGCAATTTCTCTATTGTTAACATACAGGTGTCATAATGAATTACTCTCAGAGCCATGAAATCAACTTTATAATAAAATACCAATTATTTTGACCTACATGAAAATGGTGAAACACTGTTATTGGGGTTTATTAAGTATTATGTGACTTATACAGAAAGGAAACTGACTGTGTACAATTTTTTAATCTATTTTGTTTCAGCAAAGAAAAGACTGAACCGGGACTTGAACCGGGACTTGAACCCGGACTTGAACCCCCCCCCCCCCCCCGGTTCAATATTGGAAATTCTGGGCTTGCGGTGTGCGTGCATCACATCAACATTGAAGCCGGGGGGGGGGGGTGGAATGAAATGAAATCACATGTATACAACCAAAAGTAGTTGGGCACAGACAGATCATTGGGTATGAAAATTCTCAAAACAGGGAACAACACACATTGGCTTATTACACTGTTTACAGATCATACGCGTTTGTGTTCTCTTTGCCCTAGTATACTGCAAACAACACAGTCACGTTTTTTGCTGGAGAAATTTGTTCCAGGATAGTGTTGACATGAAAAGGGCCTGGAACCACATGGAAGTTGGCTTGCATGCTGTGCGGGGTTGTACCTCCAGGTGGACAAAAGGCCTTCGATGACCTTTACCCTAAAATCCAAATTGGAAAGGTGGTGGTTTGTAGGTATGCTGTTGTATACCACAGTAGCATAATAATAATAATAATAATAATAATAATAATAATAATAATAATAATAATAATAATAATAATAATAATAATAATAATAATAATAATAATAATAATAATAATAATAATAATAATAATAATAATAATAATAATAATAATAATAATAATAATAATAATAATAATAATAATAATAATAATAATAATAATAATAATAATAATAATAATAATAATAATAATAATAATAATAATAATAATAATAATAATAATAATAATAATAATAATAATAATAATAATAATAATAATAATAATAATAATAATAATAATAATAATAATAATAATAATAATAATAATAATAATAATAATAATAATAATAATAATAATAATAATAATAGCGTGCACGTATCCACCCTGCTGGGCGCTCAAGGCGCGGAAACAAAGAAAAAACATGAATACAAACAATATACAATGATAGCATAGGAAAAAAATTATGTACTGAGATACATGTACCTACAATGCAATTACAAATATACATCATCTTTGAAGAATTGTGACATAAGGTGAGTTTAGTTGGAAGATGATTCCAGAGTCTCGGAGCTGCGACAGAAAAAGACCTATCACCCCAGTTCCGTTTTGAAGTTGGTTCCTTTAGGAGTGACATGTTGCTGGAGCGTAAATTGCGTGATGGAGTATAGACATTAAGCAGTTCAGAAATATAAATTGGAGCAATGTTATTAAAAGATTTGTGAACAATTATCATAAGTTTAAAAACAATTCTCTGTGAAACTGAAAGCCAGTGCAGTTCTTTCAAGATTGGCGTGATATGGCATGATTTTCTGGACAAAGTCACAACACGAGCTGGTGTGTTTTGTATGTGCTGAAGACGAGGTATTTGATTCTGCGGGAGACCGTAAAGGAGAGCATTCCCATTATCGAGCTGTGATGTGACAAACGCATGTATAATTTGTTCAGCAGCACTTTTATTCAAGTATTTCTTTATTCGGCTAATATTTCTGATATGAAATGATGATATGCGAACAATGTTGGAGATATGAGGTTTTAAAGTCATTGTCGAGTCAAATATAACACCCAAATTACGTGCTTGTGATGAAGGGGGTTATCTGCGAGTCACCAATTGTAATAAATGGAAGAGAAACTTTAGACAATTGCTGACGTGATCCAATTAGAACAAATTCTGTTTTTTCGTCGTTCAATTTCAGGAAGTTTTGTCTCATCAAACTTCGAATCTCTTGAATACATTTCTATAGTGTTGTAATGCAGGAATCGGCAGGTTCAAGAATGTCAAGAATGTTTACGAATACTCTTTTACACCACTTCATTGTTTTGTGCAGATGAGAGTAATACTGCACAATTTGTGCTGCCAGATCAGTTCCTCCCATGTATTTATTATAATCGAAAACTACGGAATGTTTTTTAATCTCGCAATGTTAAACTGTTTTTACTACGAATCTGCTTAGTGGTGACACTGCAATCACCGATATTTGTCAAGAGAGTTACATGCTTTGTGTCTTGCCAGACGACGCAAAGTTGGCCTGCCTTTGTATAAAACTGGGGGTTTCATGTTGTTTTTCTTTTTTTTCATTGGGGACTTTTTGGGATGAGCAACATCAGGAATTCCTTGTGTGGTGGAGCACAAAGTTCCACAAACTCCAAATCCTAGCTGTAATAACTTGGAGACCAGAGCTGGGCTATTGTACCAAATGAATTTTCTTAAGAAGCAGAAGAATTCCTGAACAGGTGGATGGCTTCATTTGAATGACAATACTTATGGAATACTATAAGTATTGATGCATGGTTGCGTTCGTGTCACTCACGCTTTTCGCATGCAACTAGCAGGGCGTTGTTCAATTTTAAACTAAACGATATCGCCATGTCCGAAGAAAATCTACAGAGTACTTCGGCTGAACAGCCCCCACAACTAGAGCAGTCAGCTCCTTCATTTTCAAATTTGTTGGATTCATTTAAGACGTACTTCGATGATAAATTGACATCATTCAAGCAAGAGATTGCTGACCAATCTTCAGGACAAGAGAAGACAACACAACTTAAACCAATAATTCCGAACTTTAAGTTTAAAGGAAATAAAAAACAGTGGGAATTTAATAGCGACATCGCAGAAAAAGTAGAGGAAACACAAACCCTGCTCTCTAAAGGCAAGAATGAAGAAGCAAAAAGCAAGCTGGATAGCATCAAAAATGAAGTCAAGAAAAGAAACAAGTTAATACGTTTGGCAGATAAGAGCGAAGCTGGGTGGGGTGCAGTAGAGGAATATGAGTCTGATGAATTAGCATCGAACAGCGAAGATGATAAAAAGATAAGGTCAGCCCAAGCAAGAGCAGTACGTAAAAAACGACAAGCACGTCAGAGCTCTAACCCCCCCAAAAGACAAACGACAAGCTTTGTTCAACACCGGGCCGCTCCTTCCGAGTTTTTTCGTGGCCCTGTTCAGCTCGACAGAAAGAATTTTGGAAACCTACCAGTCTCAAACTCGGCCGAGATCTGCTTCAGTTGCGGCCGGACCGGTCATTGGAGACGCATGTGTCCATACAGGGGTCATGCCTATGTTCCCTCAGCCCTATGTTCCCTCAATGCCTAACATTTTTTTTAAATCCAAATTAGGCCCTATGTTCCCTCAACCCTATGTTCCTCATCCCAAAATAGGGAACATAGGGTCTATTTTGGGATGAGGGAACATAGGGTCTATTTTGGGATGAGGGAACATAGGGCTGAGGGAACATAGGGCTGAGGGAACATAAGGCTGAGGGAACTTGAGTACGGTCCCTCCATACAGGCGGTCATTCCCCAGTACACCATCCACCCATATCACATCTGATAAGCACTAAGAGTGGAGTCGTACCACAGGAACTGCACTCGGGTCAGTATCTTAATATTACTGAATATTACACTGCAGAATTGTTTCGTATCGCAAAATGTACCGGTATGTAATTAATCATGACTGAGAGTTCATGCCACAAGGGCAGTGCACACTACAATAACTTTTGAGAGTAAGAGTTGGTTATATATATATATATATATATATATATATTGTATAATTATAAGAGGCAGATTCAATAGCCTATGATGACTTCTGGAAATGTTTTTTCCCACTTTTTCGTTTAGTTCCAGTTTCACCCAGAAAATTCAACGCCCATCAATATGTTAATGATCCAGAGTTACAGCTGCTCAAAAACGAGGCAGAATCGAATTATAAATTCTCTGAATATGAACAAGGAGTTACCGAGCCCGTAATGAAGGGCAGACTCAAATGTGCCATACAATTCTGGAGGAGGATCGGAGCCAATGACTTTGTGCTCAGTATTATCGAACAAGGATACAAACTGCCTCTGTTGTCTACTCCTCCCTCAATCGCATTACTTAACAATAAATCTGCCTTAGAACATCGGAAATTCGTTACAGATGCTATAAGCGAATTAGTGAACAAAGGTTTAGCTCTCAAAGTTATTGAAATACCTACAGTTGTCAATCCACTTTCAGTTGCAGTTCAAAAGTCCGGAAAATTAAGGTTAATTTTAGATCTAAGATACGTCAATATGCACATATGGAAGACATTTATTAAATTTGAAAATTGGAAGGTTGCTTTCAGCTTTTTGTCGAAGAACGATTACATGTTTAGTTTCGACTTAAAATCTGGATATCATCACATAGATATTTTCCATCATCACCAAACCTTCCTAGGTTTTTCATGGACTTCGAAAAACATGAGACAATATTATGTTTTTACAGTGCTTCCTTTTGGGTTAGCTACAGCACCTTATGTGTTTAGCAAGTGTCTCCGCCCATTAATTAAGTACTGGAGATCGCTAGGGTATTTCATTGTTTTATATCTAGATGACGGTTGGTGTAGAGCCCCAAATGAAGAAACGGCCATTGCAATAGCTGAAAGGGTGAAAAGTGACCTATTTAATGCAGGTCTGGTTCCAAACCGTGAGAAGTCACAGTGGGTTCCAACACAGAAAATAGAATGGTTGGGCCTTGTTTGGGAGAGTAAAAAAGGTGCACTTGCCGTTTCAGATATGCGTATCGAAGATACCTTGTAATCCATTATTGATCTTATTGACTCATTTCCAGTTACCACTGCTCGGAAGTTAGCGTCAGTTACAGGAAAGATCGTTTCTTGTATGGGCGTGTTTGGTCCAATTGCAAAACTTATGACTCGCTTCCTTCATCATGAAATAAATAATAGATCAAGTTGGGACAATAAGTTTAGAATTTCTTCAGATAGTTTTGCAATAAATGAGTTGTTTTTCTGGAAATTTAATATAAAAAATTATAACCAACGTAAGTTAATCACATACACTGTTCCACAAGTTATCATTTATAGTGATGCCAGTAGCACAGGTTGTGGTGCTTTTCTCTATGGTTCTGACATCATTAATCATAGATCTTGGTCTAATCAAGAAACTCAAGAAAGTTCAACCTGGAGAGAGCTTGAAGCTATACGTACAGCGCTTTTAGCCTTTCAATTAAATATAACTCACAAGTCGGTAAAGATTTTCACTGATAATCAAGCTGTAGTCTCCATTCTTAACGCAGGCTCGATGAATATTGAGCTACATATGAATAGTCTCAACATTTTCCAGTTTTGTCATGAACATTGCATTTCCCTTGACCCGCAGTGGGTTCCGAGAAGAGAGAACCAAATAACTGATGAGATTAGCAGAATAATTGATTTAGATGATTGGGGTGTATCCCAGATTTTCTTTAATTTCATAGATTCAATCTTCGGACCACACACTGTAGATAGGTTTGCAGATAATCTTAATAAGAAAGTTGATAGATTTAACTCAAAGTATTGGTGTCCTGGTACATCCAGAGTAGATGCTTTCTCATCCCACTGGGGATCTGACAATAACTGGCTAGTACCACCTGTGAAACTAGTAACCGATGTAATTAAGCATTTGAACGCATGTAATGCGGTAGGCACCTTGATTGTGCCCAAGTGGCCTTCAGCTGTTTTTTGGCCAATACTTTTTTCAGAACGGAGCGTTTATCATGATCTCATTTCTGGTATGTTTGAGATCTCAAATGATATTGAAATCTTTGTTCAAACTCGTAATTCAAAATCATTGTTTGGTTCAAAACTCTTTAATTCTAAAGTTATGGTTATACGATTAGACGCTTCACAGACAAAGCTTTGAGTAGAGAGGAACAAGAATGTGTTCTAATAATACGGCCTATGCGTTTTCAAGTACTGTCCCCGATAGGAGCAGAATGTTTGTATAATATCTATACGATATAGTTTCACCACTGGGTGAAGTCGTTATATGAAACGACAAAAAGGATACTTCGCCACTGGGTGAAGCATATCGGTTAAACATTGTAATCAGATTTAACACTACTATAGCGAGCCTAAAATCGGACGTAATCCATTGTATTTTATTCACTATAATTAACCGATATAATATCATTATTTTGTCAGGACAAGAAGTCGAGCCCATTAGCAAAGAACTGACCAACATTTTACAGACCTCGAGAGCAGCTTCGACGGTGTCGAGATATAACAAAGCCTTCGAACAATGGTCCTCATGGGCATCGAGTAGACAAATACCAATACTGCCAGCGTCTTCAGCTCATATAGCAGAATATTTTGTATATCTCAAGATGGAAGGTTTCCCCTTCTCGCATATTGAATCGGGTTTTTACGGCCTAAAATGGACCCACGATATTCATGATATTACAAATCCATGCGATTCAAAATTTTTACACTTAGTGCTAGACGGGTTAAAACGCATTCTGTTAAAACCAAAAACCAAAAAGTCTCCAATTACTACAGACATATTACAGAAGGTTTGTATGAGATACGGTGGGTCAAATGCTTCTCTCATTAAGTTAAGGCTATGTACAATGTGTCTTTTAGGTTTTGCTGGATTTTTTCGTTTTAGCGAAATAATTGTTCTAAGGTGTGACATAGAGATTCATTCTAATTTTCTAAATATATTCGTTGAAAAAAGTAAAACGGATATTTATAGACAAGGTGCTTGGGTTATAGTGGCTTCCACCGGAAAGGACACTTGTCCTGTGACCATGCTGATAAGGTATCTGCGAAAGGCAGAGTTACTGGATGATAATTCATCAAACCAATTTATTTTTTGTGGAATGTCCTACTGTAAAAAGAAAGATTTATATAAGTTGAATTCCAAACAGCTGTCTTACACCAGATGCAGAGAGATCTTGCTAAAAGCCATGGAAGAAATAGGAGAGAACCCTAAGGAGTTCTCCTTACACAGCCTACGATCAGGCGGGGCCTCGGCCGCTGCTAATCATGGAGTACCGGACAGATTGTTTAAAAAACATGGCCGTTGGCGTTCAGAAACTGCTAAAGATGGATACATAGAAGATTCACTGAAGTCTAGAATGTCGGTATCTCAAAACCTAGGCTTATAAATCACAAGTGTATCAACACCAGTGCATGACATTAATAAAACAATTTAAATGAAGTAGAAACTATTCATGTGTATACTATGCCCGTTCTTTAATCCTCAGAGTGGAAAAGGGATACCCTACCCTGCTGCGGTAAAGCGGATTTCCTAAGGAAAAGGGATGTATATTTATTCGTTTGCTTTTCAGGTGTACAAGGGGCAAGTCAGAAAATATTTTATTCGCGTTTAAGCGTAGCGTATTAGAGAATAAATGAATTTTCTTAAGAAGCAGAAGAATTCCTGAACAGGTGGATGGCTTCATTTGAATGACAATACTTATGGAATACTATAAGTATTGATGCATGGTTGCGTTCGTGTCACTCACGCTTTTCGCATGCAACTAGCAGGGCGTTGTTCAATTTAAAAAAAGAGAAGTAAACAATTATGAAATATGAAAAATGAATATTAAATAGTTTTTGGTTTAGTTACAGGTTCCAAGCATCATGATACAGGAAATAGCATGTTAAGGAAACATCATCCAGGTAAAATACAAAACCTGCATATTTGAAGATGTATACAACTATTATAGTTATTGGTAAGTAGATGCAGACAATACCCCACCGATTTCACGCAGTGCAGCTTCCTGATTCGTCAACGGCACGCCCTACCCTGCTGCGGTAAAGCGGATTTCCTAAGGAAAAGGGATGTATATTTATTCGTTTGCTTTTCAGGTGTACAAGGGGCAAGTCAGAAAATATTTTATTCGCGTTTAAAGGTCCTAGGAAGAGTCAAATTGTGCTTATTTATTTTCTTTTGTTATTTTATCAATTGATATGAATAAAAAACAATTTTACGTTTAATTTTTGTCTGGATTGGGCTAATTATTTTTAATTTGATTTTTACAAAAATTGCCTCATCTAATTTCAAATGCTGCCCAACGCGCGGTGGCGCTGTTCGTGACGTAGACCTAGGAGGCCGTGGGCACGGTAATTGTGGTTAGCATGGAGCAATAAACCATGAATAAACTAAGCCCTTGATCCAATGTTAGGCACCAATGTTGCCACTGTGTTTAGTTGCTCCATGGTTAAACCGTGGGATTATAAAAAAGGGTCATAAACTGTGCGCAACGTACACATGTACAGTGTATGTGCACACGACTTGCAAGTTCCATAGTAAACATGACCGTATAGCACCGATAAATCTGTACTGTAGGCTCTACCGTAAAACGAAGCGCAAGGCCCCGTCGAATCAATGGCATGGATACACATGGCCAGGAGTCATTGGTGAATTGTGTAAGCCGTCGTTATGACCGTTTCAAAACATAATTCTGCGCTCGATGATTTTGAAACAAGATCCAAAAATCACACACATAATTAACATTGTCAAAGAATTGTACAATGACATCTTCAGTGACTTCACAATGAAACGACATTTTTAGCGTTAATGTGGTGTGCGAAGTGTAACAATCGACCTCTAACGTTAGTAATAAGCCTATTGCTTGTGGGTGCATGCACGTACACATGTAAGTTACACGGAAAACAAAGCAACTTATCCTCTTTTCTTTTCTGGACGTTTCTTGGCCTTCTGACTTAAGGGAAATATTGTTGGCACTGCATCAGGGCGCAGCATGGCTTTAAATCTCATGCCAAACTGGCTCTGGAGCCCCCGGTTAAAGTATGTTGGCTCAAAGTGAGCGCTACATATCATAGAGTGCTCCGTTGGTCCTGACCATTTCGCCCTGGTCAGCTTCACACTCGCCGTCCAAATTCGCCTGTATTTAGGGTCTGGTGGAAATCGGTGAAGGCTGACACCTTCCTTTGTGGTGTTGCTACACCCAGCAACAACACACCTACAAGGCATTTCCCAAAAATGTGGGATATCTACTAAATTTAGCTGAAAAGAAGATCTAATATGACACATCCGATAACTTCATCAACTAGTGGTTTTGAGTACGACTTGACTGAAACTTCATCGCAGGTAGTGCTGGAACTTCCTAGGTCTACGTCACGGATTTGCGGATTATAATATGATAATGAGGAGGTAGGGGAGGAGCGTGGCGCCCCCCTAATTTTAGAATTTATTTTGTTAATGGTGCAAAGGGGCGGGGATAAAATAGACAAATGACAAATATATGTTCCAATAGGTATACTTTATTGTTTTAACTGTTAAAAATTTCTATTTCCTAGGACCTTTAAGCGTAGCGTATTAGAGAATAATATAAATCTGAGAAACAGAAGGAAAGTAACAAAAACAAATGAAATATCAATAAATGTCAAAACAATTTTTCATGATTGGCAATTCTTTAAGTGCAGCTGTTACAACTGGTCATTGGAACTCGGTCAGACTTACTGACCCGTGAAAGTCTACTCACATGTTTCAGAAAAAAACAGATAAAAAAAAAAAATTACCAGGATCTCCAAGTTAACAATTAAGACTTAATTTTAGCTTTGAACTCATGAACTGTAAGAAAGTCTTTTCTGTAGTAAAATCTATTTCTTTTCTGTTAGGATAATGCATTTGTTGATGCATAACTCCAGCCTATATGAAAGCTTCAGCAATAGTGAAAATACATTCAGGTTGTTTATTATGTGAAATAAATTGTCTCATGAACTTTAAATGTGTTCCTGCCTATAGTTAATACAGTTAGTTGTGTGACAAATTTGATTATCTCAAAATGCAACTTGTGGGACATATATGGGACAGTGTTGTACATGTACATAATAAACATTCCTTTAATTAACGGTATATAATGGTTGATGCTTTAAACAAATTTATATAAAAATAAAATCATCTAGCTTGTACAATTCGTTTGTGTCCTTTTTGCTTTTAATTATCTTTCATCTAGCCACCCCCCATATAATTACATTATTGTGTGACCATGAATTTAGGGTATGGTTCTGCTTTAAAATAGTTTGTTGTAAAAGTAGGCATCAGTATATAAAACATACAAACGTTGCTGACTGAACATTTATTATGGACCAACTCTTGTGCTAGTACCTTTGATTTGCCGACTGAAAATTGATGTATAATTTACTTATGTTTAACTATTGACTTTTATGATGTATTTATACCTTTTGTTTTTGTTTAATATGTGAAGAGTATCGCTACGGTGTTTACATTTTTTGCTAATCAACCTTGTTTACATGGTTGTGTATGCAGGGTTTTCCTTTTTGTCAGAATATCGTATTTGCCTAGCATATTCTGACCAGGGCCAGTCGGCCTTTTTCTTTTTTTACAACCATCGTTCCTTGTAATTTCATATTGCATTGTTCTTACCATGTATTTTGTTTTCTTGTTTACACTGATGTGTCACTGCGCCATGAGCGTCTCTTTTGACGGATACCGGCGCATTACAAATGTTCATTATTATTATTATTGAGAACAATTATTGGGGTGTCGCACACCATATCCCCTGCCCCTGCTCGCTACGGACCTGGGCGGTGGGGACGAGTGAACCCTGTAGGCCTGAGCAATATTTTTTGCATTAAATAATTTATATTATTTTATAAATACAATTTACAAAGGTTCTTCTGTACTTAATTCACCGCCAAATTCAAGTGGCATGGTAGTCTTGTGGTTTAGAATGCTCACCTTCCAAGTAGATAGTTGGGATCGAGACTAGGTTTAGGTTGTAAATATTTGTAACAGGATTAGCACATTTTTGTTAACTACAACACTAATTCAGAAACAAAACCTTTCTTTAAAACAATAATGTATGGGCTGTGGAGGACTTTTTTAAAGGAATATAAATCCCAAAATTCATGTTTAGTACCGTATGCATGCTAGCTGCCAACCAGTCTGGTTGCCGCTTTTGTATAATTGGTTTTTCTAGTAAATACATGGATTTACATTTATTTTAGTCTTATATTAATTAGTCAAAATTTAGTCACATACGGCTCTTCATACGAGAAAAACTGCAATGGTGAACACTTCTAGTGCGACGCGACAACACTTTTAGTGCGACGCGACAACACTTCTAGTGCGACGCGACACACTTCTAATGCGACGCGACAACACTTCTAGTGCGACGCGTGAATCCTAATGCGACGCTTACACACTCTTCTTGCAATGTGCATGTGGCCGTTTTAGAACACCATACTAGAGACTTGATTTGGCCTAAGAGAGGCAGGTGGCAATACCTGGCTAGAGCATTAAGTTGGCATAATAGGGGAGTTAGGGGGTCAAAGAGGGTATAGGGCCCTTTTTGGCAGTGCCCCCTTTAAACCATGTGACCTTCTTTAGCGATCACACTGCAGAGGGACAGAATCGATCAACGGGCGGATCACTGGGGAACCAATGTTTCCGGAGGATGCTGGAGAATTTGTTTAATTTGTAACTTTTTAATTTTAATTATAATTAGTTTAAAAGAATTTAACTTGTAAAGAATTTATTTATTTATTATATTATTTATTTTCTACAGTGGTTTTTAAATATTTATGTTGTCTTAACTTTGTAGGCCTAAATGTAAACGCAATTCGACTCTACGGCCGCCATGTTTTTTCATTGAAATAAACCAACAACAATAATAATTATTATTGGATTCTCTAATGCAATATCAGCGTTTTCAGGAAAAAAGTTGCAAAGTATTGTAGCTCACGATGCAGTTGTGTGAGTAAGTTTTTAACTTCCCAACGCACCAACGACGATCCATTTATTTATTTGTTATTTGTATTCTTTTTTTTGGTGGGGGGGAGGGGGAACTTTGGAAACCTTTCCCCGTCCCCGAGGCGCCAGTGGTCATCATTCTCCATCCATGCGGTCCGGCCTGTTTCAGACCGGACGGATCTAGCACGAGACTAGATGAGGGTCGGTCTGCATACACATACAATGTAAACATGGTGTTTAGAATTTAACATTTCTAAACACTTAGATTGTATTCACATGTTGAGCCTAAAACACGTTGAGATTGTGCTTTTCTTTGATGTGTGTTTGAATGCTAAATATCATATATGATGAACAGGTGTCAAAAATATATAGATTGGTGAAATTCTTGCGTCGGGAGATAAACAATTGATTTAATTTTGCCCTACACCGACGTGTGTATAGCACTGCACGCTCAGGTGTCAAAAAGCTAAACACGTGTAACATCATAGAGGATCTTTTCTCTTTGGTAACATGTACAGAGGATGGCACAGAGGATGGCACATGACACATTCCTATTCCTAAACACGTTTATGTAGTCTACACCAGGCACGTGCATACATAGGTCCCAAAGGGTGCTTGAGCCCTGCCCTTTTTGCCTAGTATAAAAAGTGCCCTTTTTAGCCCAAGGTTTTTTTTTGTTTTGTTTTTTGAATGAATTATTAAGTTCCTGTTGCGCATAGACTGCCCTGCCTAGTTGAAAGATGTCAGGATAGAATAAAATTAGAATAAATATTAGGTCAGCAGAGATGCCCCTTACTATTCCTGTGCACGGGCATGCATGTGCCCCTCCGCGAAACTAGATTTCACGCATAGCCGCGCGCGCCTATACGTCTTTGATAGGCAGGCACACGCTGTCACTGAAACACGAAATTGACATCCCATGGCTCACTCACCACCAGATCAGATTGTAAATGAAAACCAGTCATCAACATAATCTGATCTGATTGTAATGTTAACAACCATATTATGCGTTTTTATTAATAAATAAACGCCCAAATTTTTTTTAGCTCGCGCGCTACGCGCGCTCGCATGGAATTACACTGCCTTTTTCAGACTCTGAGCCCCTGCCCCTCTACAACCCTGTGCACGTCCCTGGTCTACACACAAATAGGAAGAAATTTAATGTTCCCTCCCCCTCATGGATGCGGGTTTTTTTCCCCAGGACAAACGTGAGCAATTTTTGAAAAAACAAGTTTATAAAATTGGGAATTTCATAGAAATTGGCCACGTTCATAATTCGTCCTGCCAAAAAATACGCCTTCTGGATTCGAACATTGCATCATTCAGTTTGGTTCAGGTTTGCGTGTCATGAAGGAGTGAGAATCGATTCCAATCGATGGTATTTTAGGACTTGAAAATAATCTTCATGCATATTGAACATCAAACCACGTGAAATTAATAATCAGCTCCTCAACCTCGTCCTCATTGATGTGCGTTACAACCTTATTATATCCATACAATCATGTTACCAAAACACAAACATTTTGCTCGACAACACACGTACACACGTCACACACGTGCATGCTACGGACGAGGTTGACTTAACGTGCAAGGTTTCAAGATGGCCGACAGTGGCAAGCCGAGCGCCGAGGTCGGTAGTTCTTGGCCTAAATCATGGCAACTTGCGTTGGCTGGGCTCCACTGGCAATTGGTGCAGCTGTTGGAGCTTACTTCTATCACAGGAGAAAATCTGACAGATTTAGCGAGGAGATAGTAGGCAGTGTAGGGGCAAAAGTAAAAAGTAACAATGCAGCGGGTGAAGACGATGGAGCAACTGACGACAGGGTAAATGCTTCGTTAATTTTATACTAGGCCTAGAATTATAAATATAGATCACATTTAACACCTTCCTCCAAAGTTTCAACTAACATTAACAATCATGAGTGCCTATCAAGTCACCCCTTACAAATTTTCTCCGGACAAATTTCCCCCCTGCTGGTACAAATTCGTCCCCGGAAAGAAAAATGTCACATGTGACTGCCACTTTTTCAGGGTTTTTTGGAATTTTTTTGCAACCACTTGAGTTAACTGTAGTGTTGTTAGGCCTAAACCCCTTCAGAAAATAAAATTAAAGACAGTGGATATTTTGCCGGCACCGACTAACTTTTAGTAAATGCTATTATAGGTATATGCGTATCCCACGCATTGCCGCAAATCTTTTTGGCCACGGCCTCAATCTCGGGTTGAATCGCCGTGGCGAAGACACCGTGGAGATAGCGCTTTGTTACGTTTCGCTGAGGCCGTTCTTTTTGACGTACCCAGTAGCTTTTTTTTCGAAGACGTAGGTCACATATTCTACTTCAACCTCGTTCTCAAATTTTCTGAATGCGGCATCTAGAAGTTTTCAAAACAAAATCTCAAAATTTGGGTTCTCTCTTGCTCATCAAAACTATCGACGATTTACCAAAAGTTGAGTAAAATACCTTATCAAACCACAAAAATATTTTTTTTATACTTCTTTTCTACCTCTTGACTAATTTTGACGGCGATTGGACGATTCCCAGTTATGTTTTTGGATTCCCAAACATCGATGTCAACCAAAGATTGTATTGCGCCACATTCAGCGCGCGATAGACCTGCTTTCGCTGGAATTAGCGGTCTCCCATATAATGCAGAACCTCAAAAGAAGCTGCCCTTTTTTGGCTTTGAGAAAGTTCCGTTGTCCCTAAATATATTTTCCTACATTATCTCGCCGGTAACGCCCAGCACTGTAATTGATGAAAATAATAAAGATGATGAGCAATTTTTTTCTGGAAAAAGGCGTGAGAATTGATTTGTTTATTTTTTGTGGTTTGAAAAAGTTCTGTTGTCTGATATTTTCCCACATGTTCTCGCCGGTAACGCCCGGCGCTGTACATTGTAATTGATTAAAATAAAAACATGAGCAATTAACAATACGCTTGGAGAAAAGCGTGACCTCCCCCACTAAATCCGCCGATGAAAGGATGCCTGAATCGGATATCCATGTGCATGTACACAAAACGGGGGTGAAATTTCATGTCATTTCAGTTTCCCTCATTTTTCGTGTAAAATTTTCCCTGGTCTTTGAAAAAAAAATGCCCAAATAAAATCTCAGCTCCGAAAAAGCCTTTCCAGAGAAAGATTGATAGCTGCATTGTTCAAATTGATACAATGCATCTCTTGTTTGTTACAAAGTATCTATTTCGGGTTCAGCTAAAGGCCACCGGAATTTGAGGATGTGCCACCGGTATTAAAATTGAGTGTTCTTTGCCGAAGAATAGCGATGATATCTCAACCAATGAAATGAGCTGCTTCCCGGCAAATAAATACGCCATTGGTTGCTTTCATCACGGACCATTTATGCTTTCATGAATATGATGTTCCTTCCACCGCAACTGGAGTGATTGAGCCACAGGTGCATGTCACATTCCAACTTGGTTGCCTAGAAATACTGTTGCTAGGGAGGCTCCCCTGTGATGTCCGGGACTGCCGGTTGCGTAGCCAGAAATCTTGTATGGGAGAGAGAGCTTGTGACTATTTTCTCACAGCCTGCAGGAAACTAGTACATGTAGCTCAAAAATACTGCCGCTTTCGGGAAATTTGTGAAGGCATAGTTTGTCATATTGGATGCAGTTTCCATTTCCATTTTTTAAATTTATTTTTTTTAAATTTATGGTCTTTAACATTTACATGGGATAATCGATATATCGAATATACTCGATGTTGGATTTCCGATATATCGATTATTGAAAATTTTGATATCGACGGTGCTTACAACCAACACTGTCCGTGTTCGAGCCTCATCATGTTTAAATTTTTTTTTGTCCCAAAAAATAAGAATATTCTTCTTTTATTAAAAATTGACTCCTACATTTAAATGGACAGTACTACCTTTTCTTTTTCTGATTTGTGGCTGCCGAGGTTTTTTTTTAAAGGGAAATAAAGTCCGACATTGTAAATGGTCTGAATCCCATCTCGTGAATATGAAGTCACAATGACAATGTTGGTGCGGAACCAGACTAACATTTGTCACGGTAAAATTTTTAAGTCCCAAAAAACATTTACTGTGCATGTTCAGTGCCGTTCCGGCTAAATAGCGTTTACTAAAAGTTAGCCGGTGCCGGCAAAATATCCACAGCCAAAATTAAAAGGATCCTGTTAGTTATGATGCAAAGTGGCAACTACCATATACATGTAATAGGATCCTTCTATTTTCTGAAGGGGAGGATTTTTTTAGAAGGGAAATAAAGTCCGAAAACCATCATAAAAGTGGATTTAAAATTATTTATTTCAATGCTGCCCATGTTCACAGCAAAATCTTCTTTGGTCGTTTATTTTTGACTGGTTTTTACTCTCATTTTGACCACCCTGAACAATACCAGACAATGCTTTTACTAGTCAAAAACGGTCGACTCATTTTAACCTGTTACTACACATAAGGTTTGACAGTGTTCGACTTTTAAGTGCACTAGATATACCTTGGCAAGTATATCAACATTTTGACTGATTTTGACCCTTGCAGTCATAGAAGGGTTAATAAAAAACATACTTGAAAGAAATTATTTCTTTTTCATTCGAAAATTCAAATATTGCCCCACCCTAATGCAGAAGCGACTTTAAGATGCACTTAATTCAAACAGGGTCATTTGTGCCAGTTAACCATTACATCATCGATGATGTCATCTTTAACATTTTGACATGCATGTAATGATATGTAAAGATGCATGCATTGATGTAACAACACAAATATTGTATGCCGCCCTGTATTGACGAAGATCCAACAATGACTGCCATCTTGGAATACACATGTTCATGTCTTTGTGTCACTTATTACTATTTTTACTAGCTGTGCAACAAACAAGTATTACAACACAGATCATCACTGTAGGCTTAATTGAACACACAAGATTTGCACAGGGATGAACATCAACTGCACATCAAAATTACGTCCATTTCACCTCTTAAAATGCTCTTATTCTGATGATACGAATTTTGGACACTCAACCTAGTGCTGTGCATCCATGGGTAATTTTGGAACCGAGTACCCGGACGTTGTCTGGTTCTTTGGTTCCCATAAACAAATTGGGCACATTTCCATTTGTTCATTACTATTATACAAAGAAACCCCCCCCCCCCCCAAAAAAATTGTGAATTTTATGAAATAAAATCAAGTACCTGAAACCTTATATTGAACATGGAATATTGGTAAGTGTTCATCAACGACTGGTTTCTGAAATGTTAAATCAGATTTTAAAAAGTGATTTTCGTGTACCCGAATTGATAAAAAGGAACCAGGTATTGAACTCAATGGTCGAGCACCCGTGAACCTATGTATTCGGCAGAACATAATGTAGTCTGTTTTTTTTTCTTGCAGACTGCTGAAGAGAAAGCCCAAAGTAGCAAGAATAAGGGAAATAAATACTTCAAAGCTGGACGATATGAGCAAGCTATTGCCTGCTATAATGAAGCTATGCAACTCGTCCCTCAAGATAAGACCACAGATCTCTCAACGTTCTATCAGAACAGAGCCGCAGCTCATGAGCAGTTGGTAAGAGATATTGAACTCTTGGACATTCCTTAATAAGTAAGGGCAAAATCTAATCAATGGTTTATCACCAGACTCAAAAATGTCATCAATCTGTACATATCGTGGTTCCTGCTGCTATGTAGGATTCTAGCCAGCCAGTCATGTGTTCAAATCCCACCCGAGTCACCTGTACATATAGTGGTTCCTGCTGCTATGTAGGATTCTAGCCAGCCAGTCATGTGTTCAAAGCCCACCCGAGTCGCCTGTGCATTTTTTTCACAAACACTCGGAAAGCACTGAGTACGTGTATACAGTGCATTGCCATTGAAGGTAGGCGGAAAATGAGACCATGCACAGGACGGACGTCACTGTTATGAATAAAAAATATATGCATAATTCATGTTTGATGTAAGGGGCGGGGCCAGAGGGTTAGATGTCAAATCGATATCGAGGCAAAGCGCGTGACTTTTGTAGCTCACACAGTCTAGTTGTAGAAAGCTCTACTGTCGATCGTCTCCCACACTCACACTTTTATACGCTTTAATCCCGATTTTCGGGGGTGCGCCGTGTACAGTTATGGACACTCCTGTGGGATGGACGTCATTATGGACGGAAGGTAGTAATAACTTTAAAGGCTGGGTAACCACTTTCGAACAAGCCAAAAAGGTTAGAAAGTCTTTCGAAATACGGCAGGCACTATCTTTCGTGTGCAGACGGAAAACTAATAATTTCGGACAAATAAGTGGTAAGTTTCATTTTAGTTTCGCATTTTTCCCGGTTCTGCCTTCTGGACAGCTTGAAATAAATAAAAAATCTGTTTAATCCATGCTTCAGATAAAACAATGATACTTTACTGAGGTAAGGAGTAACTTATAATGAACTATATATTTTGTAATTTTCATCCACCAAACTGCTGTTAATGATTAACTTTACGTTGCTATCCGGAACTAGGAAAACGACCTCGTAAGTTTTGAAGCAGTGCTTCCAGTATTAAGTGCTTTGACTGAAACCATAATTGTTCGTGGAGTAATACTGTTCTGGAGTAAGTTCTGGATAGCTGTTGTTGTTTGCTCTGCTGGTATTCCGATTACTATAGGAATACCAGCAGAGCAAACAACAAGAGCTATCCAGAACTTGGAAAACGACTGTAGTAGTAGTACTTATTAATAAGTTTATTATTAAATAATACAAAATTGTATTAATGTAAATCAATGTCTAGTAAAGATAGTAACTGTGACTGGATGCAAAATATTAGCACTCTATCCTACATGTGACCAATATGAACCCTTTATTCAGAAAGAATATAAGTTATAACCACGCCACTATTGTGACTCACGTTAAAAAGTGCTTGTATGATATGGTAACTATAAATAATTTTTCTTGTGTCTCCTTGTTTGTTGAATGTTAGGCCCACAGCAATACTCAAGTCCAGCCAAAAGAGTGCGATTTCATGATATTGACGGTGCTGTTGTGCCATATGATGGCGTCCCTTTTCTTATACTCGGGCAGTATGAGCTGGCCTGTATGTTTGGGAAGGACCAACATAGTTCACAAAAGCTCAAACAACAAGAGACCCGGGACAGTGAGTTGAAGGTGGGGAAGTTGATAAGCAGATATTCTTATTTAGAACTCAACTGATCATTTAGTGGCCGTTCACAAGTGTCAAAATTATCATGGGTCTGGGACATTTTATTTTGTATGCGTTTAGGAGGGGGGAAGGGAAGGTTTCCTGAAAAAGTGTAGTTTTACGCCCGTGCAAATGTCAACAATTGTGAACGATCCCTTACTAAAGGAAGTGAAGGATCGATTCTTAAAAAAGGAGACTAGTACTGTGAAATTAAAAACAGTAAGAAATCATGTTATTTTTTTTCCTCCATAGTTGTTTAATGTATTTTTTGCCATATTGTTTGCCAGGTTTATTATCAGTATTATTTTTCTTTTACATATGGAAATAATAACACTTTTTAATTATAAACTTTATAAATGTAATGTCATTTTTTTATTTTAGAGTGACCATCCTAGAGGCAAAAGGAGTAAGCGTATGCTTCAGACAAAAAAAAAAGGGGCTGTCCTACACGCATCCTAATGAAGCATATCGTTTGCTTCCCTGATTTCCAGGTATAGTAAAGACAAGTTCTTTACCTGTTAGATTCTATAGCAGATGTAAGGACAGTTACATGATATGTACATAGGTGTACATGTACATGTTCCTATTGTGCACAGATTAGTATCCGAGTTTATCTTTATTGATGGAAGACAAAAGTTTGTTTTAAATGTACCTTATTTAAATCACTTTCAATTATTTGGATGTGTGATCAATGACAAAGCAACTTTCAGATCAGACTGTAGTTCATTTGAAGAGATTGAGACACATTATGTGGCAGTGCAAATACGGAAAACATACCAGTTCAAATTTTAAAAGAAAAAGTGATTTACCTGGTATATCTGATACAACCTACATGTTGTGTCTACAAAACTCTCCATATTAACAGCCTATGTGTCTTATACTGATGGACACGAACAAAACACAATGCCGAACTAATGCTTGAAGTCCAAGATCCTTCATTGGTGCTGAAACATAATATTCATTTGTTCACAAAGAAATGGAAGTGAGCGTGTTCGTGATGCAGTAGACAGTGGACTTGCATTAAGAGCAGAAAGCCGCATCTACATATCATTGCCAGATGATGATGCCCACAAACAGACTCACTACTTGGGAGAGGTACCTTTTTATCTCTGTATTATTTGTTCGATGTAATTGTAATATGGAGTGTGGTTCTCAGATTTTAAAAAAGTATGACAGCACACATAGTGTTACCACAAACAAAATATATACTGATACTTCTTCCTTTTAATGCCTTAAAACATACAGCTGTCTTTTAATACTACAAATATAGATTTCTAAACAAATTTGGTCAAAATGTAATTTCTTTTTAAATGCATAATGCAAAACTGGTAGTAAAGCAAGAAATAAATAAATTACAGAGAAAACAATGCTAGTGTCATTCGCAGATCACAGCTTGGAATCAGTGGCACAAATCTGTGTTGAAAAGTTGGGGGGGGGGGACACTTTCACCTCTCAAACACTGCAAAAATATCCCTTTATGTACACTTTCAATATCGACTTATCATAATAATTGAATAATTTGTTCAAAAACAATTGTTAAAAAGGAGAGAAATGCTACATTGTAACATTTCTCTCATTTTTTGCATCAATTATTATTCTTCCAATGCAAATTCTGAGTGGGATGATCTTATAGACCATCCCCACCCCCTCCCGGTCTTAAAAGTGGGGGATATATATCCCCCATCCTTCCGGGATTTACGCCCATGGCTGGAATAGATTAAAAGGACAGTCTACATATTGACCCCCCCCCCCCACGTAATTGTAAAGAGAGCTAACATTTAATCTTTTAAAAACATTTTTTCCCCACAGTTGACAGGGTTGATGAACCCACTAAGTAAGGAGGTGCGGTCGAAGATTGTTGATCTGGTAGGACAAGGAGTGTCAAATGTGAAGGAAATGAGACGCCACATTCGGTTGTATGTGGAGACCTCGTTATTTGACTGTGGTGATGCTCCTTCAACAATGGATGCTGCCTTTTACCCTACAGATGAAACAATTCGCAAGCATATATACATGGCGCAACAAAAGCTAATGTAAGCATTTGTTCTACAAGTACAGTAACATGTACAATGTATGTGACTGTTTAAATTTCAGTGTTTAAATAGACCATTTCAAGACTGTACATCACCGATTTGTAAGAAGTAGTCACAAAGCTTGATCTTCAATAAGTCACGATGCCACCAAGGTGTACCAAAACTATTGAGCAATATATGAAATGTTATATGATATTTATAAATTGAACCGTTTAAAACAACCTTGTATTAACACACGATTTTTGCAGACATTTGGGGCTACAGATGCCAATTACTTTGAAAATATAATGACACAGATTATCTGTTTCAGGCGTGATACTCTACATTATGACTTCAGGTAATTCAATTTGGTAAATTTAGCTTGAAATCGGGCGTTAATCAGACTGTAAAAAGGGGAAGATTGCTTCATCATTGTTCTGACCAGCGCAGCACATCTTTAGCAACATACATGTAGTTGCGTAATCAATATGTAAATTTGGTCTCCTATATTAACAAACCATGTGTGCAGTGGTTTACAACCTAATTTTAAGGTTGCAGATAAAAAACTTACAGATGTTTTAAACGTTCCATTATAAAAGTAATTCTGTCTTATAAGTACAATTTTTTTCAGGTACTCAAAACTTCACTCAGAAAACTTTGGGATGAAATTACACGCTTGGGCACAGGAAAAACCCGAGGATAATTTCATGTTGGTTCCAGCGCTATCATCAGATGAAACTGAAGCAGAATCAAAGTTCTTCTTTTGCCATCAGACCAAATACCAAAGACATCTCCTTCGAAGGTAGTCTATTTTCATTCTTAAGTGAAAAGAACTTGTTCTATTAGACTGAGATCCCAAAAAACATACAAACAAAGAACCCGAACATACCCAGTAGGATATAGATTGCATCGCCAGTACATTGACTTCCCCAAAGTAAAATGACATCCCCATTGTAAAATAAAATCCCAGTAGAACGGCATCGCTAATAGAATGACACCCCCAGTAGAGTGACATCCGCAGTAGAGTCACACCCCCAGTAGAGTCACACCCCCATTAGAGTCACACCCCCAGTAGAGTCACACCCCCAGTCGAGTCACACCCCCAGTAGAATGATATCCCCAGTAGAATGACACCCCTAGTAGAATGACACCCCCAGTAGAATGACATCTCCAGTAGAGTGACATCCCCAGTAGAATGACATCCCCAGTAGAATGACATCCCAAGTAGAATGACATCCACAGTAGAATGACATCTCCAGTAGATTGACATCCCCAGTAGAATGACACCCCCAGTAGAATGACACCCCCAGTAGAATGACATCCCCAGTAGAGTGACACCCTCAGTAGAGTGACATCCCAGTAGAATGAAATCCCCAGTAGAGTGACATCCCCAGTAGAGTGACATCCCCAGTAGAGTGACATCCCCAGTAGAATGACATCCCCATTAGACTGACATCCCCATTAGACTGACATCCCCAGTAGAGTGACATCCCCAGTAGAGTGACATCAAAACTAAAGTGACATCCCCAGTAGAATGACACCCCCAGTAGAATGACATCCCCAGTAGAATGACATCCCCAGTAGAGTGACATCCCCAGTAGAGTGACATCCCCAGTAGAGTGACATCCCCAGTAGAGTGACATCCCCAGTAGAGTGACATCCCCAGTAGAGTGACATCCCCAGTAGAGTGACATCCCCAGTAGAGTGACATCCCCAGTAGAGTGACATCCCCAGTAGAGTGACATCCCCAGTAGAGTGACATCCCCAGTAGAGTGACACCCCCAGTAGAGTGACATCCCCAGTAGAGTGACATCCCCAGTAGAGTGACATCCCCAGTAGAGTGACATCCCCAGTAGAGTGACACCCTCAGTAGAGTGACACCCTCAGTAGAGTGACATCCCCAGTAGAGTGACATCCCCAGTAGAGTGACATCCCCAGTAGAGTGACATCCCCAGTAGAGTGACATCCCCAGTAGACTGACATCCCCATTAGACTGACATCCCCAGTAGAGTGACATCAAAACTAAAGTGACATCCCCAGTAGAATGACATCCCCAGTAGAGTGACATCCCCAGTAGAGTGACATCCCCAGTAGAGTGACATCCCCAGTAGAGTGACATCCCCAGTAGAGTGACATCCCCAGTAGAGTGACATCCCCAGTAGAGTGACATCCCCAGTAGAGTGACATCCCCAGTAGACTGACATCCCCATTAGACTGACATCCCCATTAGACTGACATCCCCATTAGACTGACATCCCCATTAGACTGACATCCCCAGTAGAATGACATCCCCAGTAGAGAAACACAAGCGAGATCCAACGTTTTAACACTTTTAACCTCGTGTGGTAACGTGACTGTTATTGTAGGAGATCCAAAGTTGTTGCACTGATAAAGCGTTCACCAAAACGTTACTGGTAAAATTCTTACGTTCCTTTCTTTTCAGATATGGCAACACATTGTGTATGCTTGATGCAACTTATCACACCACAAAGTATTCACTGCCACTTTTTTTCCTGGCTGTGAAAACCAATGTTGGTTTTAGTGTAGTCGCACAATTTATTGTTCAGGAGGAAACCACTGAAGCAATTAAATTTGGTTTAGCAACTATCCAGAAGTGGATGCTTCCTGATGAAGAAAACCACCCTGCTGCCTGGACCTGGAAGCCAAAGTTGTTCATGACCGACTTCTCTGAAAGGGAAATCAAGGCAATAGAGGAGACATTTCCAGGTAGTACATGTGTTTAACTATTTAATAAATGAAGAAAATCTTTTAGCATTCAAACAAGCCGAGTTTGACTTGGTTGGAGGAGTTGGTGTTGTCTCTCCACTAGATGGCATTCACCGATTTAGCTTCTTTCTTTGTCTTGATCGATTGATTTCAGAATGTGAAACATATCTATGCGACTTTCACCGAGAGCAAAGCTGGACCCGATGGGTCAGTAAACACGACAACGGAGTGGCAAGCATGAAGGAAATTGTACTTGCAATGCTGCGGAGATGTGCCCATGCAAACACCCTTGCTGAATACAACAATGCAATTTTGAAGTTGAAAAACTCCATGGAATGGAGGACATCGTGTAAACTAAGAAACTGGTTTTCAAAAGTGTGGATTCCAGAAGCCAAGGTTTGTCACAATCTTTGAGCCTTCATGTGAAATATTTAAAACTGTTATTTTGTAATTACCAAAGATAACGAAAGATATACACAGCTTTCTTTTTTATATCATAAAGTTTAATAAGTCACAGTCTGATGATTTTTAATCACGTTTAAAATGGTGTGCCTTCTTTGTAATAGTTCATTATGATGAACTTGAGGTAAATTCAAGATATCCAAGTGTGCCATTTGCAAATTTTTTATGAAAGGAATATTTCTAAGTAATGTAACTTTTTGGATATACTCTTTTGTAGATCATGTGCTTTTAGAAACTTAAATAAATAGAAAACTCTTCATTACAGCGCTGGGTCTGGGCATACAGACATGGCAAGGGTCTTCAGGTCAACACAAACAATGGCCTGGAGCGCCAGAATAAGGTGTTCAAATATTCCTTCCTTGAGAACAAGAACAGCAACAGCCTATCTAGTATGATAGAAACACTTCTGAATGAATACCTGCCAAGTATGATGCTCAAGTAAGTTATGATTATTTTGTTGTTGAGAAAGTATTCATTAAGTATATGTTTGAATAAAAATTAAATTTTGATAGTTTTCCAAAAACTCAGCTGTAAGAAAAATACACTTTTTTCAGTAATTTTCTTAAACCATGGCAGCTGATATTAAGATGGTCTATTATAATGTGTTTGCATGTTTGTTAAAGAAACGACTCTCGCTCGCACTTTTCACACCGATTTATATTTTTGTATTGTTACTAATTACAACAGTTTAATTATACAACAGTTTTCCAATTTATGCTACTTGTTCATGTTATCGGACAAGTCTTAATCTTATTGCATTTAACACATTGTTTATATTCCTTATTTTACAGTACCAGTTTTTCTGGTAAGTTATACTCCAAATTATATATAAAGCTTCTTCGGACTCCTGCACTCACATTGTTTCTTTTGTGTGCGCATAATCACCAAAGTGCACTTCAAGCTGTCTTTTTCCTTTGCAATTCCTTTTCCCCGCATTTTTTGCGCTTTTACTTCAATTAACCTATCTATACAAATTATTTAATCTTTCATTTCATCTATTGCAGTATAGCACCCGACATGTTTTTGTTGCAGCTATTTTGTGTGCATTTTTTCATATATGTTACCATAGCAGTTGTTTGTATTTGGTGAAGGGTTTAATTTGTTCACAATCTTTTTCACCTTTTAATAATATTTGTGGGAATTCTTTAATCACCACAAATTTGTTTTCAATTTTCCTTATCCTCATTTTTCTCATTCATTTAAATTATCTATTATCTTGTTCCCTGTTTTAATATACTACAGTTGTTAAAATGCAAATACAACAACTAAAATTTGACATACATGTATATATACAATTACATATGAAGCTCGAGTTGCATATTGTTCACATAATCATTTCACATGAACTTTTCTTACACTGCCAGAAAAATTGTTTTGGAATGTGTCATTTTTTACACTCGTAGAAGACTGAATTCAAGCTGTTTGAGTGACTCCAGTCACAAAGAAGGGTTTCATCTCCACAACAAAAGATCTGTGGAATTATATGTGTATTTGCATGCTAATTGGCACAATTTTGTTTTATATGCAAGTATGATTTATGTGCTTTATCTGTGTTAGAAGTAAATGTAGTTTGTGTTCACACACACAAATATCAGAATTATAGTAATAATATCAAAGATGATATTTTGCAAATGTTTTTATCTGTATGTGATGAGCATTAAAGTATGGGACACTGGCTAGAAAAACCGGACTTGTCTGACCCCACCCCCTCCCCCCATCCTGCAAAAATTCCTGGATCTGCCACTGCTGCTGCATTACATCATAATAGAATGGACGCTGTCAGTCTGTTACATGTTACTTAAAACTGTTGACAGACATTGGTAGCAAACTGAAGACCAAGCTTCATGACTGCTTGTTCCAAAAGGGGGAAATTAGATCCTGTAATGCCCTTAATAATAATTATCTGTTGCCGCAGTGTTGTAGCCAAGTACCGAGTACTGCCTAGTACAAAGGTGTCCTAGTAGTACTCATGAGTACTCGTACTTGATCAAGTACGAGTACTTGGGACGTCGAGTACGAGTACAAGCATCCGAGTACTATGATATCCGAGTACTAAGTCCAACAGCAAAAATATCAACAAATTAATGCATGAGTACCTTGCTTGCCGAGTACGAGTACCGTCAAAACAGTACTCAAGTACGATTATTGAGTACGAGTACTACAGCTACATTCAATTACATTTGTACAGGGAAGATGGTGTGCCTGTCCGTCCTGAAGCACCATTGCTGAAACGGAAAAAAACATCCGGTCTTCAAGGGAAGAAAAACTTCAAAAAATCTCCCAGATCAAAGCTTAACCTTCGTCGCCGCAAGTCTCGGGCTAGTGGGAGGGTTGGTGTTTCAGCAGACAGAGCAAGAGCAAAGGCAGCTGTAGCCTCACCGAAGAAGATCGCTGAGGAGGAGGTTATTGTAGATGGATGTGCTGAGGTGCCGGGTCAACAAGGAGGTTTGAACTGGTCAACACTTCTAGACAAAGCAATAGGTATTCAGAGATGCCAACGTACACGATTTGGGCGTAGGTAGCAAATACGATTTTGAGCCGTGAATACGACTCTACGATAATACTTAATTGAAATACGCTAAACAAGCCACCCCAGTATAATTGTATACAGTTACAATACAAGCAAACAATGAATGAACTATTAAGTGGAAATAAAAATGATGAAAAATTATTTAAAAAATGCTGGTAAAAAGCGACGATAGCGGGATTAGCGGCGAATTCACATGATTATGTACGTATCACACACAAGCGCGAGCGCGCTGGATGCGTATTTGTTTTTTACACCGCAGCGACGGGTTTTGTGCAGTAAAAGTGCCAATTCCGGTCTTGAGAGAGAGAGACTACGAAACCCTAGGCGCGCGACGATAGAAAACAACAAGCTGCAGTCGACCATGGCGCTCTGCAGTGGAACTCATGGAGCCATTCCTCTCCGTTGATGGTAGGTTTTTTTTGCGTGTCGAAATTCCCTTCGCGCGCATGCGTGCAGAATGGGTTCATAATAATCTTGACACAAGGGCGAAATGCGCACAAAACCCGTCGCTGCGGTGTAAAAAACAAATACGCGCGCTGGATTCGACTGCCTACCTATGGCCTACCACATGTACCCTGCCTGTACATCTGTACATTATTTGCAAGATCGTACCCATTGATCTCTATTACATAATGGGGAATAATGAGCATACCCGTGTGGAATGAGGTTGTCGGTGAGGTAGCTTGTGTGTACACGTGTACATGCGCGCATAATTGTGCTCACGCACGTGCATTACCTTTTAATTTCTCGAAGCTTCTTTGCAAGTGCGACTTCAGCGTCAGGCCTAGGCATGCAGGCACTGCTTACTGCGGAATTCTGCGCTTACGCCGCATAGAATCACACGCTTTTTATGGCGCCGTAAGCGCAGAATTCTGTGGTAAGCAGCACCATGAAATTGGGCCCAGGTGAGTTAGGGCTAGGCCTAGGCCTAGCTAAGGCTATCAATTTGTTATTTGCCTTCGAGACCCCAAGAAAGAGAACAGTTAGTATTATAATCAAAATTTCTAACGTGATTGATGCATGGATTACTAATTCGGAAGATCATTATTGTGAGCTTTTTAAGATAAGATACGTTTAGCATTGTTATAATTTCATAATTTTTTCATTGAGTATTTTCCTCCAATTTACTCTGCCCCCGGTCCCACTACCGCCAGCGGGGTTCACACCGAGTGCGGCATTGATATTGCCCAAAATCCGGACATGCATTTTTTAGCGTACGATTTTTGCGATTTTTTAATTTTTTTAAATTTTTTTTTCAATAGATGCTACTCTTTTTTGGAATTCAATGTTGGCATCTCTGGGTATTAAATGCATGAAGAAAAATATTAGCAAATAATTTGTTTATGTCTTGCAATTATTTAATCAACATCTATGTACAGGTATATGCCCAGAATTAGTTTTCAAATTTAAAATTAACTATTAACCAAGGTTACACTAAAGACTGTAATTGATTTTATTCCCACCTTGAAAGTGTTGAAATCTGAATATTTCTTGGCACAATCATTAACCAAAGAGTTAATTAAGAATTGTTTTCATTATTTGCAGCTTTGAAGGATTCCCTTTCATCAGAGCAGTGGACAGACTTTGTTAGAGAGGGAGAAACTTCCAAAAGTTGGACTGCTGACACCGTTTCTCTAACTGCTATGTCAGTCCTGGATGAATTAACTGATGACGACCAAGTGAAACTGCTGACACCATTGTGTGCTATTGCTCCAGAACACTTTGGAAATTCAGCCAGATATCGCACAGCAATTCTTTTGATGAACTGAATTAGGTCGGTAAATGTACATTTATACTGTGTTGAAAAATCCTTTGTGCTGTATGTGTAATGTGATGAACATTCCTTTTTGTTATATTACAGGTAACCCTAACCTTCCCAAATCATCCCCAATCCTTCCCATGGTTTTGCCGGACCTGATGGATTTTATACTACATGTATACCACTTCATACATCCAAACCACCAATACTTATCATGGGGCAAGCATTTAAATTTGTTTAGTCCAAAGGTTTTTACTGTGTTACTTTGATGTATTTGGGAGGATTTCCAGCCTAAGGTTATGGTTAATCAAATAATGAGCCGCTCACAATTGTCAACATTTTCACAAGCGTACAAACCGTACAATTTTCATGGCCCCCACCCCCTCCCCCTAAAAATTAAAATGTAATATTTCAAAGCGACATTTATTTCACTTTTAGAAAGCATATGCAGGCCCCCTCTCCCTAGCGCATGGTCTGTACGCTTGTTTCAACCGTGTATACCGCACATTCCGAGGTACTTCAAAAGTAGACACATTTCATACATTTTTTACATATTGTACGTGTACTTAGTGATTGAAATGTGTTTAGCTTGGTCAGAAATTTCATAAAATACATTTTTACTCTTCTATTTCAAGTTCAACGTGGTGATGTCCACACACACTTTGATGCAGACCAACACATCAAACAGAGTGAACAGGCAATGCATGACCTGTTGAGGGCAACTGCTGCAATGTTTGACGTTGAAGGTGAATTCAAATTGTTCAGTTGACACTTTTCTGTTATTGGTTTGTTTGAATAATACCATCTGAAATATGTAGATATATTGTTGCTTGTCCCGTTTACAGCCTTGCTTGTATGCATTATGACGGACAGTGCATTAAATTTTGTGCATGATGTTTAACGTTTGTTTACAATTTACAATCATTTATTATTTACTACTTCAGCAGTTATGACAGTATTGCCCAAACACTTTTACCTGCATTATTCTTTCTATTTTGCTGCACACTAGTCTCAACTTCTATTGTTTATGTGTGATTTTTATCAAAGTCCTTGCAGCTCCAAAGAAAAAACATGTAACCTTCTCAGATGGTACCTGTCCAGGAGGGGATACAGAGTCAAGGAAGTCTGATGAACTGAGAGGTAATTATATAGACCATTGCAAATACGCCATACAGCTGACATGTGTTGCTTGAAATGCATTTATGTGATGCACATACGTACATTAAGTATGAAGCAGTGGTGCATTCATTTTGCAGGGTACTATGTGGCCATATAAATAGTTAATACAGTATACATGTATGTTATGACAACAGTGAACACTACTGAACAACCCAGCGATATTGTTGGGTTCATCATCATACTTGGGAATGTAATTGTAAATATGTGATGTCATTTTATTTAATAGTAATTTACTGCTATGAATTGATAGAATGTCTGACTGTCAACTTTTTACCTACATAACTCCAGTAAAACAACAGGAGACTTTCTCCAAAGGGATGTGTCCTGGAGAGGCAATAACGTGCAAATCTGGCTTGAAAGGTACTGTAGTAACCAGTCAGAAAAATAATTATTTGTTATTTGATATTTAATCATAGTTGTTATATAATCTTGACTAAGAGGTTTTTTTTTTACCATGTTAAATTCAAGCATTTAGATGTTTCTTTCAATCAACCCAGAAACTTGCCTTGTTTTGATGAATATGTAGTGTATATTCAATTACTTAACCAATAAGTTTTCTTTAATTAACATATTCATTAGTACCACAGTTCTTAGCCAATCAGAGCCCGAATTAGTATTCCTTTTGGGGCCATGTTTTTTTTCGTTTTCTTTGCTGGCTCTCGTACGTATGTACGTGTAATCGTGTATTACTTTTAGCACGATGTACTGATGTGATGTTATGGTCGGATGAAATGAAACTCAAGATTGTGAAAACGTGAACACACACAACCAGCTATGAGAAAGATAATGTTATAAATATAATACTTTAATAGCGTCGACCAGATCAACCGACATTTTAACTGAGCCAGATCGTTTGGTGTGACTTTAGTCATTTGTCTATTCAGAGTTAAACGACCAGTTGCGTTTTCTGCACCCATGTGTTTGCATCGTGTGAGCTGAGTACCGCTATTTCTGTGTGTTTACATCGTGTGAGCTGAGCACTGACATTTTGTGTGTTTTCATCGTGTGAGCGTAGCTCCGCCATTTTGTATTTTCATCGTATGACATCACCACGTCGCAGCACGGATCGACGGACTGTAAAAACGCTACTTTCATCCCATGAGCGTTATCACTTCATCACATGTGGAGCATTCGTTTCGCTTGAACTAAACTGAACGCTGTAACATTGTAATTTAAAGGATTTTATTAATCACCGGTTTAGAAGTGACTTAATTTATAATAAATTGCCTAAATCAAGTATAAACTTTTGTGTTTGATCATGCATTTTTGTTCGTGGGTCACACATTAAACCGTAGGGTGCCTTCTGATATATTTATTGAATAATTGAAATTGATTTTTGAAGATTGTTGCAGAAATCCTAAATTATATTCATACTCTTAACCAGGAAATCCCTACAGTACTAATCACTTTCAGCTGTTTTTTGTTTCTTTGGAAATAACATCATTTGCATAGTTTGCATGGTTGTTTCCTTAAATAACTTTTAGCCTTCGATATTATATAAAGGATTTTCTGATGCCAAAGTTATGACGCTTGATGGGTTTAATGGTACAATGGTTGTTAGTCTAATGTTATACAGCAGGTACACATTGGTCTGTTGGGCATCCAATTTTAACCGTTACAGTATGGCTTTTTGGGCGCAATATGACAATAATCTTAAAGCTTATGACCAATCAGAATACAGGATTCAAGTCTGGTGGGTTGACAATAGCAATACAATGTAATAGTTTGAAGTAAATTTGCAATAAAATGTTCTATTATGCTTCTTTGTAATGATACGTGGTAAAATTTCACGTTACCTTTTAGACAAATTGTTAGCAGATATTCAGCTTATGGGTGAGATGAACAAACAAAGTGAAACCAGGGTCAAGATTACACATATGTGGAGAGGTTCTGGACCATGCAGACTTTGCAACTCTAGAGAATGGCAACTGGTTGACTGACAAGGTACGTGTGATATGCTAGAGTGTAGCTGACGCTCTAGAAATCCTCTTGGTTTATTTTGAGTCATTTTTCCCCAACTTAACTTACCTGCATTTTCTAAGAGGCTTTAGGATGATAACTAAATATTCCAGATATCATACCTTCAATGTGGCGTAGTTTAGAAAGGATACGGTTGCCAATAAACAGTGTATTTCCTGATGCATGAACAATGCATGCTAGAGCCATCCTTTGTTTACATGTGGAGGCCGCCATGTTTGTTATGGTCACATGATCAAAGTTTTAGAATTAGCTAAAATATTCTTATATGTCCTAGATATTGATTCTTTTTTGAAGGTAACATTTTTGCCGGATTGCAATTAAGTTTCTGTAGATTTCTATGGTATTTCTGAGGAAATTTGTGTAACTTATAATTTTCCCATAATGCATTGCTTCTTCAAAATGGCCTACTTTTCCGACAATGTGACAATTCCAGTGCTGTTGTTGATGATTCTTAATCCATAATTTCTGTGATCATCCCAACATTTAAGCTCACCCTCTACAGGCCCACGAGGTAATGACTGTCTCTTTTTAGTAATGGTTATAATTATGGTCTTGCATTCATATGATTATTGTGAGAAAATAAGGGTTTTTAGAACGAATTTTAGTGTCATTTATACATACTGCATCACACTGCCCACGTAAATGTATGTGTTTATTGCTCTAGGTTAAATGAAGTTTTGGAACTTTTCATTGTGAAATTATCAGTTGTTTTCCCATATTGTTGAGATCTATACTCATTACTATTGTTGGTATTTTCCTGTTTGATAGATCTTACGATGTCTATATAGAGATTTCATGAAGTCAAGATTTATGGTCAAAGATGTGCATCTTGAAACAAGAATAAAGACTCAAAGTCAAGGCATCTGTAAGAACGTGTCCGCCAAATCGTTTAATTGAGTATTGGTAGTCGGGTGCAGCTACAGTAAGATCTCGTGGGCCTGTAGAGGGTGAGCTTAAATGTTGGGATGATCACAGAAATTATGTATTAAGAATCATCAACAACAGCACTGGAATTGTCACATTGTCGGAAAAGTAGGCCATTTTGAAGAAGCGAGGCTAGGCAAACTTCGAGCAGCACCGTAGCCATGCAGCAATCCAGGTTCATGTAGCACCAAAGATTCAGGCACAACAGCATCGTGTGGAACATCTGAAGCACGGATCAGCACAGTGACAGAGAAAGACCAGGAGACGAGAGAGCTGATCAACATCGGGAGAATAAAACTTCAGGAGGACCACAAATGGTGCAAAACTACACACGGAACTAGACAACAAACAGTCGGTCGTTGATGGTCAAATAACAAACGTTCCATGTACTGTACTTTATTGAGAGCAACAACGTGTAGAGTGTTAAAACCATCCCCTGGATACATTTGCAAGGTTGTTGTGCAATAATTAAGATCAATTTTTACACTTTACTACATGGTGAAAACATCAATTTCTGTTCACTATGCAGTATCGTTGATTAATTGATTTTAACTCATTGCTTGATGTGTATTGCTTGATGATTAATTTTGCTCATTGAATATGGTACATGTGTATTTTCTCTGATTAATTATTTACCATACATATTTTGCTGATTCTTTGCCCATTGCATACTGTACATTTACGGTTCAATTTTTGTGTAATTTACAGCACAGTGCACCTTCATTTGAGGTTATTACAATAAATTTAAAGGTGCACTCGTGTGTCATTCAACACAAATATTTGTAATTGTTGAAGGTAATTTTAAGAAAGTGGTGTGAAATTATTTTGCATTGATATTGTTCCTAAATTAATGCGATGGCTAGTAAGGAAATAAATGAACAGGTGAATCAGCTCGAAGAAGAGATAGAAAAATACACGACAACCCTCGAGACAGTAGATGATCCTATAGAAAGAGAAAGGATTTTAGAAGCTATTTTTCAAAATCAAGAAAAAATCCTTCAACTGAGTAAAGCAGCCGAGAGCGAATCTGAAACCCGAAAGAGCAGCAGGACGCGGCAACTAACAGCCAAGATGACAGAATTGCAAGCCTCAGAGAAGGCTAAAAGGGAAAGGAGATTGAAGAAAGACTTTGATCACAAATACGAATCTTGGAAGGATTGCTGCAAGAATGTAAGGAAAGTGCTGAAGGGCTTCTGTACAGAGCATA
This sequence comes from Zoroaster sp. YZ-2022, assembly GCA_029582265.1. Taxonomy (NCBI): domain Eukaryota; kingdom Metazoa; phylum Echinodermata; class Asteroidea; order Forcipulatida; family Zoroasteridae; genus Zoroaster; species Zoroaster sp. YZ-2022. The sequence continues at coordinate 24,235,215 of CM055816.1, read as the reverse complement.
CTTTGAACCAAATATCTTCGTCATTGCACAGTGCCCGAGATGAACTGATTGAAGTATACGAAGCCTGCCGGGAACTTAGCCCACCTGAACAAGAAATGCGGCGACGGGTTGACACTTGTGCAGCAATAGCCAAACAACTATTGAGGGTGGTTGCAGACAAGGAAGATACAGATGCAGATGTTTCAAGTCAATTGAGAAAAGTACTACACGCAGACAACAATGCATCAATCTTCTCTTCGGCACCATCCAGCCGAGCATCGTCCCACCTTTCAGACAGTCTATCGGTGAGGCGAGCAAAGGCTGCTGCCGAATTAGCAGCTCAAGAGGCTGAAATAAAGATTCTGGAGGTCAAAGAGAAAAAGCAAGCAGAGCTCGATGAATTGCAGCGTCAGCAAGAAGAAATGCAACGACAACAGGAGAAGAAAAGGAGAGAAATAGAGCGACTAGAAATAGAGAAAGAGGTGGACAAGGCACGTGCACAATTCGAAGTGTATGAACGGGAGTGCAGGGGCTTTAATGACAGTAGTGATAAAGGTCACTCTCTTGACGGAGCACAGAAGACACTACCAAAGTCAGCCCAAGTATCCGAGGATGGTCAAATAGCAGTCCTGGTCCGCAGTCTCCAAGACTGCATGTCACTACACAAATTGCCTCCACCAGAACCAAGTGTGTTTACGGGTGAGGCCATCCGCTATGTGGAGTGGAAAGCCAGCTTTAAAACGCTCATCGAGTCGAAGGCCATCTCAACAGCGGAGAGAGTGTATTATCTCAAGAGATACTTGGGCGGTGAAGCACTGAAAGCAGTACAAGGCTTCTTTTATAATACATCAATTGAGTCATACGAGGGAGCATGGCAGCTGCTTGAGGAGCGCTACGGCCATCCCTTCAAAATTCAAAAGGCCTTCAGAGATAAGTTATCAGGCTGGCAGAAGATAAGCCCCAAAGATGCGACCGGCCTACAACAGTTTGCAGATTTCCTGAAGGCGTGTAATGATGCCATACCTCATGTTCCTGCGCTGAAAATACTGGATGACTGCGAGGAAAACCGACGTCTACTGTCGAAGTTACCAGATTGGGCGGTAGCTCGCTGGAATCGGCAAGTCTCATATAGGCTGGACGACACAGGCAACTATCCTGGTTTTGAAGAGTTTGTGAAGTTTGTGCGGAAAGAAGCCCGTGTTGCATGTAATCCTATTTCATCGTTGTATGCACTAAAGGGAACAGAGACCTCGGGGACAGAAGAGACTAAAACAGGCGAAAGAAGAAAAGCCAATCGCAGCAGAGGTACGACGCTCACAATGGCATCAAGTGAAGTTGAGAAGTCCAACGAAAGCCAGTTGCCCTCCAAACCAGCATTCCAGCCAAAACCTTGTCTGTATTGCAAGTCAACGGATCACCACATAAGTAGATGCCCCGGCTTCGCAAGCAAGTCACTGGATGATAGAAAGAAGTTTGTCCAGGAAAACAGACTGTGCTTTGGTTGCCTCAAGAAGGGACATCTCTCAAAGGATTGTCGACGAAGACATACCTGTGACAAATGCAAAGGAAGACACCCTACGATGCTCCATTATGATACAACAGAGAGTAAGTCCTCCAACCAAAAGGAAGTGAAGTCACCAAAGAGAGAGGAAATAGTAACGGCGGTGTCTTGTGGTGTCCATCTGGAAAATGCCAGGGGGACATCAATGATAGTCCCAGTATGGGTGTCGTCAGCAGAAACACCTTCGAAGGAAGTTCTCACTTATGCTCTGTTAGACACACAAAGCGACAGCACGTTTATATTGGACAACATCGCCAGGTCTATTTCAGCCCACTGTGAGCCAGTGCGATTGAAGCTCTCCACTATGACTTCTGCATCTTCCATTATAGATTGTAGCGCAGTCACAAACATACTAGTCAGAGGGATGTCTTCGTCTAACAGAATACAAATTCCACGATCGTACACAAGGGATTTCATCCCGGTGGACAAGTCCCACATCCCCACTGCAGACACTGCTAGAAGATGGTCCCACCTCTACAGCATAATCCATGAGATTGCACCTCTACAGAACTGTGGGGTGGGAATGCTGATCGGATACAATTGCTCACAAGCCTTGGCACCACGACAAACCATAGTTGGATCAGATGAAGAACCATATGCTGTCAAGACCGACCTTGGTTGGACCATCGTCGGATATGATGAGCAAAGTACCAACAGTCGCACTACCAGTTTCTGCCACTGTGTCTCGGTAAAGGAGGCCCCATGCATATCGCCGTGGAACGTAATCAGCATACTAGAAGCTGATTTCTCAGAGAAACATCATGCCGAGAAGACCATATCCCAAGAGGATATTAAGTTTATCAACCACCTAGAGACCAGCATTCATCAGACGAGCGGTGGTCACTTCAGCATGTCACTTCCCTTCAAGGATGGCAAACCCACGTTGCCGAACAACAAGAGAACAGCCGCAGTTCGTCTTAACCACCTCAACAGGAAGTTCGACACCAACCCAAAGTACCATTCTGACTACAAGAAGTTTATGGAAGATATCATAGAGAGTGGTCATGCAGAGAAGGTTGAGAGCCAAGGAGAGGAAGGAAGGGTTTGGTACATTCCACACCATGGAGTGTATCACCCTCAAAAACCAGGAAAAATCAGAGTGGTTTTCGATTGTTCTGCACGCCATGCTGGGACTTCGCTGAATGGTCATCTACTTGCCGGACCGGACTTGATAAACAAGTTGTTTGGAGTGCTGTGTCGGTTCAGAGAACATCCCATAGCCGTCATGTGTGACATAGAGAGGATGTTCCACCAGTTTCTCGTAAATGAAGAAGACCGTGACTACTTACGGTTCCTATGGTGGGAGAATGGCAACGCAAGTAATAAGCCTCAGGAATACCGCATGAAGGTCCACCTATTTGGTGCAGCTTCATCCCCAGGGTGTGCCAACTACGGCTTGAAACACCTGGCAAATCAGCATGAGAATGAATTCCCACTAGCAGCATCGTTTATCAAGAGGAACTTCTACGTCGATGATGGTTTGAAAAGCACCGAAACCGAAGATGAAGCGAAAAGGTTGGTGAAAGAGGCGCAAGAGGTATGTGCCAGAGGAGGGCTGCGCCTCCACAAATTCATCTCAAACAGCAGAGAAGTCATGGAGACCATTCCGGCAGCTGACCGTGCAGCAAGAGTGAAGGATGTGGATCTTGGAAGTGATGCTCTTCCAACAGAGAGGGCTCTTGGCATCCAATGGTGTGTAGAGACAGACATGTTTAACTTCCACATCCAATCCAAGGATCACTCATTGACACGTAGGGGAATCTTGTCTTCAGTTGCCTCTATATATGACCCTCTTGGGTTCCTTGCCCCTTTTGTTCTTATTGGCAAGGGAATCCTCCAGGAAATGTGCCAAAATGGAGTGGACTGGGATGATCCACTTCCTGACAAACTACGCCCAAGGTGGGAGAAGTGGAATGATGACCTCGGTAACCTGAAAGAGATTCACATACCTCGGTGCTACGTGCCAAATGGTTTTGGAAAGGTCGTCAGCGTGGAACTTCATCATTTCTCTGACGCCAGTACACATGGGTATGGACAGTGTTCGTATCTGCGATTTATTGCAGAAGATGAGGTTCATTGCACACTAGTAGCCGGAAAGGCTAGAGTTGCTCCGGTCAAGATAGTTACTATTCCTCGACTAGAGTTGACGGCTGCTGTAGTGTCAGTGCTGATGGGTCACATGATAAAAGAGGAACTGGAAGTCACCATCGACCAGGAATTCTTCTGGACAGACTCCCAGGTCGTGCTTGGCTACATAAGCAATAAGGCTAGACGTTTTCATATATTCGTCGCCAACAGAATCCAAAAAATCTGCCAGTTCTCTGAGCCCAGTCAGTGGCACTATGTGTCAACAGAGGTGAACCCAGCTGACCATGCCTCACGAGGAGTCTTTGCCAAAGAGTTGCTTGCCTCAAACTGGTTCAGAGGTCCAGAGTTCCTATGGAACAAAGATTTGGCAATAGCAGAGGAACCAGTCCGCCAACTTAATGTTGGCGATCCTGAAGTAAAGAATGTGACATCGCTCCAGACTACTGTTGTACCAAGATTACTCGAATGGGAGGATCGTCTGTCGCGCTTCTCTGACTGGTCAAAGCTTTTGGGAGCTGTCGCACGCATAAGACGATTGGATCAGAAAGAGAAGGCTACTCTTACCCTCTCTACACCACAAGAAAGACAGGAGGCAGAAACACAAATTGTGAAGTTAGTTCAAAAACAAGCCTTCCTAGAGGAAATCCAGTCATTGACAAGTTCAGGTAGAGTGATGGCAACTGCCAAAATCTTCAACTTGAATCCATTCCTGGACCGTGAGGGTGTTCTTAGAGTTGGGGGACGCCTGAGAAATGCAGAGGTTGCAGACATCATAAAGTACCCAGCCATTCTACCGAAGGGTAGCAATCTAACTAGGTTGCTCATTTCGCACTTCCACAGCAAAGTGCAACACCAAGGTCGGGGAATGACCTTTAATGAAGTCAGAGCTAATGGGTACTGGATAATTGGAGGAGTCAAAGAAGTAGCCTCGCATATCCACAGGTGTGCTACATGTCGACGTCTGCGCCGTCCAGTTGAAGAGCAGAAGATGGCTGACCTGCCCAAGGATAGAGTGGAACCTTCCCCACCCTTCACGTTTTGTGGCATCGACTGCTTCGGGCCGTTTATTGTCAGGGAAGGCAGGAGGGAGCTTAAGAAGTACGGGCTGCTGATCACGTGCATGTGCTCACGTGCAGTACACATTGAGATGCTGGATGATATGACTACGGATAGCTTCATCAATGCTCTTCGGTGCTTCATTGCCATGAGAGGTCCCGTACAACTGTTGCGCTCTGACCAGGGTTCCAATTTTGTTGGAGCAAAAAATGAATTACGAGAAGCATTGGAGGAATTGGATGTGGAGAGAGCTCAAGTCTTCCTGGCAAAGCGTCAATGTCAGTTTGTAATGAATGCGCCACACGCAAGTCATGTCGGAGGCGTGTGGGAGCGCCAAATCAAAACAGTCAGAAGTGTTTTGTCATCCATCATTCAGCAGACCCCAGGTAGACTTGATGCTGCAACCTTGCGCACCTTCCTCTATGAGGCCATGGCCATTGTGAACAGTCGTCCACTGACGACAACCAATCTTTATGACCCTTTGAGTCCTGAGCCACTCACACCAAACCATATTCTCACTATGAAGACAGCAGTGGCCTTACCGCCTCCTGGAAAGTTCGTCAAGGAAGATCTGTATGTAAGAAAACGCTGGAGACGGGTTCAATATCTGGCCGAACAGTTTTGGGGAAGATGGAGGAAGGAATATCTCTCTTTGTCTTCAAGAGCAAAATGGAGCACTACACGAAGAAACATCAAGGTGGGAGACGTGGTGTTGGTGAAAGATGAAGATACACCACGCATGGAGTGGCCAATGGCTATTGTGACTGAAACCACTGAAGGTGAAGACCATCTGGTTAGAAGATGCAAAGTCCAGATTGGCTCCAAAAACCTAGACAAGCAGGGTAAAAGAGTCAACAAGATGTCGGTCCTGGAGCGGCCTATTCAGAAGCTTGTCCTCTTGTTGGAATCTGAGTAGAGGACTCACCTTCCCGTGCCTGAGCACTCCAAGTGACCATCCCAGAAGACTGTCAGAGTGTTTACTGCTCAGTATTGGATCGTTAAGTTGTTAGACTGTTTCTAAAGTTAAAACGGTTTATGCTTGTTGAATTTAAGTAGAGTATAGTTGCTTGAAATTACTCATGATTTATTATTTACCTGATCATTCGTAATTTGGTGGGAGTGTAGCTGACGCTCTAGAAATCCTCTTGGTTTATTTTGAGTCATTTTCCCCCAACTTAACTTACCTGCATTTTCTAAGAGGCTTTAGGATGATAACTAAATATTCCAGATATCATACCTTCAATGTGGCGTAGTTTAGAAAGGATACGGTTGCCAATAAACAGTGTATTTCCTGATGCATGAACAATGCATGCTAGAGCCATCCTTTGTTTACATGTGGAGGCCGCCATGTTTGTTATGGTCACATGATCAAAGTTTTAGAATTAGCTAAAATATTCTTATATGTCCTAGATATTGATTCTTTTTTGAAGGTAACATTTTTGCCGGATTGCAATTAAGTTTCTGTAGATTTCTATGGTATTTCTGAGGAAATTTGTGTAACTTATAATTTTCCCATAATGCATTGCTTCTTCAAAATGGCCTACTTTTCCGACAATGTGACAATTCCAGTGCTGTTGTTGATGATTCTTAATCCATAATTTCTGTGATCATCCCAACATTTAAGCTCACCCTCTACAGGCCCACGAGGTAATGACTCTCTTTTTAGTAATGGTTATAATTATGGTCTTGCATTCATATGATTATTGTGAGAAAATAAGGGTTTTTAGAACGAATTTTAGTGTCATTTATACATACTGCATCACACTGACAAGGTAAATGTATGTGTTTATTGCTCTAGGTTAAATGAAGTTTTGGAACTTTTCATTGTGAAATTATCAGTTGTTTTCCCATATTGTTGAGATCTATACTCATTACTATTGTTGGTATTTTCCTGTTTGATAGATCTTACGATGTCTATATAGAGATTTCATGAAGTCAAGATTTATGGTCAAAGATGTGCATCTTGAAACAAGAATAAAGACTCAAAGTCAAGGCATCTGTAAGAACGTGTCCGCCAAATCGTTTAATTGAGTATTGGTAGTCGGGTGCAGCTACATAGAGAGCTTTCCCTATGGAAATTCTGTTGACACTCACTTGGCGTTATGAATTGGCTGGTGATTTAGTGGTTAATCGAACACATGAAATTGACTTCAAACATTCTTGAGGTCCAGTAAAGGTCTTGACTCTGAGACTATTCGAGACCGAGCCAAAAAAGTACAAGACCGAGACCTCAACATTTCCAGACCTCAAAAGTGTTGAGATCTGAAAGATATGGTCTCGAGACTAGTCTAGAGACCAAGACCTCGGTCTAGACCTCAAACACTGATATTAAAGTTCTACATGTGATGTATGTTGGTCTCAAATTTTGTTTTATGATTGCAGGTTATCAATGCATATTTGGCACTATTGAAGACAACATTGAACAAACAATACCTGGGCCATATTTACGTTCTTCCTTCATATGTGGCCGTTCTGTGGGACAGTGGGAAGTTTGACACCTTTCTCTAGCAAAAGGTAATTGTTTTGTTACATAAAAATCGATTTCCAAATATTATAATGACATTCCTTAAATATAAATTACTCATCTAATTTAAAAATTAATTGGCTTAGAGTCTGCTTGGGACGATTAGTCTGGTGACCATTGGGATGGAAGTCAAACCGATCATTGAGCAAAGAAATAAAATTAGTAATATATATTTGAATGTTGTCCGCATTTCTTGTAAGAGAAAATATTGTCTTTTTTACAGGTTAAAATGTCCATGTATGAGTGGATTTTTATGCCCATAAACGTCAATAGAAATCACTGGGTTCTCATCGCAGCTGATGTACGTTCTCAAAGAGTGGCATTATTAGACTCTCTGGCCAATAAAAGTACCAGCAGAATCTATCTGAACAAGTGGAGGTAAGTTATCAGTTATCCCACAAGCAGCATTTGAAAACGAAAAAAATAGTGCTTCTGCGTCCCATATTCCACAGCACGCTTGTGATAATTTTTTTTTTTGATTTTTTGAACAACGGTTGTTGGCTGCGCTTATGTTATTGCTTAAGCACGCATATGTACGCTGGAACAGCAATACGCACCGTGAGATATGGGTTATGTGGTTTGTGGTATATGGTTATGTATTTCACGGCTGGGACAGTAGCACAGTGTACATGTATTACTATTGGTCATATGCCTGAAAGAAACGTATAGTTTGAGTTATCAAATTTTCCAAGATTCTTTGTTTATGAGGTTGGATTAATTTGTTTTGTACTCGTTATTCAACTTTAGGAAGTTCATGTCAATCCGCACAAAAAGGGTTGGGGAGCTTGGTACATGGACTAATGATTACTTGCTGACATCTGCACAACAAAATGATGGTCATAGCTGTGGACCATTTGTTATGTTGGTAAGTTGAATTTTAATTAATTTGAGTTCATGTTAGTCTACTGGGGATGTCACACTACTGGGGATGTTATTCTACTGGGGATGTCACTCTACTGGGGATGTCATTCTACTGGGGATGTCATTCTACTGGGGATGTCACTCTACTGGGGATGTCATTCTACTGGGGATGTCACTCTACTGGGGATGTCACTCTACTGGGGATGTCATTCTACTGGGGATGTCATTCTACTGGGATGTCACTCTACTGGGGATGTCATTCTACTGGGGATGTCATTCTACTGGGGATGTCATTCTACTGGGGATGTCATTCTACTGGGGATGTCATTCTACTGGGATGTCACACTACTGGAGATGTCATTCTACTGGGGGTGTCATTCTACTGGGGATGTCATTCTACTGGGGATGTCACTCTACTGGTGATGTCATTCTACTGGGGATGTCATTCTACTGTGGATGTCATTCTACTGGGGGTGTCATTCTACTGGGGATGTCACTCTACTGGGGGTGTCACTCTACTGGGGATGTCACTCTACTGGGGATGTCACTCTACTGGGGATGTCACTCTACTGGGGATGTCACTCTACTGGGGATGTCACTCTACTGGGGATGTCACTCTACTGGGGATGTCACTCTACTGGGGATGTCACTCTACTTGGGATGTCACTCTACTGGGGATGTCACTCTACTGGGGATGTCACTCTACTGGGGATGTCACTCTACTGGGGATGTCACTCTACTGGGGATGTCACTCTACTGGGGATGTCACTCTACTGGGGGTGTCACTCTACTGGGGGTGTCACTCTACTGGGGATGTCATTCTACTGGGGATGTCATTCTACTGGGGATGTCACTCTACTGGGGGTGTCACTCTACTGGGGATGTCACTCTACTGGGGATGTCACTCTACTGGGGATGTCACTCTACTGGGGATGTCATTCTACTGGGGATGTCACTCTACTGGGGATGTCACTCTACTGGGGATGTCACTCTACTGGGGATGTCACTCTACTGGGGATGTCACTCTACTGGGGATGTCACTCTACTGGGGATGTCATTCTACTGGGGATGTCATTCTACTGGGGATGTCATTCTACTGGGGATGTCATTCTACTGGGGATGTCATTCTACTGGGGATGTCATTCTACTGGGGATGTCATTCTACTGGGGATGTCATTCTACTGGGATGTCACACTACTGGAGATGTCACTCTACTGGGGGTGTCATTCTACTGGGGGTGTCATTCTACTGGGGATGTCACTCTACTGGTGATGTCATTCTACTGGTGATGTCATTCTACTGGGGATGTCATTCTACTGGGGATGTCATTCTACTGGGGGTGTCATTCTACTGGGGATGTCACTCTACTGGGGGTGTCACTCTACTGGGGGTGTCACTCTACTGGGGATGTCACTCTACTGGGGATGTCACTCTACTGGGGATGTCACTCTACTGGGGATGTCACTCTACTGGGGATGTCACTCTACTGGGGGTGTCACTCTACTGGGGGTGTCACTCTACTGGGGATGTCACTCTACTGGGGATGTCACTCTACTGGGGGTGTCACTCTACTGGGGGTGTCACTCTACTGGGGATGTCACTCTACTGGGGGTGTCACTCTGCTGGGGGTGTCACTCTACTGGGGATGTCACTCTACTGGGGGTGTCACTCTACTGGGGGTGTCACTCTACTGGGGGTGTCACTCTACTGGGGGTGTCACTCTACTGGGTATGTCACTCCAAAAGAAAGCCATTCGGTTAATTTCTAAAGCCCACTTCATTGCCCACACAGATCCCCTCTTCAAAGACTTGAAACTGCTTAACCTTGACAACATCAATAAATATCAACAAAACGTGTTCATGTATAAATACGCCAACAAACAACTACCTAGCAAATTCCAAGCATTATTCACATTTAATTATAATGTTCATAATTACAACACTAGAACATCAACAAACATACATCTTCCAATCCATAGAACTTGACTTTTTCAACATACCATTCGATACACTGGTGCCATAAATTGGAACACACTACCCCAACTTATTAGACATTCCCCTTCTCTCGGTTTATTCAAGCGTAATATAAAACGGTATCTTTTAAATTGTTCCCTGTAATTTATTGATGTTATATTGCTCAAACTAATATTACTTTTCATTATTTTGTCTCATGTATGGTATATATATATATATGTACTTATACATTCCATCCCTAAACTTGGATAGGCTATCGTCTCCACCCTTCATGTGACATCTGTTTATATGCTTTCGCTAGGGTTAATCTATGTTTTGTCTGTCTGTCCCTTTTTGTCCTATGTCTGTTTGTCTGTCTGTCTGTCTGTCTGTCTGTCTGTCTTGTCTAAGGCATCCCCAACACAAGCAATGCTTTTCGGGATATGCCTCCATTTCACTATTTTGTTGCTATGCTACTTTATGTAATTCCCCTACTCACTTTATTTATTTTGTAGTTTGTATTATTGTTTTACACTGCAATCTGTAAAGTGAATATCTGTAAAGTGAAATGGAAATAAATGTGATTATGAATTACTTATCCTCTTCACCATGTAAAGCTACAAGTTTTACCTATTTTTTATTGTTATTGTGCAAATCCGTGGGTAGCATAAAGAAGGCCTTCAAATTTACAAACCTACACCGACGGCGGAAGTGTGGGGGAGGGCACTTTTAAAAACGATCCGCCCCCACACTTTTCGACCAAGTTTGTCATGTAGCCTTGAGTGCTGTTAATGATTCTCCTAAATTATTAAATCCAACAATCTCACAAATTTTCCGAAATGTTTAATTAATACATTTTTTCATAATTTTTCTCCCCAATCCTCCCCCTCCTCCTCCTTCTCCTCCTCCCATCTCCCCACCCCACCCAAAGTCTCTCCCTCTCAGCATCAAGTTGAAATTTAGTGCGAATTTATTCTGGTTCACTAAATGTTCGATACTGGAAATGAAATGGATTCTTTAAAAAACAGTGTCCCGTTGTTATATTATATTAGATGTCCCTTCAATAATGTCACAGAGAGGTTTAGTTATCTATAGTCTCTGCAAACTTCCTGTCGCCGTCAGGTCACGTGGTCAACATTAGAAGATTTTGTTTATTCACAAACTCAGAAATGAAAGAAAACATTTGTATTCGGTTCCTATCACTCAGTTTATTGCACTTGATTCGAACCAGGTTATTCAACAGTATTACTGAATTTAATTATTTTTATAGGCTATCCAATATTTTCGACATTTGAGTACTCGCTCAGTGTACCCTTAACCTCCTTGAAATGGTGTGTTTATTGTTATTCAACATGTTCAAGAAAACAAAATAAATATTTCCAAAAATGCCCATTATTCTCCTTTGAAAGTGTCTTAAATTGTGGATGGCCTCTTACAGCTAATTAATAACATCAATGCGTTATGTACAGGAAATTTTCCTTTAAGGTGATCGTCCTTGCTCAACCTAATGGATTAGGCCTGACTTGATTTCTGTTATATATTTTATGTCCAATATTTGTCCAATAATACAAAACCAAAAACTTGGTATGGTAGTTCCAATCGCATCTCCCTCCCAGCATATTCACAATGGATGTGAACGGTAAAATAATCCCAGTTCAGCCAGACGGTAATTTTTCCCCAAACGAGATTACAATGAAAGCAGCAGCGTTGTAGCTGTATGTGTTGAAAATAAATAAATACAATTAATCAACCTGAACTGATTTTTTGAAAGGACTATTTGAAAGGACTATCACTTGTTTATTTTTTATTACATGGTCTTATTAACAAATAATAATAATAATAAATATTAAACAAAACAAATAATTTACAAAAAATAAAAAAAATTAAAAAAATAAAAAAAATTAAAAATACATTCCAATAGCCAGTAATTTTTAGCCAGTGACTCAGGCAAATGTTGTGAAACTATTTAAGCATTATGTCTTTCTTAGAAATATTTATTGAAATTTATTAAATTAATATTTTAATGTATTTGTAGAAGTCTCTTGTCAACAATTACAATCTGTTGAATTCTGCAGACTTTGAAATGTCCTTGGCGAAGCACCCGTCAATTGATGTGTTTTCGACCCCTCTTTTGTTCTCTGATTCACGTGAGTGTACATACGAGGAAACAAAACATAAGTAGTCTGCAGAATTTAAGCTGTCTTTGTTGACAATGGATTTGATTTTTGTTTGCTATGATTTACTTTATTTTATAATTAAAGTCATTAAATGAGAAACCATTATAAATAATAAAGAATTGATTACATAATATTATGTAGTGATATGGAGTTATAACAAAATTAATCAGACAATTAATTATTGTTATTAAAATGATTCCCTTGCTTTACGCGCGAGCTGCATGTGTGCGTATGCGTATGCGTATGCGTATGCGTATGCGTATGCGTATGCGTATGCGTATGCGTATGCGTGAGTTGATCTTTCTAAGGAAATAATATTTTGTTCTAGAATGAAAATAATAATAAGTAAAGAGGTATAATAAATATGTTTGCTGATGGAATAAGAAGTGAGTCGGAGATTGATCGGGATAAAGAGAGGAACTGATGAGTTTGCATCAGTTATTAATAAAATAAGTGATCGTCAACTAGTAATCCTGTCTCATTGTTGTGTGTTTATTCAATCTTTGGCTCAATTAATGAACCCTGTACTTCGCACGAAGGGGGGGGGGGACGTGCCCCCCCCAGTTGGCCCCCCACGAAAAATCCTCATAGTGCCCCCCCAAAAAAAAAAAAAGAAAAGGGAAAAACCCATACCACCTGGGCCCCCCCACTGAAAAGCAATGCCCCCTGTCCCCGCCCCCCCCCCCCCCCCCACTGAAAAAGTCCTGGCTACGCCGCTGCCGATGCGACTTGGTCAACGCTATCAATTATATTGTTAATCTCAAGAGATTTAATTATCAAAATTTGTGAAACAGTTTGTTAAATCGTCCAAAACCAAACTGCACTCATTGGCGGATCAACGCACTCTCATTCCCACAGTTTTTTTTCTCCCTTTGATTATTTCATTGTAATTTTTGTAGTACTGAAAAATAATTGTTTTTGATTCTCAGCCCCCCCTAAAAATGTTCTGGATCCGCCCATGGCACTAGCCTTCAATGTGAGATTTTCAAAATGAACACCAAAATATTAAGTGTTTCCATTTATAATTATAAAAATCGGCTGGGTATAAATGGATATCATTTTCAGCTCCTGTTTTTATTATTATTTGTAAAGAAATAATTAGGGTGGAAAACACACCTTTTTTGGCGTAAACACAAAATATAAGGCCTATAATAACATGTTTTATTTATTTATAATTATTTGTAATTAAATGATAAAGGTAGGCGTGATGATTTGTATTGGTCAGTTGTGCCATCTGTTGTCAAAACAAGTCAAAACAAGACCCGTTGTCAGGTGATGACGTTCAAGCATTTTAAAACGCTCGTTGTCAAAACGCGACAGGCGCGTGAGCCTTTTAAAAGGCTTGCTGACCAGAAAGAGTTTTAAAGGCCCACGTGCGTGCCACATTTTGACAACGAACCTTATAAAAGGTTCCAACGTCATCACCTGACAACGAGTCTTGTTAACTTGTTTTGATAACCGACCGCACAATATTGAGCAATAAAACTTATAACCTTTATTTGATATCCTACTTAACAAATTATTAATAATTTCCACACATGACCTTAATTGTTTACAGTATCAAATAACAATAATGAAAACAGTCAATTACCGAGAGAAAATGTTAGTCGTAACGTATTTTTTCCGGTTCGTCAATATGTAAAAAATGCGACGATTTGATGTTTACAATTAATTGACAAGATCATCATTTAAAAAACGGGATGAATTCATAAAAAATATTATTAAGTTCAAATTTTGTTTTCTTGAATAAGCCAAAGCTAACTCATAGAGAAATGCATACTCAAACAAAGACACGTGGTACAAAGAACATTAGGACAAAAACCTTTGTACATGTTATACTTCATCCCCGCCCCTTCAGTGACATCTGAACTCAAGATGGCGCTCTTACATAAAGGCAGAATTGATCCTAAAACGGGTTTCACTGACGCCAAACATTGTCTGGGCTGTGTGTGCTCTGTATATACATTACATTACAACAAGTATGAAATACAAACAATTGAAAATAAAAGTAAAATCCATCACATGTTTGCAGTTGTATTAGTGCAGTGTAAGTTTAACTGGACTTCATAATGATTATTAGTGTATAATGACTGAACTTTCTCTATACAACTGTCAGCAGACGCATCATAAGTTAGGCCTACTGCTGCTCGTTTAGGAAGATCCGTTTAGGGGTGGTCATTGGAATGTTGACGATTAGGATATAAAACAAAATGAAATCTACAACAATTGGCAGGAGCTCAAATCTTCATGAGGGATGGGGGTATATATCCCCTAAAGTTTTGACGGGGGATGACCAATGCAATTGTCCATCGGTAGAGGGCGGGTTTTTCACCTGGATCACAGTCGTCTCTTGTCTCTGCCTAGGACGGGGAAGGGGTTAGGAAGTCATTGTGTATACCCTGTAGCTAGAGGAAGGGGAAAAGCGCCTTCCTGTTATGCTCGCCAACCCCACCCCTCCCCGACACCCCAAGAGATCGTGGCTGGAATCCAACACTGGCTTAACACTGCTGGTTCCAAATTGGGGCACGAAGGATATAATGATCAGTATATGTGGAAACACGTTGAACCCAATTGGACTTTTTGAGGTGTGGCAGACATAGGAGGGCGCTTTTCAGAATGGGTAAATCTTGTGTAACTGCAATAATTCACCCAATCTAAACAGCGCCCTCTTTTTGTGAGGAGACGGAGAGGAGGAAAGGGGTGGGCGGGGAGAGAGGAAGGGGAGCAAATGCCACGTTATCCGATCAATATCAAGGGGAAATAAATACCCCCAAAATGAGTAGCTGGGACGTAGGATGCCCCTTGATATTTATTTGGTAACTTGGCATTTGATCCCCTTCCTCCCCACCCCGGAGGTCTCCCCTCCCTTCCTCCCGGACTCTACCCATCTAACTCCCCTTCCTTCCCTTTCCTCTCCCTTTCCCCTCCCCTTCTCCTTCCTTCCCACCCCTCCCCATTCCTCCCCACCCACATCCTCCTCTTCCCACCCCACCCAACGCCTCTCCCTATTCAGCATCAAGTCGAAATTTAGTGAAAATGTATTCTGGTCCACTAAATTTTCGCCTTAATACTGGAAATGAATTTTTCTTTTTTTGAACAGTGTCCCTTTGCAATGTGATGTCAGAGAGAGGTTTAATTATCTATAGTCTCAGTAATTGTAATTGTAATTGTCCTCATCTGTCAAGTCACGTGGTCAAGTTTAGAATACACAAACTCAGAAATGAAAGAAAACATTTGTATTCGGTTCCTATCACTCAGTTTATTGCACTTGATTCGAACCAGGTTTTTCAACAGTATTAATTTAATTGAGGCGATCCAACATTTTCGACATTTGAGTACTCAGCATTTTTAAGATAAAAATTGCCAAACACGTCCATTATTCTCCTTTGAAAATGTCTGAAATTGCGGATGGCCTCTGACAGCTAATTAATAACATCAATGCTTATGTACAGGCAATTTTCATTTAATTACAACGATTGTTCTCAAAGATTGATATTCCGTGCTCAAAGTGAGTTTACCTGGGAAATATATTTCCATTTTAAATTGCTGTTTTAGTTTGGTAATCAAAATAAGGATTAAAGAATGGTTATATAAAACTGAAATGAATTTATGACGTTACGTCATCAATACATAATTATTTTAAAATGGTTTCTCATTAAAATGACATGTTTAACTTTAGTGACCAACATCGCTTGAGCATGGAATATATTAATATCTTTAATGAATTCAATTATAAAATTAAGTAAATTGTAAACAAATCAAATCCATTGTCAACAAAGACAGCTTAAATTCTGCAGACTACTTATGTTTTGTTTCCCCGTATGTACTCTTATGTGAATCAGAGAACAAAAGAGGGGTCGAAAACACATCAATTGACGGGTGCTTCGCCAAGGGCATTTCAAAGTCCGCAGAATTCAACAGATTGTAATTGTTGACAAGAGACTAGGGTATATGTAAATTCTACAAATACATTCAAATATTCATGTAAAAGATTTCAATAAAGATTTCTAAGAAAGAGATATGCTGAAATAGTTTCACAACTTTTATATTTTTTATTATTATTATTTGTTCAGTATTTATTATTATTAATTGTTAATAAGACCATGTAATAAATAATAAACTAGTGATAGTCCTTTCAAATCGAAAAATCAGGTCGGGTTGATTAATTGTATTTATTTATTTTCACCACATACAGCTACATGCTTTCACTGTAATCTCGTTTGGGGAAAAATTACCGTCCAGCTGAACTGGGATTATTTTACCGTTCATGTCCATTGTGAATATGCGGGGAGGGAGATGTGATTGGAACTAACCGTTCCCATATTTTGTTTTCATTATTGGACAATTATTTAACCAATTATTGGATATAAAATATATAACAGAAATCAAGTCAGGCCTAATCCATTAGGTTGAGCAAGGACGATCACCTTAATTAATATTTTGTTTACATGGTCTGTTATTTGTTCACATTTTAGTTTCACACTAGTTTGAAAATAAGGGATGGGATGGCTTAAAGAGATTGTATACAACACTATTAGTAATATGTCTATAAATGCATCCATACTTTATAAGAAAATAGTGAACAAGTAATCAGATTTGTTTGCATGGATCGAGCAAATAACTTCACATAAAGTAAGTTTTTAGATTATAATTTAGTAATCGTGTAATCGGGTGATTACTAAAGGTGTACACTAACATTGCACATTTTTTCCAATGGAACCCATTACACATTTGTCGCAACTACACAATGATGTTTCAAAGTATCATTAGGTTAAACACCAGAGCAAGTGTAACATGTCTGGGAGGGGGAGGGGGCATTCACAAATACAGATTCCCAGTCTACGGGCCAGTGTTTACGATACTAATATGATTACATTTACAAATATTGTCATTTTCAGTGCAGTGCATACATTTATAATTACAATTACATTCAGACAAACTTTAAACACCAAATATATTTTTCTATATTACCAAACAAAAATGCGCACATTTTTTCCAGCGGCCAAGAAAAGCCAGTGCGGAATTTTACGAAAAACAAAAGGAATTCTTGTGTAATCGCTGAAAGGTCGAAGCCTTTTTCATGATTTCCAGCTTTGAAAACTTCATTAAGTGAACTAACAAGACAAATATCTCAAGTTCATTCAGTGTTATGTATTTCTGATGATATAATGTACCGTGACAAACATAAAATGCTTTAACTTCAGTCAAGATAACTTCGTATTTAAACTTCTATCTTAATGTCCAAAGTGATGAGAACATTAGTATTTTTTTTAAATATACATGTTCCAAATGATTCGCTATTTTACCGGCAAGTCCGGTACAGTTATATTTTCCTATTTAGTAAGAAATGTATCAACCTTATTGTTAGTGACATTGTAAAACCACTGACATTGTAAAAACCACTGTTAAACAGTCTATCGTAGTTGCCATTATTTTGAAGAGCAATGAATCCAGCTGCATCATCAATGCATTCATTCACTTAATTTCTCGTTATCCATGTCCAATCTTTATCAATTATATAGCGTTGACCAAGGCTGTTATCGTACGGTATCTCCATCCCGTACCGATTTCTGGCCAGAGAAATTCAGCATACACTGTGCATTTCATTTCATTTAATATACATAATACATATACATTGTACAGGACACGTACATGTACATCTATCCAACGAGTGGTCATTGTCTGTATTTACATATATGTACATAACACATATACATTGTACAGGACACGTACGTGTACATCTATCCAACGAGTGGTCATTGTCTGTATTTACATATATGTACATAACACACATACATTGTACAGGACACGTACATGTACATCTATCCAACGAGTGGTCATTGTCTGTATTTACATATATGTACATAACACACAACATTGTACAGGACACGTACATGTACATCTATCCAACGAGTGGTCATTGTCTGTATTTACATATATGTACATAACACATATACATTGTACAGGACACGTACATGTACATCTATCCAACGAGTGGTCATTGTCTGTATTTACATATATGTACATAACACACATACATTGTACAGGACACGTACATGTACATCTATCCAACGAGTGGTCATTGTCTGTATTTACATATATGTACATAACACACATACATTGTACAGGACACGTACATGTACATCTATCCAACGAGTGGTCATTGTATGTATTTACATATATGTACATAACACACATACATTGTACAGGACACGTACATGTACATCTATCCAACGAGTGCTCATTGTCTGTATTTACATATATGTACATAACACATATACATTGTACAGGACACGTACATGTACATCTATCCAACGAGTGGTCATTGTCTGTATTTACATATATGTACATAACACACATACATTGTACAGGACACGTACATGTACATCTATCCAACGAGTGGTCATTGTCTGTATTTACATATATGTACATAACACATATACATTGTACAGGACACGTACATGTACATCTATCCAACGAGTGGTCATTGTCTGTATTTACATAATTGTACATACGGTGTGTATACATATGGATTTATGCACTGTGGGGCAAAATTACGCAACCAAACCGTTCCGATGCGACTTGGTCAAGGCTATCAATTATATTGTTAATCTCAAAAGATTTAATTTTCCGAAATGGTGAAACAGTTTATTAAGTCGTTTTTTTTTAATATTAAAAATAAATAAATAAACTGAGCTAGCTTTCAATATGAGGTTTTCAAAATTAAGACCAAAATATTAAGTGTTTCCATTTGTAATTATAAAAAGTAAGGTGGGTACAAATGGATACCCTTTTCAGCTCCTGTTATTATTATTATTATTATTAAAACACACCTTTTTGGCCGAAACACAAAGGCCTATAATAACGTTTTATTTATTTATAATTATTTATATAAATAAATGATAAAGGTATAGGCGTGATATGTTTGGTAATTGCGGGTAGACGGGAAACACACATATTTATGTTTTTGACCGCCAAATAAAACTACTATTTTATATTCTGTTTTTCCAGCATGTTTCCAGTAATGCTAATTGGTGTACTTACATGTCTGTTCACGCATTTTCATGCTGGATGCTTTGAGAGAATTGTAGTTGTTATGCCAGTAATACCACGTAATGCCGTTGTTACCCTGATACTGCCCATCTGGGTAATAACGAGCATTTAAGTCAGAATAGTGACACCAATTAAACCACCAGGCTCCTTCATAGATTTGTGCACAATTCCCCCAATACAGATCATTGTCATTATCCTTTGTTGAGAAGTGCATTCCCTTGTGATGCCCAAGAGAGTCACCAGCAGTGCTGCTCACATCGTAGTCGCCATAATTCAGTGTGTACTTCTCTCCAGTGATTTGGAAATCCGTGTATTTCGCAAATGCCGTATCGTTACTCCAATCTGTGAGATCTATGCGGAGGTCCCATGTCCCGTGTGATTTATCAGATGTCAGACCCACCAAGTTATCATTCCCTAACCAATGTTCCCCGCTTAGATCACCGAAGCCAGACTTGTATTGACTCCAGTCACGATTAATAAAGTCAACACTGCCGTCCTCTCTGCGCTGAAACACAATCCATCCGCCGCCGTCAATGTCCATTACACAATAGACTTGGAGACCGTTGCTGAATCCGTCTGGGTAGATCTTGTAGACACCACTTGTGCGGTAACCTGCCTCCATTAACCCTTTACAACTTCTGTTGTGAGCAAAGGAGATATCAGGTAATGAGAAGAGAGGCGTGTCTTCATTTTCATCGAAGTACACACTTTCTTGATCTTCAACAAATGATTCAGGATACTCAGCCCTTGTGGAGTTGTTTAACTCACACAGTTTATTGCATTTATAGAAGTTAAATGACTTACAGTTCTTATCCATGTTACAGTCTCGTCCGCACATGACGTAATAGGGTACAGTTTTCTTGGCATACGTAAAGTTTTTGAGTGCTCGGTTATCTGCGGGGAGATATTCATTTGCAAGCCCACCACATTGACTTCCCAAGCTTATCGCTTGTGATATCAGTGGTATTATAAACACGAACATCATTTTGAAATGGAGTACGCACATCAAGAGTACTTGCTGCGTCATCTTAAATGTATTGTTTGTATATGGGTGAAAACGTTTCAATGTAAATCCAATTAAATAAGTAGAACTATCAGTTTATATTCAATCAAGTATTTCGGTATCATCGGTCGACCAACTGTTTGATTGAAACACGACTATACTGCACACGGCGCAATGTAGAAATGTCACACAGCTTCGACCGATGAGTGTTTATATTGAATGTTTGTGATCCAAAGGATTGCATGCGTAAAGCACTGATTGGTCAAAGTGAAGTCACTGCTGAATGGTGATTTACCATGTATCACCTGATTGGTTGACAGAAACTTGATTAGGCTCAGCTTTATCTGTTTTTTGGTTTCCTCAAAAAGATAAAATTATTCAATAATAGACAGTCACAACCTGAATTGTTTTAATGTTTCGAGGAAACAAAATACAAATTTTACCTTTATAAATTAATGCCTATATATATGAATTTGTTTAGCACATAAAATGTTTGGATGAGTGATTTTACTGAAATATTAATGAAATAAATTAAATGGCCTAGTCCCGGCCTCCCCACTGCAGCTAACACAACTTAACAACAGTATCAGTCTATCGCCTAATTTGCATATACAATATTTTTGTGTATTGAAACCGTCCCCTCCCAGGGCGAGAGACAAGTGGGTACGAGGTGTACATAAACTACAGGAACATCCTGGGGACGATGTTGTCGTTCATCATACTGAACATTATTCAAAACTTGATAATTACTATGGCATTATTCGTTTTGTGTTTATTTAAGTTTATTACTTGGTGACCCCCAAAAATAGCAATTCTAATTTATTTCTCTTTAGAATGCCAGGAGTGTTCAATGATTGTAATGGTGTATTAGCTGAAGACAGTGTGAATCCAAGCTGTAGGGTAAATGAGTGTTCAATGATTGTAATGATGTATTAGCTGAAGACAGTGTGAATCCAAGCTGTAGGGTAAATGAGTGTTCAATGATTGTAATGGTGTATTAGCTGAAGACAGTGTGAATCCAAGCTGTAGGGTAAATGAGTGTTCAATGATTGTAATGGTGTATTAGCTGAAGACAATGAGAATCCAAGCTGTAGGGTAAATGAGTGTTCAATGATTGTAATGGTGTATTAGCTGAAGACAGTGTGAATCCAAGCTGTAGGGTAAATGAGTGTTCAATGATTGTAATGGTGTATTAGCTGAAGACAGTGTGAATCCAAGCTGTAGGGTAAATGAGTGTTCAATGATTGTAATGGTGTATTAGCTGAAGACAGTGTGAATCCAAGCTGTAGGGTAAATGAGTGTTCAATGATTGTAATGGTGTATTAGCTGAAGACAGTGTGAATCCAGGCTGTAGGGTAAATGAGTGTTCAATGATTGTAATGGTGTATTAGCTGAAGACAGTGTGAATCCAAGCTGTAGGGTAAATGAGTGTTCAATGATTGTAATGGTGTATTAGCTGAAGACAGTGTGAATCCAAGCTGTAGGGTAAATGAGTGTTCAATGATTGTAATGGTGTATTAGCTGAAGACAGTGTGAATCCAAGCTGTAGGGTAAATGAGTGTTCAATGATTGTAATGGTGTATTAGCTGAAGACAGTGTGAATCCAAGCTGTAGGGTAAATGAGTGTTCAATGATTGTAATGGTGTATTAGCTGAAGACAGTGTGAATCCAAGCTGTAGGGTAAATGAGTGTTCAATGATTGTAATGGTGTATTAGCTGAAGACAGTGAGAATCCAAGCTGTAGGGTAAATGAGTGTTCAATGATTGTAATGGTGTATTAGCTGAAGACAGTGTGAATCCAAGCTGTAGGGTAAATGAGTGTTCAATGATTGTAATGGTGTATTAGCTGAAGACAGTGTGAATCCAAGCTGTATGATAAATGAGTGTTCAATGATTGTAATGGTGTATTAGCTGAAGACAGTGTGAATCCAAGCTGTAGGGTAAATGAGTGTTCAATGATTGTAATGGTGTATTAGCTGAAGACAGTGTGAATCCAAGCTGTAGGGTAAATGAGTGTTCAATGATTGTAATGGTGTATTAGCTGAAGACAGTGAGAATCCAAGCTGTAGGGTAAATGAGTGTTCAATGATTGTAATGGTGTATTAGCTCAAGACAGTGTGAATCCAGGCTGTAGGGTAAATGAGTGTTCAATGATTGTAATGGTGTATTAGCTCAAGACAGTGTGAATCCAGGCTGTAGGGTAAATGAGTGTTCAATGATTGTAATGATGTATTAGCTGAAGACAGTGTGAATCCAAGCTGTAGGGTAAATGAGTGTTCAATGATTGTAATGGTGTATTAGCTCAAGACAGTGTGAATCCAGGCTGTAGGGTAAATGAGTGTTCAATGATTGTAATGGTGTATTAGCTGAAGACAGTGTGAATCCAAGCTGTAGGGTAAATGAGTGTTCAATGATTGTAATGGTGTATTAGCTGAAGACAGTGTGAATCCAGGCTGTAGGGTAAATGAGTGTTCAATGATTGTAATGATGTATTAGCTGAAGACAGTGTGAATCCAGGCTGTAGGGTAAATGAGTGTTCAATGATTGTAATGGTGTATTAGCTGAAGACAGTGTGAATCCAAGCTGTAGGGTAAATGAGTGTTCAATGATTGTAATGATGTATTAGCTGAAGACAGTGAGAATCCAAGCTGTAGGGTAAATGAGTGTTCAATGATTGTAATGATGTATTAGCTGAAGACGGTGTGAATCCAGGCTGTAGGGTAAATGAGTGTTCAATGATTGTAATGATGTATTAGCTGAAGACAGTGTGAATCCAGGCTGTAGGGTAAATGAGTGTTCAATGATTGTAATGGTGTATTAGCTGAAGAGAGTGTGAATCCAAGCTGTAGGGTAAATGAGTGTTCAATGATTGTAATGATGTATTAGCTGAAGACAGTGAGAATCCAAGCTGTAGGGTAAATGAGTGTTCAATGATTGTAATGATGTATTAGCTGAAGACAGTGTGAATCCAAGCTGTAGGGTAAATGAGTGTTCAATGATTGTAATGGTGTATTAGCTGAAGACAGTGTGAATCCAGGCTGTAGGGTAAATGAGTGTTCAATGATTGTAATGATGTATTAGCTGAAGACAGTGAGAATCCAAGCTGTAGGGTAAATGAGTGTTCAATGATTGTAATGATGTATTAGCTGAAGACAGTGTGAATCCAAGCTGTAGGGTAAATGAGTGTTCAATGATTGTAATGATGTATTAGCTGAAGACAGTGTGAATCCAGGCTGTAGGGTAAATGAGTGTTCAATGATTGTAATGATGTATTAGCTGAAGACAGTGTGAATCCAAGCTGTAGGGTAAATGAGTGTTCAATGATTGTAATGGTGTATTAGCTGAAGACAGTGTGAATCCAAGCTGTAGGGTAAATGAGTGTTCAATGATTGTAATGGTGTATTAGCTGAAGACAGTGTGAATCCAAGCTGTAGGGTAAATGAGTGTTCAATGATTGTAATGGTGTATTAGCTGAAGACAGTGTGAATCCAAGCTGTAGGGTAAATGAGTGTTCAATGATTGTAATGATGTATTAGCTGAAGACAGTGTGAATCCAAGCTGTAGGGTAAATGAGTGTTCAATGATTGTAATGGTGTATTAGCTGAAGACAGTGTGAATCCAAGCTGTAGGGTAAATGAGTGTTCAATGATTGTAATGGTGTATTAGCTGAAGACAGTGTGAATCCAAGCTGTAGGGTAAATGAGTGTTCAATGATTGTAATGATGTATTAGCTGAAGACAGTGTGAATCCAAGCTGTAGGGTAAATGAGTGTTCAATGATTGTAATGGTGTATTAGCTGAAGACAGTGTGAATCCAAGCTGAAGGGTAAATGAGTGTTCAATGATTGTAATGGTGCATTAGCTGAAGACAGTGTGAATCCAAGCTGTAGGGTAAATGAGTGTTCAATGATTGTAATGGTGCATTAGCTGAAGACAGTGTGAATCCAAGCTGTAGGGTAAATGAGTGTTCAATGATTGTAATGGTGTATTAGCTGAAGACAGTGTGAATCCAGGCTGTAGGGTAAATGAGTGTTCAATGATTGTAATGGTGTATTAGCTGAAGACAGTGTGAATCCAAGCTGTAGGGTAAATGAGTGTTCAATGATTGTAATGGTGTATTAGCTGAAGACAGTGTGAATCCAAGCTGTAGGGTAAATGAGTGTTCAATGATTGTAATGGTGTATTAGCTGAAGACAGTGTGAATCCAAGCTGTAGGGTAAATGAGTGTTCAATGATTGTAATGGTGTATTAGCTGAAGACAGTGTGAATCCAAGCTGTAGGGTAAATGAGTGTTCAATGATTGTAATGGTGTATTAGCTGAAGACAGTGTGAATCCAAGCTGTAGGGTAAATGAGTGTTCAATGATTGTAATGGTGTATTAGCTGAAGACAGTGTGAATCCAAGCTGTAGGGTAAATGAGTGTTCAATGATTGTAATGGTGTATTAGCTGAAGACAGTGTGAATCCAAGCTGTAGGGTAAATGAGTGTTCAATGATTGTAATGGTGTATTAGCTGAAGACAGTGTGAATCCAAGCTGTAGGGTAAATGAGTGTTCAATGATTGTAATGGTGTATTAGCTGAAGACAGTGTGAATCCAAGCTGTAGGGTAAATGAGTGTTCAATGATTGTAATGGTGTATTAGCTGAAGACAGTGTGAATCCAAGCTGTAGGGTAAATGAGTGTTCAATGATTGTAATGGTGTATTAGCTGAAGACAGTGTGAATCCAAGCTGTAGGGTAAATGAGTGTTCAATGATTGTAATGGTGTATTAGCTGAAGAGTGTGAATCCAAGCTGTAGGGTAAATGAGTGTTCAATGATTGTAATGGTGTATTAGCTGAAGACAGTGTGAATCCAAGCTGTAGGGTAAATGAGTGTTCAATGATTGTAATGGTGTATTAGCTGAAGACAGTGTGAATCCAAGCTGTAGGGTAAATGAGTGTTCAATGATTGTAATGGTGTATTAGCTGAAGACAGTGTGAATCCAAGCTGTAGGGTAAATGAGTGTTCAATGATTGTAATGGTGTATTAGCTGAAGACAGTGTGAATCCAAGCTGTAGGGTAAATGAGTGTTCAATGATTGTAATGGTGTGTTAGCTGAAGACAGTGAGAATCCAAGCTGTAGGGTAAATGAGTGTTCAATGATTGTAATGGTGTGTTAGCTGAAGACAGTGTGAATCCAAGCTGTAGGGTAAATGAGTGTTCAATGATTGTAATGGTGTATTAGCTGAAGACAGTGTGAATCCAAGCTGTATGATAAATGAGTGTTCAATGATTGTAATGGTGTATTAGCTGAAGACAGTGTGAATCCAAGCTGTAGGGTAAATGAGTGTTCAATGATTGTAATGGTGTATTAGCTGAAGACAGTGTGAATCCAAGCTGTAGGGTAAATGAGTGTTCAATGATTGTAATGGTGTATTAGCTGAAGACAGTGTGAATCCAAGCTGTAGGGTAAATGAGTGTTCAATGATTGTAATGGTGTATTAGCTGAAGACAGTGTGAATCCAGGCTGTAGGGTAAATGAGTGTTCAATGATTGTAATGGTGTATTAGCTGAAGACAGTGTGAATCCAAGCTGTAGGGTAAATGAGTGTTCAATGATTGTAATGGTGTATTAGCTGAAGACAGTGTGAATCCAAGCTGTAGGGTAAATGAGTGTTCAATGATTGTAATGGTGTATTAGCTGAAGACAGTGTGAATCCAAGCTGTAGGGTAAATGAGTGTTCAATGATTGTAATGGTGTATTAGCTGAAGACAGTGTGAATCCAAGCTGTAGGGTAAATGAGTGTTCAATGATTGTAATGGTGTATTAGCTGAAGACAGTGTGAATCCAAGCTGTAGGGTAAATGAGTGTTCAATGATTGTAATGGTGTATTAGCTGAAGACAGTGTGAATCCAAGCTGTAGGGTAAATGAGTGTTCAATGATTGTAATGGTGTATTAGCTGAAGACAGTGTGAATCCAAGCTGTAGGGTAAATGAGTGTTCAATGATTGTAATGGTGTATTAGCTGAAGACAGTGTGAATCCAAGCTGTAGGGTAAATGAGTGTTCAATGATTGTAATGGTGTATTAGCTGAAGACAGTGTGAATCAAAGCTGTAGGGTAAATGAGTGTTCAATGATTGTAATGGTGTATTAGCTGAAGACAGTGTGAATCCAAGCTGTAGGGTAAATGAGTGTTCAATGATTGTAATGGTGTATTAGCTGAAGACAGTGTGAATCCAAGCTGTAGGGTAAATGAGTGTTCAATGATTGTAATGGTGTATTAGCTGAAGACAGTGTGAATCCAAGCTGTAGGGTAAATGAGTGTTCAATGATTGTAATGGTGTATTAGCTGAAGACAGTGTGAATCCAAGCTGTAGGGTAAATGAGTGTTCAATGATTGTAATGGTGTGTTAGCTGAAGACAGTGAGAATCCAAGCTGTAGGGTAAATGAGTGTTCAATGATTGTAATGGTGTGTTAGCTGAAGACAGTGTGAATCCAAGCTGTAGGGTAAATGAGTGTTCAATGATTGTAATGGTATATTAGCTGAAGACAGTGTGAATCCAAGCTGTATGATAAATGAGTGTTCAATGATTGTAATGGTGTATTAGCTGAAGACAGTGTGAATCCAAGCTGTAGGGTAAATGAGTGTTCAATGATTGTAATGGTGTATTAGCTGAAGACAGTGTGAATCCAAGCTGTAGGGTAAATGAGTGTTCAATGATTGTAATGGTGTATTAGCTGAAGACAGTGTGAATCCAAGCTGTAGGGTAAATGAGTGTTCAATGATTGTAATGGTGTATTAGCTGAAGACAGTGTGAATCAAAGCTGTAGGGTAAATGAGTGTTCAATGATTGTAATGGTGTATTAGCTGAAGACAGTGTGAATCCAAGCTGTAGGGTAAATGAGTGTTCAATGATTGTAATGGTGTATTAGCTGAAGACAGTGTGAATCCAAGCTGTAGGGTAAATGAGTGTTCAATGATTGTAATGGTGTATTAGCTGAAGACAGTGTGAATCCAAGCTGTAGGGTAAATGAGTGTTCAATGATTGTAATGGTGTATTAGCTGAAGACAGTGAGAATCCAAGCTGTAGGGTAAATGAGTGTTCAATGATTGTAATGGTGTATTAGCTGAAGACAGTGTGAATCAAGCTGTAGGGTAAATGAGTGTTCAATGATTGTAATGGAGTCTTATCTGAAGACTGCGTGAATCAATGCTGTAGGGTAAATGAGTGTTCAATGATTGTAATGGTGTATTAGCTGAAGACAGTGTGAATCCAAGCTGTAGGGTAAATGAGTGTTCAATGATTGTAATGGTGTATTAGCTGAAGACAGTGTGAATCCAAGCTGTAGGGTAAATGAGTGTTCAATGATTGTAATGGTGTATTAGCTGAAGACAGTGTGAATCCAAGCTGTAGGGTAAATGAGTGTTCAATGATTGTAATGGTGTATTAGCTGAAGACAGTGTGAATCCAAGCTGTAGGGTAAATGAGTGTTCAATGATTGTAATGGTGTATTAGCTGAAGACAGTGAGAATCCAAGCTGTAGGGTAAATGAGTGTTCAATGATTGTAATGGTGTATTAGCTGAAGACAGTGTGAATCCAAGCTGTAGGGTAAATGAGTGTTCAATGATTGTAATGGTGTATTAGCTGAAGACAGTGTGAATCCAAGCTGTAGGGTAAATGAGTGTTCAATGATTGTAATGGTGTATTAGCTGAAGACAGTATGAATCCAAGCTGTAGGGTAAATGAGTGTTCAATGATTGTAATGGTGTATTAGCTGAAGACAGTGTGAATCCAGGCTGTAGGGTAAATGAGTGTTCAATGATTGTAATGGTGTATTAGCTGAAGACAGTGTGAATCCAAGCTGTAGGGTAAATGAGTGTTCAATGATTGTAATGGTGTATTAGCTGAAGACAGTGTGAATCCAAGCTGTAGGGTAAATGAGTGTTCAATGATTGTAATGGTGTATTAGCTGAAGACAGTGTGAATCCAAGCTGTAGGGTAAATGAGTGTTCAATGATTGTAATGATGTATTAGCTGAAGACAGTGTGAATCCAAGCTGTAGGGTAAATGAGTGTTCAATGATTGTAATGGTGTATTAGCTGAAGACAGTGTGAATCCAAGCTGTAGGGTAAATGAGTGTTCAATGATTGTAATGGTGTATTAGCTGAAGACAGTGTGAATCCAAGCTGTAGGGTAAATGAGTGTTCAATGATTGTAATGGTGTATTAGCTGAAGACAGTGTGAATCCAAGCTGTAGGGTAAATGAGTGTTCAATGATTGTAATGGTGTATTAGCTGAAGACAGTGTGAATCCAAGCTGTAGGGTAAATGAGTGTTCAATGATTGTAATGATGTATTAGCTGAAGACAGTGTGAATCCAAGCTGTAGGGTAAATGAGTGTTCAATGATTGTAATGGTGTATTAGCTGAAGACAGTGTGAATCCAAGCTGTAGGGTAAATGAGTGTTCAATGATTGTAATGGTGTATTAGCTGAAGACAGTGTGAATCCAAGCTGTAGGGTAAATGAGTGTTCAATGATTGTAATGATGTATTAGCTGAAGACAGTGTGAATCCAAGCTGTAGGGTAAATGAGTGTTCAATGATTGTAATGGTGTATTAGCTGAAGACAGTGTGAATCCAAGCTGTAGGGTAAATGAGTGTTCAATGATTGTAATGGTGTATTAGCTGAAGACAGTGTGAATCCAAGCTGTAGGGTAAATGAGTGTTCAATGATTGTAATGGTGTATTAGCTGAAGACAGTGTGAATCAAGCTGTAGGGTAAATGAGTGTTCAATGATTGTAATGGTGTATTAGCTGAAGACAGTGTGAATCCAAGCTGTAGGGTAAATGAGTGTTCAATGATTGTAATGGTGTGTTAGCTGAAGACAGTGAGAATCCAAGCTGTAGGGTAAATGAGTGTTCAATGATTGTAATGGTGTTAGCTGAAGACAGTGTGAATCAAGCTGTAGGGTAAATGAGTGTTCAATGATTGTAATGGTATATTAGCTGAAGACAGTGTGAATCCAAGCTGTATGATAAATGAGTGTTCAATGATTGTAATGGTGTATTAGCTGAAGACAGTGTGAATCCAAGCTGTAGGGTAAATGAGTGTTCAATGATTGTAATGGTGTATTAGCTGAAGACAGTGTGAATCCAAGCTGTAGGGTAAATGAGTGTTCAATGATTGTAATGGTGTATTAGCTGAAGACAGTGTGAATCCAAGCTGTAGGGTAAATGAGTGTTCAATGATTGTAATGGTGTATTAGCTGAAGACAGTGTGAATCCAAGCTGTAGGGTAAATGAGTGTTCAATGATTGTAATGGTGTATTAGCTGAAGACAGTGTGAATCCAAGCTGTAGGGTAAATGAGTGTTCAATGATTGTAATGGTGTATTAGCTGAAGACAGTGTGAATCCAAGCTGTAGGGTAAATGAGTGTTCAATGATTGTAATGGTGTATTAGCTGAAGACAGTGTGAATCCAAGCTGTAGGGTAAATGAGTGTTCAATGATTGTAATGGTGTATTAGCTGAAGACAGTGAGAATCCAAGCTGTAGGGTAAATGAGTGTTCAATGATTGTAATGGTGTATTAGCTGAAGACAGTGTGAATCCAAGCTGTAGGGTAAATGAGTGTTCAATGATTGTAATGGTGTATTAGCTGAAGACAGTGTGAATCCAAGCTGTAGGGTAAATGAGTGTTCAATGATTGTAATGGTGTATTAGCTGAAGACAGTGTGAATCCAAGCTGTAGGGTAAATGAGTGTTCAATGATTGTAATGGTGTATTAGCTGAAGACAGTGTGAATCCAAGCTGTAGGGTAAATGAGTGTTCAATGATTGTAATGGTGTATTAGCTGAAGACAGTGTGAATCCAAGCTGTAGGGTAAATGAGTGTTCAATGATTGTAATGGTGTATTAGCTGAAGACAGTGTGAATCCAAGCTGTAGGGTAAATGAGTGTTCAATGATTGTAATGGTGTATTAGCTGAAGACAGTGAGAATCCAAGCTGTAGGGTAAATGAGTGTTCAATGATTGTAATGGTGTGTATTAGCTGAAGACAGTGTGAATCCAAGCTGTAGGGTAAATGAGTGTTCAATGATTGTAATGGTGTATTAGCTGAAGACAGTGTGAATCCAAGCTGTAGGGTAAATGAGTGTTCAATGATTGTAATGGTGTATTAGCTGAAGACAGTGTGAATCCAAGCTGTAGGGTAAATGAGTGTTCAATGATTGTAATGGTGTATTAGCTGAAGACAGTGTGAATCCAGGCTGTAGGGTAAATGAGTGTTCAATGATTGTAATGGTGTATTAGCTGAAGACAGTGTGAATCCAAGCTGTAGGGTAAATGAGTGTTCAATGATTGTAATGGTGTATTAGCTGAAGACAGTGTGAATCCAAGCTGTAGGGTAAATGAGTGTTCAATGATTGTAATGGTGTATTAGCTGAAGACAGTGTGAATCCAAGCTGTAGGGTAAATGAGTGTTCAATGATTGTAATGATGTATTAGCTGAAGACAGTGTGAATCCAAGCTGTAGGGTAAATGAGTGTTCAATGATTGTAATGGTGTATTAGCTGAAGACAGTGTGAATCCAAGCTGTAGGGTAAATGAGTGTTCAATGATTGTAATGGTGTATTAGCTGAAGACAGTGTGAATCCAAGCTGTAGGGTAAATGAGTGTTCAATGATTGTAATGGTGTATTAGCTGAAGACAGTGTGAATCCAAGCTGTAGGGTAAATGAGTGTTCAATGATTGTAATGGTGTATTAGCTGAAGACAGTGTGAATCCAAGCTGTAGGGGTAAATGAGTGTTCAATGATTGTAATGATGTATTAGCTGAAGACAGTGTGAATCCAAGCTGTAGGGTAAATGAGTGTTCAATGATTGTAATGGTGTATTAGCTGAAGACAGTGTGAATCCAAGCTGTAGGGTAAATGAGTGTTCAATGATTGTAATGGTGTATTAGCTGAAGACAGTGTGAATCCAAGCTGTAGGGTAAATGAGTGTTCAATGATTGTAATGGTGTATTAGCTGAAGACAGTGTGAATCCAAGCTGTAGGGTAAATGAGTGTTCAATGATTGTAATGGTGTATTAGCTGAAGACAGTGTGAATCCAAGCTGTAGGGTAAATGAGTGTTCAATGATTGTAATGGTGTATTAGCTGAAGACAGTGTGAATCCAAGCTGTAGGGTAAATGAGTGTTCAATGATTGTAATGATGTATTAGCTGAAGACAGTGTGAATCCAAGCTGTAGGGTAAATGAGTGTTCAATGATTGTAATGGTGTATTAGCTGAAGACAGTGTGAATCCAAGCTGTAGGGTAAATGAGTGTTCAATGATTGTAATGGTGTATTAGCTGAAGACAGTGTGAATCCAAGCTGTAGGGTAAATGAGTGTTCAATGATTGTAATGGTGTATTAGCTGAAGACAGTGTGAATCCAAGCTGTAGGGTAAATGAAAGGGGGAAACACGGTACAATCTGATAACTTGCCCGCTGGCTACACCGATCTGCCAACTAATGCACGACATGAATCCACGAATAAACCCACTAATTGTGCCTTTAAAGAGGATCTGATGATATTTATTTATTTATTTATTTATTTATTTATTTATTTATTTATTTATTTATTTATTTATTTATTTATTTATTTATTTATTTATTTATTTATTTATTTATTTATTTATTTATTTATTTATTTATTTATTTATTTATTTATTTATTTATTTATTTATTTATTTATTTATTTATTTATTTATTTATTTATTTATTTATTTATTTATTTATTTATTTATCTCTTTAGCGGACGTGTGTTCCTTCGAGCTCTGAGTAAGTCATCAAATTTCCTGTTTATAGACCTTGTTAGGTCTTCGTTTCTTTATAATTGTAATAATTTCATTGTATAGACCTAGCTAGACCAAGATTATCGTGTTTCATTTTGTAAATTTTCTGTATATTTAAGGTTATATTTTTCATCCTGTGTCGTTGGTTTCTGTACTGAGCTGGCCACCATGGCCACTCAAGCGGAACCACGCACAAAAGCCCAACCTAATACTGTCAATGCGGGTGCGTCTGGATCCATTGTTCCTGGTGGCGAACCATTTAAGGGCGTCACCAGGAGCAATGGACTGGCTTTCAAAGTGTTAGATAATGTCTCTATTCAATCCTACTTAGAAAAATTCCATGAATCAATGCCCGAAAAACATGTCGTTTCTGCTAGTCGTATTTCAAACAACCGTATTGCTTTGTATATGAGTTCCAGGGACGAGGTAGCCGATGCCATTACCCGCGGGTTATCGTATGGTGACTCCTTCCTGGAGCTCACCCCTCTCATCCAACCAACCACCCGCTTGACTTTCTCTAACGTTTATCCCGAAACTCCAAATCATATTCTTATTGATAACATTTCTAGTTTCTGTAAGGTGGTGTCAGCTGTTAGACCCATACCCCTTGGTTTTAAAAACAAACAACTGTCCCTATATTCCT
>CM055816.1:24180806-24202001 GCA_029582265.1 Zoroaster sp. YZ-2022 | reverse complement strand
TTTTTTTATTATAAATTCAACAAAGTTTGATCTTAATTTCCCTGCAATTTTTTCGAATCTTTTTAAATTCTAAATCAATGGATTGACAGCATTGTTGACAAAAAAATTAATTTCCTAGTTTTCCAAAGATTTGGGTTTATCTGCCACCATCAGCAAATGTGACAACAATGTATATGAAAATATGGCAGCCACGTCACAAGGAACACCAACTAGTGATTAAATTTTGTTGTCTTACGCTGTAGGACAGTGTCGACTTTTGAATCGTCCTTTGTCCTTGGCTTGAATTTGTCTAGGGTTTCTATCACCTCTAATTTCAACCGTCTCTTCCTTTATTGGATTAATTTGATGTGGGCCTATAGTGGCGAGTTTGTTTAGGTGAATCTCACATTGTCCACCGGTCTCTCTTTGGACGAATCGGGATTACTTGGTTGATGTGGATGTATCATTGCTGTTATTGTTGGTCTTGTTGGAAGGGTGGTACAACTCGAGCTTGGTTGATCGACGATCTTCAAACTGAAATATCGGTACTTACCAATAGTCAAATTTCCCAGAAGGTTGCCTTGTAAACCTTCTTCTCCTTGACTCAACCCATTCACGTCTCGTTAAACATACATCGACTTTAACATGTTCCGAATAGTCAGGTAAATTTTCCATAACGGGCGGCGACCATCACGTGCGATAAAACACACACCAACTGAATCATACACTGTTTTTTTAAAAAATATGATCAGATCTATCAGAAAAAGGGTGCGATAAAAGCGGGAGATGAATGACAAAAGAAATCAAAAATGCAGACAGGGCTGCAATTTTACCCCGTTTATGGGTGAAAATCGCCTTTGCTGTCGACAAATGCAATCAAAACGATCCTCGATTACTGCTGTGAGCATAATGGGTACCAATGGCTATATTTTTCAATGGTTCGATTATTGAAAGATTTACAGAACCTAAATAAAATGCAGCATTCGATTATTCCAGTAAGCTACATAGATCAGCCCAGGCAAAGCCATTATTAACATAGGGTACGGGTTTTTCATGTCTTGTCAGTATACACGGAGATGAGGCGGTTGAGGACCAAACAAAATAATGAAAATTGTGAAAATCTGCTGAAACATAAATAATCCGGTGCTGATAGAGCTCTAAAATTTCGGTGTTAGTTTGACGCTGCAGTGTTTTCCATGATGTCAGTTATATTGTTTAATAGAAGACACTGAATGTTTCAAATCGGGGAAAAATAATCACCCCGGATGCTTGTCTACCCACATCATGTTGAAATAAACAAGCCGACCCCTATAGTCAAATGTTATTCACACAAAAAGTCAATTAGCATATAAATTAAAGTTCAATACCTCAGCAAGATCGTAATCACAAGGAGGATACTAATTGTGACCTGTTTCTTGTATAATTTTATTATCGGCTACGGTTTTTTCAACACACAAAATAAGTATTTGTTGTTAAGGGATGGTTACTCCATTTGAGGTTTGTCTTTAAAAAAACCTTGCAACCAACCTTTTTTTTCAGAATACTCAAAGAGAATTTCAATGATGCCACCCAAACAGTTTGTGTGGAAGGTACTCGTCTTCTATTTTGAATCACATTGCTCAAAAAGGTTTCTTTATCAAATTAGTAAATTGCATTTACCATGAACAAAAAGGACGAAACCACAAACATCCTGGGTTTATTCTTTGATTTCCCACTGACAAACTTTTCAGACGCCGGCACGTGATTAATATCAAATTAGGTTACAAGATTACAGATTGCTATAGAAAATGCCTCATCTTTAAGCGTTTAAAGATTCTATCTCAAACTTCAAATTGTCGATAAATATATTTAATAAATCTTTCTAAATATCACCCTAAATAAAATATAATGTTACTCTAAATAGCGTCTTGACAAATACCATGGATTGGACTGGATAAAGTATGGCAGAAATGTGGCAAAAAGGCATATTAACCTAAATTCTGAGAACGAAGATGATTATTGTACAAATAGACATCATGGATTTATACCGTTTTAATGGTTCTGTCAAAATGTTGTTGATGTCACCTACTAAGTGGCGTACCAACTAAAATGACGTTTGTACATTCTCTCCTCTGGTTGGACACACAAAGCATATCAAATTGCCAAGGAATCAATATTATAACTATAACTTTATTAATCTTTAAAAGTGGACGTGTTTTTTTATTGTTTATATTTGGTCCCAATTTTACAGCCGTAAAATCTTTTAACACAGAAAATTGCAATCAACGTTTGCAGTGAATCGTTTTCATTAGATTCTATACCAAATCAACAATGTTCTAAACAAAAATTAAAAAATCAGAATTACTGTGTCCCTTGCTGCATTTGGGTTAAAATCCAATGCTGTATGTTCTATATAATTATATAAAGTAATTATATAATTCATTCATGTTTGGTTTATTTCAACCCCAAAAAAATCGTCCCTAATTTGCCATAGTGACCAATCCCGAATTAAGTTGACATAGTGACCAATCGGTATTATCACTTTCCCAAAATACAAAATAACCAGTTAGAGCATGCATTCAAGTGAGAATGCTCTATCTCCAAAAGGAATACATGCATGTGGATTAGATACAATGGTAGGTCTCTTCCTGAATGTACGAATGGGGAAACTTAAAATTAAAAAAATTGGATTGGTCACTATGGCAAATTAGGGACGAATGTCACATGCATAGCCTACATACTGTAATGTTAAAACATTTCGTTTCAAAATACGATGAAAATAGAAATATGCCCTAATTAAAATAAAAACAATTATTAAAATAGGCCCTCTGTTATTTTGTTATGGTATATCAAGGAATAGGATTAGTTCAAAATAAAAAAAATGGAGCAAAACCTTTCAGACCTTTTCCTAAATTCCACGTTCGAATGAAAACAAACAAAATTTGTTTGATTCAATTTAATATGAATCAATTTATGTGTGGGCCCAGAGGGAGGGACGTTAAAATTATTAAGCCTATCCAAAGGGAAGGATAGATGTCAACGCCACTCACCCGGTCCAAATGGGTCATATAAGGTACACATTAATGGCCAAATTTTTTTGATCAATGATCGGAAAATCGAGTTAATGTCTTGTATTCTAATTAATTTTTCCCTTAATAAGGGAAGGAAAATCAATGGTAATTTTGATAAACCCGGCCTTCTTCTACAAGTAGCCTATCGTTATCCATCTTTGAAATATCATGGTTTAAGTAAATAGACCCTATCCGACTTGAAAACGTGAAAATAATTTAGATGCACCGCATCAACAACTTGATAAACAAAATTTGTATAGGCCCAAACATTCAGGCATTTCTTTAATGAAGTGTTTTTTTATGCTGTTTGATATGCCTATCAGTATAGTCATTCGGAACGACATCCTGATACTAGCAGAAGAAGACTAAATCGTCCAGGCCTTATCTACGTATATTATTCTTATGTTATTAAGTTGTCCTCACTGTCTTAAACTATTTGGTTCATGGTTTCAGACACACTTAATAAAGGGACAATATCGTCGCGATCAGAGCAGACTTTCGACAGAGCATGGAATCGGTGTCCTACGGTTTCAGATGATCTCAGTACTAAAATAATACCATGAGCGCCCACTGTCCTATGATAACATGGAGCTATAAGATCACATTACCGTGGCTGAAGTAATTGGTTTCTGTCTATTAATGGTAGTTGTGATTCGTACAAGTTCGTAAATGAATGACAGTTCATGTTCAACCATAGTAAACAAAATTTTCCTTACGATTAACAAATATAAAGTGAAAATTATCCACTAATTTTAATAAGATCTTTAAGATATTCAAGATATAATGAATAATATTATTTCAAATAATCTAAAGGTACAAACTAAAGCATGATAAAAATCAGTCAAATAATTACCCTGGTTACCAAAGCATGAGAACAAAGTTTACAAGCTACATTATATAGGGAACAATGATCAAATTATATCTCATACCCTATAATGATTACCGTATCCTTTGTTAGTCATATTACAATGTACCATCAACGTGACTTTTAAAACTCTTCAAATTTTAGTATTTGGTTTAAGTTGCTATATACATGTTTTGATATACTCTTTTCGTGATTGATTGCATGGTATACACACATACTTATTACTATAAGAACAGGAATTACAGCTATTGTTTACTTGAGATCAATCACACATTTACCACCCAAGCTCACCCTTTGTACAAGTTCCATTAAAATATCGATGGGTAGTACAAATACACTTTGAGTCCATTAAGTGAGCCATATCAAAAATCACAATCACATACTGCAACACTTAACCTAGAGCTGTTATGTCTATTCTTGCATCTTCGTATGCTGTAAATCTGGTTTTTAAAAGGCGAGCTTTCGCCTGGAAATTTCACACTGAGACACGCTAAAACACAGGCACATAATGCAGCCATTGGCGCATTTAAAAGGCTACAATCGTCAAACTGTTTTGCGGCTTATTGTGTTGAATACGTCCTTTCGGTTTGCGGTAGATGATAGGCGTCCCAAATTAACAGGGCTGCCAATGAGATCACATTTCCGGTAAAATATCGACGGAAAAACATTCTTGACAAACGTCCGCATGGAGACTTTCCCCCGACTATGATCGTGAACCCATGTGATACAATGGTAACAACTGATACGAACAATATATGTTGAATATATGAGATTAAAGGCATATACACTATTAGTAATTACCAAAATAGATATTAGGGAATTATTATCGAAATGTTTCTTGGTTTGAAGATGGTAATGGTACAAAACCTCGTGAAAATTTTCGTGTGACATATTTGACAAACATCACAACACATTGAATCTTAAATGAATCACAACCCGTGCTCCAGATTCACGTTAATACATTTCACTGTTTTCTGCTAAACGACAGGACGAAAATAATAAGTTGAAACTTTCAAGGGTGGTTTCTGTTTGCGGAATTTACGACATTTTGATAAATAGTGTGCCTGGCTTTCAACAAATGTTGCAAAAGTAACATAACGAATGGTTGACAATCATATTATAAATGGAGTAATAAGCATGAGGGTATGGGGTGAGGTGCCCATCAGAACAACTTTTCCCGTGCAAGGTAAAACATTTCTAACTCTAAGTATGTTTGTGTTAATGAAAAATCCTACACTATTCTGAAGATTCCGAGCACTTAGGAAAAGGCTGGATCCGAAGTCAAACCTCTGTATATTTTGGTTATAATGTGGGTCTAGTTAAGTCTATGCTGCTATATATTTATATACAATGCAAATCATGCAAGATCATATTTTAGATTGATTAATGGTAAGGTATAAATAATGGTTCTTCAAACATAAACAAATGGTTGAAACATCTAACGCGTTACTTATAAATAAATCCGCGTTGCATCTCGTCTAATCTGACTATCTTCATCCCCGACGTTAACTTGTGGTTGTAATCGAACCATCTACGTAGATGAGTAAACTGACTAAATATTCAGCGTGGTTGACCTTTTGGTAGACAATATCTGGGATGTAAGGTAAATTTTTGCATTATCTTGTCGTTAACTGGACCAGCGCATTATGCAAATCGGCATTCGCGTGCCCCTGTGGTATTTGGAAGAGATCTAAGTGATCATGATACTTCCTAGAACAAATATGCATTATTGTATAAGGTACTGTCATTTTAAGAAAAGTGAAATATTTTCCAGTTAACATTTGGGTAAGGTAGTCTTGTTAGAATAAATTTTGAACAATCTAAATCATTTTCTTCATTTCTGGTTGAATAATGACACAACGCACTAAGCTGAAATTATCACTGTTGGTGTGTTTTTTAAGAATAGGCCTATAATCTTGATTCATAGAGATGATCGAGCACAATACTCGTAGAAAAAATTTTTGCCATCCTACCAATATTATAATTATACCTTCCTTTAAATGATAACTTACATTATTTTTAGTACGTCCTTACAGTCCTGCCGGAACCGTCTGTTTGCCAATCCGTAAATAAATGGATTTATAGCGTTATTTATGAAAAGTACCGTATTTAGAGATGAACATCAATTACGCCATCGCTGACTCCAGGTCTAACATTCTGGATAAACAGCAGAGCAACGTATATCAATATGGTAACAGTATCATAAAAATATACTGGTCAAAAGCAGCATACGTGTTGTCTTCTGCAGAGACGCTACGCACCGGTATACCTTCCCTGCCGGTTTGGGTTTTGCCGTCTGCTGGGAGGTTTTCTTGCTGTGTCTGACGTCCGACAAGGCTCAGAATGTCGCTGTTGTATCAGTTCTGATTCATACAAACTTGTCATCTGGTATATTGCTGAAATCTGGAGGTACAGCTGACACCATTTCTAGAAAGTATTACTTTCTGTCTGAAAAGTATGTTGATTGTTGCGTTGCTTATTTTTGTTTGATCTCAGATTGTCTTTGTTGAGGATGACCAGACTCCAATTTTAAACCCGTCGTCGGATAGCCCAGTAGACTTTTGAATAGCAAAGCACTATCATTGACAGAGCAGTGGCATAACAGAATATTTGTAAAGCCAAAATAACCAGTGTGAGGTTTTCTGATGAGTTACCAGTAAGTATTATTTGAATGAGTGAGGCATCCAATGCTGCATGAAAATTTATTGACAAAGGCAATCTTGTTGCCTTTTCGTTGAGCGACTTTATGCGGACGACACACACAGTCGTAAGCGACCCAAAAGCGACAACAGCTGTCAACGTGACTGAAGTTGATTTTGTCGTTACCAGAAGGACATTTAAAAACCCAACGCTTTCGAGTGCTTCACCTGCCAGAGTCGAGATGAATTTGGCGATTCTGTTGGCCAGTGAGCAGCTCAACAGATCAGTCAAGCCAGGCTTAATATTAAGATGGGGGTGCTGGTCTTGCGCTTTAAACCCAGAACCCCCGTAGAATCAGACGGTTGCCCGGTATGCTAACCATGATGAGCGCGCAAATTACGAGCTGAAAATCACAGGTGTGTTCTTCCATATTAAATTTGTCTTTCAGTCTCTTGGTCTGAGATGGGTGATATAATTACACCGCATATTATTGCATATAGCCTATAGTGTGGGTGGCCTGTAACATGCTTTTAGCCTGGATCAGATGAGATCGCAGCGGTTTCTTCTTTTCCCAACTGAACCATCGTTGTTAGGTAAACTACAGAACCACTCAGGCAGGATCAGTCATTGTTCTCGGGTTTAATTAAAGCGTTTAATTACTCTGCATAATGATTACACTGTGAGTTATGAGCTGTTAGTCGGTTGATTCTTCGTATCAAGGACATCATAACGGTTGCGCACGTTCCTTATCAAGTTATTATGCTATGTCTTTGGTTGCCTTCAGTATACATGAACACGCTAGGTTATTAGGTTTTGACGATGGCTCAATTCTAATGCAGTAGTCTTGAACCTTTCTAAATCCGGCCTTATAAAAACGGGAAGCGCATAAATCATTTGTGGCAGTGATCATTGTCAGTGATACGGCACTATTTGGGCCTGAGGTCCCAGGCAAAGGAACTGAACAACCCCAGATTGGTTCCAATGTTCCTATTAACAAAGATGTCTCTTTAATCACTTAACGATTTTTGATAACTACGTTCACGTTGTTTAAATGCCTTTAGACTCAAAAGACGCGTATTTATATATATATATATATATCTATATATTATATATATATATAATATAAAATTATATATATATATATATATATATATATATATATATCTATATCTATATATATATATATATATTATTATATATTTTGTATATATAGGCTATATATATATGTATATATATATATATATATATATATATATATATATATATATATATATATATAATTATATTTTCCGCCTTTTTGGATCCCATCCCATGATCCTTTGCTTTCCTTTCCCTATAAATGGATGAGTTTTTATGTTGTACTTTGTCAAAGCCTCTGATGAAGGTCCGGATTGGATCAAAGCTGGGCCACCCCCCCGATTTAATTTATATATATATATATATATATATATATATATATATATATATATATATATTTTTTTTTTGGTCCTTCCCCAACTCAAATATTTTTATATAATCCTCAAGATTGGGCGACCCCAGAACACCGGGGCAAAAGTTCCCTTCCATATAACACAAATTGTTAACATGAAACTGTTACTTTGAAAAAAATCTATAGACTAATCCGTGAGAGCGAAACTGGACACATAATGTTTGTATTCACCACAGTACTGGTGAGAATTAGTCCGTAGTGCATATAACGTGTTGCACTTATGCATCCCCAACTCAAACAAATGCTTTCTTGTGCCGTGTTTCTAACCTTTTCCCATGCGGTCATTGAGAGCTCAAGGCCAAAAAAAAAAGTCTGCGGTTTCTGGTCACATGTCGTTTTTTTTTTTTTTTTTTTTTTTTTTTTGGGGGGGGTAATCTTTTCGGTTATTGAAACTAGATATTCCCCATACAAAAAGCATGGTGGCAAAGAGGCCTCACAATTCGGGCAAACGTTCATACCCTACATGTGAAAAGTCGTTTAAACACAGCACAGCAAAATTTCCCAATCACCCAACAATTTTGGCTGCAGTTGGACATCGTTTCTGAAAAACAAAAAATGCCGACACGCGGGTCTGGGCGACCCACGGAACCAAACAATTTTTTTTTGGGTCAACCACTTTATTTTTACTCATATTGATTAAAATACTGTTATTCATTGTTACAGGGAAGTTGTTAAATATTAAATAAATGTGATTGGTTGATTTCGGATTTTTTTCCCTTTTTTGCATTTGCATTATAAAATTAGAACTGAATATTGTTCAGATGGTTTGATATGCCCGTCGTCCTATTTTCCCGAATGTATATTTCAGACAGCTATAGTCTAGCAATCGTCAAGTTGTCTTTAATCCGTAACTAATTTGTCCGACAACCAGTAGCACGTTACATTTATGACACCTAATATTTCATCTCTGCCAAGATGCTGTCAGAACAATGTACTGCCAGTTTTAAATGTCTAACTATAAATCTCAATATAAGTACACTGTATTGTATTGTTCCAATTTTAAAACTAATTAGTTGCCGTACTTGGTCCCGATTTTTCCCCCACCCCCAATTTGCATACGTATTCGTTTTTAATGTGTGTGTTTTAGCAGTGAGAATTGAATGACGTGATATATAGTAACTCTGGTTTCTTTTTTAAAAAAGGTCCAGCTCCGCGACAGTTATAAACGTTCAAATTATGAGAACTGTAGTACTTCAGTCGTGACAGACTCAATTCTGTTGCTGATTAAATAGCAATGACACTAAATCAATGTATCGTAAAGCTAACATTTCCCCTTTCAAAGACACCCCTCTATTAACGCTAGTTGACGAGCTTTTGTGTTTGTTTAATAAAATTATTAACTAGGCTATTTATTAACTTTTTCGACTATTTTCTATCAAAAGTTGGTCATTGCAATCAAGACAATTTATTTTTTGTATCTGCCGCTTTAAACTTGTTGTAAATAGGCCTATCTATATATAAACTAGAACCATTTCAATCCGAATATGCCTCTGGATCTTTACAACATCTAAAATTTATACAATTAGTGAAAATCATGTTAGCAGAACCATCACTATCTCTAAATATTTCACGGCGATAGAAAGGGAGTACATTCCCCCACCCCAGATCCGCCAACCCAATGAGGGTGTTTTGGTTCAAAAAACAAATCTCAGCAGCTCCGTGTCCTTTAACGGAAGGAAAGCATTTGTCATGTTGGCAAACCATGCTGCTTTAGGTATGCTTACTCTTTTGAATCAAGTTATACATTACATCATACATGTGAAAGTTAAAATTGATACGTTGTTGTCGTTCACAAGAAAATATATGGATATTTATTTAGATTGTTTGTTTAATTTAGGAAACGGTACTCTTCCTACATTCGAACGATGATGAAAGTAGGATATAAATTAATAACATATTAAACTTTATATATTATTACAATTCGACTATTTTGTTTTTTTTGTTGCTATCTTTAACCATGTTGCTGTTTAAAAAAATACCCTTTAAA
This sequence comes from Zoroaster sp. YZ-2022, assembly GCA_029582265.1. Taxonomy (NCBI): domain Eukaryota; kingdom Metazoa; phylum Echinodermata; class Asteroidea; order Forcipulatida; family Zoroasteridae; genus Zoroaster; species Zoroaster sp. YZ-2022. The sequence continues at coordinate 24,191,991 of CM055816.1, read as the reverse complement.
AATAAGTCATCAATTATTATTGATTTTAACTCTTTGTCGGCTCTGAGACTGCAGTCTGAAACGGGCCTTTTCTCAGGTGGGGGTTGCATGCCACTCACGTGGACAAGATTGATCGTCAACTTAGATTCTTCGTCTACTATGGTATTGTTCAACAAGTACAACATTGTTTTTTAGTTATTTCGGGTACACCGTGTAATGATCTCTACGATGTTATTACTCTTTTGGAAAAAGTGATGGCTCTTCTCAGAACCATCACTTTTCCAAGACGTAATGTACCCAAGAACTCAAACATCTATCTCATGCAACCTCAATCCTACATCAAGTACAGCATTGGTATTTGGCAAACGCTTGTAGCCCAGTTTATGGCTGTATGGGTCGCCTGCTCGCAAAACTGCATCTGTCGGAGGGGCTGTTGCCATGGGCCTTTTGTTTCAATGTGTAAAGTTTTCGTCTGAAGTGCTTCTAGAAAACGAAATTTTTAACCACCACGGTTTCACGGGGTTTTACAACCTGAAACATTCCATACACAAAGTATGGAGGCTAAGAGAGCCTCACAAGTTGGGCAAAAGTTCATACACCTATGTTGAAAAAGTGGTTTAAAAAAACAGCAAGGCAGAATTCAATCGATCCTGCAATTTTCGCTGCAATTGGACATCGTTTCATAACAAACAGAAAACTAAAATGCCGACGCGCGGGTCTGAACGACGCCGGGGGAAAGAAAACTGAGACCTTTTGGGCCTTTACAAAACATTACCATCTAGCACTATTTTGGTGCAAATTGGTTCATAATATTTTTCTTTGAAATAACGTATGTAACCAAATACACATATACATTTTCTTTCCTCAAATCAACATGTACATGTATGTGGGTCCGGTGTGCAGGCAGGCTTTGAACAGGTAATATTTTAGCTAAGCAGTAGTATGGTAGATGCGTAGGAGCGCACCCGCTTTATCCCAAATACTCTGGGTAGTAGTAAAAATTTAACAAGTTAGTAAAAGTGTAAAACAGGTACTTTTTAACATATTCTCTGGGGAGTAGTAGGGGATATTAACGAGTTTTAGTACTTTTTAAAAGCAAACTAAAGACTCACGTTTGGGTTTTTCCCTTTTATTATCTAAAATATATTGATTAGAAAAATGGACGCATAACCATTAAGCCATATAATGATTTAACGATGATGATTTGTTTGAGAGATCAAATGTTTTAAAAATTTTGACGAAGGTGATTCGGAGAAAAAATATCATCTAAACAGAAATTTGGGATTCGAAACAACAACACCCACTTTTGAAAAACGGTATAGACCGCACGTTGATATTAGATAAATCAAAATTTTTAAATTATGACGAAGTTATAGGTTTAAAAGAAAAGAAAAACTATGAATATGATTTTTATTTTAAATCAAAATGGGTTTACATTTAAAATTTTATCGACATTTGGTAGGTATTCAAACAAAGGCTCATTTTAAGGTGGATGAAACAGGTTTTATTATCCGAGACAGATCGATCGAAAAAAATACTAATCGATATAGTATTAAACAGAAAAAAAATTCACATTCAAATGCGAAAACCCCAAATTTAATTTATGGTTAATTTAAACATTTGCAAAATTAACTCGCAGATTAAACGAAAGTTCCATTAATTGTTTACGTAAAAATGAACGAATATACATTTGAGACATGCGAGGTTGAAACGTGTAACGTTAAAAACGAGAAATAACAGTATAAGTATTAATAAGTTCATTGGGGTGGGAAAAAATTAAACTTCCCACCGATTATAATTATCCCCATAGTTGAAAGTAGCGATTTTTAAAAATTAAAAAAAGTTGCAGATAAACACAAAATTGACATTAACATACAATTTAGATTACGTTAGTTTTTAAGCGATAGCAATAGTTTTAACATCTTTAGAATTGGTAACGGATAAAAGCAACTACCCTTATTCGGCTACTTTTGCGTCAACTTTATTTGGGGTTTGTCTAAACATTTCGTCTTTAGACAAACAAATACAATTTTTCGCCTAAAGATAAAAAGTTCCATTAAAATTCTACGTCTGTAGGTAATTTGAAGTACAGCTTATATGAAAGACGAAAAAATTTATAGTAAACGAAAACATCACCCAAAACTCACTTAGAAAATTTATAAAAAATAAAACTCGTTTAATAATAAAAGATTATGGGAAACAAAAAAAAAATAATCGTTCCTTGCAGATGGTTAATAGTTGGTAAAACGTATAAATGTTGCGCGCTAGCTCACCTAACGTAAACTATTGCGCTTTTCATCAGTTTAAAATTAAAAAAAGGAAAAGTGTGCCTGTTGAGTGTAAAAAATGTAAAAGGTACAAAAACATCGATAAATCTATGTACAAACTGCGCAAAACATTAAAAGTAAAACCTTTACCAAATAAACAAAATCTATACGCTCGTTTAATTTAGTAATGGCAGGTTGTGAAAGACGAAAAGTTTTGTAGAGTTATATTAATATGAGCGAACTATTACGAACGTGTATTTTACGCTTATTGATGATTTAAAATCGTTTTGTTCAAATTCACGCAATTTAATATTGTTGGAATATTATATTAGAAATGTTCCCCACAACGATTGATTATACTCTGGAGAAAATTTGTTCCCCGTTTGGGGTTAATTAAATCTAGATTTAGCAGTATAAAAGAGTATTTAACGCAACTCCTTTTGATACGTATTAATTAAATTTTATAGGAGTTGTTGAGTGTAAATGAACTAGATAGAGAAACTATTTTTGCGTCTAGAACTAATTATACATTTATTGATTTTAAAACGACTAAAAATTTAAATTGTGGAGGTGGTTTTCGTTACCCGCTCCGCTACTCATGAAGCGGTTTTTAGTTATAATGGGTTTTACTTACCTTTAAACTCAAAGTTTTTCTATAAATTTTTTTTTTACATTTACATCGATGGGTTTAACCTCTGTTTTTAAACCCGGGAGTCGTCCGTTTAACCGATTTGTTAGAATATTTTCTTTCATTTTAATATTTATCTCGCTCTTCCCTACGACACAAATTCTTCTTGACCGATGTAACCGTCTTCGATGGCTTTACTAACGTGGTTTTCGATCGTGTTGAGTTTAGATAAAGCTAAAACTCGATTTCGTCGTGTTTTAGCTTTTAGATAATTTGAATTTACGTATCTGAGGGAAACGCTCCCACCCAACCCTAAAGCTAAACCTTCTAAAACAAATCCTACGGGTGATGATACAACGTTAGCGATGCTCCGGGTTCCGATAGCCCTGCTCCCTCCCAATTCAGCGAGAGTTTCTACGATACTGCGTTGATAATTTTATTATATTTTTATACGTTTTTTTCGCGTTCATTAATTTCAATTCGTAATTCTTTTTTTAATATCGTCGATTTTTGCAATCGAAATGATTTAGCATCATCTGTCATAGACGGTAAAAATTTTGGGTAAAGTACATTCGTTGATTCTATAGGTGCTCATCTTTTTATTAATAGAAAAAAATTTAAAAATTAATTTTAACGACCAAGTAACAACTTTAACATCGTAACAGATTCCAGTGTTTAAAGACTGAAAAATACCCTTGCAAAAACTTTTTCTGTGGTTGCTATATTCTGTTTTAAAGCAAATACCATTCTAAAGCTTTAGTTCATTGTCAAAAGCAAGTAGTTCATGATTTTCTAGAAGAATAAAACGGTGAACGCGTGGATCAATATCACGTTTAAAACGCGTGTTTGCAAACCATTATTTTTAACCAAGCTGGGAATCTGTTACCAGATTATAAGCACCTAAATTTAATCCATATGCACTTCCCAAGTAATCCAAAATTTTGTTATCATAATTGTACAAATATTCATTTCCTCCCAAAATTATTGGGAATCCAGTTTTGAAAAACATTGTTTTTATTATCGCTCAACGACGCTCGTTCGACTGGTCCGTAAATGCTCGCCATACTTACAGTATAAAATCATTTAATTTAACTGTAAACTATTAATTTTATATTAAAACAGATTTTAGAATTTAACGCGCCGAAAAGGTCGCTTCTACAAAAACTTTTGAAACGTTTTTATTTTAAAACACATTTCATATCTTAAATAGACATTTCATTATCGATAAAATAAAATGATTATTTCCACCCGGAGAAGGGATATAATAATCACCAACTTGATAATTACGCGTTGCTGAAAATGGTAAAATTTTCATGTTTGTAAAATGTACAAAAGAAGCAGTACGTTGGCGCTTCATTAACATAAAAAGGGTGTTTAGACGCAGCCCACCATCCGAGTACGACGTTATATTTTTAACTAGAGGTACAGTTTGTAAAATTTCATCTCTGTTTATATATCCGAAATGTTGATAAATTTCGCCAGGCGATGTCGTAAATTTCACCGCTACAGCGTCAACGACGCTCGTTCGACTGGGTCCGTAAATGCTCGCCATATTTATAGTATTTCTATATTTAAAATAATGGGAAACCGTGATTATGTATATCTCTGCTTTGCTATCTCTGACTCGAAAAGTCAACTTTAAAAATCCGACTCGTAATTTTTCAAACGACGGTTTTTATATTCCATGTACTACTTTCGCCGAACGACGCGTCTTGCAAGGAAAAGCGTTTAAAATAGTGCAAGGTTTACCGTTTAAATAATTATCGGTCGTAGAAATTTGATCGCAATGAATGTATAAAATTTTTAAAAAGTTGTACGTCGATTTTGTTACTGTATTCTCCGGTTAGAAATTCGTTGTGAAACCCAATAAATTAAGCGAACCCGCCAATAAATTTAATAGACTTTTTTTTGAGTTATATTTAGCAAAGACGCCCGTCTTTTTTTTTGATGGTAAACGTGATCCAAGGGGCGTATCTGGTTATAACGTCGATAATTTCGTTAATGTTGTAAAGTCCCGGCTCGATAAACAATAACGTCCTCCTCACCCGTCGTGCGAATGATTATTCTTTCTTGTTTACGCGTTGTAATATCACCAAATATTTACGCTGTGTAATATAATCGAGGGTCTTTTTTCGATTATCGATAACGTTATCTAATTGAATCGATCCTCCTTCTTTACCTATTTCGATTTCGAACGTGGTACAATTTTATTTAGAATTTTTAATAATAAATAATAATAAAATGACGTTTCCCTTAGCATTCGAGTAATTTTTCGTATTCATATAACAATCAAATTTTAAAGCGCCTCTTGATTTTAACGCCAGCGATTTAACGGTATAAACATTTACATAAACAAGAACGAGTTTTTTTAAAGTTCATTTTGATAATGTTTTTAGCAACTAAGCTTTCCTCGCGTCGATAGCGACGACGTTGTTGATGATTGGCATTCTAACCCGCAAAAATTTTTTCAAAATCAAATAAATTTTGCAACATACTGCGCCACAACGAGATGCGGTGTGAGTTATCATCATTTAAATCATTTAAACCCGATGATTCGTAGTTTTTTAAAGGGTTTTGTCTATTATCAAATTAGACGACTGCTCAAAAATGAGCTGTCCTACATCATTCCAAAATTTTTATGACGCGTTTGCAAATAATATAGACGTGACGCGTACAAAAACTTATTTAAAATTTCACCTTTCCAAAATCTCCAATTGGAAACAACGAGTCGATTTAAATTCAAACGGATTAGAACAGCTTATTATTACGATAACGGTTACAAAGCGGTCCCCGGGAAAAAACGATAAAAGTAGTTTGAACGTTATTTCTGAGGTGACTGATTACGATTATTCAAAACCGCGACGAAAATGAGTTTTTGGGTCATCCTTCAACCTATACGATCGCATTCGTTTTACATCTTCTACGGGGCTCCTTGGTCAAATTTATAATCAACGAGTCTAGAGGTTTTGAACATTGGTAAAAACGAATAAACGACTCTATAAGAACGTTCGTTTCGCGATATTGGGGCTCGGCTCAAGCAAAAGCTCATTTTTGGGTGGAACGGTTTAGACGCGCAACGTGAATTTATAAATATAGTAACCTGAGATTGACTCTCCGGTTGATTTACAATCTAGTATTCAACGATATCAAGATGTTTTACAATACGCTCGCAGTCAATTAAACTTTGTCTCGGGAAAATCTATACATGATGCCTAGCGATATGAATTTTCGAATATGACGTACGCATCATACAACAATAATATATTAATCGCGACAGTGATTTATCGTTGGGGTTTAAATTTAGATACAAATTCAACACCGTTGTTCCTCCTATTCTACCTTTACAATCAACAACAACGCCATTGGGTTGCTAAACACACACAAGAATTAAATGATCACGCTTTTACAATAGCGCATCGCAGACTCCCTTTTGAAACTACGATAAAAGAAAACTCGCTCGACAATCATCAAAAAAAAAAAATTTTTAATACTTGGTTTTACGATTTTAGCGGACTAGGTGTCATGATTTACGAATTGTTATTTAACGTTTTTGCATATGTTAAAACTAAAACTCCCACTCCGTTAAAGCTAACAAATGTTCCGCTGTCCGCGACGACGCTGAAATCCCGGCAAAATAGTTTGGGAACGTGACAATAAACATCCTATTTCCCGCTCTGCGCTCTCGCTTCCCGCTCCCCGTCTCCCCAAAGGTTTGTTATCTCCAGGGGCGCCAATAAACCAAATTGTCAGGGGCCGCCCAACGAATTGCCGGGTTTTCTGAATTCCTTGTTATAATATGTGAGCACATGCCATTTTATCCAATGCGCTTAATTTGTTGTCTTTTAAAAACAAATTTGTTGTTCAGTTTATTTTATTTTATTACTACAGTAGTATTTAAGTTTTCTCTGGAGGGTGTTTGGTTTTGTTTCAAACATGAAATAGCGTCAAAGGTTGAATTAAAGAAAATTTTGGGGAAAAATTATAATAATGATAAAATATTATTGTGATTTTACCCAACTTGATAAATTATACTCTTTATCAAAAAGATACAAACGTTCTAATCGGTGGATTGAACCCACATACCCGTTTTACAGGGGTGTCTTATCCACTATACCACCGTTATACCAGTTCGGTCCCATTCATATGTCGATGAAAAATGTAACCACGGTTCACCACTGAACAATAAAGAAAGGGAAAATTCTCCCCTTTCCCTTTTTTTTCGATGGATCACCGTTGATTTTTCGTCAAAATAAAGGTGAGGATGAAATCAAATTAAGGCTTTATTTTTTTGTGTTCTTAATGTGCTTTTCGCGTTGAACACAAACCTCTCTTTTTGGCTGGAAAAATGGCATGGTGAACCGTGTGGTGCACCCAATAAAGTTCTGATCATCTGTGTTTTTCGCGCAAGCTTGCCATGCATCGTCCAGGGTATCGAACGGCGCGGTTACGGTCTATGGTTAAAACATCTGATCTAAAAAGGGAGATGTTTTTAATTCCCAAACCCAATGGAATGTTTATGTTTTTTTCCGCAACACGACAATAATATTACTTTTTTTTTATTTATTGTTTATTTTATTTTTTTATTATTATTTTTTGATTATTGGTAGATTTTAGGGGGGGAAGGACAAGATGATGAGGGTAATGAGGATGGGAGTCCCGCGTCACCAATATTGCATCTATCTCCGAATGATCCCCAAAACCCTCCTTGCCTTGTCCCCAATGTATTGTCCAGCAAAGACAAAACCCGGTTTGCCCCGGGCTGGTCAAACCCGTAATAAACGAGAAAATTCAGACAATCCCGGCAAAAAGTTGGGAAAGGGAAAAAAACCCTACCTTTCCCCCTCTGGTCTCCTCCCCGCTCCCCCTCCCCCCAAAAAGTTGTTATTCCAGGGGCACAGACCCCCAATAAAAGGGCCCAAAATTGTCAGGGGCCGGGAAAAAAATTTACCGGATTGTCTGGGTTTCCCCTTGTATAAAAATAAAAAGCCCCTTTTTTCCATGCGCTTTTTCTGTCTTTTGGGGAAAAAAAAATTTGTTGTTCAGTTTATTTTTTTATTACTACAAATATTATTAAGTTTTCTGGGGGTGTTTGTTTAAACTAAAAAAGCGTCCAAAGGTTGAATTAAAAAAAATTTTTTGGGGGAAAAAATTTTAATAATGATAAAATATTATTGTAGATTTTACCCTAACTGTGATAAATTATACTTTATACAAAAAAAAACGCTAATCGGGTGGGGTTTGAACCCCGTACCCCCGTTTTCAGCGGTTCTTATACACCTGGATAAACCCGTTCGGGCCCATTCAATGTCGATGGGTAGTAACCACGGTTCACCACTGAACAATAAAAAAGTCCCCCTTCCTTTCTTTTTGGGTTTTGATGGATCCCCCTTGATTTTTCGTCAAAAAAAGGAATGAGGGGAAAAAAAATTGAAACTTTTATGTTGTTTGTATCTTAAAGCCGCGTTGAAAACAAACTCTCTTTTTGGGGAAAATGGACCAAAATGGCAGGGGAACCGTGTACGGTCCCTAAAAAAAGTTCGATCATCTGTGTTTTGGGGCAAGCATTGCAGCCATCATCGTCCAAATATCGCGGGACGTTTTCAGGTTCCCCGTGTCAGTGGAAACATCTGATCTAAAAAGCGGAGATCGTATGTTAATTCCAACCAGAGAATGTTTTGTATTTTTTTCCGCAACACCGACAATAATATTCTTTTTTTTATTTATTGTTTATTTTTTGATTTTTGGGTGATGTTTTTAGGGGAAGGGACAAAGATGGAAAAGAGGATGAGGATGACGTCCCGCTCCCCAATATTCATCATTAATCCCAATGATCACCAACACCATCCTTTCCTTGTTAAAAATTTTTTCCTTTAGACAAAAAAAAACTGCGGGTTTTCCCCCGTCTGGTCCGCCCTGATAAACTAAGAAAATTCACTCCGCCAAAAAAGGGGAAAGTGACAATAAAACATCCACCCCGTCCCCCGCTTCGCTCCCCCTCCCCCTCCCCCCCCCAAAGTTTTATTCCAGCCCCGGGACAGACCCCCCAAAAGGCCAACATTGTCAGGGGGGGGGGAACAGTGACCGGATTGTAGGCTGTTTTTAAAAAAACCAAATTTTATACCTATAATGGCCGGAAAGCGGCTAAAACTTTTTCCCCAGTTTAATACATTTGCTAATTTTTTTGTTTTTGTATCCCTCCACACCACCCCGATGGTGTTGGGGATGGGTTTAGATGGGGGGCAGGTTTTGGAGGTATAACTGAACACAGTAATCGATTTAATAATAAAAAGGGTGGGCAAATAAAAACTTTAAATACATATCGTTATACCTTTTTCCAAAAAAAGTTTTAATTCTTACCCAACGTAATGTCATGTTTTTTTCAAACGTTTCTTTAATTCTATTGGTATATTCTTATAATCAAACTTGGAATTTCTTTTTTAATCGTATCAATTTATCAAAATTTTGTTTCTTGAGTAGTTGATCATCGATTTCATCTCCCACGTCGTTGTTGGGATTCTTTTTAATTTCGGTTAATTCTTCGTTACGGTGTATAATTCGGGTTAAATTTTAATTTATGTCCCGGGCCCTTTTTATAAGATAACGTAACCCCTTTTAAATTTACGGTTTTATTCCTTTCCCCAGGTTGGTGCTCTTGCAAAAAAAACCAAGAAATTTTCAACCTTATCTATCGTTTGTTTTCTTTAAAACACTCATTTCAATTTTATCATTGGCATAAAAGTAATCTTCTTTTCCATATTCTTCTTCTTCTTTTTTCTTTTTCATCTTGCAGTGAGGTGGCGTTGGTAACTTTCGACTTGCTTCTCTACGAAGGGCGTTTTATCGATAACAATTGCTGGTGATGGTGGTCGTGCTTCTATCTCTTTTAAAACTTCACCCGCTTTTCTTGTACCTCTGGTGTTATTTTTGGTTTTGGTTTTGGTAAACCATAAAGTTCATAAAAAAAATCTTTACCTTCTTTTTTTAAAGTATTTTCTGATAAAAATTTATCACCTGTTTTTATTGTCAAGTTAGTTAAACGTATTTGTTTACCGGCTTCTTTTATAAACCAAAGTATTCCATATCTGTAACTAAATCTACTATATTCTTTTACAACGTTTGGTTTATTCAATTGTTTGTAAATGCATCAACAACATCTTCTCTACTTTATAATAGTCTTCGCTACCTAAACGTGTGGGTTGCCCCAATTGGGTAAGCGTTTGTTCGAGATGTTATCATTATAACATTTGTTTCTTGCATAGAATCTTCTTCTTCATCGTTAAGATCTTGTAATAACGGATCTGGCTCCATAAGATCGCGTCCTCCTTCGCCATTTTATAATTACTTTTATCTTTATTTAATAATTTATAACTCGCGTAACCACAACACTCATACCAATCAAAATAAATATAATTCTCGTTTTTGATCTTCGCTAGGAACGTAAAATCTTTTAGTTGCGGTTCGTTGCGTAAATTTGAGCGGTAAATTACATGATTACCCGTAATCGAGAATATTCATTCATCGCATCGTCAATGTTATTAAACGTTTTATTGCGTTCGATTCTTTTTGTATTTTTCGTTTAAATAATCTATATATTTAAACGCTTTTACTAAATTCATCTCTAGCTTTTGAAAGTGTTCAGCGCTAAATCTGTCTTTTACGTTCTTGTTCGCGTCGTTGCCACGTAAATTACTAAATAAAAATTCGATCCGGTAAAGCTAACGCGTTAATTACGCCCTCGATCATCATCGCTACTACGTTCTCATTTTATAATATTTTACTTATAAAAATATGTTATGAGTGTTAACTATAAAACTATGCAATATACGTACGGAGATGTGTGATCCATACAGGAGATAAGAGAACCTGAGGGTAAAGGTGCGTCAAAAGTCGTCTTACAAACAATCCGAGCACCATACCGAAAATCAATTGTTGACGGTTCGTTTTCCAAATTTAGGAATGAAGACGTTATCGTTCGAATACAGCTAAATTAGCTTTAAATAGAACTCGTTTGCGAAGATGAAAATAGAACGTTGGTACAAAACATAGGCAGAGCCATCGTAAAACATATAGTTATTAAAATGGAAGGAAATGAAATATTTCATTAGACGATGCGGATGTATTCAATTGTTACAAGACGAATGGTTGACCAAAGATCACGCGAAAATTTAGCGTATCAAGGAATCGAAATTCAAACATAACTAAAATAGAATTGACGCTAGCGATAAAGTTTGGTGGTAACGGGGAGGATAAAGCATCGCGAACCGTATAAAAATAGGTATTACATTCCGCTGGATTTTGAATTGTTAAACCC
>CM055816.1:24158632-24180306 GCA_029582265.1 Zoroaster sp. YZ-2022 | reverse complement strand
TCATGATAACCATTCAATGAATAAAAACGAAAAATGTTTTTTGGACATTGTTTTTCAAACGTACAGTCCAATGTTCAACAAAACGAACAAGTCACTTCCTGTGGATCATCACCGTGTGTGACCTCCATTGGCATCAATGACGGCCTGGCACCTTCGTCTCATGGAGTGGACAAGACGATTGACTGAGGCTCTGGGGATGTTGTTCCATGACTGGGTAATGGCTTGCTGAAGCTGTGCGGCTGTCATTGGTCTGGGACGGACTGAATTCAGCTCTCTCGTAGCATATCCCAAAAGTGTTCAATGGGGTTTAAGTCTGACCAGTGCGGCCACACCATCGTCTGATGTTCTGTTGATGCAGTAACCTTGTGATGCAGGAAGTCCCTTGCTGAATGTGCACGCATTATCCGTTGAAAATGAAGTTGTTGAGGGCATGGAAAAATGGCGCCACATGAGGTCGAAGGATTTGATCAATGTAACGCTGTCTCTGACCAGGACCCAGACCTTGAAGAAAACTGCCCCAGCAGCTGGTTGAGGCCAATCCACCCCAGATCATGACGTTCGCCTCCCATGTGTTGTGTTCTATGACGCGTTGTCCTGGAAACGTTCACCTCTCCTCCGCCACACTCTCTGACACGACCGTCTGCATTGCTGATGCAAACGACTCTCATCTGTGAACAGTACGCCATAACAGTACGCCATTGCCTCCAGTTCCAGCTGGCGTGGTTTCTGGCCCACTGAAGGCGTGCCAGACGGTGTCGACAAGTGAGGACTGGCACTCGAGCTGGACGGCAGTTCCGCAGGTCTCGCTCACGAGTCGGCGACGCACTGTGTCACTACCGATTGGCCTCTGGTGAGGTCCAATGGTGATTCGGGCAGTTTCTGAGGCTGTCAGGAACCGGTCTCTCGATGATTGCGAAAATGTCGATCTTGCCTCGGTTGTGACCCGAGGCCTTCCGCTTCTGGTCGATCATCAGCCCCTCTGGCCGCGCAACGCGCTGCAGACGGAGACTGTAGTGAAGTGAACGTGAATGCTGCTGCAACAGCCCGAGGGTCGTCACCAGCCGTCAAACGCCCGATAGCTCGTTCACGCTATGCTGATGTCAGTCTTGGCATGGTTGCTGTCCAAACGGGAGTGACAGCAAGCGTGCAGTAGTTTCCTTTATTGCAATGAACCGTAGAAATCAACTGATGTACTTTCAAGCTGCACGTCTTGCACGTGCCGCTCAGAGCATTCTGTGCCTTTGCGCAATTGCAGATATCAACATGTCCTGAGCTCATGGCAAGCAGCAGCACCACAAAAACTCACGCTTTACACTTTTCTACACACACCTCCAGTAAGCAAAACAGCCAACGTCAAAACATGGTTATCTTTTATTCAATCAAACATTGTAAATTAAATTTGCGTTTCTTTGTCTGTTCAGTATATAAGAAAAATCCAAGATTATTACAAAGCGAACACTAGGAAAAAAGAATACATGTGTCAACTTTTCAAATATGAAAATGTTTCGTATTTGTTCAGATTGGAATTATTTTTCAGAAAGAGAGGTACTTTATCCGCTTCACATTCAGCTTTCAGGTAATAATGCATTTTTGAAATCAGCTTATTACTGATGTACACTGCCTTGCAAATAGTACGGAAATATTGAGTGTATCATAGTAAGATGAATAATTGTACAGGAATAACTGTATAATCTGTTTGTTTTCATTTTATTTTTATCATCTGTAGAAGTACTCGTAATTGTAATTACATAAATGTACATATAATGTACAAACACTGTACTGTATTTATACGGTGACAAAGTTTTCGAACACGTGCTCGTACAATTTGTTTTAAGTACTTGTAATCAAACTGTAAAGAACTGTACCTAAAGTCTGTTTTAGGACCTAGGAAGCAATTTTATGGAGATACATATTTTGGCATATATTCAGGCTTCTGGGCATACACAAAAATAGTTTCGTTATTTGTGTAACAGTTTGTCCTTAAAACCTCTTGCGCTAGAATGCCCCTTCTATACAAAGCCTTTGTTCAACCGTACAGAGTACTTATCCTCTCTTGATAGTCTTAACATTCTCAGATGGTATCCCTAATCATTCAGGCGTGGTACCACATATAAGTCTCATGTCACCTATCTCACGCCACTTCAGGTCGCTACACACGCTAAGTGTCACTATCGATTGTCCATACTATGCCCACCCACCTCCCATTATTATAGCGGGTTTTTCCTTTCTTTGTGTTGTTCCTTTTTCTTTATGTCCTTTTAGGCCTGTCAAATTCCTGACACATGCTACTCATGCGAGGTCACTGGTCTCGAACTTGTCCATTCACCCAAGTCGGCGGTCAATCCTCTCAGTTCTCCAGAACAAGAGCCAGAGCCAGTCCAGCCTTTCGGTTACTTTCGACAGGTACCACGTCCCTGTATCGCAAAGAGCCTTGTTGTCCCCAGTTGTCAGCGCCAACACAATCTCTACCAAAGTTGCATCAGACGACGCAGGGTCAACAAACATCAATTCCAGTCACCAGCTCCCAACAGGACCATTGTAGAAACCACAAGAGATAGAAGACAAGTTCAGCGATGTATTTCAGGTACAATGCTCTTATAAATCCTACCCTTCCAAAGAATTAGAACCAGACGATATTTTGTGAAAGGAAGATTGAAACGACATCAAAATTCTGGCGAGAAATCGAACTTCACAAATGATACTATCTGTCATAAGCGATTTACATGATACCATTTATAGTACCACTCACCTATGTTCTGCCAACATAATCAATCGGCTATCAATAATGCTAAATTTGTTACCGAATCAGTTTTAGATCTCCTTGTGTGGCAGAATAACAGAGACATTAGGCCGTATTCATAAATAAGTAATTACTTACTAGTAAATGCTATAAGTAAAAGCAACAGCTAGGTAAGTAAAGGTCTAGTCTACAATTGCTAAAATCTTATTCATAACCATTTACAATGATTACAGTTGTTACTTGCCTCGGCTAGTAAGTTCTCAAGTAGTTGCTATTGTACTACAGTACCATCCACGAGTCTCGGTATTTGGTATGAAGGTGTTTGCAAGCCATTCCACATTTTCTTGTCAAACCTAAATAAAGTTCTGTAAGTGGTAGGGTTGACTTCATCACGGTTAAGCCTGATGTTATACACCTTAGGTTGTGGTCTTGGACGTAAAAACATGGCAGAAAATGTGATATGTCGTATTGGCTAAACAGCAAGCCAAAATTAGCTGCTTGTACAATCACTAGTAAATGCTAGTCGAAGGTCATTTTATGAATACAAATTGAAGTAGGTGCTAATTTCTCTAGCATTTACTTATAAGTAAAAAACAATTACTAATGCTTAAATTGTAGCTTTTACTTGAAAGTCATTGTTATTTCTATGAATAAATTTAGAAAAGGTTATAAAGGGGTTTTACTTTAGTAAAAGCAATTACTATTTTTATGAATACGGCCTATTGCATCCGCCCTATATCTTGAGCCTTTATCAGTAGCCACCCAAGCATCAGAAGAAAAGATTAATCTGATCTGGAAACTAATAAGTATGTCAGAAAACGCTTTTTAAGATGACGACAGGAAAATTGGTATCAGTATATATCACAGGATGCCTTTTTGGGTATCCTTTGACCTTAAATTGGTTATCACCATATCGACATCGCACCGACTTCAGAGATATTTGGGTTTTGGTCTATTAAGGGTATACAGAGATATTTCGAGTTCAATGTATTACCCTGTCTTACATCGGCTCCATATATTTTCACAAGACGCTGCTTCTTGTCACATTGAGTCTATGGTGTTTTATTGCCTTATATCAGACGATGGTCTCATTGTTATCCAAATTCTAAGCAAACCCAAACTTCACTCAATTAGCCAGAGATCCATCAAATCAAACTGATTTGATCAAAGCTGGCTTTCTATATATACAAAGAGCATTGGATCGACCACTTGTATTGTTTTTAGAATGATATGATCCAAGAACGGCACTTCCAAATTCTCAACAGGAGAATAGAGATGAGGCATTCATTAGTTCAGCTCTGCAATCACATCATGTTATTGTCCGAGAATTACATTCGTTGGTTGCGATTTTTTTCTCTCCAGTTCTCGGTACATTAAAAGGGTCTATTGTACAAATTCCCAAATCGAGATAGCTAATTCCAAGACGAAGTAAAATATCACTTGAACGAGGCTGTAAAGAGAAATTCAGCTTTGTAGACAACGCCCAGCTTTTAAATGTTCGTTATATTTTTGTCTTCAAAACAATGAAATCATCTGCTGTACCAAGTGCCAGGTTCAGGTGCTGTCGGTGAAAC
The DNA here is from genome assembly GCA_029582265.1 of Zoroaster sp. YZ-2022. Lineage (NCBI taxonomy): Eukaryota > Metazoa > Echinodermata > Asteroidea > Forcipulatida > Zoroasteridae > Zoroaster > Zoroaster sp. YZ-2022. The sequence continues at coordinate 24,175,992 of CM055816.1, read as the reverse complement.
GATACTGAAATTGCATAAACTGTGGTCTCAAGAAGAAAGTATTCAAGCTCACTTTGAAGCTCAACACAATTTTGCCTAATTCATTCATTCCAATTATCACAGGATCCCAAGTCAAAGTATTCACAACAGTCAGTGCAGCTAGAATCGTAAAAAGTTGTAGCATGAACTTGAAATTGCAGATTTTAGTCTGATATATTCAAGCCATGTCTGAACAGCATCAGATTAGATATTGAATGGATTCAGAAACGAAACGAACAGAGATTATGTGTAGAATTATAGATGTTATGGTTATTCGATGAGTTTTTCAATGATTAGCAAATTGTGGGCCCTTTCTGTGGATTGTTTGCTCCTTCTATAACACAAAATTTCAAAATTTTCTCAGATTTTTGAATCTAGGAACTGCAGGAGTCGATGTTTTGCTCAAATTGTCAAACGAGAATGTATTGCTAGTCCCACCTGTAGTCTTAATTCCCAATGTATTAAAACATTTACATTCATGTAATGGTATAGGTGTATTATTTCCCTGGTGGCCTTCAATGCCTTCTGGCCATTTTATGGTCTTGTTACAAACCATGGATAAAAGATATAGACATTAAAGTTCTATTGCTTAAGTATGGTAAAAACCCCATTCACCTCGTTCAGAGAATTTAATGGACTTTTATGGTAAGTTAGATTTTCAGTAAAATAAATCCAAATCAGTAAAAAAATTTTTTTTTTTCTCTGTTTGTTTTGTACAGATCATTTTTTCTCAACCTTTTGGGCTAATTTCCCAAATAATCATAAGTATCAAAGAGCGATTCTTCATGAAGTAATTCAGCCAATAAGAAGGAACAGTAAACGGTTACTCAAATGCAGACAATTTTTCTCCTGGTTAAAACAATCCAGAATTTCAGTCCTTCCTATAAGTGATGAGTCGAGTTATCTTTTCACATAAATTAATTGTAACTCGGACAGTGTTATAACCACGAGTGCTCATTAATGGTTGCATTCCATTTGAACATAAAGATCAATCCTGTAGACTCCCGATAGTACAACAAAAAAGTTAGTGCTAGAAAGTCGTTACACAAACCTCCAGTACAACAACCTTGATCACTTAGTCATGTGAAAGAAATATTGATCACTTTGCCGGAGATAATTGAAAGCTTTTGGAATTAAGAAGCTTGTTATATCTCCCTAACATGCTTTGCTTTCAGACATTGAAATAGCAGAAATTAAGGCAATATATTCTGTACTCCCAGGAAGAAATGATATTTCACCATCCCCAAGTCCAAACAGATATTTAGAGAAGGAAACACTATCTTTGACACTGGATACAATATTCACCGTTAAGATTTTAGATTTATGTCCGCTTTAAAACCGAAATTGGCGAAGACAAATTTATTTTCACACCACTGTCATTTCATCAACATCTCAATCCTACAAACGTACCAGTAATAAATTCAGTTACACAGATGTAGAAACTCTTTCGATGCACTTAAACGCATGGGTATTATAACCTAAGTCATTTAAGGCCATAGTTTGAGATCTGGGAGAACCCATCTGCATTCCAAATGTTCCAGAAGAATTGATAATGCAACACGGTAGATGGAAACGAAATAGCGAAGATAGATATATCAGCGAGATATTATCGAGGTCTGTCAATCTCTAAATCAGTTATGTCTTAAGAGTCGCGAATTTCATCATATGTCCGCTTAAAATTTAACTATACGCAAATATTTGTTCACCAAATATACACGTCGTATTCTTCGTATATATACATGTAATTGAAATAAAACGAATTAAAGTCAAGAACGTGTATATATAATTCATTGTTAAATGTCCAATAAAGAAGGAAAATTCATATCTAGTAATTATGCCTTTTCAAATAGAGCTTACAGATACATTTCATTTGTAATTTTATATTGTAGTTAATATATTGATTGTTAATGTTTGATATATATCAAGTATCGGGAATAAAAGAAGCGGATTAATTAGACCAAAGGTAACACAATGTTTTAGATATGCTATTATAAACAGAGTTATATTCTATATATTCACTGAGTGAAGACAAAATTGGAACCAATAATTAAACGAGATACTTATAATTACAGCATTTGACCATGATGTTTGGAATTACATGTAATTGTTAAGAATGAGAAAGGTTTTCGTTCATCAGGCCGAGTCCTGAAGAGCATTTGGGTGGTAGAGTTGTTACCAGGCCGAGTCCTAAGGGCCAAGAATGAATTGCAGTAATCTTGCAAACGGATAAGAAATTTGTTTTCTGTATTAATTTGAACACAGTTATTGTAATGAATATTATTGAATTAATTCTTAAAGAACATACTCCAAATTGTATGAATCTCAAATAATTTCCATTCTGATTTAGCTAACGTCTGCTTACATCTAATTTCAATGAATTACTTTATTCCAGGACAATCGTCTCACGATCTTTTTAAAAAATGTACTCTTTTGAAATACCTGATGTTTAAAAAAAACTGTTTAACCATAATACATTATTCAGTTAATACGTTAGTAAGAGCCAGTTATAGTTTTCAATTTGTTTTGTTGTAATACATCCTGAGATAGCTAATGATGTTTTAGAGAAAACTAAAGAATGTATACTTTAGCATAAATTGTTTAACATCTTTATGATAAGCTAATGATGCCTAAGAGAACACTGTTCAGCCATAATATATTTTCAGTCAATTCCTAGTTAGAGTTAAGTTTGTACTCAAACCAGTTTATGTTTTGTTCCAAGAATTTAAGAAGTTTTTTCGCTGATTAACACTTAGCGTCTTTATGCAGGACCTACACCCATGCTGTAAATAAAAATCCTACTAACCTAGTTCAATTGTGTTCTCTAATTTGTTGTCTGTTCTCTCAAGAATTAAACTGTTTCATGCGTATGAGCGCAGCGAAGTAGCATAAAAAATTATTTTGTTTATAAAAGTGGAGATTGAGTTATTTAATGCTTATTCTTAACTCAAGATGGTGCTGTTTTGTGAGATCGCAACAGTCAGTGTCACAGCATACTGTATTAACTGCACAAAATCAAAACCTCGTTACATCAAAACGTTTACTGATAACCAAACAATCAGTTACATGACAACACACAAAATTCAGAGAACCAATTTGTGAAAAGGCAAAGAATCAGTTAACTTTATGGCCAAACCAACCACGATGCTGCATCTGATGTGCTCATGATTATCAATTTGTCATACCAAAAGTGTCAAATATTGTTAACGCCCAAAATTGGCAATTAAAAGGTAGCAAATTAATGTTATTTGCGCGTAATATTTTCAAGCTAGAAAATTAATATTTCACAGGCCTTTAAGGTTTTTTTAACAGCGTTGTTCTATAATGTTATCACAAAATGTTGAGTCACTAATCACAAGAAACCCAGTCTATTCTCAATTTTATTTTACACTTTTACACTTCGTTTTCTTCAACAACATGATTATTTCTATTTCAAGCAGGCAGTTACAATTAACTTAATTAACTCCTGACGCAAGAATTTCACCAATCTATATATATATCGGAACCCGCTGCTATATAGGATTCTAGCCGGCCAATCGTCATCGCAAGCTCGGTGGTCGAGAGGTTAAGACGTCTGCACTAGTAAGCGAGTCGGGTTCGAATCCGCCCGAGTCGCCTGTGAGTTTTTCACAGACACTGGAAAGCACTGAGCATCAGTGCTATACACACGTCGGTGTAGGGCAAAATTAAATCAATTGTTTATCTCCGAAGCAAGAATTTCACCAATCTATATAATTTGTTATTTATTATCAAGAAGCATTTCGTAATTACATTCGAAGGTGTTTTTCGGTACTTACATCATATCTTGGGAGTACCAAACCACAGCAGTGGAGATGAGACAATAACGATGATAGGAACTACGAACACAATGGGAGGCGTACATCAAAAGTTGAAAACAACTGCACACTATCAGCGGCTATGAGATACAAAGATACGCTGAACCCAAAGCTATAACAGCCAATTGAATTGCGTGACCCGTCTACGGGGGTAAAATGATAATTAATATTAACGCCAGTAAACACCTTTGCTAAAATGAATATTCATAAAAGATGTGTATAAAACAAACGTGTGCAAGTTTCATCTTATTTCATTGGGTCGTTAACGCAAAAAATAGTGAAAATGCATTTAGTTTGTTCGTATTTATTCCAATGTGAAATTTCTGTTCTCAAATGACAGGAACTAATTTTGGAATTAACTAACTTTACTAAACGATAGCAGGAATAGTTTGAAATCATCACCAACTTTACACTCAAGTAAGTTTTATGTAAAACTGTGATCATTTATGATTTTTTTTAAATTAACAAGTGTCGATTAACACTTGTCATTTTGTAAAAATGTAATGCTCTCAGTTTTACCTGAATGCATGTTTTGTCTAACGTTGGTATTGGTTCCAAATATCCTGGGATATTATCATGACCTTAGTTTTCTCATTAGAAATATATGTAAAATTACTGATGACTGAAATTGATCTCTTACACAATCATGTGAAGATCGAGATAAAATTTTCAAAACACAGTAGGTTGGAAATGTCTGTCCAATACGGAAAGAAATTACTAGAGTTCTGACTAGTGGATTTGCGAAAGATAGGATTAACAATTTGATGAAATGACTTACCGTCCATAATACTAAATGTCTCGTATCCAATGGAAGGATATGTCGTTAATCTCATCTCTATACTTACAGGAAACCACTGCATAAGAACGAGCCAAGACCTCGCCAGAAGAACTCCCGTAAAGCTGCCATTGCAAAACAAATCACAAGAACGACAAAACCCGCCAACCTGTAATCAACCGAAGTAAGTATAATCAATGTATATAATGTATACAGAGATGCCAACATTCCAAATTGAAAAGAGTAATTCGCCTAACGAAAGGCTTTCGTCATGTAAACGGCTGATGACTACAGTGCGCGTGCCGTAAACACATGTGATTCTTTACATCGTTGGTTTCTGCGGCTGGCCAAAAATTGATACAAGGATCGTACAATCGTAATTGGACTCAATAAATCGTAAAATTACGCCCAAATCGTAAATGTTGGCATCTCTGTTACAGCACAGGGTGGATCCGGGGTTTCAGAGGACACAGCAAAAATGGGAGACACAAAAAGTATGGTAATTTTACATGCACGGCATTGTAAAGAGTGAACGTGCCCTCCCCTCCCCCATGGATCTTGTAAAGCATTGGTTATTAAAACAAAATACTACACTTAAGTTGAAATAATTTGTTCGAGGTGCATGCCATTTTTGTAAACAGTAAAATTATTTCTTAGTTAAGAAAAGAGCATTTGTGTTTATATAGTATCAGCTATTTCATTGTGTTGATAAATATGTGAAAATGCATTCAGATTGTTTGTATCTCATTTTAATGTGGAAATGGATCATCAGCTAATGATCCATCATTTGAGATTTATATTTGTATATAAACATTTCACGCTTCCTGTTAATGACCTCATTACAGGCCCCGAAAAAGTGGTCCATATTTATTTCAAGCGTAAGGTCTAAGGCCTTTTTTCCAAAATGGATGATTTTCAGTGTGGGCGTTTTCACTGCTGTAGAGGGTGGTTTCTGACGGGCATCTGGACTATCCACATTAAATTGAGAAAAAATAAAACAATTAGACATCAATCAATATTTTCTTTGGTTCTAAAAATTGTAAGACTTCTAAGCATTTTTAATGATTTTTAATATTTTGTATTTAGCATTGGTTGCTATTGAGTTTATTTAGTGGGTGCACCTTTACGAGTTCGAACGAGGGCGAGCAAGTGCCTATTAGCATGGTGGACGGAACGGGGCCCTCCTTCCCATAGCCACGAACTTCATCACTCGGGAAAACGCGGAGACACTCACTGTTGAACAAAGCAACGAACGCTTTATTCAAAAGATCGTCTAACCCAGCCGGGTTGGGCTTTAACCAAGCAATATTTCTTCGTGTCACTCATAACTCACCGGTAACACTCAAGGCTGTTGGAAGTAGAAGAAGCCCGCCACCTATAAGTTAACAACCAACTAAATCCTAGTTGACAACTACTTCTGGCACTGTCCCTAGCGGGGTTTTATGAATATGAAAATAGCAAGAAACTATGGAGCAGGCAACTAGGCATTTAGCAGCCTGCAAAGGTCTAGTTGGCTGCTAGTTTAGCAGGGTTTTATGAATATGGGCCCTGGCTTCCCACCAAAGCAAATAACTGGCTGATATTCATAAAGCTTGTAAGCCTGGTTGGCAACTAAAGTGGCCCCTAGTTGACAGCTGCTTCAGTTGGAAGCTAAGTGATATTTATAAAACTTTTCTAAGCTTAGGTGGTTGCTGTTGGCTGCTAACGCTAGAGTTGATCTGGGGTGTCTCTAAGTCACTAGTTGGCAACAAATCATTTTGGTTACACATCGAGCAGCGAACATGGCAGGATTTACTGCTGTTCTTAAAAGTTATTTGACCCATCTTGGTCTTGCCAGTCCAAAACAACACCATACCCTATTGAAATACAAATTGCCATTCTCCGATTATGTGGTTTCGAACTGCCTAATCGTCTAGCTGCCTGCTAGAAATATCTAGCAGGCAACATTCTTAGCAAGGTTTTATGAATAAAATTAGTTGGTAACGCGGAGCAGGAAACTGGATTTAGCAGGCTGCTAAGGCCCTAGTTGCGTTGAGTTAGCAGCTTTTGAATATCGGCACGAACATTTACCTCTTGATAGCCGATTGTATTTTTGTCTTATGTCCCTACTTAGCCTCAACGTGTCATGCAGTTGCTGATCATGAGATGAGCGGTCATGATGAAGAACCTAGGCTGAAGAACAAGCATTTATTGTTGGCCTCACATCTCAAGCAGGCAGCCAGAGACAGGAACAACACTGAACTGAACTATCGTGATACACATTGGCCATTCTGACAACTGAAGTGAGTACCATCATGAGCATTTGTATTGTTGCAAGACTACTCAGTCTAGGTTTCTGACCCGGAGAAAAAAATATGGAAAAAAGAGACAAGAATTGAAAATTTACAGCCCCAAAAATATATTTTGTTTTGTGTGTTTTGGTATCTTCGTTTGAGGGGTGCTTTAGCTCCTACTCCCTCTGTGTACAATTACCTAGTTGATGTTGTGTGTATTAAATTATGTACAATTTATTTTGAGTTATGAACATATTTTAAATTGTACAAAGAAAAGGTGCAAAAATCATCTTTCTTAGCAGTCTCAGTCTCGACTGACTCCTGTGGTCTTGTTCTCAGACCAATAAGATCTTGAAAATCGAGACCAGGAAAAAGATTATTGTAAAATTTACCTTTGCATTGCCATAATTTTTGCATAATAATTTATTCTTCATTATTCTTAATACTACGCAGTACACGTACAATCAGAGATTTTAGAAACTGAGTTTCTGTCCTTCAAAATGTGCAGTTCGTAAAAGGAAACCCTTATACATTTAATTTTACTATCACACAATGAACATAATTAACTCAACTTAAACCACTTCTCTGCGAATTTGTTTGTGGGCAAATATCTTATATTTTCACGGAGAAACCCAATTGCCCAAAGTCTTATTGCCCCAACCAAACTTTGAGACGAACTCTCAAACGTGCCACTTTTGTAAGGGAAACAGCCAAAATGTTGTTCAGGATGTCCTAAAGATCATTTTGGTGGAATGTCATCGCCACCACGTTGAAGAGCACGAAATTCAGTTCCTAGAGACATTTTGGCAGTATGCATTCAGATTTGTTGCATTCATTATAATATTGAAAATTTATCACGGTCGTGATCCATTTCGTATTTATAAAAGTTGCAACATGGAACCGCACCAACTTTATATCAGGTGAAAACTGAAGCCAACATTTAAATTAAGGGAGACAATACCAAACGATTTTTAGGAATACAAACAGTTTAATATTTTTACATTATTTTTACCGACATTCATTTGTAAATATTTAAAAGAAATACTTCGTGACTGACAAAGATTGGGCCAAAAGTCTCTGCTTTCGGTCCACGCGTCGCCTCAGACCCGCGTCAGCATATTTATTTACTTATTTATTTACTTATTTATTTATTTACTTTTTATTTTTATTTTTTATATTTATTTATTTAGTAGCGGACGTGTGTTCCTTCGAGCTCCGAGTAAGTCTTTAATTTTACTTTTTAGACCTCTTTAGGTCCTTGTTTTTGTTATTATTATATTTAGTATATGATATAGGTCTAGCTAGACCGAGCCCACTGTATATATTTTTGTCATTTGCTTTGTTTTTAGGTCCTTTTTCGTCTGTGTTGTGGCGTTTTGTACCGAGCTGGCCACCATGGCCACTCAGGCAGAACCACCACGTAATGTTAGCGCGTCTGGTCAGCACTCTAACCCATTGTTCCTGATGACGAGCCGTTTAAGGGCGTCACCAGAACAATGGCTTTGCTTTCAAGGCCTTAGATAACGTATCTATTGAATCCTATCTTGACAAATTCCGTGAAACCATGCCTGAAAACACATTGTCTCTGCCAGTCGTATTTCAACAATCGCATTGCTTTGTACATGAGTTCCATGGAGGATTGCTGACGCCATTGCCCGTGGGTTGACTATGGCGACTCCTTCATGGAACTCACCCTCTCATTCAACCTACCACTCGCCTTACGTTATCTAATGTCTACCCTGAGATTCCCAATCATATTCTTCTCCACAATATTTCCAGTTTCTGTAAAGTAGTGTCCGCTGTCAAACCCATACCACTTAAAAACAAACAGCTGTCCCATAATGTCTTTCCGCCGACAGGTTCAGATCATCCTGAAGCCCAACATCACCCTCCCAGACCATATCAATTTTCTCATTCTGGTGTCAATTATCGAGGTTTTGTCATTGAATCAGTTCGGTGCTTCAACTGTGGGGAATTTGGTCACATCAGTCGTTTCTGTGAAACCCCACACCCAGGCCGATCCCAACGAACCTATCAACTCCTAAACCCCTCCAGCTTTATGCTGAAGGGACCTCGATCGGTGTCCCATGTCACTTTGCTGGGCCAGCGGCCGCCGCTGCTGGTAAGCTGAGTACGGCTTGACCACTGCTACCCATTCGAACCACTACTGCCATGGCGGACATGAAGTCCAGTTGAGACTTCACGCCACCCTCTCGGCACCATCCGATGGTCCATCTAGCAACTCCCAATGGACACCCACAACTACATCTGGGGAATCCACCTGCCCTACTAGGCTCTTTGCTTGATATCGTGTCGAAGCGAAATTGTCCCTCCCAAACCACGGATGATATAGTCCCCGTCATACTCCTTGAAATCCCCACAACCCAAACGCCAACTTGCAGGAAGAATGATTCTTCAAATAAACCGACACCCCAACCCTCTCAGGTCCTGGATTCTCTGTCCCTCCATACTGCTCCTGATGATGCCACCATCACTCCAATGCCTCCGATTCAACAATTCCTCCTACCAACAACTCCACCCCTTCCCACCACGCCCATCCCCCACCCCACCCCTATCCCCTTACCCCACCCCTATCCCCTTACCCCACTCCCCTTTTTCCAACCCCATACCCCCTCCCCTTCCCTTTTTCCCATACCCCTTCCCCACCCCTCTTCCCTACCCCACCCCCCCGTCCTTGAAACCCCATCTACCCATTCAACTCCCAACTCCACAGCTGTAGCGTCCGATACTGACTCCTCCGTATGGATGATTCACAGAACCTGTCGACGGTGAATTATTACAGACTCTTTTCCTTCCTGTCCAGGTCCCCTCAACCAATCCCAGCTCATCCATTTTCTGTCCTCGGTAAATCCGCAAAGAAACCCCAAGGCAATTGCCCGAAATTCACCAACACCGCTGGTTTGATTCAGCAACTAAAACCCTGGGCCCATATTCATAAAAGCCTGCAAACTAGCAGCCAACTAGGCCTTTGCAGGCTGCTAAATGCCTAGTTGCCGCTCCATAGTTTCTTGCTATTTTCATATTCATAAAACCCTGCTAGGACAGTGCCAGGTAGTTGTCAACTAGGATTTAGTTGGTTGTTAACTTAGCAGTTGGCATTGTTCCAAACCACAAAACACAATATGGGTAAGTTTCACTTTCAATATGTGTGGCATGTTTATGTCTAACAATGAGCTGTGCATGCACGAACTGTGTGTGTGCGCCTATCGAATGCAATGTACAGGCAGTTCTATGTTCTCAGCATCGTGAACACACAGGTTCAGAATGGCGGATACACGGCAAAAAAAAAATAAGGAAAGCTAATTATTCTCAGGAAGAGAACTTATTCATAGCTGAAAATATGATGAATTCAGATGTCATCGACAGTAAACATAAAGATGTAAACATCAACCGAAAGAAAGCTAATGCTTGGAAGACTATTTACACGCAATATCAGGGAAGATTTTCTATGAACAATCGATCTCTTGAAGATATCAAAAACAAACTAGAGCTTAAGTGTTTGTTAGAACAAACACACGGTGTTCGAGTCAACTTCCGGTTCAATCAAATTATCATCGATGATGTCAATATCATATTGTGCAAGGGTTTATCATCTTTTATAATAACAATATCAATTTCATATTCAAAAGACATATCAATTTTGCGTTAGAATGATTTGAATTTCAACTTCCTGTTTGGACAGGAAGTAAAGGTCATATTAGGTGGTTTGAAGGTCATATATGACCGCATGATTATGAAAAAATTAAAATTGTCAACTTGTACATTAAATTGAAGCTATGAGATATGACCTTTAAAATTTGTAAAATCGTTACTTCGTGTGCCACTAATTGGACCATTGGCAAGCATTTATGGTAACTCATTTCACAAGAATAACAAGCTATTAATGTAGAATTCAATTGTGTTTTTGTTTTCTAATAGGTCATTTAGTTCTTGAGATATTGGCTGTTGAACTTGGAAATATTGTGAGATTTAAGCAGTAAATTAGAAATTAACAAGTGTGACTTGGAACACAATGTTTTTATTTTAAATATTGACACTAGCCCAACACATGCTTTTCAAAAACTATGCTAGATGATAAATCAACATTAAAAATCACTCATATGAAAATAGTTTGCCAGGGTTGTAGGTAGCCAGATCAACCTATTCAACGTTATTATGGGCATAAAGTCACAAAGTTGATTTAGGATAGAAGGGACTACATGTATAGTAACTGGATTAAACTTGCTGCAAATTCAAAGAGCAGGAAGTGTGGGTTAAATTGTTTGGGGAGTTAGGGGTTACTGAAGACACTGAAGCATGGAAGACCATATAAATATTTCCCTTCCTTTCCTTCAGCTAATTAGCCTTCATTAGAAAACAAGTTTATAACTACTACATGATAAAGTTGGAAGAAAGCTTGCATCCGTGCTTTCCATCTTCCACAGCCCCCGCAGAAGAGTTTTTGTCAAAAGTAAATAATTCCCAATTCAAACAAAATTAAATGTAATTATATCCACTGGATCAAATCTGATAATTGTTGCTATTTTCACTTTGTTTATGGAAAACCTTTCAATTTTAGATTTAAATGAAGCCAACATTGGTATTTATCTCTTGGTATTAAGTCTTGTACAAAAATAAATTTAATCTTTATTTATAATATACTTCACTTTCAGGTTAAGTTTATAACAAAAATATAATGATAAATTGACAGATAGTGACACTGTAATCAAGCATCTCCTTATTGTGACATGCTTATAAACTGTCTTTGTTTCTCACTCTATACCGCAAATAATTTAAAAATTATTTATAAAATTTGAAAACAAATTATACATTGATTTGTAACTTTCAAGGTTCTACATAGATTGGCAAAATGTCTGTAAAGATCAGATGCCATTTTGTACATAAATTGTTAGACATTGAAATAATCAAAGAGTTGTATGATGCTTGTAAATTGCTAATAAAGCAATGAAATACATATTTATTTTAACTGTCTGTTGGGTTTCATAACTTGACTTTTGTGGTTACACACTTCCTCCCCACAATTGAAACCACTTTGTTGACCTGTTTAACCTAATTTAAACAATCTAGAAATGAGTGTACATGGTCTTACACATGTAACAAGTGAAATGACTTCAGTGTTAATGAACCCAACCATGATCCTCTGTTGATAAGAAAACAGAATCAACCTGCATTTATAATAAATGTAGCCTGTATGTACGATTTAGTGACAGTTCAGAATGGTGACATTCAGGGTTGTCATTGGAATCGGTAATTTTAGAATAAAATGTCTGCCCTCCCCAAGTTCTTGGTGATGGCATGTACTGCCACTGGTGATGAACCAACACTTTTGGGTTTTTTTTCTAAAATTCTTTGGTCTATCATTGCAGCACTATAGAATCCAAGAACTAGGGAAGGAGGGGCAAACAAGCAATAAAGTATAAGGCCAAATTACAATTCCATTGACTGACGACTGGTGCTTCATTATGTCGAAAATCACACCCAGCATCAATTCTGCATAGCTGAAGTTAAGATGTTTCGTCCTTTCTAAAAAAAGATTTAAGATTGAAAATAGAGTAAGGGCTTAGATTTAAATAAATGTTGTTTAACTGACATGGATTGGAAAGGTGGTTATCAGATACACCCTTCTCTGGATTGAAATGCCAGTACTGCTATAGCAAAAAATAATAACAAATTATACTAAACCTTAATTTTTTGTAATAAACAAGCATTAAAACTAAATGAAATGTTCATCATTGGTATGAAGACCCCTTCTCAAACGATCTGTTAACATAAGACGTTAAACCATACCAAGATTGTTGATGACTTGAACAGTTACGATACTGCATTTGGATGTGGTGTCAACGCCGTGTTGAGTACTGTTGGCTGGAACTCAGTCTGAGCCATGATACATCGGAGTCAACATGCTGTAAAAAATAATAGTTAAGTTTTATGGAAGTACATGGAATAAAGTATTTGAAATTTCTGAGAAGTTCTAATTTATGGGAATGGGGAAAATAGTGTATAATTTTAGAGTAGCTGGACCATTGAAATTTAAAAGGGTATTGTTTGTTTCAAAATTGCACACAATTATTCTTGACAATGTGTAATAAATTAAAGAAATGTTCTGCACGAAACTCATCAAAAGAGAAAGGTATTTAAGGAAATTGCAGAGTCTCATATACTCATATAATTTCATGTGATTGTGATGTGAGTGATGTCTGAGAGAGGCCTCGAGGAGCAGGACCACAAGTACATGTATTGTGTCATGAATATTGTGCATTTTCCGTGAAATAATTGTCTATGTAAGTTTATTTGTATCTGAGAAGGGTACAAATTAAGGAAAAGTGCAGTAAACAATCGCTAGGCTACTTATTTAATTTAGCACAAACTGAAGATTTTTTGGAGAAAACAAAATTACAAAATATATGGATAAAATTTCTACTGAATAATTGCCATAACCTCAATAACTGAATTTTCCTACCCTTATTTATATTCTAAATACATTTTGGTGACATATTTTGTTAGTTGTTTACTGTCCAAAGTATGTTCACGTAGTAGTTAACTAACGTCGTTAGTCATGTTAGTTAAACAGGCACAATGCAACGACGAATGGACAGCTTAAAAATGGTTTTCTTGTATAAAACACGAAGATAAATACAGGAAATCCTCTTAAAAAGTAACTTCAATATACTTACTCTTTATAACGGTGCTGGCAATCCATTTTACAGCCTAAAAAATGACGTTTGGCATATGGACAACGCAACGCAAACTGTCGATATAGACATGAGCTCATTGTAACCAAATATCGTACTACACGATATTTGGTTACAGCTACATGTACAATCGATATCGACGCTGTGTGCGTGTTGTGCCAATGGCCCAGACTAGCGTTACAGTAATAGCCTTGCGGCGCTATACGAACTTTGATTCTTTCATGCAACGTATATGAAACGTTTTAAATATTTTACTTTTAGCGTAATTCGACACCTGATGATGTAATCATGACGTCACAGAAAACGGTTTGTCAGCTTGTTATGTTCTGTAAAACAATAGGTGTTCAGCTGCGCGGTCGAACACCTAATTAACAAAACTCAAGTCCGAGTCGAAAGATTGTGTTCAGCAACGCAAAAATCTCGGATTCAAACGGGAGGAGGAAAACCTTGCCAGAGCCCTCACCCGCCCAACAGAAAATTATAGATCTGTGTCAGACACGCCTGCCTATCAAGGACTGGTTGGAGTTGAATCTGGGATGTTGTAACCGAGAATGAAGTCATCAAAGATGGTGAGTACTATGGAATAAAATATTATGTGATTGGTTTTAGTGAATTAACGCATCAATGTTCTACATTTAAATGTGTTTGAATGCCTCAAATGTGCGGGGCCAACTGTTTAAACCTATATTGTCAATAGATTTTTATTTTACAGATTCCAACGATTCCGATGACGCTACATTGACCAGTGACAATGAATATCCACCATCGACATCTACATGTAAAACATCAACAAGTGCAGCTAGCAATTCGACCATTCCAGCTTCAAAGATCCCTAGGAAATTTGATGATCTAGTTGAAATAGAAAAGAAAATCTATTGATTAAGCGTCAGAATCTCCTCCAAAACAAGAAAAACTGAAACTGCAAATTGAATTACTGAAGCGCCAAGTTAGTAAAGAAACTGTTCAAACTGATGATCGAGTCTATTTCAAACTGTAGACACATGTACTTGTGAATGTCCATCAAGTTTTCAAAATAGTTAATTAAATCTATTCTGATTAAGTAATTTCTTGTCATTGGTCCATTAAGTTGGCCTTCATACATCTCATTATCGGGCTGCTCCTGTCCAGGTTCGATATCTGCAACTTCCGGTTCATTTCTATCCAGGCAATGTTATGCAGGACAGCTGTGGCTGCAATGACCTTGCAAGCACTTTCGACTTCTCATCCGATTTTCTAGATGCAGAATGTGAAATCGACGCTTCCACCTACCGATGGCCTGTTCAACCCTTTCCTTCCTCCATGGTTCAACCAATACTCGGGCACCTCTATGTGCAGAGTTGTACCTACGTTCGGCTCGAGTTTGTGGGTTAAGAAGAGGGTCATCAACTGTTTTCAGATGTAACCATGGAGGAAGGAAATTCTTCCTCCATGGGTAACCACTGTCACCAAGGATACGTCCACGGATACTCCAGCTTCCATGATGTCCCACACTCGGCTTGATTCAGAACACGACTATCATGTGCAGATCCAGGCCATCTTACCACAATGTTAATCCATTTCCTTATGGTCACATATCACTGAACGTTTATGGAGGATAACCTTTCCTGTTGACATAGTCAGCCTCATTAAGATGGGGTGAAATTGTCAAATATGTGTCCCATCAACACAGCCTATAATACCTGAAAAGTTCCGCATCCTGTAGAATCCATCTTTAATTACATCAACTTGCCTTGTTCAGGCAACTTTACAAAGTTGTTAATTTTCCCAGATAGTGCTTCGTGAAACTCTGTTGATAACGCGGCAGGATGTTGGTTGATGAGACTTGTATGGGGTCGCCAACAACCATTTGAAATGTTCCAGCATAATCATGTAATGCAATCAGCACCTGCTGATACGGAAGTAGTGCTTGATTACGTCTAGTTGGATGATCAATCTGGGGTGCTATTAACCGTTATAAACATTATGCCTTCCCGTGAAAATCGATATTCTTGATCAATTCATCATCAGTAAAATCTCATCGATTACGCCTGTCTCTGAATACTCTTTCCTCCTTCATTGACATGCAACTGTACCAGTTGCAGAATCCGTCTAGCCATGTTTTCACGTCAGAGTCAAACATACAAATGAAGGGTTTAGTTGTCAACTAGTGACTTAGAGGTACCCAAGATCACCTCAAAGTTAGCAGACAACTAGCAGTCCACAAGCTTAGCGGCATTTTATGAATAACACTTAGTATCCAACTAGCTTAATTGCAAGTTAGGGCCAATTTAGTTGCCAACTAGGCTTAGCAGGCTTTTATGAATATGGGCCCTGATAACTGATCCAGAATAACTTGCACAGGTTCGCAAACCAATTAAAAATTGAAGTAACTTTATTTTCTCCGTTATGATGTTGAGACGATACCTTTCTGCCCTGTTAATGGCGCTGTCACTAATTACTCTAAACACTGGATGTTGTCACAATACCACCCGTAATGTCGCCTTTACTTGCTATTTTTCGAACCTTGTCAAAGGTGTGATGTTATTCTTTACAAGAAACTTACCTCTCAGTGAACAATGCTTGTGTTGGAAAAGTTGGTCTAATTATACTCCCTTGTGCTACCGGTACTACACCTGGCTCGTGTATAACAATGTAGATCTGGTTCCTCCAGTGTTGTCGCCACTGGCCACCTCCTTTGCCCAAATTAAACACCAACATACTTGTATAACATTTATAATTTACTTGTCCCCCAAACTGACAATATTGCCATCCAAACCCTTGATAAACTTAACAACCACTTGCCCATCTATACAACCAGCTCTCAACCTTCTACAGCCTCATCAGTCGTCTTCTTCCAAACCTTCAACTGAATTTTGACATTTACTGACTCGTCCTGCCTGCTCGGAGTCGAAACAAAGGCTGTCCGCCTGGCAACATTATCTAGGAACCCATTCCCTCCCCTGCTCCCTTCCTTTTCTCCTCCCTCCCTCCTCCCCAAGACAAGGGTATCGATAAATTCAAAATGTACTTTTCTGTTTTTTTATCTTCGCTCTACTACCTCAACCCCCTTTCCTCCCTTGATGCCTTTGTTGCTACCTTTGAAGGACTTCAGCATCCAGCTCCGAAGGTAGCAACTTGGCCTTTGTGCATTTTTTAGTTAAAATATTGTTTTTCTAGTTTTCATTGTCTTAATTCACAAGTATTAAGGGTACTGAATGTATTTCTTTATAATTCTTTTAATTTTGTATATATTATATATGCTGCTATTTCAAGGAATTTGAAATAGTTTTCCTTTGAAAAGTAAAAGTATTTATTTATTTTTTTTTTTTTTTTATTTATTTATTTATTTATTTATGTATTTATTTATTGTATGAAACATCGTCCAATTGCAGCCAAAATTGCTGGATCGATTGGAATTTTGCCTTGCTGTGCTTTCAATGACTTTTTCATATAGGGATGAAAGTTTCGATTTGTGAGGCTTCTCTCAGCCACCATATTTTGTATATGGGAAATTTGGTCCCCGCGTATACAATGTATCACGTATTTCTCTGTTGGAAAAAGCGCATCTCGCACCGATTTTGAAGCCGACCGATGACCAGAAACTGGGGCTTATTTTGGGCCTTGAGTTTGAATAATTATACTAATAACTGGCATATGAGGGCGTTGCTTTTTTAAACTTTTGAAGAATAATTATACTAATAACTGGCATATGAGGGCGTTGCTTTTAATCTTTTTTAAGAATAATTATACTTTAAAAACCCTATGAGGG
>CM055816.1:24096829-24158132 GCA_029582265.1 Zoroaster sp. YZ-2022 | reverse complement strand
TTGATAACGTTAGAGGCTTTTGAATACTGGAAAATAAAAAAATACAAGGCCGCAGCATGTGTGTGTGTGTGTGGGTGAAGGGGTAGGGGAAGGGGGGGGGGGTGACACCCCAATAATTTTTCTCAGTCGGCAAATGTACTAGAACATCAAAGGTACCAGGTCAAGGGTTGGTCCAGAATAAATTTTCAGTCGGCAAACCTACACCTATGGGTTTGCCGACTGTAAATGAAATATATTGTATTTTACAGCACGGAAAGAGCTGCGGTTTCAGGTGGCAGGATATTTGTGGGTTTAGGCACACCCATTTATCCATTTATGATAACTGGCCACGTTCATCCTAGAAAACAAATTACGCGAGGTGTGCGTAACGAACTGTGTAAGTGGGGTTATAGGCGCTTTATTTTAGATCAAAATAAATAAGTTTAAAATAAGTGTTGTACTCGTAATATAATAATAGGGTCGTTCCACGTCAAATCACACACTTTCTGAGGTCAATCTCACAGATTTTTTTTTTTACTTTCTAGGTTTGTTTGGTTGTATGAGAAAACTCCAAAACTGAAAGTTGAGCGTTTTGGTCATGTGGTTTGTGAGTTACAGGTCGTATCTCCGGTTAAGAATATCGTAAGAAAGTGATTTTTATATTAAATGAAAGCTCTTATCATCACAAATTATCCACTTTTCAATTTGTACTTTGACCTTTGACCCCGCGCAGGCCGCAAAATTAAAATTCATGAAATTCTGTTAAACTAAGGCCCAAAGTATACTCATTGTGTATACCAAATATAAAAATAGGCTCTCAAGTAATTAAGATAGGGTGTACTTTTAAAGATGGGCAGGGCACTCCAATGCTGATTTACAGTGTACATATGTATGCATGTACAGTACATAATATTTATACTGTACATGATGTACATTGTATGCATCATTTTATGTGTAGCTACACTCAGCAGTATGACTGGGGTTGGTTCAGCAGTGTGAGTAGGGGAACGATGATTTACTTGGGGGAGTGGGGTGAACAGACCTTGGTCGGGGGGGGGGGGTCATGCAGTGTGTACACTTACATAATTACTTAAATAATTACTTTACTTCTATTGTACATTTTCCAAATAGTTTTTTCTCAGTATAACCTGGAACATGTATGTACCCTGAGGAATAATATGGTAAACACAAAACACCTTAAAACATAAATGTGGAAATACAGACCATACAAGGACATGTTTCAAACGTATACATTACATGTAGTTCACTGTAAACCTTTTCTATTCTGAAGTAGTCCCTCCAATGCATAATTAGCTGCAAGTGAATCTTTTTTGGAAGGATGTACATGTAGTTCTTCCCTATTGCCGTCAATGGGGTGACTGATGTCAACACATCAAAAGCATCAATTTCAAAGATGTCTTGATTAACTGGATAATAGATTGATGGAAAAGGGCCATGTGGGTGCAAGAAGTTTACCTTAACAAGTCAGCTTTCTAGCTTGGTTCCAAGAACACAACCTAACCACCAAAACCCATCATACTCTGCTGTGATATAGCCACTAATGTCTTTTTGCATAGAAAGTTTTCCAATAGTGTAACACCTGTGGTTGCATATTCTTGTCGGATGGTATAGGCATGTATTTTTTGAGCTCCTGAGATAGTGTGTGTGCATTTTCAAAGCGATATTTCAAGAGATTTCCTTCTTTGTTGTGCTACTCAGTTGTTGTGAAGCAAACAGGCATTCCTTTAATTTCTTTGCAATGCGAACTCATACAGTTGTCGAGATTTGATTGTCATCAGGCTGGCTTTGAAGGCTTTGCTCTCGAGACAAGATGTTTTAGGGTACCTGAAACACCATCACATGCTAGAGGGAGTTTTTTAACGTCATCATCGTCGAAGAAAAGCACCAAGCCGACTTGATGAACATGCAGGTGTTCACCTCACTCTACAGCAATTCTATGGGCAACAGTTTAAGGAAGTGCTAGATGTCCACATCCCCAGAATGAGGGAACATTTAGTCCAGTTTCAAGATTCTGTTAAGCCCCTGTTCTCATGTCTCAAGCCCCTTCGATGCATCACAGGCGTCTGCAATTACCACTCTATTTCCTCCCACTGAAACCCCTGACCCTTCAGCCCTTGAGGCAGAGCTTCAGGTTCTGGAAGAACTGTGCCCTCAAGATATAACTGACTTCAGCAAGATTAGAGGTAAATGAAGCCAATAAAGATGCCCTGCCATTAGCAAATCGAGCCATTCGTCTATGTGATTACTGCACCCGTAACAGTGGCGTCCAATGAGCGCGCACCTTCAGCAGACTCAAGTTTGTCAAGAATAGTTTGCGGACAACAATGACGGATTCTAGATTGGAGGGACTCATGCTATTAGCCTGCGAGAAAGACCTCACAGGTGAAAATAGACATCCACAAAGTTCCCAAGAAATGGAGTTTACTGAAGAAACGACGGGTTATTACTCACTAAGTTCCACAATTGGTAAGTTTAATTCCTCATATTTTACATTAATATTATTATTTTAAGTGTTGTTATTAGGACCCCTGCGCTGACCATGCATGTACCATGTCCTGAGGTTATTGGAAACAAGATAAAAAGTTGATAATGTGCGTTCAGTGAGCTGTATTAGTTAATAAAATTGAAAACAGACTTTTTAATTTGAGCAAAGAAAATTTGATTGAACCGGGTCTTGAACGAGACCTCTGAATTACTGTGCAGCGCTCTCTATACCTGAGCTATTCAGCCCTATGATGGCGTGCTCCCAAATAGTCAACCATTTTTGCCTCGGGTTGGGGTGCCAGCCAGAAGCCATAACCCATTAACTGCTTTATAGCCCAACCCGAGCAAAGATAGTTGACTATTTGGGAGGACGCCATCATAGGGCTGGATAGCTCAGGTGGTAGAGCGCTGGTACGGTAATTCAGAGGTCTCGGGTTCAAGACCCGGTTCAGTCAAATTTTCTTTGCTCAAATTAAAAAGTCATTTATTTATTCCCAGTCAGTTTTCATTCTTTCTCTATTTCAAACAAAATCAAAACAGGTGTGTAATTTGTCTTTGTGGCGATTTTACTTTTATTCGGTAATGTCAGTCGGCAAAATGCTGTGATATAGCCACTAATGTCTTTTGCATAGAAAGTTTTCCAATAGTGTAACACCTGTGGTTGCATATTCTTGTCGGATGGTATAGGCATGTATTTTTTGAGCTCCTGAGATAGTGTGTGTGCATTTTCAAAGCGATATTTCAAGAGATTTCCTTCTTTGTTGTGCTACTCAGTTGTTGTGAAGCAAACAGGCATTCCTTTAATTTCTTTGCAATGCGAACTCATACAGTTGTCGAGATTTGATTGTCATCAGGCTGGCTTTGAAGGCTTTGCTCTCGAGACAAGATGTTTTAGGGTACCTGAAACACCATCACATGCTAGAGGGAGATTTTAACCGTCATCATCGTCGAAGAAAAGCACCAAGCCGACTTGATGAACATGCAGGTGTTCACCTCACTCTACAGCAATTCTATGGGCAACAGTTTAAGGAAGTGCTAGATGTCCACATCCCCAGAATGAGGGAACATTTAGTCCAGTTTCAAGATTCTGTTAAGCCCTGTTCTCATGTCTCAAGCCCCTTCGATGCATCACAGGCGTCTGCAATTACCACTCTATTTCCTCCCACCGAAACCCCCGACCATTCAGCCCTTTAGTCAGAGCTTCATGTTCTGGAAGAACTGTGCCCTCAAGATATAACTGACTTCAGCAAGATTAGAGAGGTAAATGAAGCCAATAAAGATGCCCTGCCATTAGCAAATCGAGCCATTCGTCTTATGATTACCGCACCCGTAACAGTGGCGTCCAATGAGCGCACCTTCAGCAGACTCAAGTTTGTCAAGAATAGTTTGCGGACAACAATGACGGATTCTAGATTGGAGGACTCATGCTATTAGCCTGCGAGAAAAGACCTCACAGGTGAAATAGACATCCACAAAGTTCCCAAGAAATGGAGTTTACTGAAGAAACGACGGGTTATTACTCACTAAGTTCCACAATTGGTAAGTTTAATTCCTCATATTTTACATTAATATTATTATTTTAAGTGTGTTGTTATTAGGACCCCGCGCTGACCATGCATGTACCATGTCCTGAGGTTATTGGAAACAAGATAAAAAGTTGATAATGTGCGGTCAGTGAGCTGTATTAGTTAATAAATAAAAACAGACTTTTATTTGAGCAAGAAATTTGATTGAACCGAATTGAACTCGAGACCTCTGAATTGTACCGTGCAGCTCTACCACCTGAGCTATCCAGCCCTATGATGGCGTACTCCCAAATAGTCAACTATTTTTGCTCGGGTTGGGTGCCAGTCAGAAGCCATAACCCATTAACTGCTTTATAGCCCAACCCGAGCAAAGATAGTTGACTATTTGGGAGGACGCCATCATAGGGCTGGATAGCTCAGGTGGTAGAGCGCTGGTACGGTAATTCAGAGGTCTCGGGTTCAAGACCCGGTTCAGTCAAATTTTCTTTGCTCAAATTAAAAAGTCATTTATTTATTCCCAGTCAGTTTTCATTCTTTCTCTATTTCAAACAAAATCAAAACAGGTGTGTAATTTGTCTTTGTGGCGATTTTTACTTTTATTCGGTAATGTCCAGTCGGCAAAATGCTTTGCGATATAGCCACTAATGTCTTTTTGCATAGAAAGTTTTCCAATAGTGTAACACCTGTGGTTGCATATTCTTGTCGGATGGTATAGGCATGTATTTTTTGAGCTCCTGAGATAGTGTGTGTGCATTTTCAAAGCGATATTTCAAGAGATTTCCTTCTTTGTTGTGCTACTCAGTTGTTGTGAAGCAAACAGGCATTCCTTTAATTTCTTTGCAATGCGAACTCATACAGTTGTCGAGATTTGATTGTCATCAGGCTGGCTTTGAAGGCTTTGCTCTCGAGACAAGATGTTTTAGGGTACCTGAAACACCATCACATGCTAGAGGGAGATTTTAACCGTCATCATCGTCGAAGAAAAGCACCAAGCCGACTTGATGAACATGCAGGTGTTCACCTCACTCTACAGCAATTCTATGGGCAACAGTTTAAGGAAGTGCTAGATGTCCACATCCCCAGAATGAGGGAACATTTAGTCCAGTTTCAAGATTCTGTTAAGCCCCTGTTCTCATGTCTCAAGCCCCCCTTCGATGCATCACAGGCGTCTGCAATTACCACTCTATTTCCTCCCACCGAAACCCCCGACCCTTCAGCCCTTGAGGCAGAGCTTCAGGTTCTGGAAGAACTGTGCCCTCAAGATATAACTGACTTCAGCAAGATTAGAGAGGTAAATGAAGCCAATAAAGATGCCCTGCCATTAGCAAATCGAGCCATTCGTCTTATGATTACCGCACCCGTAACAGTGGCGTCCAATGAGCGCACCTTCAGCAGACTCAAGTTTGTCAAGAATAGTTTGCGGACAACAATGACGGATTCTAGATTGGAGGGACTCATGCTATTAGCCTGCGAGAAAGACCTCACAGGTGAAATAGACATCCACAAAGTTCCCAAGAAATGGAGTTTACTGAAGAAACGACGGGTTATTACTCACTAAGTTCCACAATTGGTAAGTTTAATTCCTCATATTTTACATTAATATTATTATTTTAAGTGTGTTGTTATTAGGACCCCGCGCTGACCATGCATGTACCATGTCCTGAGGTTATTGGAAACAAGATAAAAAGTTGATAATGTGCGGTCAGTGAGC
Organism: Zoroaster sp. YZ-2022; assembly: GCA_029582265.1. Taxonomy (NCBI): domain Eukaryota; kingdom Metazoa; phylum Echinodermata; class Asteroidea; order Forcipulatida; family Zoroasteridae; genus Zoroaster; species Zoroaster sp. YZ-2022. Next base: position 24,152,411 of record CM055816.1, on the reverse strand, counting down.
TGTATTAGTTAATAAAATTAAAACAGACTTTTTAATTTGAGCAAAGAAAATTTGACTGAACCGGGTCTTGAACCCGAGACCTCTGAATTACCGTACCAGCGCTCTACCACCTGAGCTATCCAGCCCTATGATGGCGTACTCCCAAATAGTCAACTATTTTTGCTCGGGTTGGGGTGCCAGTCAGAAGCCATAACCCATTAACTGCTTTATAGCCCAACCCGAGCAAAGATAGTTGACTATTTGGGAGGACGCCATCATAGGGCTGGATAGCTCAGGTGGTAGAGCGCTGGTACGGTAATTCAGAGGTCTCGGGTTCAAGACCCGGTTCAGTCAAATTTTCTTTGCTCAAATTAAAAAGTCATTTATTTATTCCCAGTCAGTTTTCATTCTTTCTCTATTTCAAACAAAATCAAAACAGGTGTGTAATTTGTCTTTGTGGCGATTTTACTTTTATTCGGTAATGTCAGTCGGCAAAATGGCCTTCACACCCCCCCCCCCCCCAAAGAAAATGCCTTCGCTACGCCGTTGCAATCAAGTCACCAGCCCCTTTCCCCAATCCACCAATTATACACATATTTCTACTGCCGCACCCTACTGGTCACACCCCGCCCCAATCCCCACCCATCCCCAATCCCCACCCCACCCCACTATACCACTATACCAAATGACCCTATCCACATTGATTTGAACAATGATTAAGATGTTTAATTAAAGACACAAAACAATAAAAGCATCGGTAATTCAGTAGTTTTCTATAAATTTAAGCCCCTTGGCTGTATTTCGCAACAATTTCAACAGTCACTTTCAGCTCACAAATTGAAAGCATTTTTCATTAAATGAGTGATTAGAATCAAAATGGTTTGTCTTCTGTTTGAAAACTTCACAAGACCTCGGACTTGCGTTTCTTTTGCTGTTCAGTATATATATATATATATATATATATATATATATATATATATATATATATATATATATATATATAATGTGAATAGTAAAGGTGAAACAGTGCTCACCGGATAGTTATACCATCACCTTCCTCGACATCAACGTGTCTATCAATGGAAACTCTCTCACTACATCGGTCCACTACAAGCCTACTGATTCCCACAGCTACCTGCATTATGAGTCGTCACACCCCAAGAAATGTAAAGATGCCATCCCATACAGCCAATTCCTCCGCCTCCGTCGAATTTGCAGCGAGGACGTTGAGTTTAATCACCGTGGTATAGAAATGAAGGGTTTCTTCAAACAACGTGGATACCCACCTTATGTTACTGATGCCGCTCTTCGCAGAGTATCATCAGTCACCCGCATTGCTGCCATGAAGCAAGCCCCTCCCAAGCAGCAAGATCGTATCCCTCTTGTCCTGACCTACCACCCGCTCAACATGGCTGTCAGGAATATCCTCATCAAACATTTCAAGACTCTGCAGGTATATCCAGCGACCAGCGCCATCTTTACTAAGTCTACCAGCCCCCTCTGTTCGTTCAGACGGGACCGCTCCATCAGCAACCACATTGTGCGGTCAACGCTACCTAGCAGCACAGACAACGGCCCCTTCAAAACTGTTCCCTGCAAGCGTCCAAGATGCAAAACTTGCACACATGTTGATGAGACATCCTCCATCACTGGTCCTCGTGGCCATTTCAACATCCGCGGCAACTACAATTGTACCACTGCTAATCTTGTTTATTGTATCTTGTGTACTCGCTGTGGCATATGCTGTACATTGGCGAAACTAAGCGCCGACTGGCCCAACACTTCAGCGCGCCATCACACTCCACAAAGGACATGAGCGTCTGCGTTGTTTCCACGGCATCGTCAGATACTCAGCGCCGATCTTTAGAACAGCGTGTGATGTTCAAACTTGGCACGCTCCACCCTGACGGGATGAACGTGGAGTTCACCGCGTATGTTCTACCCGCGGTTCATCACAACAAGCCTTAATTCCCCTGATGAAGGTGCATCGCACCGAAAGCTCAGGTATAACTATCCGGTACGGTGAACACTGTTTCACCATTAATATACACATTTTATATATATATATATATATATATATATATATATATATATATATATATATATATATATATATATAACATAAGTCATGTCATGTCTGAAATGATTACCCACTGATTTCTTGTTAAAATGACCAGATTACGAATATAAGTTTTTAACCCTCTGAAAAATTTCCCCTTTTGGAATGTTTATGATGCGACGTACTCAAAGGGGAAATTGGTATATTTCTCCTGACTGCTACCTATATTTCCCCTTACAGTCGTTTGGCTACCATGGGTGAAATATTTAGGCTTGCACCTAAACATCGTTGTTCTAAAAAAAAAAACGCCAGTGCATTTCTGACGACATCTTGAGAATGATTTCAAAACAAAACAAAGCGGAAGCGTATTTTTTATTCGACAGTCTTATTCGAAGACCTTTGCATTTCTATTTACCGAATTGGATCAATTATGAACTGGCTCAATTCCAACTTGAAATATTAAATGGGTCGTAAAACATTTAACAGAAGCATTTGGGCCAAGACTATAATACATCAATTGCTCATAGTGACAAGACCAGCCAGACAAATAATGATCATGCCCTGTTCATTTCAATTTTTAATGTGCTATTTTCCAGCATGTACCGGTATCTTAACAAAATCGCATCTTATTTTTGGGGGATGGGGTGGGGTTAGACAAATTTGTTTTTTATTTTTTATTTTTTTCGGGGGGGAGGGTTGGGCTTTAGAACCGCGCCTGCATGATGAAGAGAAACTGGCCTATTACTTTAGTTTAATGCATTATACGCAAGAATAATTACTAAATTAGGTGTCTGGCGTGAGAGCCGAACACCTATTGTTATTGTAATGTGTTTTTTAAAAATTATTTCTTCGTCTTCTTAATATCCTTACCCTTGTTTTTTCTCAACAAACCTTCTGGTTGATGGCTCTAAGGGGAAATATATATCGAATAGGCGAAATATTGATCTACTATAAATACGCAAAGGGGAGAAACTGACTATTCGTTAGTTAACTTTGATATTTACCCCCAACGCCTCTGGTTGATGGCTTTACGGGGAAATATACATCGAATGGGCGAAATATTGATCTACTATAAATACGCAAAGGGGAAATACTGACTATTCGTTAGTTAACTTTGATATTTACCCCTAACGCGTCTGGTTGATGGCTCTAAGGGGAAATATACATCGAATGGGCGAAATATTGAACCACTGTAAATACGCAAAGGGGAAATACTGGCTACACACGACGTATAGTCATCGACCGTTGCAGTAACGTCTTGGATATTCTGCACGTCTTAGTGCATAGAGCACTATGCTTAGTGCAGCTGCTATTAAAGATGTATTGCCAGATTTTTGGCCGATTTGACAGTAAAAATTGATTTAAATATTAAATTGCTATTTTTCCGGAGTAGAGGAAGTTATTAGCTTTCATTTGATACATTGAACGAAAAAAATTAACCAAGGATTAATGCCAGTTAATTAAAAACAGAAAGTAATAAAAGGCTGGGCCAGCCAGCCTCAGGCACCACGTGACCGTAGAAGTTAGAAATCCATGCTATCGGCACGCGCGCAGAGTGTTTCGAAAGCACTGTGTACAAAGTCATCATTGAGTTATCGCGGAGCTGAGGTGCCCGACCAACAGGAGTCTGTATGCAAATAACATTGTTTTAAAAGCGGTTTATTCCATGGTTCTTAACCATTAAAGATCTATTTTAATTTTGAAGATTATATATACATTTAAATGAGTCTAGGAGAAAAAAAAACATTACCATTTTACTGGAGAAAACGACAGAAAACGAATCTAAATTACCAATTTCAACGTTGGTGCTCTAACTCAACGCAAAGCAACAGCCGTTGGAATGATGACGTCATCTTACGGCACTCATCGATCAGACGACTGTGGCAGTGTTAAATTTTATTTACCCTACCTTTTTAAATAAATTGTGATGTAACAACATTGCCTTATATAATACAATAGTCATCTTTCCGATGGCTGTTGTTTTGCGTTCGGTTCGAGCAGCAAGGTTGAAAGTGGTATTTTAGATTCGTTTTCTCTAGTAAAAGGGTTATGTTTTTTCTCAATCTTCAAAATAAAAATAAATTGGACAAATTAATGTGATAGATCTTTAAAGTTGATAAAAACATTTTTCGTTATAAGGCTGCAAAACGTTTGCTCCTGAAATTCGGTATTTTACCTTCTCAGCAAGAAGACCGGGCAATGCATCTTTAAAGATAAAAATTGTGCATTTTGTAGACTAAATATCATTTTAAAAGTTGGACCCATCTTGGGTCTCACCTATTTTGCGGGCGGAACTAAGTGGGGTGTGAAAGCCATAGCGATTTTAACAAAGTTAATGTCCGTTTGTGCCGGAAAAAAAAAACTAGAAAAAAATAAAAACAAGATTAAGGTTCTAAATTTTAAGATGTCAAAGTATCTCATATTTGGCCTACTTTGTGGGTGGGGTCACATTCTAATACTAAAGTGGACTTCACAACACCAAAGGCGATGAGACCTTATATATAAACTTTACTTCACTTTGTGTTTAAAATGTAACGAATTAAACGTAAATATAAAAATAAAAATAATAAAAAAATTCCTGCCCATTTTATGGGAGGGGCATCATTCGAAAATAATTAGGGGAGCAGGCTTATGTTTTTCTTCACATTTCTCTACCGATTTTGGGAGAGAAATTCTCATTCATAATGCATTAGATTTTGTAGGTATTAGCCAATAAGACTGCGATTACAATTGCATCATTTTAGTCTTTAGTGGTGCTCGTTGATTGTTCCAAACATATCAACATACTACATAACCCATTGTTCTTGGATAAAATTAATTTATTATTTAACCAGTGACTGAACTTTGATATTTACCCCAAACACTTCTGGTTGATGGCACTAAGGGAAAATAAAGATCAAATGGGTAATGTTCACGCAAAACAGGGGCTGGTCAAGGACTTTTAGAAAGGCGAAGATTAACCCCAATACAAGTAATTTTAAATAGCAGAGGTTTATGTTTACAAGTTAATTTACATGATCAGAATATTACCTTTAAACAATCCCGAAAATTAGGAGATTTTTTTTCGGTAAATGTCGTAGGAAGTTACAAATAAATCATCAGAAATGATTTTAACACTTATTAATTTATTACACTTTACGTCCAATGAAGTGTGTACGTTTTATTCCAAAACACATCGTGTACATATGCACACTATTGTCAGATATTTGGTTTCTGGATGACAAAATGGCTCATTTAATCATCATAAAGCAGATGTCAAACACTTGGGCCAGTGTTGATTCTTCAATGTCGCTAATCACTTGTCACTTGCATAGTTAAAACTACTATGTGAATGTTACGTATTTTTATTTCGAGTTACAGTTTCATATTTTCAAATTCTCTATTTCTTTAGCCTTTGAATGATATAACCATGGAAGTGGGCTAACACCCCTAACCAATAACAAACAGATACAAAGCGCATGAAACACTTCAGTACACACGGAGTGATGTTAAATTTTCACAGCAACCAATATGTTCCACTACTGCCAACCCAAAACTTTATTAACCCCAAATTAACCCAAAATTTGGCAGTACAATGGGATGGAAATCTAGAAATAGGCGATACGACCAAGAAATCATCCTGGACGCCGTTTATAGGAATTATGTGGCTGTGACTTTGTCTGGGGTTTGTGGTGATAGGTCACAAATAAAGTAAATTTTCTGACACAGGCCGTATCCGAATTACTGGCTATGGCTACGTCAGCGCATCTGCATGTGTTGAAGCATAGGGCGCCCCTAACAATAGGCCGTATTCATAAAAATAAGTAATTGCTTTTACTAAAGTAACAACCCCCTTTTACTAACCTTTTACTTAAATGTGTATTCATAGAAATAAGCAATGACTTTCAAGTAAAAGCTACACATTTTAAGCATTAGTAATTGCTTTTTACTTATAAGTAAATGCTACAGAAATTAGCACCTACTTCAACTTGTATTCATAAAAATGACCTTCGACTAGCATTTACTAGTGATTGTACAAGCACCTAATTTTTGGCTTGCTGTTTAGCCAATACAGACATCACATTTTCTGCCATGTTTTTACGTCCAAGACCACAACCTAAGGTGTATAACATCAGGCTTAATCGTGATGAAGTCAACCCTACCACTTACAGAACTTTATTTAGGTTTGACAACGAAAATGTGGAATGGCTTGCAAACACCTTCATACCACCAAATACCGAGACTCGTGGATGGTACTGTAGTACAATAGCAACTACTTGAGAACTTACTAGCCGTGGCAAGTAACAACTGTAATCATTTAGCAAATGGTTATGAATAAGATTTTTAGCAATTGCTTAGACTAGACCTTTTACTTACCTAGCTGTTGCTTTTACTTATAGCATTTACTAGTAAGTAATTACTTATTTTTATGAATACGGCCTAATGCCCTTACCAACAGCCATATCTGTAGTCGTAGCCGTTCATTCGGATGCGCCTTAGTAACAACCATCACCACCCTTATCAGACCCTGATCTGCGGTTCCACAGAAAACTCTTGCTTTCCACAGATACAAAAGTTAAAAAGCATTCCATAACATGAAAAATAACAAATTCAATTAGCAACATAAAAATATTTTAATGGCTACATAAAACAGCTGTTGCTCCGACCAAGAGTCAGGCAGGAAGTCTCTAAATACTAACCTCTGCAGGGGTTCGGTGGTCTTCCACTGGTCGGGATATCTACACCATACAGTAATATTTTTTTTCTTGAGGATTTATTTTTGTCAAAGAGAAGTGAAATCCGAGAACCATTCCGTATAAAAAAATTTTTAAAAACCATCTTGTCCTGCCAGTCTGTTGAGCAGTACTGCAGCAACATATCCCAAACAGCAGAAGAGCGCTTGAACCACTACAGAGGTGTGTATCAAAAGCTATTTTCAAAGACAACAATTTAGCAATTTGGTAAAAAATTGTGTTCTGGGGCACCACAGCAAAAGGCATGACAGTTAATATGATACTCGATATGGTAACAAAAGGTAAAATATTACCCCTTGGCATAAATTAAATGCATTAATTTACCATCCATCATTGCTTATTCTTTGTGTGGATCCTATACAAATGTGGCTTAACCCGGTTCGTTTATGTCTAACCCACATAATCCATGTAGGTTTGCATATTGCATTGTTCTTTGATTTAAAACCTAATGGAGAGGTTTACCATATCAATACGGATCTAGCGATGTACATGTGAAATAAAATACACAACATTCCATTTAATGATAACTGAATGTCTGATACAATCAACCTAACTGGTAGCACTATGGGAACATATTCATTACTTGCAGTTAACCGAGCATAATTAATGCTATAAAATATTAAAGTTTTATCACTGGATCCCTTAAATAAAGCAGTCAACATTTCAATTAATGCTTGACACCAGAAAACCACTTCAACGAAAGTAAAATGGAGAAACACTGTCCACAAATTTTGAACTTCGTTGATTAGGACTTGATCAGATGCAGTTAATGTTAAAGAATTCATGTTAAAGAAAAAACAGAACATTGATAATTGCTCAAGTTTTTTTTTCACAGGTTTGGAAGTTTGCTGCAATCAGTGTATCTTTCCATGTTACATCAAAAATACATTAAAAAATACCAATTAATAATAAAACAGCACAGTGTGTGGGGCATTTGACATGTATGCAATTTATATGAAACTTCCCCATTTTCAGGCAGCCTTTGTCTGTGCATTTGAGTTTAAAAAAAATAAAAAAATACTTTCTTCTACCTCATCGACAGATCAGAGATATCTAAATTTTGAAGGGTTTTTCTCATCAAATAAAGATTATAAACCAACGTTCTTATTGTTTCTGCTGCCATTTGTGCTTCGCTGTTTACAGAATTTTAGTGAAATCAGTCACAGACGTCTCAACAACACACCTTGCAAAATGCACACTTGTTACTTTTTTATGTAACTACTGATAAACTAAAACTCCTCAATTCATTTACAATAATAAAAGATTCCTTTCTGTTTCATTTTGGGCCTCATAATGGATGATGTAATCACCGTTAAAGTTTGGCATGCGTGCTACACTCAAGCTAATGTTTTAGAAGCGATTTTTGAAAACACGTTTCATCACTGGTTCCCTTCACGTGTCATGCCTACATCATGTACTGGTATCCAATGCATGTGCCTCTGCAATATCAATATTAAGATAACCAATGCCGACAATGTTTCAAATGTCCATGTGTCCCACCCCCACCCCCACTCGACTTTCAAAAGTGTTCCGCCACCCTTGTTTATTACCAGTTTACTGCCATTCTATTTGTCGTTTAAGAGCACAGCGCTTTCTTTTGTTGGCTTCATTCATGACTTTGCTGTGAACTGTCTGCCAGTCGTGAGGAAAATCGCTGTGTTGATTTAAAAAAGTGAGGATGTCTTTTCGACCTGCACAGGAAAAAAATGAAGTAAAGAAACACAATACAGGTCAAAATTAACAGAAAGCACTACAGGCAAAACTGTCTTACAATTTGTGAACAGTTAATTTTGAATACACTTTGAAAAATATGCACCACAGATCAGGATTTTTGTCTGACAAATTATGTTTCAACAGAACGTTGAGTGAAAATTACAAAGATATTTGATAAGAAATAAGTTTTGAAATTAAGGCTTTGGTATGCCATGTAGATTTGCACTCATTTACGATATTGTTGACATCATCCAATATGTATTTTTAATACGCATATATTGCAATGTGTAATCTTCATAAAACTTGGTGGGTTGGTCAAATAATTCCCAAGGATGAATACTATGTGGTGACGTCATCGTGACGTCACTTCATAGTATTCATCCTTGGGAATTATTTTAAATTATTTTATTTTTTAAAAAGATCTATCACATTATTTTGTCTAATTTAAACATAAGCCTTTTACTGGAGAAAACGAATTTAAAATACCACTTTCAACCTTGCTACTCGAACCGAATGCAAAACAACTGCCGGAATGATGACGTTATCGTACGGCACTCATCGTTCAGATGACTGTGGCAGTGCTAAAATTTTATTTAGCCTACCCTTTAATATAATTAGTGATGTAACAATGTTGCCAGCAGCAGGGTGTGGGTTCGAGCCCCGGTCGTGACACTTGTGTCCTTGAGCAAGGTACTTAACCATAATTGCTTCGTCCTTCGGATGGGACGTAAAGCCGTAGGTCCCGTGTGTTGTATAATGCACGTAAAGTGGATTGTCGTACGGTCTAGCGCACTGAACTCAAGTTCTGGTGTTGCCAGCAGCAGAGTGTGGGTTCGAGCCCCGGCCGTGACACCTGTGTCCTTGAGCAAGACACTTAACCATAATTGCTTCTCTCCACCCAGGGGTTAAATGGGTACCTGTGAAGGCAGAGATGGTTTGCTCTATATGCGCTAGAAATGGCAGCAATTGAGCTGTATACTCCCCAGGGAGCTGAGATGGTTTCAGGAATGATTTATGAGCCTTATGAGCCTTATGAGCAGGGATAATAATATAATGCGCCTTGAGCGCCACTTAGTTGGTGGATACGTGCGCTATATAAATCTATACATTATTATTATTATTATAGTCGTCTAATCGATGAAGCTGTACGATGACGTCATCATTCTGACGGCTGTTTTGTCTAATTGATGAAGCCGTACGATGACGTCATCATTGTGACGGCTGTTTTGTCTAATCGATGAAGCTGTACGATAACGTCATCATTCTGACGGCTGTTTTGTCTAATCGATGAAGCCGTACGATAACATCATCATTCTGACGGCTGTTTTGTCTAATCGATGAAGCCGTACGATGACGTCATCATTCTGACGGCTGTTTTGTCTAATCAATGAAGCTGTACGATGACGTCATCATTGTGATGGCTGTTTTGTTTAATCGATGAAGCCGTACGATGACATCATCATTCTGATGGCTGTTTGTCTAATCGATGAAGCCGTACGATGATGTCATCATTCTGACGGCTGTATTGCGTTCGGTTGAAGCAGCAAGGTTGAAAGTGGTGTTTTAGATTCATTTTCTCAAATTTTTTTTCCAGTAAAAGGCTTATGATTTTTTTCTGCTAGACTAATTTAAATGTATATCATCTTCAAAATTAAAATAAATTAGACAAAGTAATGTGATAGATCTTTAAATTTATTCTTGAATATTTATCAAGAAGATTCTTTACAATATACCAAGTGAACAAAATAAGGTATGCTAAAATTGCAAATGCTAATGCTAATTTGATCTCAATCAGTTATAGACAATTAAAAAACATTTTGGGAACAGTTCTGTGGTTGTTTAATTACAACCACTACCTCTTGTTTAAGTTTTGTTGTTGTGACCCGAGGCATTCATTATTTCCTGCCGACGCAAGTGTACACTGGCGGGAGACCTGAATCAATTGACCAGCGTAACAAGGAAATACCTTCTAAGACAGAAAAATTATTTACAATACCTGGAAGCTGTTTTGTGGCCTTTCCAGTCATATAATCTTCAAAAAACTCTGTCACCAAGCTCGTCTGTTGAGGTGTCCACCTTACATATCGCCGTCCTGCACAGAATGAGGAAATGGTTAAAGTATTGGAATGCTGATACTGTCAAAACTGGTGGAACATTTAACAGTAACACCATTCTCAATGGATAGGCAGTGCGTATGGTGACAAAAATAAAATCAATGTAAAAGCAACTAGTAGGCCTATCACACAGGATTAAGAAAAAAAAATATAAAAAAATAACAGATTTCAAAGTGAGTGAAAGAATTTGTTTTGTTCTTAAATTCAAATGTACAAGCAAATTAGTCAACAGAAAGGATTCTGGATTTTAAATTAAATAATTTGCACAGAGTAAGATATTTTGACTTAACATATTCGAGGAAATGTTCATATTTTACTGTGATTTTGTAGCTACAAATATCCTGCTTTCAAGTTGAAAAATAATCTATTCAATTACCTTTGAGTTGAGCTCCGGAACCATTGGTGACTGGGTCAGATGCGGTTGAAGTGGTTTCTAAATGAAAAGAAAAAACCCTGTTAATAGCAACACATGACATTAGTTTTATTTTTAAACAGATGGGTTCTCCCTGCGCAGTCTCTTTGACCTTGTTGCTCCTATAAATTGAATAAACGGGTGAATTCAATGAATTACAAGAAACTTGTATTTATTAAAAAGGTAGCAAACATTCATCACTCAAACATACCAGTCAGTCTGCAGCGCCCGAGTTAATGAGGTCAAATCCTGAATTTTACCTGCACAGAGAAAACTGCAGTGAGCGCGCGAGATTCATTCGAGAAACAACGAGACTTCGAGAGGCCTCATTTTCAAAGTAAAACGAAGGATATACTCCCAATCTTGAAGAATATTTCAATACTTAAGTGAATTTACATCTAAATAATGAGCCTCTGCCTGAATTCAACTAGCGGTCCCAGCTCATTAAATATGCAAAGAGAGGTCACGCACATTTTGACCATACATACAGCGCACAGAAGTATAAGGAAAGAATCGGGATCAGACTATGCGAGTGTCACACACATGCTAATCGCGTCGTTATTGATCAAATCACATGTGTTGTGATGCTGTGTTGACTTCAGACGTGTTATCTTTTGCAAAAAAAAACCCATTTGTTTGCTGACGTACATTTTTCTAATGGTAAATATTGGTTTTTTACAAAGGTATATTTTCTTTTTGCATACTTATTTAGTAAATAACTGATTAAGGCTTAATTGCCTATTTCAAAAAATCTTAATTAATTTGCCATAAACAGTAGACTTTCTTAATATTTCCTAAGTGAAAGAACTGTCAAAACTGCTTTTTGTCAAATACCGGTTGCTAGGCAACAAGACATGACACATGAGTGCCCCATTAATGTACCATAACTCTGCAGTGCCTCGGCCGATTTCCTTCAAACAAAAACCAAATGGCTTGTGTGAGTGAGCTCTATGGTTTAAAGGGGACTGCATGGCCAGAGCTTAAGTTTACTTATGGTATTGTCACCCCTACTAGTACTACTACTAGGGCTAGGCTACTGTGTTATAGAATTCCTCTTTTGAGACTTTAGGGACATCAATATCTCACTTTTCTTACATGCCGCTTCCCCCAAAAGGTAGACGTATGTGTCAGTGGCGTAGCTAGGCAGGGGGGCGGCCCCCCCCCTGGCTCCAGTTCCAGAATAAGTGCCCCCCCCCCCCTAACACATGCGAATTTTTTTCACATGCTTATGGGACTGACTGACGGGCCCACCAGCAGGCAGGACTATACAGGCAGGGCCGGATTTAGACCTTGAGGGGCCCGGGGCACTTCAGGTTCTGGGCCCCTCGACATAAAAATTAAATTACATGACAAATAAAAAATGAACTAAAATGAATGATAAACCGCATTTCTTCGAAAAAATATAAAACTAATTTTATAATTATTACATTTTTTTTTTATAAAGGAAGTCCTTAGTCTGGGGGGCCCTCTGGCAGGGGGGGGGGGGGCCCCGGGGCAATTGCCCCCTTTTCCCCCTTATAAATCCGGCCCTGTATACAGGGCCGCTTTTACATAAGGGCAAAAGGGTAGTTGCCCACGGCCCCAGGTAAAGAGGCGGCCCTAAAAATCTGTACAGTCATTTTTTTATAACCCGCGATTAATCAAAATCCAATGGCTTAATATGCATGTAGAAGGTATATAGTAGGGACCGAAATGGACTACTGCGCATCCACTTCTGCACATGTATGCCTTCGTGCGCAAAAAGTGGTAAACGCGATCTCGCGAGACTCGATGGCTTTATTGTCACGTACGCATCGGCATGTGTACATACATGCATCGGTACGTACTTTTATGCATCGCTACAGTGTATACCTTCACATCATCGAAAGTCCGAAAGAAATCGTCAAATATTTCGCCGAAATCTTTATGTTCGAATGCGGTAAGTACATTAAAATGTTGATTTATCATTGAACCCCCCTATGAAACTGCAGGAAACTTTCAAAAAATGAAAGAAGCATGTCAAATCACCCTAGAAAAGCTGCCACCTCCCGTGTACGTGTTGTCACCTTCTGCCACACAGCAACGCAATGTAGCGGAACACTGCGTGGACTCTGCCCGGGCTCAACGGCGCGTGTGTCGGTAGGGGTCCACGCAGCTTCCGCAGTTCACGCATAGGTGTCCGGGGTGGATTTCAAACTCGGGCTACGTCCGATTTAGGGCATTATACGCGTCAATATTAGCTAGTATTCGGTTTTGTTTATATATTTATTTGATACTAAATATTCTTATGAATGGTAATCAATAAAACAAATATTTTTTAATTAATTAATTTTTTTTTTTTTTTTTTTTTTTAATCCAATTTCGGCATGTGATAAAGCTCTGTTATTTTAATAGTGATTTGTGATGTTGATAACTGACATATTCACATGAAATTGACCCAAAGTTGATAAATGATTACAATGATGAATGATTATTGATATTAAGTTAATTATTGCTATTGTGATTGATCGACAACCGCAGTGATTATAATTGTTATGGTGTAGGTGGTGATTTATTATGATTGTCGATGGATGATGATTTCAGTATAGCACTGCACAATTTTTTTCTTCTCTCTTTTCATTTATTCTGTGAATATTACAATAAGGACGAATTGTTTTGACTTTATCTTTACAGAACATCATGGGTAATGAACTACAGCTGTGGCGTCAGAGAATTGGCTTATTTGCCATGCCCTCTGTAAAAACTCCAAAGAGGCTGAGGCAATTTCATCACCATGGAACCAAAAGTTTGCCATTTAGTAGCCCATGGCTAGTGGTACTATTTGGCTTGGCTGCAGTGTTTGTTGTCCTTGACTCCGTCCTTGTTGCACAGCAGAAAGCTCCACTAGCATTTGCCAACGATGATGACGAAGCTGTCTATACTTACAAATTAATTGACGACTACAAGGAGGGAAATTTAGAACTACATGTAGTACCTTAGATAAATATACACATGAAGATCAACAGGAAAAAATATTAGAAATGCTTGGACAACAGCATATTTATTGAGGGGAATATGACAGTACAGAAAATTGTATGTGTAGTAGACCTATACCCTGTTGTGCACCCATCATGCCAGTCATTCTGTTGGGAGATCAAAACAAAATATTGTTAATTCCATGCCACCAAAACCTAAAAGAGATGCTGGTTGTTAACATAAACTGCCTTAAAGTAAACATGTTTGTTTACATATGTTACCATAGCAACCTGTTATAATTACATTTGTGATTTTCAAGAGCACATGATGTGAATTTATTTGGTTAGCCTTTATGTACCTGTTGACCAAAAATTATTCTTGTACGATTTTGTTTGAAAGAGTTATGGTCATTTAATTTTGTTTGTTTTTCTTTATCGTGAAATATAGTAAACAAACAAAATGCTAATTAATTAAGTTATTACTTGAGGTATGTGATGTTATTTGTCAGAATGATGATTACTACACTTCTTGCTTCTGTTTCCATGCCACAAAAACCTAAAGTGATGCAGGTTATTAACATAAATTGCCTTTAAATAAACATGTTTGTTTACATATGTTACCATAGCAACAAAATATTGATATTGTTATGATTTCGCTGAAATACGCTGCAAATCAGGCCAAATGCCTATCACCTACCCGCATATCAAAAATAAAGTCCAAATGTGTTTCACTTATGGAAATATGAAGCCTTAAATTTGTTTACCGTTTTTGTTTACTTGTTTACCCCATGTTTTAGCTCTCCCTTGTCACCTAAATTTTACCATTGTTTCAATTGAAATTTTGAACAAATAACTCTCTCGACTTCCAATTTTCTATTAACCATAACTTTTGAACCGGTTCTTCGATTGGACTCATTCTTGCGCTGTTCAACTCAAGTTTAAATGAACTTTTGATATATGGAAAAAACTTAAGCCTGCCACCAAGAAGAAAATATCCATTTCGGTCCCTATATATAGCAGCACAAACACTTTTTCCGGATAACAATTAAGAAAATGGCCCCTATTTATTTCCTTGCCCGTGGGCCCCGTAATACCTAAAAATCAGCCCTGGGACTATAGTTCTCTGGGCCCCATTCTAAAAATATACGTGATTATCGATCGTATCTCCTGCTAACAGTAGGGTTTGCCGAGTAACTGTCAGTTCTATACACATCACACGCACAGAATGGAACTCGATTGATCATATCATTGACATTATGTTGATACTTTGAAAAATATGATATGCTTCGATATTACCTAAAGTCGGTGTCATTGATTGGTGGGCCCCCTGGGATCCGTTTCGCCCCCCCCCCCCCCCCCCCCGGCGAACATAGCCAGCTACGCCACTGCCACTGGTATGTGTGCTATATGTACTCACGATTTTTGCTGCGGCTGTAACTGAGTAAAAATCGTCCTCCGAAAATGTCCCAAAAAAGACGATTTCTCACCCGTTTTCCGTTACACACTCACTGCAACTTGCAATCCGCCATCTTCGTTTGTATAAGCGCGCATGCGTACCCTCAACGCCATTCCGTGTTAGCCGCGCCGCGACGTGACAAAATATTCCAACACGCTTACACAATGTACCTTGCGCGAAGACATCATGGCACCAAGTCAACGGACGGCGAACGAAAACTGTTAAAAATTACTAATTTTTTACAATTTGTAATTATCAACGGTTTCGCTCGTCGCCCATGGATTTGGTGGCCATGATGTCTTCGCGCAAGGTGCACTGTGCAAGCACGAAGACATCAAACTGAAATTGAGGAAAATATCCTTCCTCCATGGTATAAGTTTTTGGGGAATTGATCTTTAGTTTGTTTCTACTCCGCAAATAACAATGGAAAATGTTTATCCAACGTAAGATTTCAACTCACCCAACTTTGTCTGATATGGAGAATGGCGCAGGGCTTTGGTCGGCTGGTAAAACCGGAGAGCATGCATATGCAAGTACATGTATCCTCAGACTGAGTATTATGTGTCGTGGATTGTTCACAAAGTACAGACGGCGAACGAACAAAAGACGATATACAATGACGATTAACAGTTAACTTATGAACTCCTCAAAAAGGTCGAAAAGCGGTAGAAATATCTGACGAAAGTGCATGAAAACTCACCATCCAAAAGCAAGGTAATAACTCGAAAACATGTGCGTCGAAAAACCAGCGAAAAAGTCAATGAAGAAAACAACGTATATATATACAGCACTGTACAGCGTACCAGTGAGCGAGTAAAGCTGGCGTTGATTGGCCGTTCGCATCACGTGATGTAAATATTTACAAAAATGTACATGAAAGTAAGGTAGTCACCACAAGTTCTTCTACAGCAACAACTATTTGATAAATTCATGGCAATATATCGTAATTTTTCACGAGTTGTCCTGAGTTGTCTTGAAATCGTAGTTGTCTTGAGTTGACGGTGATTAGTAGGACCCTTTTTCTCAAACAAATAAAAAACTTAGTAATTAGCAACGGTTTCGTCTCCCGTTGATATGTTTTGGCGGCCATGATGTATTCGCGCTTGCACAATGTACCTTCCGCGAAGACATCATGGCCGCCAAATCAACGGACGGCGAACGAAAACCGTTGATATTTACTAATTTTTTTAATCAGTCTGAGAAAAATTTGTAAGTTGTTCTACAGCAACCACTATTTTATACACTCCAAACACCATATAAACAAAATTAATGGTAATAGCCCACATCGTAATTTTTCATGAGTTGTCTTTCTTTTTCAATTCAACCCCAATCTCAGATTTATATGACGTTTGTAATGTATCAAATAGTGGTCATGTTGAAGACAAACTTACATACATACATACATACATACATATTAGCATTTATATAAGGCGCCTTTTACCCTAAAGTTACAAAGCGCCTAGCTGTCGGCGCATTTTTGCAGCCAATCTCAAACATATTTAAAAATTTGTAATTATCAACGGTTTTCGCTCGTCGCCCATGGATTTGGTGGCCATCACGTCTTCGCACAAGGTGCATTGTGCAAGCACGAAGACATCATGGCCGCCAAATCCACGGACGGCGAACGAAAACCGTTGATAATTAATAATTTAAAAAAATGTCTGAGAAAAATATATGTAGGCCCCTCCATGGTAGGCCTAAGTTTTTCTACAGCATGACCACTATTTGATACATTCATGGTAATTATCGAAAATTACGATAACTATGACGAATTGGAATGCTTCTTTCGTGAATAATAAAGCTCTCATAGTGAAATCTAATGGTGTAATTTTGAAATCGAAATTAACAGTTGGGTAAGGAATGAATTCGTACACTGTAAGAAATAATTGGTCATTTTGACTAAATAGTCCAGCATGATGTCTGACATGACTTATTATAATTAGTCAAAAAATCAGTGCTTGACTAGTGGATTTAGTCAAAAATGCGACTAGAATTAATTAGTCCTACGACTAGATTTAAATGATGTCTCATACGACGAATCTTTAGTCCAGCAGCTTTTTAGCTTAGTCCATCGACTTTTTAGCTTAGTCCAGTGACTTTTAAGATTAGTCCAGCACCTTAATATTAGTCATTCAAAGTTATGACTAATGGCATTAGTCAAAGACAATTTTGGTTTTGACTAGTTAGCATTAATTTGTCAGGGGTGTTTGCAGTTACTGCTGGCCTATCAGCTAATGATAAATGAACACTTTCTGCAAAAAAAGGAAAGCCACATGTGTCTTTATATATGCAAACAATTCAGTTAACACTAAATTTACTCAATACTGTCTTTTAACAAGGACTTCACCCTAGCTGGAATACCGTAATTCAAACGTTCAAGAGACAATTTTCCATTATAACTGGTGTTGATTTATTTATATTTATAATGGGATCATAATACAGTAATAAAAAAGGGTCAGTATCGTCTCGATCAGAGCAGACTTTCAACAGGGCATGGAATCGATGCCCTAGTTTAAGACGAACACAGTGGCTGCAAATTACTGGCTCATTTGCAGCAGCAACAGTAATACAACCTTATCATGTTGGAATTTTATGAGGTTTTGATCAACAGACACCTTGGAACCGTTCACGTTATCACCCGTCCGATTTGACAAAACACCGGAAAAGTTTGTGACGTCATAACTAACCAACCTCTGACCCGATCCGGATGAAATTCCACGATTAGACAGTCCAGGCCATGGTCAGTCAGCAAAAAAAAACATGAACCTCCTAATATTTACCGTTACAGAAATAAGAAAAGATAGCCCTTTTGAAATAGGTAGGGAGGCCAGAAAACGAAATCTCTAAAGGTCAGGGGTCGGAGGGTCTCATCCTAAGGAGCAGAGAGGTCGAATTTCATGATCAGCTCAAAAGTCATTTTGCGTCAAAAATTTTCAACGACCCTCTCCGAGCTGATTTCTCGGCCGTGTAATCAGCTCCTACTCCCGCACGCCTTCGAGCCATCACGCCTCGCACGAATTTCTCTTGGACTTTTTTTTTTCAAAACACTACTTACATCCAGATAATGGCGTGTCGTGGCCGAGTGGTAGAGCCCACTGACTGGACTCAAGTTCTGGTGTTGTCAGGGTGTGGGGCTGGGTTCGAGAGCCGGAAGTGGCACGTGTGTCCTTATGCAAGGCACTTTGCTTTGGACTTCGGATGGGACATTAAGCCGTAGGTCCCGTGTAGCCGTAGGTCCCGCACATTGAAGAACCCAGAACACTTATCGTGGAAGAGTAGGGGTTTACCCCGGTGATTATGGTTCACATAGCAAGCACCCTTTTCAGGTTTCCTCACGCTTACGAGCTATAGTGATTAAGTTCGCTTGTGAGGCATCCTTATAATAATAATAATAATAATGTATAGATTTATATAGCGCACGTATCCACCAACTAAGTGGCTTAGTTTCATTACCAGAAATAAATAATAATAATAATAATAAGATAACTACTTTAAGTACACAAGGCCCCCCCCCCTTCCCCCAGTCAAACCAAATTTTCACACAAGAGAGAGGGTGAACCGGTCAATGCAAAGTGCAAATAGTGGCATATGACAACCCACCAAAAGAAGTTTGGGTCATACAATTCTACATGACATGAAAAATGGCATTAATTTGTACACACACTTTTTGAGTACAAGGGGGCGTGGCATGAACACAAACAGGAGGGTGGTGGCCTTGGCCATGTGACACCGGGAGCGGACTAGGGTGACACAACTAGGAGTTATGGAGTCCTGGCCCTAACCAATTGGATGATGATTGCATTTGTGTATCACCTCTATTCCCCATTACCTGTGTACCAAAAAATCTCAGAAAACACTAAATACATCCAGAAAAATAAATTAAAAATACAAGGACCCCGCCCAGTCGCCCAAAATTTTCACACATGATAGTGGGTGAACTAAACAATAACCATAGTAAGTAGTGGCACATTACCACCCACCAAAGGAAATTTGGGTCACACCATTCTACATGACATGAAAAATACCATTACTTTGTACACACACATGTGGAGTACAAGGGGGCGTGGCTTGATCACAAGCCGGAGGGTGGTGGCCTTGGCCATGTGACACCGCGAGCGGACAAGGGTGACAAACAACTAGGAGGAGTTATGGAGTCCTGGTCCTAACCAATTGGATGATGATTGCATTTGTGTATCACCATTATTCCCCATTACTCATGTACAAAAATACAACAACAACAAATTTAATAAACGAAAGAGGGCGCCATCCGCAACTTTAAACGTTAATAACTCCGCCCCCCCGATGTCCAATTGAGCTCAAATTTCATGAGGGAGGTCCTCTCACCCGCCCACCTCATCCTGATTTTTTTTACCCTTGACCTACAATTTCTGGAATTTTATGAGGTTTTGATCAACAGACACCTTGGAACCGTTTACGTTATCACCCGTCCGATTTGACAAAACACCGGAAAAGTTTGTGACGTCATAACTAACCAACCTCTGACCCGATCCGGATGAAATTCCACGATTAGACAGTCCAGGCCATGGTCAGTCAGCAAAAAAAACATGAACCTCCTAATATTTACCGTTACAGAAATAAGAAAAGATAGCCCTTTTGAAATAGGTAGGGAGGCCAGAAAACGAAATCTCTAAAGGTCAGGGGTCGGAGGGTCTCATCCTAAGGAGCAGAGAGGTCGAATTTCATGATCGGCTCAAAAGTCATTTTGCGTCAAAAATTTTCAACGACCTCTCTCGAGCTGATTTCTCGGCCGTGTAATCAGCTCCTACTCCCGCACGCCTTCGAGCCATCACGCCTCGCACGAATTTCTCTTGGACTTTTTTTTTTCAAAACACTACTTACATCCAGATAATGGCGTGTCGTGGCCGAGTGGTTGAGCCCACTGACTGGACTCAAGTTCTGGTGTTGTCAGGGTGTGGGGCTGGGTTCGAGAGCCGGAAGTGGCACGTGTGTCCTTATGCAAGGCACTTTGCTTTGGACTTCGGATGGGACATTAAGCCGTAGGTCCCGTGTAGCCGTAGGTCCCGCACATTGAAGAACCCAGAACACTTATCGTGGAAGAGTAGGGGTTTACCCCGGTGATTATGGTTCACATAGCAAGCACCCTTTTCAGGTTTCCTCACGCTTACGAGCTATAGTGATTAAGTTCGCTTGTGAGGCATCCTTAGTTTCATTACCAGAAATAAATAATATTAATAATAATAATAAGATAACTACTTTAAGTACACAAGGCCCCCCAGTCAAACCAAATGTTCACACAAGAGAGAGGGTGAACCGGTCAATGCAAAGTGCAAATAGTGGCATATGACAACCCACCAAAAGAAGTTTGGGTCATACAATTCTACATGACATGAAAAAATGGCATTAATTTGTACACACACTTTTTGAGTACAAGGGGGCGTGGCATGAACACAAACAGGAGGGTGGTGGCCTTGGCCATGTGACACCGGGAGCGGACTAGGGTGACAAACAACTAGGAGGAGTTATGGAGTCCTGGCCCTAACCAATTGGATGATGATTGCATTTGTGTATCACCTCTATTCCCCATTACCTGTGTACAAAA
Source organism: Zoroaster sp. YZ-2022 (assembly GCA_029582265.1). Taxonomy (NCBI): domain Eukaryota; kingdom Metazoa; phylum Echinodermata; class Asteroidea; order Forcipulatida; family Zoroasteridae; genus Zoroaster; species Zoroaster sp. YZ-2022. The sequence continues at coordinate 24,131,431 of CM055816.1, read as the reverse complement.
AAATCTCAGAAAACACTAAATACATCCAGAAAAATAAATTAAAAATACAAGGACCCCGCCCAGTCGCCCAAAATTTTCACACATGATAGTGGGTGAACTAAACAATAATCATAGTAAGTAGTGGCACATTACCACCCACCAAAGGAAATTTGGGTCACACCATTCTACATGACATGAAAAATACCATTACTTTGTACACACACATGTGGAGTACAAGGGGGCGTGGCTTGATCACAAGCCGGAGGGTGGTGGCCTTGGCCATGTGACACCGCGAGCGGACAAGGGTGACAAACAACTAGGAGGAGTTATGGAGTCCTGGTCCTAACCAATTGGATGATGATTGCATTTGTGTATCACCATTATTCCCCATTACTCATGTACAAAAATACAACAACAACAAATTTAACTAGAGCTTAAGTGTTTGTTAGAACAAACACACGGTGTTCGAGTCTACTTCCGGTTCAATCAAGTTATCATCGATGATGTCAATATCATATTGTGCAAGGGTTTATCATCTTTTATAATAACAATATCAATTTCATATTCAAAAGACATCAATTTTGCGTTAGAATGTGTTGAATTTGAACTTCCTGTTTGGACAGGAAGTAAAGGTCACATTAGGTGGTTTGAAGGTCATATATGACCTCATGATTATGAAAAAATCACAAATTTGTCAACTTGTACATTAAATTGAAGCTATGAGATATGACCTTTTAAAATTTGTAAAAATCGTTACTTCGTGTGCCACTAATTGGACCATTGGCAAGCATTTATGGTAACTCATTTTACAAGAATTACAAGCTATTAATGTAAGGAATTCAATTGTGTTTTTTGTTTTCTAATAGGTCATTTAGTTCTTGAGATATTGGCTGTTGAACTTGGAAATGTTGTGAGATTTAAGCAGTAAATTAGAAATTAACAAGTTTGACTTGGAACACAATGTTTTTTATTTTAAATATTGACACTAGCCCAACACATGCTTTTCAAAAAAACCATGCTAGATGATAAATCAACATTAAAAATCACTCATATGAAAACAGTTTGCCAGATCAACCTATTCAACGTTATTATGGGCATAAAGTCACAAAGTTGATTTAGGATAGAAGGGGACTACATGTATAGTAACTGGATTAAACTTGGCTGCAAATTCAAAGAGCAGGAAGTGTGGGTTAAATTGTTTGGGATAGTTGGGGGTTACTGAAGGCACTGAAGCATGGAAGACCATATAAATATTTCCCCTTTCCTTTCCTTCAGCTAATTAGCCTTTCATTAGAAAACAAGCTTATAACTACTACATGATAAAGTTGGAAGAAAGCTTGCATCCGTGCTTTCCATCTTCCACTGCCCCCCGCAGAAGAGTTTTTGTCAAAAAGTAAATAATTCCCAATTCAAACAAAATTAAATGTAATTATATCCACTGGATCAAATCTGATAATTGGTTGCCCTTTTCACTTTGTTTATGGAAAAACCTTTCAATTTTAGATTTAAATGAAGCCAACATTGATATTTATCTCTTGGTATTAAGTCTTGTACAAAAATAAATTTAATCTTTATTTTTATTTTTATTTTTATTATTTTTATTTTTTTCCGGAGGAAAAATATTTATTTTCTCATCTCAATTTCACAATCGTTCAGTACAGAAATATAAATAATACATATCCAAAAAATGAAGAGCTACTCTTCACAAAGCCTTGAAAATGTGTCCCATTTTTGATAAAATTTAACACTATTACCATTTGTCATGAAAATGAATTTCTCCAATACATAATATCGTTTAATATCCTTCTTTATCTGCTCAAAGGATGGTTTACTTTCATTCATCTTCATTTTATAGATATGAAAACGACACATAAGAAGAATCAAATTAAGGGCACTCCAATTTCTATTCAGCACCCCAAAGAGAATACACATATTGTCGAAATTGACATTAATGTTCACTGTCTCTGTCACCCATATATTAACTCGATCCCAAAAGGAACGGGTAATCTTACATGTACAGAACAGATGAACTAGGGTCTCACTTTCGACTTGGCAAAAGGTACACAAATCACTATTCTTGATCTTAATTTTAGCCAGAAAGGAATTAACTCCCAAGATTCTATGGACCAGCCTATATTGAAACCAACGTAATTTAGTATCTAAAGTACACCAAAAGGAAGACGACAAAAGACCAACCATTTTGATATGGGAATGTCAACATTCAACTTTGTATCCCACTTACTGATAAATTTAAACTGAACCGTTTTAGTCGCGGTAAAAATATTGTAAATACGTATCGAGCCTTTTTTATCCTGCAAAAGCAACTCCAGGTTAAAAGGGATAAAAGGAAAAACAATGTTACATTTTATTCCAGTAAAGCAATTACGAAAAGAATGTTTAACCGCTTTAACCATGCCCCCATACTCAAGGAAATTCGTTCTAATGTTAGATCGAACCATAAAATTTTCCAACGTTAAAAAGTCCCCCTTTTCATCAAGAAGATCGCACACAAAATTTACACCTTTGTTGGCCCAGTGTTTATAATACACTGTTTTCTTGCCAACTCTAATCCTGTGATTATACCACAAAGTATTCGTTAAAACATCGTTCAATGTGTCTGGTTCATGGATTGACGCAAAGGAGCACCAGGCATTAAGAACATCAATCCAAAAGTAATTGGGGCATTGGGCCAGTTTTAATGGTTGGACAATACTGGCATGTCCTCCCTCCAGAACAAGGGAGTTTTGAATTGTTGTAATCTTGGAAAAAAGGTTGACCCACCCAGAGTCAACAACATTTAAGTATCTACGAATCCAAGTAATTTTAAGTGCATTAATGTAAGAACGCATATCGACCATTTTCAAACCTCCTTGACTATAGTCTTGAATCATCTGATTCCTGGATATTCTATCGACACCTTTCCAAATGAATTTGTAAAACATACTATCTAATGCTTTAATCATATAGCCAGGCGGGTCAGGGAGTGTCAAAATAAGAAATGTAAGTTTTGATAGTAAAAGTGATTTAACTATTGTAACCCTTCCAAGAACAGTGAGGTTTCTTTTAGACCATTTAATTAAATTTTAGATTTAAATGAAGCCAACATTGGTATTTATCTCTTGGTATTAAGTCTTGTACAAAAATAAATTTAATCTTTATTTATGATATACTTCACTTTCAGGTTAAGTTTATAACAAAAATTTAATGATAAATTGACAATGATAGTGACACTGTAATCAAGCATCTCCTTATTGTGACATGCTTATAAACTGTCTTTGTTTTCACCTATACTGCAAATAATTAAAAAATAATGTATAACATTTGAAAACAAATTCTACATTGATTTTTACATTTTCAAGGTTGTACACATGATTGGCAAAATGTCTGTAGCTGCATCCATACTACAGAATTACAACCTAAAGATCAGATGCCATTTTGTACATAAATTGTTAGACATTGAAATAATCAAAGAGTTGTATGGGTGCTTGTAAATTGCTAATAAAGCAATGAAATACATATTTATTTTAACTGTCTCTTGGGTTTCATGACTTGACTTTTGTGGTTACACACTTCCCTCCTCCACAATCAATTGAAACCACTTTGTTGACCTGTTTAACCTACTTGTAACCAATCTAGAAATGAGTGTACATGGTCTTACACATGTAACAAGTGAAATGACTTCAGTGTAAATGAACCCAACCATGATCCTTTGTTGACAAGAAAACAGAATATATATCCACTGGATCAAATCTGATAATTGGTTGCCATTTTCACTTTGTTTATGGAAAAACCTTTCAATTTTAGATTTAAATGAAGCCAACATTGGTATTTATCTCTTGGTATTAAGTCTTGTACAAAAATAAATTTAATCATTATTTATAATATACTTCACTTTCAGGTTAAGTTTATAACAAAAATATAATGATAAATTGACAATGATAGTGACACTGTAATCAAGCATCTCCTTATTGTGACATGCTTATAAACTGTCTTTGTTTTCACCTATACCGCAAATAATTAAAAAATAAAATTTGAAAACAAATTATACATTGATTTTTAACTTTTCAAGGCTGTACACATGATTGGCAAAATGTCTGTAAAGATCAGATGCCATTTTGTACATAAATTGTTAGACATTGAAATAATCAAAGAGTTGTATGGGTGCTTGTAAATTGCTAATAAAGCAATGAAATACATATTTATTTTAACTGTCTGTTGGGTTTCATGACTTGACTTTTGTGGTTACACACTTCCACAATCAATTGAAACCACTTTGTTGACCTGTTTAACCTACTTGTAACCAATCTAGAAATGAGTGTACATGGTCTTACACATGTAACAAGTGAAATGACTTCAGTGTAAATGAACCCAACCATGATCCTTTGTTGACAAGAAAACAGAATATATATCCACTGGATCAAATCTGATAATTGGTTGCCATTTTCACTTTGTTTATGGAAAAACCTTTCAATTTTAGATTTAAATGAAGCCAACATTAGTATTTATCTCTTGGTATTAAGTCTTGTACAAAAATAAATTTAATCTTTATTTATAATATACTTCACTTTCAGGTTAAGTTTATAACAAAAATATAATGATAAATTGACAATGATAGTGACACTGTAATCAAGCATCTCCTTATTGTGACATGCTTATAAACTGTCTTTGTTTTCACCTATACTGCAAATAATTAAAAAATAATGTATAAAATTTGAAAACAAATTATACATTGATTTTTAACTTTTCAAGGTTGTACACATGATTGGCAAAATGTCTGTAAAGATCAGATGCCATTTTGTACATAAATTGTTAGACATTGAAATAATCAAAGAGTTGTATGGGTGCTTGTAAATTGCTAATAAAGCAAAGAAATACATATTTATTTTAACTGTCTGTTGGGTTTCATGACTTGACTTTTGTGGTTACACACTTCCCTCCCCCACAATCAATTGAAACCACTTTGTTGACCTGTTTAACCTACATGTACTTGTAACCAATGTAGAAATGAGTGTACATGGTCTTACACATGTAACAAGTGAAATGACTTCAGTGTAAATGAACCCAACCATGATCCTTTGTTGACAAGAAAACAGAATATATATCCACTGGATCAAATCTGATAATTGGTTGCCCTTTTCATTTTGTTTATGGAATAACCTTTCAATTTTAGATTTAAATGAAGCCAACATTGGTATTTATCTCTTGGTATTAAGTCTTGTACAAAAATAAATTTAATCTTTATTTATTCTTTACTTTCAGGTTAAGTTTATAACAAAAATATAATGATAAATTGACAATGATAGTGACACTGTAATCAAGCATCTCCTTATTGTGACATGCTTATAAACTGTCTTTGTTTTCACCTATACTGCAAATAATTAAAAAAATAATGTATAAAATTTGAAAACAAATTCTACATTGATTTTTACATTTTCAAGGTTGTACACATGATTGGCAAAATGTCTGTAGCTGCATCCATACTACAGAATTACAACCTAAAGATCAGATGCCATTTTGTACATAAATTGTTAGACATTGAAATAATCAAAGAGTTGTATGGATGCTTGTAAATTGCTAATAAAGCAATGAAATACATATTTATTTTAACTGTCTGTTGGGTTTCATAACTTGACTTTTGTGGTTACACACTTCCCTCCCCCACAATTGAAACCACTTTGTTGACCTGTTTAACCTAATTGTAACCAATCTAGAAATGAGTGTACATGGTCTTACACATGTAACAAGTGAAATGACTTCAGTGTAAATGAACCCAACCATGATCCTTTGTTGACAAGAAAACAGAATCAACCTGCATTTATAATAAATGTACGCTCTGTATGTACGATTTAGTGACAGTTCAGAATGGGTGACATTCAGGGGTTGTCATTGGAATCGGTAATTTTAGAATAAAATGTCTGCCCCCTCCCCCAAGTTCTTGGTGATGGCATGTACTGCCACTGGTGATGAACCAACACATTTGGTTTTTTTCCTAAAATTCTTTGGTCTATCATTGCAGCACTATAGAATCTAAGAACTAGGGAAGGGGCAAACAAGCAATAAAAGTATAAGGGGGCCCAAATTACGGATTCCATTGACTGACGACTGGTGCTTCATTATGTCGAAAATCACACCCAGCATCAATTCTGCATAGCTGAAGTTGCAAGATGTTTCTGTCCTTTCTAAAAAAAAGATTTAAGATTGAAAATAGGAGTAAGGGCTTAGATTTAAATAAATGCTGTTTAACTGACATGGATTGGAAAGGTGGTTATCAGATACACCCCTTCTCTTGGACTGAAATGCCAGTACTGCTATAGCAAAAAATAATAACAAATTATACTAAACCTTAATTGTTTGTAATAAACAACCATTAAAACTAAATGAAATGTTCATCATTGGTATGAAGACCCCTTCTCAAACGATCTGTTAACATAAGACGTTAAACCATACCAAGATTGTTGATGACTTGAACAGTTACGATACTGCATTTGGATGTGGTGTCAACGCCGTGTTGGGGTACTGTTGGCTGGAACTCAGTCTGAGCCATGATACATCGGAGTCAACATGCTGTAAAAAATAATAGTTAAGTTTTATGGAAGTACATGGAATAAAGTATTTGAAATTTCTGAGAAGTTCTAATTTATGTGAATGAGGAAAATAATATGTCACAGTGAACATGCTGTAAAAAATAATAGGAAGGTTTTATAAGTACATGGACCAAGAATAAAGTATTTGAAAATTCTCTATTGAGTAGTAAATCCTGAGGACGATCAGAGCATACTGATCGAAATGTCAAGTTGTAACCTCCAGTTCTTTTCAGAACTAATTACTACTCACAAAAGTATTTCACATGGTGTCACCGCAATTAGTCTTACTTGTCTTCTTCACCATGCAAAGCTACAAGTTTTCCCTAAATGTTATGATTGTTGTTGTAAATATTATTAGTGTCAACCAAAATTATTTAAAGGGTACCTTTGCTCATAAACTCTGACATGTCAGAGAATATTGCGACATACACAATTTATAAAGTACCTGCATGTATTATACATGCATGACATTGGTAGACATGTTTTTAATGTTTTCAGGCCTTAAACATTGTTGTTCACTGTTCAGACTATTTGTTTGTTTAAAAAAAATTAATTAATCAATTATTTAATTTCACAGAGCTTAACATTAGATATTACACTGATTACATCCAATTGATAACACGTCTAACGTTAGCATCATTTTTTTAAATTCAACTAATTGTACTCATGCCTAGGCTTCACTCTCCTAACGTTACAGACTATATTTACCACTATTTCAAAAGAGTCATGGAGGAAAAATCCACGTAAGCATACTTTGTTTACATAAAACAGGGTACCCGCTAAATTAGTCCCAACGTTTAAAGTAATAGTACCCATTCACTGGCGCCCATACCGTACACATTACTGACTGCACTATCATCAAACTATGCATACTGTATGCATCAACCAACGCGTTACAACACATTTGACATGTCTGAAGCCGGTTAAAATGCTTATTTTTAAATCAAAGATTCTCGTAAATTTGTCATTGCCCAACTTACCTCCAATTAAGTGTGCATAATAATGTCTGTTTTCAACGATGAAACATCCACTGGTGATAAGAAAAATTCAGAATATAGTGAAAAACTCGCTTTTGTGGAAGGTTTTCTCCGCAGGTCTGCATATACACCCAACTGTTGAAACATGTGGCAGTTAATCGATTCAACGACCTCGAAAAGAGCTATTAAGTGACCTTTTTCAGAATAAATAGATTATGCTGACATAAAAAAGAACCTAAAAAGGATTTTAGTCAATCACATAATACATTATGCGAAACGAATTGATCAGAAACACAAATTTTTTCAGGGGTCACGATAGCCGGTCAATTACATTTCCGAAACGTTAACGCTCAATTCCTTAAACGTGCATACTAATGAGCACGACCCGCGCTAAAATAGACTCAGCAACAGAGGGCGCACTTTTTTAGCGTTGAAACAGTTGTAACCAAATATCGTGTACTACACGATATTTGGTTACAATGTATCTACATGTACAATCAATATCTACGCTGTTTGCGTGTACGTTGTGCCCATAGCCCAGACTAGCGCCTCGTATTGCGCCTTGCGGCGCTACACGAACTTTGATTCTTTCATGCAACGTATATGAAACGTTATAAATATTTTACTTTTTAGCGTAATTCGACACCTGATGACGTAATCATGACGTCACAGAAAACGGTTTCGTCTGCTTGTTATGTTCTGTTCATGTGTTAAGTTTGAAGGCTGTAAATGCTTTGCAAGGATGCCTTTGTTGCCGGACAGTCGCCACTGAGATTAATAAGTAAAAAAAAAAAAAAAAAAAACAGTACAAAAACAATAGGTGTTCGCGCTGCGCTTTCGAACACCTAACAATAGGTGTTCACGCTGCGCGTTCGAACACCTAATAAACGAAAGAGGGCGCCATCCGCAACTTTAAACGTTAATAACTCCGCCCCCCCCCCCCCCGATGTCCAATTGAGCTCAAATTTCATGAGGGAGGTCCTCTCACCCGCCCACCTCATCCTGATTTTTTTTACCCTTGACCTACAATTTCTGGAATTTTATGAGGTTTTGATCAACAGACACCTTGGAACTGTTCACGTTACCACCCGTCCGATTTGACAAAACACCGGAAAAGTTTGTGACGTCATAACTAACCAACCTCTGACCCGATCCGGATGAAATTCCACGATTAGACAGTCCAGGCCATGGTCAGTCAGCAAAAAAAACATGAACCTCCTAATATTTACCGTTACAGAAATAAGAAAAGATAGCCCTTTTGAAATAGGTAGGGAGGCCAGAAAACGAAATCTCTAAAGGTCAGGGGTCGGAGGGTCTCATCCTAAGGAGCAGAGAGGTCGAATTTCATGATCAGCTCAAAAGTCATTTTGCGCCAAAAATTTTCAACGACCCTCTCCGAGCTGATTTCTCGGCCGTGTAATCAGCTCCTACTCCCGCACGCCTTCGAGCCATCACGCCTCGCACGAATTTCTCTTGGACTTTTTTTTTTCAAAACACTACTTACATCCAGATAATGGCGTGTCGTGGCCGAGTGGTTGAGCCCACTGACTGGACTCAAGTTCTGGTGTTGTCAGGGTGTGGGGCTGGGTTCGAGAGCCGGAAGTGGCACGTGTGTCCTTATGCAAGGCACTTTGCTTTGGACTTCGGATGGGACATTAAGCCGTAGGTCCGGTGTAGCCGTAGGTCCCGCACATTGAAGAACCCAGAACAGTTATCGTGGAAGAGTAGGGGTTTACCCCGGTGATTATGGTTCACATAGCAAGCACCCTTTTCAGGTTTCCTCACGCTTACGAGCTATAGTGATTAAGTTCGCTTGTGAGGCATCCTTAGTTTCATTACCAGAAATAAATAATATTAATAATAATAATAAGATAACTACTTTAAGTACACAAGGCCCCCCCCCCCCCAGTCAAACCAAATTTTCACACAAGAGAGAGGGTGAACCGGTCAATGCAAAGTGCAAATAGTGGCATATGACAACCCACCAAAAGAAGTTTGGGTCATACAATTCTACATGACATGAAAAAATGGCATTAATTTGTACACACACTTTTTGAGTACAAGGGGGCGTGGCATGAACACAAACAGGAGGGTGGTGGCCTTGGCCATGTGACACCGGGAGCGGACTAGGGTGACAAACAACTAGGAGGAGTTATGGAGTCCTGGCCCTAACCAATTGGATGATGATTGCATGTGTGTATCACCTCTATTCCCCATTACCTGTGTACAAAAAAATCTCAGAAAACACTAAATACATCCAGAAAAATAAATTAAAAATACAAGGACCCCGCCCAGTCGCCCAAAATTTTCACACATGATAGTGGGTGAACTCAACAATAACCATAGTAAGTAGTGGCACATTACCACCCACCAAATGAAATTTGGGTCACACCATTCTACATGACATGAAAAATACCATTACTTTGTACACACACATGTGGAGTACAAGGGGGCGTGGCTTGATCACAAGCCGGAGGGTGGTGGCCTTGGCCATGTGACACCGCGAGCGGACAAGGGTGACAAACAACTAGGAGGAGTTATGGAGTCCTGGTCCTAACCAATTGGATGATGATTGCATTTGTGTATCACCATTATTCCCATTACTCATGTACAAAAATACAACAACAAAAAATTTAATAAACGAAAGAGGGCGCCATCCGCAACTTTAAACGTTAATAACTCCGCCCCCCCCCGATGTCCAATTGAGCTCAAATTTCATGAGGGAGGTCCTCTCACCCGCCCACCTCATCCTGATTTTTTTTACCCTTGACCTACAATTTCTGGAATTTTATGAGGTTTTGATCAACAGACACCTACCAATGGAACCGTTCACGTTATCACCCGTCCGATTTGACAAAACACCGGAAAAGTTTGTGACGTCATAACTAACCAACCTCTGACCCGATCCGGATGAAATTCCACGATTAGACAGTCCAGGCCATGCTCAGTCAGCAAAAAAACCATGAACCTCCTAATATTTACCGTTACAGAAATAAGAAAAGATAGCCCTTTTGAAATAGGTAGGGAGGCCAGAAAACGAAATCTCTAAAGGTCAGGGGTCGGAGGGTCTCATCCTAAGGAGCAGAGAGGTCGAATTTCATGATCAGCTTGTGGTGACTACCTTACTTTCATGTACATTTTTGTAAATATTTACATCACGTGATGCGAAAGGCCAATCAACGCCAGCTTTACTCGATCACTGGTACGCTGTACAGTGCTGTATATACGTTGTTTTCTTCATTGACTTTTTCGCTGGTTTTTCGACGCACATGTTTTCTAGTTATTACCTTGCTTTTGGATTGTGAGTTTTCATGCACTTTCGTCAGATATTTCTACCGCTTTTCGACCTTTTTGAGGAGTTCATAAGTTAACTGTTAATCGTCATTGTATATCGTCTTTTGTTCGTTCGTCGTCTGTACTTTGTGAACAATCCACGACACGTAATACTCAGTCTGAGGATACATGTACTACTACTTGCGTGCTCTCCGGTTTTTCCAGCCGACCAAAGCCCTGCGCCATTCTCCAGATCAGACAACGTTGGGTGAGTTGAAATCTTACGTGGGATAAACCTTTCCATTGTTATTTGCGGAGTAGCAACAAACTAAATATCAATTCTAAAGTGGTGACCCATACACGTGAGATGACTACGAAATCAGGGCCTTCAACCCCGGACCATGCAGCATCGCCGGTCAGTGCGGTATCCGTGAAACTCCCGCCGTACTGGCCCAATGATCCAGTGATTTGGTTTGCGCAGGTTGAGGCGCAGTTCCTCACTCGCGGGATTACATCGGAGCTCACCAAGTACTCGTACGTCATAGCCTCTCTGCAGCCTTCCATCGCTCAAGAGGTCAGAGATTTGTTGATCAACACACCGCCTGCCCAACCATATACCAAACTTAAGGAAGAACTCATCAAACGTACTAGTGAGTCAGAGCAAAAGCGCCTACAGAAGCTGCTAACAACGGAAGAGCTTGGGGACAAAAGCCCTCGCAACTACTGCGCAAAATGAGCAACTACTCGGGATCGTACACTGGAGCCCTCCATTCTAAAGCAGTTATTCATGCAACGTCTTCCGACCAATGTCCAGCTTATCCTGGCCTCAACAAGTGATGTGGATATCACACAACTCGCAAGGCTTGCCGACAAAATCGTTGAAGTTTCACCGCCCGCTTCAGCAATCCAAGCCTGTGTCACGGTTCCAGCACCAGCACTGCCTCTTCTGGCTGCCGTCAAACCACCAGTTCCTTCTGAGTTACAACTGCTCCGTGCTCAAGTAGAAAAGCTCACGGCTCAGATGGAGATGATGGTCCGACAAGATCACTATCGGCACAGCAGGAGCCGTAGCCGTGACAGCAGCCAGTATCGCCATAGAAATGATCGCAGTCCTTCTACCTCTGGGGACAACACCACAGATCTATGTTGGTATCACTGGAAATATGGGGATAAGGCTCGTAACTGCAAAGACCAATGTAGCTACGCACGCAAGCACGATTCACCTTCGGCCCCGGGAAACTTCAAGGCCAGCGAATAGGGGCGACTTCATCCGCTGGCACACCCATTCAATGTCGCCTTTTTCATGTGTTCGACAAGATCACTGGCTCCAAGTTCCTTGTGGATACCGGTGCCGAGGTTAGCATCGTACCTCCTACGCCACGGGACAAGCAATACCGTAAGAGTGATTTTGTGCTCGAGGCAGTCAACAAGACACGGATACCTACATACGGTGAGCGTTCATTGACCATTGATTTGGGTTTACGACGTGCATGTCGATGGATTTTCACGATTGCTGATGTGCCATTTGCAATTTTGGGAGCAGATTTCTTGCGACATTTTGGGTTATTGGTTGACATGAAAAACAACAAGCTACTAGATTCCACCACTAGTCTCAGTGTTCAAGGTATTACATCGTACACCAGTACCCTCAGTCCTGTTTTTACTGGCCCGACCTCGAACACTCGTTTTACAGCCATTTTAGGTCAGTTCCCAGCCATCACCCGGCCTTGCTTCAAGGACACCACGCTGGAAGCATGATGTCACCCATCACATCACAACAAAAGGTCCACCTGTTTCTGCAAGACCGCGACGTCTCGCTCCAGACAAACTGAAAGTTGCCAAAGCTGAGTTCGATCACATGCTGCAATTGGGAATCATCCGCCCTCGAATAGCAGCTGGTCGTCGCCTCCATATGGTCCCTAAAGGCACACAGGGTGATTGGCGACCATGCGGTGATTACCGTGCTCTTAACAATGCATCCGTCCCCGACCGCTACCCGATCCCGCACGTTCATGACATTACTTCATCCTTACATGGACGAACCGTCTTCTCGAAGGTGGATCTAATCAGAGCGTACCATCAGATACCTGTCGAACCGAGTGACATTCCCAAGACCGCCATCACTACACCGTTCGGGTTGTTTGAGTTTTTGAGGATGCCATTCGGTTTGCGCAATGCGGCCCAGACATTCCAGCGCTTCATTGATAAAGTCTTACGTGGGCTAGACTTTGTTTTTGCCTACATTGATGATTTGCTCATCGCCAGCCACAGTGATGAGGAGCACGAGCTGCATCTTCGTACACTTTTTGAGCGCCTCGACCAGTATGGTGTGGTAGTGAATCCTGCAAAATGCGAATTTGGTGTTCCGTCTCTGCATTTCCTAGGCCACCACATTGACCAACATGGAATTCGGCCGCTTGACACGAAAACCGATGCAATCCAGCAGTTCCCAGTCCCAGTTTCGACGAAGAAATTGCGCGAGTTCCTGGGTTTGGTCAATTTCTATCGCCGTTTCATCCCACATTGTGCTGCCTTGACACAGCCACTCACCGACCAGCTCGCGGGAAAACCTAAGAGGGTACTGGAGCTCCCAGACACAGCAATCGCTGCTTTCGAGGCAGTCAAGCTAGCTTTGGCGAACGCAACCCATTTGTCGCACCCTCGTTCTGATGTCGAGCTATGCTTGATGGTCGACGCCTCCGATTTCGCAGTGGGCGGAGTCCTACAACAGCAGGTCCATGGGGACTGGCGACCCATTGCATTCTTTTCACGACGGCTGCAACCCGCGGAGACAAGATACAGCACGTTTGGTCGTGAACTGTTAGCGACTTACCTTGCCATTCGTCATTTCCGTCATGTAGTGGAGGGTCGCACCTTCTTCATCTTCACAGATCACAAGCCGTTGACCCATGCACTCGCAGCAAGTTCGGATAGGTACTCCCCACGCGAAATCCGCCAACTTGACTACGTGTCGCAGTACACATCTGACATCAGACATGTTCAAGGAAAACACAATGAAGTTGCTGACGCCTTGTCACGCATCAGCCTGAACACTTTCGCTCCCAAGTCATCAACTCCGATTGATTACCTGGTTATGGCCGCGCATCAGCGTAAGGACGAGGAATTACTCCAGCACAAACAGCAGTCCGTTCTTCAGTTACAGGATGTTCCACTACCCGCCAGCACAACCACCCTGTCATGTGACATGTCTACTGGGACACCTCGACCATTTGTTCCCAGGCGCTGCGCCGAACAGCATTCGACTCCTTACACTCACTGTCGCATCCCGGAATTCGGGCTACGCTCAAGCTTGTTGGAACGCGCTTGTATGGCCCAACATGAACCACGATGTTCGCTCGTGGGCTAAGAACTGCATGCATTGTCAGAGGTCCAAGGTGCACCGTCATACCATCACTCCCCTTGGGACCTTCATGTCACCCGATGCCCGATTTGATCATGTGCATATTGACCTTGTTGGCCCGCTTCCCTCATCCAATGGTCAGTCCTACCTACTCACGTGCATTGACCGTTTCACACGATGGCCGGAGGCCATACCTATACCCGACATGACCGCCGAGACGGTCGCCAGTGCTTTCGTATGTCACTGGGTAGCGAGGTTTGGTGCACCGTCCTCAATCACGACCGACCGAGGCCGCCAGTTTGAATCAAACCTGTTCAACGCTTTGTCATCATTACTGGGCACTAGGCGCATTCGCACGACTGCTTACCACCCCATCGCCAACGGGTTGGTCGAGCGTTTTCACAGGCAGTTAAAGGCATCGCTCAAGGCGCAGGATGAGCCCAACCGGTGGACAGAAACGCTTCCTCTTGTTCTGCTTGGCCTCCGTACAGTCGTCAAACGGGATATTGGTTGTTCCACAGCAGAGCTCGTTTATGGGACTACTCTCCGCCTGCCTGGACAGTTTGTGGTGCCAGTTCATGATGCCAGTTTGGACCCGGCAAATTATGTGCACCGGCTCCAGCGCGCAATGCGTCAGTTGGCACCAGTACCTACACGGTCGCATGACCGCACCTCACAGCTTCACAAGGACTTGTTGTCTTGCACACACGTTTTTGTCCGATGTGATCACGTGCAAAGACCGCTCCAACCTCCCTACAAAGGCCCGTATCGTGTGCTCGAGCGAGCAGTCAAACACTACACGCTGGACATCAATGGTAAGAGACACTGTCAGTTTAGATAGATTGAAGGTTGCCTATTTAGACGTAGACCACTCAACCGATTTTTTTCACCACCGTCACGGACAACTCATCGCTCCAATCCAGACCATCCTCCGACAATCCCACTTCTGCCACCAGGTGCGGTGCCTACGCGACCAGCCCAGCAAGCTCCCAGCAGACTACCTGTTCCGGCCGTCGCGTCCACTGGCCTGCACACTACGCTCAGTTCGACTGTGGTTGAACATTGTTCTTCTGTAACATTTCGTTCCCTTCCTTACAGTTGCTCTCAGAGGGGGCTCATGTGGTGACTACCTTACTTTCATGTACATTTTGTAAATATTTACATCACGTGATGCGAAAGGCCAATCAACGCCAGCTTTACTCGATCACTGGTACGCTGTACAGTGCTGTATATACGTTGTTTTCTTCATTGACTTTTTCGCTGGTTTTTCGACGCACATGTTTTCTAGTTATTACCTTGCTTTTGGATTGTGAGTTTTCATGCACTTTCGTCAGATATTTCTACCGCTTTTCGACCTTTTTGAGGAGTTCATAAGTTAACTGTTAATCGTCATTGTATATCGTCTTTTGTTCGTTCGTCGTCTGTACTTTGTGAACAATCCACGACACGTAATACTCAGTCTGAGGATACATGTACTACAATGCGTGCTCTCCGGTTTTTCCAGCCGACCAAACCCCTGCGCCATTCTCCAGATCAGACAACGTTGGGTGAGTTGAAATCTTACGTGGGATAAACCTTTTCCATTGTTATTTGCGGAGTAGCAACAAACTAAATATCAATTCCCTAAAAGCTCAAAAGTCATTTTGCGTCAAAAATTTTCAACGACCCTCTCCGAGCTGATTTCTCGGCCGTGTAATCAGCTCCTACTCCCGCACGCCTTCGAGCCATCACGCCTCACACGAATTTCTTTTGGACTTTTTTTTGTCAAAACACTACTTACATCCAGATAATGGCGTGTCGTGGCCGAGTGGTTGAGTCCACTGACTGGACTCAAGTTCTGGTGTTGTCAGGGTGTGGGGCTGGGTTCGAGAGCCGGAAGTGGCACGTGTGTCCTTATGCAAGGCACTTTGCTTTGGACTTCGGATGGGACATTAAGCCGTAGGTCCCGTGTAGCCGTAGGTCCCGCACATTGAAGAACCCAGAACACTTATCGTGGAAGAGTAGGGGTTTACCCCGGTGATTATGGTTCACATAGCAAGCACCCTTTTCAGGTTTCCTCACGCTTACGAGCTATAGTGATTAAGTTCGCATGTGAGGCATCCTTAGTTTCATTACCAGAAATAAATAATATTAATAATAGTACTAAGATAACTACTTTAAGTACACAAGGCCCCCCCCCCCCCCAGTCAAACCAAATTTTCACACAAGAGAGAGGGTGAACCGGTCAATGCAAAGTGCAAATAGTGGCATATGACAACCCACCAAAAGAAGTTTGGGTCATACAATTCTACATGACATGAAAAAATGGCATTAATTTGTACACACACTTTTTGAGTACAAGGGGGCGTGGCATGAACACAAACAGGAGGGTGGTGGCCTTGGCCATGTGACACCGGGAGCGGACTAGGGTGACAAACAACTAGGAGGAGTTATGGAATCCTGGCCCTAACCAATTGGATGATGATTGCATTTGTGTATCACCTCTATTCCCCATTACCTGTGTACAAAAAAATCTCAGAAAACACTAAATACATCCAGAAAAATAAATTAAAAATACAAGGACCCCGCCCAGTCGCCCAAAATTTTCACACATGATAGTGGGTGAACTAAACAATAATCATAGTAAGTAGTGGCACATTACCACCCACCAAAGGAAATTTGGGTCACACCATTCTACATGACATGAAAAATACCATTACTTTGTACACACACATGTGGAGTACAAGGGGGCGTGGCTTGATCACAAGCCGGAGGGTGGTGGCCTTGGCCATGTGACACCGCGAGCGGACAAGGGTGACAAACAACTAGGAGGAGTTATGGAGTCCTGGTCCTAACCAATTGGATGATGATTGCATTTGTGTATCACCATTATTCCCCATTACTCATGTACAAAAATACAACAACAACAAATTTAATAAACGAAAGAGGGCGCCATCCGCAACTTTAAACGTTAATAACTCCGCCCCCCCGATGTCCAATTGAGCTCAAATTTCATGAGGGAGGTCCTCTCACCCGCCCACCTCATCCTGATTTTTTTTACCCTTGACCTACAATTTCTGGAATTTTATGAGGTTTTGATCAACAGACACCTTGGAACCGTTCACGTTATCACCCGTCCGATTTGACAAAACACCGGAAAAGTTTGTGACGTCATAACTAACCAACCTCTGACCCGATCCGGATGAAATTCCACGATTAGACAGTCCAGGCCATGGTCAGTCAGCAAAAAAAACATGAACCTCCTAATATTTACCGTTACAGAAATAAGAAAAGATAGCCCTTTTGAAATAGGTAGGGAGGCCAGAAAACGAAATCTCTAAAGGTCAGGGGTCGGAGGGTCTCATCCTAAGGAGCAGAGAGGTCGAATTTCATGATCAGCTCAAAAGTCATTTTGCGTCAAACATTTTCAACGACCCTCTCCGAGCTGATTTCTCGGCCGTGTAATCAGCTCCTACTCCCGCACGCCTTCGAGCCATCACGCCTCGCACGAATTTCTCTTGGACTTTTTTTTTTCAAAACACTACTTACATCCAGATAATGGCGTGTCGTGGCCGAGTGGTTGAGCCCACTGACTGGACTCAAGTTCTGGTGTTGTCAGGGTGTGGGGCTGGGTTCGAGAGCCGGAAGTGGCACGTGTGTCCTTATGCAAGGCACTTTGCTTTGGACTTCGGATGGGACATTAAGCCGTAGGTCCCGTGTAGCCGTAGGTCCCGCACATTGAAGAACCCAGAACACTTATCGTGGAAGAGTAGGGGTTTACCCCGGTGATTATGGTTCACATAGCAAGCACCCTTTTCAGGTTTCCTCACGCTTACGAGCTATAGTGATTAAGTTCGCTTGTGAGGCATCCTTAGTTTCATTACCAGAAATAAATAATATTAATAATAATAATAAGATAACTACTTTAAGTACACAAGGCCCCCCCCAGTCAAACCAAATTTTCACACAAGAGAGAGGGTGAACCGGTCAATGCAAAGTGCAAATAGTGGCATATGACAACCCACCAAAAGAAGTTTGGGTCATACAATTCTACATGACATGAAAAATGGCATTAATTTGTACACACACTTTTTGAGTACAAGGGGCGTGGCATGAACACAAAAAGTTGTTCCGTCTATACAAATCGGATAGGTTTCCTTCTTTTATTGGAAGGGCTCCAAGTGTCTGTTCTTTATCTACCATATGGAGGTACAGGCTGGCCAGCCGTCTCATATCAGTCATAACTGATCTACGCACTTCCGTCTTTTTGTCGGCCTTAATTTTAGGAGCACAGAATCAGTGGTGCATACCTTACCAACTCTGTCTTGTCTGAACTTATTTAGGATGTCCTTCACAAATTCTCCTGCATAGTCTTCGTCACATTGGTTGACCGGCTAGTGCTGTGAAGCACACGCTGAATTTTGAATCTCAGTGTGTTGCACTTTTAATAAATATTGGGGTACAATTTTCCTGATATTTAGGGTTTGATGTCACCTACGATGTTGAAAATCACAGACGTACTTTGAAGTCATTATCTGATATCATGGCAAATTTTGTGTGGGGTTTCAAAAGAGAAGAGTGAATTGGAGGTTTAATTTTCTGAATTTCGGGGGGTAAAACAGTATAGTGTCCAACTGTGTTCTTTCAAATTTGTTTATACAACTGTACTTTTTTTTTTAAATTTCAGCAAGATGTCAAAAATGTCGGACATTGTACATTTAGGACTATACCAAATCTTCATTCAAAGTCATCGGACATGATTTGTAAATTGCGGTTGTTTTTTTCCTTCCTTTTTTGACTGATACATTAGCCAAAGATTGCCTCTGTGGTCATACACGAGGAGTACGGTGCATGACCATAATATCGGATCCTCCGGCCTTGAGCCACGCCGTCCGTCAGCCATGGTTGACCGGCTAGTGCTGTGAAGCACACGCTGAATTTTGAATCTCGGTGTGTTGCACTTTGAATAAATATTGGGGTACAATTTTCCTCATATTTAGGGTTTGATGTCACCTACGATGTTGAAAATCACAGACGTACTTTGAAGTCATTATCTAATATTATAGCTAATTTTGTGTGGAGTTTCAAAAGACAAGAGTGAATTGGAGGTTTAATTTTCTGAATTTCGGGGGGTAAAACAGTATAGTGTCCAACTGTGTTCTTTCAAATTTGTTTATACAACTGTACTTTAAAAAAAAAATTTCAGCAAGATGTCAAAAATATCAGACATTGTACATTTACGACTATACCAAATCTTCATTCAAAGTCATCGGACATGATTTGTAAATTGCGGTTCGTTTTTCTTCCTTTTTTGACTGATACATTAGCCAATGTAATACACGAGGAATACGGAGCATGAACGTAATGCTGGATCCTCCGGACTTGAGCCACGCCGTCCGTCATGGCCCGATCTTTGGCCCCAAACATAAAAAAACCCAGAATTTTATGAGTGAACGAATTGTCGGAGAGTATCACCCGCTCTAACGAAATTTTTTTTTACTTTTTATTTTATTTTTATGATCAGGAACCTTAAAAATAATAGCAATAATTATAAAACTCCAATAAGGATTTGGTCACATGATTTATTGTCGGGCCCCGACAATAATTCATTTTGGGCGTTTTAATTCACTGTAACTTATCATTGGCGTTTTTTGTCGTGTGATGGCTCAAATAAAAAGTTGTAACTTTCTAGACCCCATCAAAATACCTATTTGAACTTTAAATAGATGTTTTTGGGTAAAATAGGCAAAAGATCGGGCCATTATCTTTAATGTATGTATTTTTAAGCATCATTGACTGAATATTATTGAGCTATAAACATTCTGAAACGTATTTAAAAAAGAACGAGAGAATGTGATAAAATATATTTCAGTTTCTCCAGTATGTCAAACAAAAATGAAAAGTGAGCGAGGTGAAGCCGGGACCAAATGCATTTTCGGGATTTTATTTGTGGACAAAACCGTATGCCTTTATTGTAAAATACGTAAGATTAAAAAAAATAGAGGTTCAAATCTATGAAACCAACACTGGGTGTAAATAATCGCTATCACTGGTCTATTGTCCCCTGTAATTGGTGTGGCCCGTATTCTTTTGTTAATTTCAGTCCACAATTCACGGCAGCACGTACAGTGAGATTCCTTTGAGATTCAGTCACCCGTACGACGTACACCACCACAGACTAATCCTACGGCTCATGGGGCATAATTTAAATATCAATACAAGTCTTCCCTTTGTCATTTAAACTAACACAACCAAGCAAAATTAATGAGCTCAACTTACAACGCGTTGCAACGACCAAAAACTTGTTGGGGAAAATAATTACCAAACTCATTTTTTATCAACGCCTGCCAACACCTCTGCCGTTGCAACGCATTGCAACGCGTTGGCCTATTTTGATACGGCGCCTAAAAATATATAAACTCTTAGACATGAATTTAATTTTTTGTGTATTAATGCAAATCAGCAGTGAGTGGTTTATCCAAATTTAGACATGCTGGCTGAATTTGTGGATGTCATACCACAGCGCAAGTTCTACGGGGTCTAATTCGGTCATAAAAAAAATCTGCTTAATCGCTAAAAAGAAATGGACTGGGTCACCCAAAAGGAATGTGTATTTAAATAAAATGGTCAACTTAGAGATGGCTGAAGTAGAATGAATGATGTTGAATAAAGTTATCACAAAAATTATTTCTATTTAGGGGAAATGTCGGTCATATTACGCCTATATACATTGGATTGTTAGATTTCTCCTTAACGTGTCTGAATGATAGTCTAAAAGGGAATATAGATCGAATGGGGGAAATATCGACCACACCATGCCGTGATGAATACCTGTAATTAAACAGTGAGATTGAAAATCAGATTGAAAGTCTTATACTTTGTTTTGCGTCTCATCTGACCGAAAACAGTAAAATATAAAATAAGAAAACAATAGGTCTGACACCCCTACTAACCCTGTGTGCAATTTGAGGACCGGCCGGAGGGCACCTATAAGACCAACATTTGGGGACCATTATGTGTCCTTACAGCAAATTCAGGACCGACTTTTTAAATTTAGTTTTTAAAGTATAAATATTAATTAATTATAATTAATACATTTATAATAAAGAAAATTGAGGTAAATTTAAAAGTTTTATACCTGATGTTGCTGTTTTTAAAGAGTAATTGAGCGCAGAATTCCATACTTTTGCTCAATATTCAGTTTTATCAGAATTAAAAACTCATTAAGTTACTCAAATTCAATATAAAGCTGTTGTTATATAATTAGCAGTGCAATAACTGCTGTAGGAAGGTGTCTGAAGAAACAAACACTTGCCGAATGGATATTATCCCTTATATAGTACTGAATGCAATTACTGAACCATTAAAACAAAGAATTACATGGGTAAAACTGATTTTAATAATTATAAGTAAATATTACATGAGATCAACTCAGAAATGTTTTAGAAATAACTGTTGGTGTAGTTTGTGGCAGGCTTGTCTACTTACTTTAAAACTATGAAATTCAATTAATACAACACATTATTGTAAGCATTTAGCGAAAAATTAATGTGACAAATATTGCCAAATGACGGATTCCGTACATACCGCTGTTTACAGATATGGGAAGTTACACAAATTAAAATACAGGCAAACTTTTATGTTTAAAAATATTATTAATGGGTTGTTTACAACTGGCAGTCCTGCATCCAAAGTTTATCCTTTTACAGATTCAAGGTGGGTCCCAAGGCCCCCAAGCCATTGCCTGTCACCCTTCCGGCACCACTGAAGGTGTACATGCTATTAAACTAATTTAAAATGTGTGTAAGGTGCAATTCCAGGACCAAACAAACATGCATGGTAGGTGCAAACTCGGGACCATTAATTAAAATACACATGTAATACCAAACCAGGTTTGAATACGCACAAGAGCCGTACAGCATGAAAAGAACGACCCACCGGTGTAGACTGTAGCAGTTGCGCAGTACACTGAGGTAATTTTTAGGAGCTTGTGGATGTATAAACATCTAGACTTGCACATTACAGAAGGGCATTTGTAAATATCCAATGCATTAAAATTCATTCAAGTTTATTACTGATATTATCCAGAGTATCACCAGTAAAATATATCGCAGTAAACCTCCTCATTCTGTGCAATGCTTGCGCGTGTGTGTTCTAATCCAATTCTAATCAAATGGGATTACTTACTGTTTTACAACAGATTTAGGGTGGCCTCCGCTCCACCAAAGAACCCACATGCCAAGTATAACGCATTTGTAGGATTAAACAAACATAATGCGTGTACGAGGTGCAATTCCGGGACCAAACAAGTATGCGTGGTTGGTGCAATTCCGGGACCAAACAAACAGTAGGTATATTAGAAGCAATTCCGGGACCAAACAAACAGTAGGTATATTAGAAGCAATTCCGGGACCAAAGAAACATGCACGTTAGGTGCATTCTCGGGGACCATTGAAATACACAAGTAAAGTTACTATGAATTAGTATATTTGAATACACGCGCTAGATGTTCATTATATATAAAGGAGGGTCCTATTTAAACAGAACAGACTATGGCATTCTGTCGATGGACCTACTGCGAACAAAATCATCAATTAAACAACAACACTTTTGCCCACATTTTCTACAGTTAATCTTTATTACCCATAATGTTTGAAAATAAGTTAGTGAAATTTACTTTGAAGATTATGATTCAGTCTGAGAGAGGAAAAATACCAGATATATAGCCTCAATATTGCAGTAATTCCAGGGCCGCCCTCACCGTGGCGAGGGCTGCACATGTTGCTGGGTTATCGTCAATAAAAATTCACTACCGAATAGAAAATACATTGTATTAAAAACAAAATATATAATATAATTTGATTGCAATAAGACGAACACTTTAAAAAATTTAATTAAAGTTCACGTCAAATAATTGTGATAATACCACTTCAGAGTTGTGAACCTTCTCATTTTGTGCAAGTTGTAATCGCAATGAGTTGATCTGCAGAGGGATTACTTTCTGTCTTACAACAGATTTAGGGCCAACACAAACTCTCCAATCAAGCTCCTCTAAAGAACTCAAGTAAAGAATAACTAATTTATTTGATAAAACAAACATAATGTGTTTAAGGTGCAATTCCGGGATCAAAGAAATATGCGTGGTTGGTGCAATTCCGGGACCAAACAGCTATTATGTGTAAATTGAGCAATTTCGGGAACAAACTAGTACGAATGGACCAAACAAATAATAGTCATTATATAGATGCAACTCTGGGACCATCCATGCTGGGACCAAACAGAACAAATTACGTAATAGGCGGGCTTATTTAGAACAACTTCAACGAAAAAAAAAAAACGTTTGCGTACATTTTTCTACAATCATTCTTTATTTTTACCCGTTATGTTTGGAAATAAACAGTAACAAACTTAAAAGAATAGGCCTATGGCCCAGAAGGAATAATAACAATGACTTCAAAACTGCGGTAATAATCCGTTGGTGATATCAAGAGAACTACAGTACTGCAACATTAGGATAACCGGTGGGAGTTTCTTCACTTTTATAAAACAAACATAATGTGTATAAGGTGCAATTCCGGGACCAAACAAATATGTATGGTTGGTGCAATTCTGGGACCAAACAAGTATGTGTGGTTGGTGCAATTTCGGGACCAAACAAGTATGTATGGTTGGTGCAATTCTGGGACCAAACAAGTATGTGTGGTTGGTGCAATTTCGGGACCAAACAAACATTATGTGTGAAATGTGCAATTCCGGGACCAAACAAGTATGTATGGTTGGTGCAATTTTGGGACCAAACAAACGTTATGTGTGAAATGTGCAATTTTGGGACCAAACAAAAAATAGTTATATTAAATGCAATTCTGCTACCAATGGGAACCGTTGTAGGGGCGGATCCAGGATTTTTTTGCAGGGGGCGGGGGTCACTCAGGCCCGTCAGATTTTTTTTCATATCCGGACACATATATATAGGTAATGCAGCACATTTTTACTGATGCACTTACCTACGCTCACCATTATACAGATACTAACCCGTGCAGAATATCATCTTGTTTTATTTTATATTTTTGGTGTCAGAGCGGCGGGGGGGGGGGGGGGGAGATTCGACCCCCCTCTCCTCTGGATCCGCGACTGGGAACGAAGAAATTACAACTAAAATAGACCCCGGCAGTCTTGCATCGAACTTCTATGAATTCCAGATCGATGCAGAATTGTAACCCTAACCCCAAACCTTTATTGCTGATAAAGTAACTATTATGCTGCTTCTTGCTGGAAAATAAACACAGAATGTATTTATGCAAATAGCCTTAAATTGTAGCGTTTGAACATTATAGACTTCAACAAAACTACGAATAGGAGTGCTGTTATGGAAGGATGTACAGTATGTAAAAATCACAAACAATTTCAACATTTGATATATACTGAGACGCAATAGAAACTAACCACTTGTTTTGGAATAGCATAAAATTGTAACGTTCAAAATAAGACAACACAACAATTTGGATTAGAAATGTTGGCATTTTATTGAGGAAATTTTTTTCCACTGTACTCGATCCCATCTGTATCCACTTCACCGTGAGTGCACATATTACATTTGTGCATTGTGATTACTGATAATGGTCGAAAAAGTGGTAAGTTTCTATTGCGTCTCAGTATACTATCAAGTCGATGATTAGCATTGAGCCTGCCTTTACCATCGATAAGAGAGGTAACGTAGGGCCAAATTCAATTTTCAAACTCGAAATTTAATGATTTAAAGAGCATCACAATTGTTCGTTTAAAAAGTCACATTGATTTATTTCTTAATGGAACTTTACAATTAACAATACACTGAATATGAAATGTTTGTCATTCCGTGAAATGGGGAAAAACATACATGAGTAAGAACGGTCATTATCAGAAAATTATTGATTTTCCTTAAAACGTATCAGAAAACATTCTTTTGAAAGTACCATATATACTACTTATAATACTTTTACCCTCATGAAAATCCATTTAGGAGGAAAAAAAGTTGAGAAAAATGAAGTTACATTTTTATTTAAAAAGATTTATTGTACATAGAACAAAACATACCTGTGAGTTCATAATTTTGTCGAACAGTGTTGACAAACAAGTTCAATCATAAAGTAATAAACAAACAACTGATTTGCTAAATATTTCAACATTGTCGAAAATTTAATGTCAATAATGAAGGTTCCTTAGGTAACATGAAAGAATACCAGTCAATAATCCAAACTGACAAGTTGTTTTAGGATACACTCTTTATAGAGTGTTAGTAGAACTAGATCAGAAACGGCCTAACAATAATTAAACATGAAAGAACATCATAAAACCGTCAACAGTTTTGATTCTTGATAATGTTCAAGAACAGTTTTGTGAGACCATAACAAAAATCATAATTCCTTATTTGCCACCCACTTTAAAATCCATAAAGAAGCAGACTTCTCCTATTGTTGTTGCAATAGCTGATTCTGTAAAATATTGTTGGTGTTGATACCCATAAGCGTTGTTTAGAGGACTTAAAATACTCTAAAAAGAAAATTACCAAGTAAATTCATCGTAATTTTATGAATAAGCTAAAACAGGTTCATCCGATCATAAAAACTCCTTCAGATCATTATCCAAAAATACTGATGCTACAATATTTTCCTTGAAAACATTGGTTATGCAGAAGCCAACCACCTCACCAGTATAGACAAAACCAACCATAGTAATTAAAATTATGCTGCTGATTTAGATGATTAACGTCACCAAAAAGATTCCAGCCAAAAATTTCATAATAAATTAAGTATTAAGCAGAAAATCATACCATCAGACCAATCACATGGATCGGTAAAATCAATACTATTTTTAAAGGGGGTACTTTTAGGTAAAATAATGGTTGTTGTTAGATTCACGAATATGTTAGTATTTTTGAAATCCGTGCATACGATATATAGGCCTACCTTTTATAAATTGTATACAATTATTTCGATTGGTGAAATACAATTATTGTTGGACATGTGCTAAATTTGAGGCAACATACAACAAACCTTGAGCAAAAAAAGGCAATTTGTGTTTAAAAAAACCTCCGTCAGGATTTCCTTAAAATTCCGAACGATAGGTACTTCAACAAAATAAATTTCATACACTCAGGATTATCTTTTCTAGAAATGGAAGGGGAAAAAACAAAATACAAGCGATTTTACAAATTTATACCAATCAGGCAATGCTTTAACTATTTTTCTTTTCATCTTTAAAAAAAATTAATATTTAATGACAATTAAAAGCATTCAAGGGGTACAGGGACGACAGATGACATGTTCATGCGAAACTATAAAAGAGTCATCGGAATGGGCATTCTGCTAGAAATAAAAACAATTTAAGGATGAAAGGGAAATATGTGAACTTTATTAAGGAACTCCAGAAAGGAGTCAGAGATTTAGAGGTGCAAATGAGGGATAAGGTGGCAATCATAAATTGGGGGCCAGGAGCAAAATAAATCACTTCCCGATTTTCAACCTTATCCATTCTCATGAAAGCAGTCATTAATATTCTTTTATGGATATTAACTGAGATGTTGGGAATGGGAGAGGGAAGTTACGGGGCAGGAAATATAATTTGGGATTTATCACTTGCCGGAAAAAGTGAGGGATTTTTAATTGAAATAATCAGTTAAAAATCCAAATCGAAAGTCCCGAGACTGGCAGGCCGAGGGCACAACTTGTAACAATTCATAAACTTGACGTGTCCTTTCACTAATGATGTAGGTTTACATTTTGCATGAAGTATCCCTCTTGATTTTCACTGCAATTCACTGAAATCATTTTAAAAATCAATTTGTTGTGGAGGTCGTTCCTTTTAAAACAGTTATAGGCATGTAAGAGGATAAAGAAAACTTACAGTTAAGATTTATAAAAATACATTCAACTACTAAACTTCTTGTAGACTGGCACAAGTTTATTAAATACCGCCCTCTTTTAGTGGTAAATTTGCATAATATTCGTTCATTCATTATTTTAAATCGAATAAAATATAATTAAAATACTTAAAAACTGTTTATAAGCTAATAACTTGTTACTTGTATTACCAAAAATAATAGACAACGATTATAGAAAGAAATCAAACATATTCAGTCAATTTCAGTTTTTCATGAATTTCCTATTTTCTCCCGAAGAAAGCGCCTAGGAACACTTAGTATACCTACCTGAAATATTTGTAATTTTTTGGCTCAGTTTGGAAATGCGGAATTCTGTGTTTTTATACCGATAATTAATTTATTTGTAATTAAAAAGTGGTTTTAAATCTTTGAATTATATATCCCAATATCCTTGCTCAGTAATTTTGTTGAATAAGTGTTGGGGAAGTTTTCAGCGGCAGTTAATCAATTTTGAAGCTTCTCTCCTTTCTTGTATCCACCCTTGTTCTATTCGTCTCGTATTCTTTCGAAACCAACTCTCACACTTTATGATGGAAAATTACACGAATTACTAATTTGTTTCCGTTCTTTTCTTCTGATATATGGACTTTGTTGTCCTTTCTCTTCAAGTGCAAGTGTCGGGGATGGATTAAAACATCATCGACTATAAACCCCTTAATTTTTTATCAAATATTAATAATAATCTTTATTTCATTTTTTTTATTGCACAAGTATGACAGCGAACTTACATTGTATAAAATTGTTGATGGTATTCAAGATACATTAAAATGTTTGCACTTACGTTGTTGATAAAATCAAATCCGCTATAGGAATTAATCTCTAATCCAACAGTATTTGATATTTCCTTTCCATAAACAAATTTAATGTTTTGTTTTAATAAAGTTTTTTTTTAAACATTAACAAAAACAAAATTGAGACCATCCACCGGTTGCTTTCTGTTAATATCTATGGATTAAACATGATCGAGTATCAGTTGAATGCGCAAAGAAGTAAACTTACATTGATATTTCTTGGAAGAAAGAATCAACACACAATAATTGTTTGCATGAATCAGGTTTATTGCAATCACAAGAACAATAGTTAATATATTTATAAAAGATAAAACTTAAAACATGTACAAGTTTCTTATTGTTTTCTCAAAAGATAATCAGATGATTAAATTTCCACAATTGATGTGATATACATAGACAAAAAGTGATTTGAAGTATTTCTGTCCAATAGGCAATGTCATCCCTTGTATAACTAAGTGCATTTAGTTTAGAGAGCAGGTTGTGCAATGGGCCTAGAACACTTGCTTCGAGCACGAATGTATCTGTACGTGTACAGGGAATATTCATTCAACAACTGTACATATACATGTACAGTACATAGCAAAATATTACAACAGATCTTTTGTGTGCACTGAACGCTACTGTTAAAATAGCAAAATGAATTTTGATTTGCAGATGGGGTGGACTTTGTGAAGCATTTTTGCTATGCAATACATGGGCAAGTCTTTCACTGATGTCCACTTTCAGTTAAACATGTTTTCTTGTTCAGGATGATAGACCATGGAGGAATTCCTTCCTCCATGGATAGACTTCCTGTATACAAGTTGGATTATATCTTCCACATGAAAATGAGTGGTTTGCAAATCCAGTATCTGTGACAACTAGTTTCGTAAAACATTTTAATTTGGCTATACATGTAAATGATTAACACACTATAGAGCATTAAATCCCACACCAACTTACTTATAGATCTGCATTTTTTTTAAAGCATATTATTGGTTTGAGGTCAAATCACTATGTAAATTAAGAAAAACAAAACAATTGTTCAAAAATTACATTTTATTTTCAAATTTGTTGCTTATTGATTTATACAGTAAAAAAATAATGCTATTTTACGTTTATAACTATGGTTCAGCTTTGGTGACAATTGGATAATAAATACGTGATTTTTTTAAAATCTAAAACATTTAAAACAAATAAAGATCGACTTAAAGTTTATACATTATCAATCGTCTTGAGAAATGATTTAGTATGAAATTATGTCATCAGTCTTTGAGGAAATTGTGTTTGAAGTCCCCAAATCTGATGTTATTTCTATGGTTCAGCTAACTTAAAAATAAGGGCCTATAAACTCTACTACACAATACATGTCAAAACATCAGCATCTGTTTTGCTGAATATTTATGAAATTATGCTTCAAAACTAGAATATCAGAATATAAAGTCTACTCTTTTTAAAACCCGATGGTAAATCTCCCCTTGAATAAAACAATATGATCAATAGAGGCTTATACACCTTCTAAGTTCATGTCTGTAACTACATCCACAATTAATAAGAATTGCAGATACGTATACATGTACAGCATACTAACAGATTACTAATACACTGTACACTGTACATCTTTGTTCACGTCACCTCTGAACATAACTTGCTATTTCAAGCCATTGAATTGTTTGTAATAATAATAAATTGATTTCATAATTTAATAATTCACCCAGTCAGTTTCCCTTGTGATTTATTACTTGATAATAATAATTTGACATACATTAAATAGTCATATAATTTTTTTAAACTCATGTAGGCCAATTGAGAAAAAGTAATCAATACAGAAACTTTAGTTGTGTCACAATGTATGCCGGGTGTATTTGATTGAAAATGCAGTATGACTGTACAAATCCAAGTCAATCCTCAGTTCAATCTATTGTCTTTGTATATGAAGGCCTACATGTACATGTACCTTCGTTTCTCCAGGAGAGAGGGTCTAGTCTGTGCAAACATTACCCCAAGGTCACCGTGTGGTCAACCACGGGTCAACATAAAAAGTCCCCTGTACAGTATGCATATGACAGCATACAAACAGTACATGTACATGTACAGTCATGTACATGTACACTACAGGGCTCCATGTATGCATGGTTATGCACTACATGTACAGTCATGTACATGTACACTACAGGGCTCCATGTATGCATGGTTATGCACTTGCCTCACCATGGAGGAACTGAAGGAAAGAAATTACTATTTTTGTTGCTCTATTTTCAGTCACATGCACAAACTTAACAATAATAAACAGAAAGTATAACACTACAGAAGCAGCAGTCAATTTTTCTTTGTTCATACAAAATGTATCTAAAAATTTACCCAGTCAGTTTCCCTTGTGATTACAAATTCATACGTATGTATTCAGTTATTATCATCCAGCAAACTTGAATCCTCAATGTCGATTGGTCAATTACTAGCATAATATATTCCCATAATTCTACTGCCAAGAAAGACATTGCACTGCATATTGAATGCAGTGCGTGTACACATACATGTAGGCGTATCTTCCTTTTTGCTTAATGCTACTCCACAAAACCACAAAGAAGTACACTAACAAAATGGCATATCAATCAATAGGAATTCTAGCAAGTCATTTCTGTCATACATAGCCTGAATGATTTACGAAGGACATGATCAAGTTTGCAGCTGGATGATACATTAAGTTATCACATGCGCACTTGTGGAATACAGAAAAATGTAGCGCATCTGCTCCCATATGCAACTCGAAATGGGACGCAGAAGCGCTATCTTTTTCTGTATTCCACTCGTGCTTGTGTGATAACTAATACTTATTCATATGTAGGCCTACCTGGGTTGCTAATTCGTAAGTATATGGATTACATTCGTAGGTATACGGACAGTGGCATAGTGATGGGATCTTCAGTTTGTGCTGTCGTTGCAAAAAATACATGTAAATTCCCCTTTCCCCATTGTACAAATTAGTAAAAATCTGTGGAGACTCTTTCTTGAAGGCTAAATGACCATAGTAATCCAATAGTAATCCTTAAATACGTACATGAATAAGTAATCTGTACGTACAAAGTTTTAATCAGTATCCGCAGATACATATTGTTATTATAATTTTTTTTACCATGTCCTATACACTTCCATATTTTATGTCTAAAAACCTCTCACATAAACAAAATACAAAACATGTTAGAATGCGACCAACAGTTTACACCATTTTCATTTCTCTCAATACATGCTTGATCAAATCTATTCACATTAGTGACTACGTTTTTATATTAATGCCTTCATGCCTCCATGGTTCATGAGACTGATCCGCAATTATGTAACAGGGACCTGACCTCAAGGCTTCGCCATGCTTCCTCCCCCACTCCACCAGCAGTGGCCTAGGCATTTGGCTTGAATTAACCTGTACAATCAACACCGCAAACAACCAATACTTAGCTTTACACACAGATCAATCTAATGGCATGGAGGCAACACAAATCTGTGCATACCAAAACCATGCTAGAGTGGTGTTTGGAATCTACATTATGTGGATATGTATAAAACAGGCATGAGTAGATTGTACACTGTACATGTACATCTTTGTTCACATCACCTCTGAACATAACTTGCTATTTCAAGCCATTGAATTGTTTGTAATAATAATAAATTGATTTCATAATTTAATAATTCACCCAGTCAGTTTCCCTTGTGATTTATTACTTGATAATAATAATTTGACATACATTAAATAGTCATATAATTATTTTAAACCCATGTAGGCCAACATCAATTGCAAGAGAAAAAGTAATCAATACAGAAACTTTAGTTGTGTCACAATGTATGGTGTATTTGTCTTTGTATATGAAGGCCTACATGTACACATAAACCTTGTTTCTCCAGGAGAGAGGGTCTAGTCTGTGCAAACATTACCCCAAGGTCACTGTGTGGTCAACCATGGGTCAACATAAAAAGTCCCCTGTACAGTATGCATATGACAGCATACAACAATACATGTAAATACTTTCTTCCTCCATGGTATGATGGTACAGGGCATACAAACAGTACATGTACAGTACAGGGCTCCATGTATGCATGGTTATGCACTTGCATCACCATGGAGGAACTGAAGGAAAGAAATTACTATTTTTGTTGCTCTATTTTCAGTCACATGCACTAAAGTACCCTGTACAGTATGCATATGACAGTATACAACAATACATGTAAATACTTTCTTCCTCCATGGTATGATGGTACAGGGCATACAAACAGTACATGTACAGTACAGGGCTCCATGTATGCATGGTTATGCACTTGCATCACCATGGAGGAACTGAAGGAAAGAAATTACTATTTTTGTTGCTCTATTTTCAGGGTTGTTCTTAAACCCCCTCGACCCCTCGACCCCACGACGTACGCTCATATAAACGAAGCATGCACACTAGTAGTACTCGCGGAATTCACTACCACCGGTGCAGTATACGTGTATGTACACTCACGGAATTTAAAAACGCATCAAATTATATTTCTGAATAAATATGTATAACTTATATGCAGTGATAAATTGAAGCCATAATTGTACATAGCACTTTTATTGTGTCAGTATGATGTGAAAATTTGCGCTCATAAATTGTTAACCTATGTTCTTATTTCTCACTGCAATAATCTGCTGTTGAAAAATATGTGAAATATTGGGATGATGCGTTTTTAAATTCCGTGAGTATACTTCGCAATGCCCATGCGCAAGCATGTCGCATGGCTGGCCAGCCTGCGCCAGAATCAAATTGTATCCCAAATGGGAACCTGTTTACGGCCCGCGTTCGAAAATGGCTAGCTCGCTAGCCTGTTGCGCCGTTTGCTGCATGACGACTTGTCGTCGCGAATTCAATATACCATTCCCGAGTAGATAATTTCATCTTCTATCAAAAAAATTGCATACTTATGTCGGAATTTTGCTAGTTGGGTGAGGGCGCAGTTTTTGGCAACGTTCTTTCTACAACTCATTACGGTCGTAGAAGGATATCGCTTCCAAGACGGCCGCATGGCTTATCGTTATCCTGATTGGTCAATAAGCATTACATCACAAACTGGCATGCGCGCACAGCCCCGAATGTACATTTTACTTGATGGACGTGGAAAAAAATCCCAACTGTTTTGTCTGTCAACATTTTAGCAAAACATAATTATTTCTCATTTAATAACCCATTTTATATTATTCTATTTCAAAATTAGACTTTTGGAGGAGAAAAGGATTTAGTTATTTTCCTCAATTTAACCTATAGGATCTTCGATCCTCCGGAGCTCCGTTTGTTCATGTTCAATAGTACGGGAGTGCAGCGGGCATTCTAATTGGGGCCGTATTCGAACACAGATTCCGATTTGGGATACGATAATGATTCTGAGCGCGCGTACGTCGTGGGGGTCGAGGGGTCGTGGCCGTGGGGGTCGAGGGGGTTTAAGAACAACCCCTATTTTCAGTCACATGCACAAACTTTTTCAGTCACATGCACAAACAATTTTTCTTTGTTCACACAAAATGTATCTAAAAATTTACCCAGTCAGTTTCCCTTGTGATTACAAATTCATACGTATGTATTCAGTTATTATCATCCAGTAACACAAATCTGTGCATACCAAACCCATTTAATAAACATTTTTTTTACGCAATTCGCCCCACACAAGGCCAATGGCCATTCCAAGGTGGGGGCTACTAAGTCATTGATGAGTTGTTACAACGACTCCACACTGAAGAAACCAGCCCCTCGCACCGAAACAAGACAAGTTAATAACCAGCCTCTTCACGGTGCGAATAGGACTGGGAGGGGTAACTAGTCCAGAACAAGGCAGTTGCTAAACTGCCTCTGCTCCTATAAGCAATTATGGTTAAGTGTCTTGCTCAAGGACACAAGTGTCACGGCCGGGATTCGAACCCACATTCTGCTGCTAACACCAGAACTTGAGTCCGGTAAGCTAGACCGCTCGGCCACGACACTCCATGCTAGTTTAAACTCATATTGACAGTGTGTGTTTGGAATCTACATATGTAGATATGTATAAAACAGGCATGCGTAGATAAAATAAGGCAGTTCAGTCAGCCAGGGTACGATTGTCAAGCAAATTACCATGGATTTGGTTAGTCTTGTCCAAGGTTCTTTGGTTGTGCCCTCTCACTGTGCTTGATCCAAACTATGGTCCCTACCACCACCAGCATGCTGCCATACACATTACATTATATGACCGTACCATGCACTGTAACTGTACATAGACACCTCCAAAGGTGCAATACTAAAACAGTTATCCCACTAGCACAAGTAGAATAAGGAAAATGTAGGCTCACCAGGTCCCATATGCCACAAGTCGAGGCCAAGTGGCATATGGACACAGACACGTTATACATTTCTGTATTCCATGAGTGCGCATAGGATAACAAATTTATCTTCCAGCAACTTGAAAGGAACAAAAACAGTTTTTATACTCTTACTGCTTTTACTTTCAACCTTTCTCAAAAATTCTGGATCCAGCAAACAAGCTCAAATAACTTTCATAAACTTAAATTCAACTCAACAATTCTGAAACATGTCTGTAAAATTTTTTTTTTTTTTTTTAACTGTAGGTTAACTGTCGCTTGATGTTTGTACGTGGAGTGCAATATGGGTTTTTTATTGCACGCGGTGACCAATCAGAATCGAAGATTCAAGTTTGCTGGAAGATAATCAGTGTTGTTTTCCACTGCAATTTGAAAAAATTTGCAGGGTTTTTTTTTAAA
>CM055816.1:24067147-24096329 GCA_029582265.1 Zoroaster sp. YZ-2022 | reverse complement strand
GAGGAAGGGTCTTCATACCAATGATGAACATTTCATTTAGTTTTAATGGTTGTTTATTACCAAAAATTAAGGTTTAGTATAATTTGTTATTATTTTTTGCTATAGCAGTACTGGCATTTCAGTCCAAGAGAAGGGATGTATCTGATAACCACCTTTCCAATCCATGTCAGTTAAACAACATTTATTTAAATCTAAGCCCTTACTCCTATTTTCAATCTTAAATCTTTTTTAGAAAGGACAGAAACATCTTGCAACTTCAGCTATGCAGAATTGATGCTGGGTGTGATTTTCGACATAATGAAGCACCAGTCGTCAGTCAATGGAATTGGTAATTTGGGCCCCTTATACTTTTATTGCTTGTTTGCCCCTCCCCTTCCCTAGTTCTTGGATTCTATAGTGCTGCAATGATAGACCAAAGAATTTTAGGGGAAAAAAATGTGTTGGTTCATCACCAGTGGCAGTACATGCCATCACCAAGAACTTGGGGAGAACAGACATTTTATTCTAAAATTACCGATTCCAATGACAACCCCTGAATGTCACCCATTCTGAACTGTCACTAAATCGTACATACAGAGCGTACATTTATTATAAATGCAGGTTGATTCTGTTTTCTTATCAACAAAGGATCATGGTTGGGTTCATTTACACTGAAGTCATTTCACTTGTTACATGTGTAAGACCATGTACACTCATTTCTAGATTGTTTACAATTAGGTTAAACAGGTCAACAAAGTGGTTTCAATTGTGGGGGAGGGAAGTGTGTAACCACAAAAGTCAAGTTATGAAACCCAACAGACAGTTAAAATAAATATGTATTTCATTGCTTTATTAGTGTGAGGAGTTGTTCTTTTATAGGAACGTTAGTTATTGTTTTAATTAACTGTTGTACTTAAAGTTATCCTCTCTCCGCCGGGATGCGTGGTGGCGCCCTTTTAAAGTTCGTTGAACCCACGCTCCTCACCACCTGCACAATTCTCATCAGGTGAGGATGCCAAACTTTCTTCGTAGTTTTAACTTTTATTTTAATAATTATAATGCAATAATATAAACCCATGCTTATTTTCATTGTATCCGCAAATATCCATAGATCCATTTGATATTGTTGATTTTAGGAACATCATTGCCAAAAAGTGTAATTTTCGCAGTTAGAAAACTTTAGTGGGTCACGGATTTGGCGTGAAGTTTAGGAATGCAACACACGCGTGATGGTTAGGCGTTGTAGGCTCCGTGTTGCGGTACATGGTACATGTACGTGTATAAGTTAATGTTTTGTTGTCATGGGTGTATGTGTGGCATTGGGTCTGCTGGACAGCGGGGGAATGAGTGTGTATTTCTGTGTGAAGATTGTTTAAGTGAAGTTGGGCCCAACGACGTATGTGTGTGTCATATCCCGTTGCCCAGTGCTGCTGTGCCATTGATACATGCCATGTAACTAAGCCTAGTGTATATAAGTATTGCATCACACCAACGTTCAGTTTGGAGGAACTGTGTTACAATAATTTATTTTATTTTATTTACACTACTTAAGACTTATTGAAAGTGCCTGTGTTTTGAAGTCAATGTATTTGCTTGGAAATTATGTAATGTATTTTGTCTATATTCCTGACCGCCTGCACAATTCTCATCAGACCAATTGTGCAGGTTATAGGTCAAGAATAAATCGTCAGTGTTCTGGCGGAGAGATCATGAAGAATCTGTGTGCCTACCGCTTTGGACCCCCCTCCCCCACGCTACATATAAGTGCCGGACCCAAACCCCCCTTACAACTGGCGTAGTCGGCAGGATGGTTTCTCAGATGTTTCGCTGTTGCTGTTGTTGAATTTGAGATTGTTTTCGTCAGACATCAACTATAGTTGCAAGAGCGTATGGATTTCATCATTTGCACGAGTAGATACATAAAACAGTAACGACCATCTCTGACCAATTTCCGGAGCAGTTAGCGATTGGTGCGTAAACCTCGCCTGTGAACAATAGACTTCATTATTTATTCTGTGTGAATGCAAGTCTAAAGTGAACATCTACAATTTTCTGAATTGACTTGGTTCAACAATTGATGGTGTGGATAGACTTAATATTCAGTTAATATCCTCGGCTTATAAGAACAGTCAAATTTATTGCTCGTAAACTACAAGGACACTGTTATTTCGGTTTACCATCAGTGGAGTTTCGGAACACTGGAGTTTCATGATAGGACCATCACGGGGGAGACACTGTTATTTCGGTTTACCATCAGCAGAGTTTCCGAACACTGGAGTTTTATAATAGGACTATCACAGTAGAGTCAAGAATATTTAGCAACTTTTACTAATTTGTCTTATAATAGTGTGCATGTTGGATTGTGGGTGTTTTTGATTGCTGGTCGGTTTCCATTTAAAATTTGCAGTGCTTTAATAGGTTCACAATTATATTAGGTGGTATATGCAACTATCAGTCATTTACTTTAAAACAGTAGAACAAGTGTTTCATTCATATTCGTTGTTGCACGCACGATTGCATCCAAGAGAATGGAACAGGCTGCTGTTGCAAGAAAGGCTCTCCATGACAAGAAAGTGTTTGAGAAACCACTTGGAGTTGGCCAGTATGTTCTTGTGCGTCGCCATGCTCACAAAGGCCGAGCTAAGATTCAGGACGTTTGGGAGGAAGAGCCTTATCTGGTCACCAAGCGTCCGTTTGATAACCAACCAGTTTATGTGGTTCGTAATCGCCATGGCAAGGAGAAGGTCCTCCACCGATGCTCAATCAAACTTTGCCCATGGATGCCAGATGGCAATCCCACTTCGTCAGATGAGAGTGATGATACCACAGATGTGTCTGACGATCAATCCCAATCCCCCATTGGCTACTCATTGAAACAGGTTCCAACAGGGAACCTTCTACTCGAGCGAGAAGTCACTCGGACTTTACATCACGATCCAGATGATGTTCCTGAGATTAGGTCCAGTGTTGGCCCTGTAGTGGAAGCTAGCGGATCTACTCGCTATCCAGTGAGAATTTGTCGTGGCAAAAGGCTGGAGAGATTTGGTAACCCCGAATTTTAGGCCAACTTTGTTCTGATGCCACGTGTCATATTTCGAGTTGCTGTATACTGTAATGACTAATGAGTGTTTTTGGACATTCTCAAACTAGTTTTGTGGTTACATTTCCAAGTACATTGTATTATTGTTAAGCTTTTCGGTAAAGTTTTACCCTTTTAAGACGTACCTTTAACTGTTGTTGGTTATGATTGAGCTTATAGAACTCCAACACTACCCTGGTCATCAAGGGACGATGACTGCTAGGTGGGGAAGGTTGTGAGGAGTTGTTCTTTTATAGGAACGTTAGTTATTGTTTTAATTAACTGTTGTACTTAAAGTTATCCTCTCTCCGCCGGGATGCGTGGTGGCGCCCTTTTAAAGTTCGTTGAACCCACGCTCCTCACCGCCTGCACAATTCTCATCAGGTGAGGATGCCAAACTTTCTTCGTAGTTTTAACTTTTATTTTAATAATTATAATGCAATAATATAAACCCATGCTTATTTTCATTGTATCCGCAAATATCCATAGATCCATTTGATATTGTTGATTTTAGGAACATCATTGCCCAAAAGTGTAATTTTCGCAGTTAGAAAACTTTAGTGGGTCACGGATTTGGCGTGAAGTTTAGGAATGCAACACACGCGTGATGGTTAGGCGTTGTAGGCTCCGTGTTGCGGTACATGGTACATGTACGTGTATAAGTTAATGTTTTGTTGTCATGGGTGTATGTGTGGCATTGGTTCTGCTGGACAGCGGGGGAATGAGTGTGTATTTCTGTGTGAAGATTGTTTAAGTGAAGTTGGGCCCAACGACGTATGTGTGTGTCATATCCCCGTTGCCCAGTGCTGCTGTGCCATTGATACATGCCATGTAACTAAGCCTAGTGTATATAAGTATTGCATCACACACCAACGTTCAGTTTGGAGAACTGTGTTACAATAATTTATTTTATTTTATTTACACTACTTAAGACTTATTGAAAGTGCCTGTGTTTTGAAGTCAATGTATTTGCTTGGAAATTATGTAATGTATTTTGTCTATATTCCTGACCGCCTGCACAATTCTCATCAGACCAATTGTGCAGGTTATAGGTCAAGAATAAATCGTCAGTG
The DNA here is from genome assembly GCA_029582265.1 of Zoroaster sp. YZ-2022. Classification (NCBI taxonomy): domain Eukaryota; kingdom Metazoa; phylum Echinodermata; class Asteroidea; order Forcipulatida; family Zoroasteridae; genus Zoroaster; species Zoroaster sp. YZ-2022. The sequence goes on along the minus strand of CM055816.1, from coordinate 24,092,198 downwards.
TTCTGGCGGAGAGATCATGAACAATCTGTGTGCCTACCGCTTTGGACCCCCCTCCCCCACGCTACATATAAGTGCCGGACCCAAACCCCCCTTACATTAGCAATTTACAAACATCCATACAACTCTTTGATTATTTCAATGTCTAACAATTTATGTACAAAATGACATCTGATCTTTACAGACATTTTGCCAATCATGTACAACCTTGAAAAGTTAAAAATCAATGTATAATTTGTTTTCAAATTTTATAAATAATTTTTTAATTATTTGCGGTATAGGTGAAAACAAAGACAGTTTATAAGCATGTCACAATAAGGAGATGCTTGGTTACAGTGTCACTATCATTGTCAATTTATCATTATATTTTTGTTATAAACTTAACCTGAAAATGAAGTATATTATAAATAAAGATTAAATTTATTGTTGTACAAGACTTAATACCAAGAGATAAATACCAATATTGGCTTCATTTAAATCTAAAATTGAAAGGTTTTTCCATAAACAAAGTGAAAATGGCATCCAATTATCAGATTTGATCCAGTGGATATATATTCTGTTTTCTTGTCAACAAAGGATCATGGTTGGGTTCATTTACACTGAAGTCATTTCACTTGTTACATGTGTAAGACCACGTACACTCATTTCTAGATTGGTTACAAGTACATGTAGGTTAAACAGGTCAACAAAGTGGTTTCAATTGATTGTGGGGAGGAAGTGTGTAACCACAAAATCAAGTCATGAAACCCAACAGACAGTTAAAATAATATGTATTTCATTGCTTTATTAGCAATTTACAAGCACCCATACAACTCTTTGATTATTTCAAGTCTAACAATTTATGTACAAAATGGCATCTGATCTTTAGGTTGTAATTCTGTAGTATGGATGCAGCTACAGACATTTTGCCAATCATGTGTACAACCTTGAAAATGTAAAAATCAATGTAGAATTTGTTTTCAAATTTTATAAATAATTTTTTAATTATTTGCAGTATAGGTGAAAACAAAGACAGTTTATAAGCATGTCACAATAAGGAGATGCTTGATTACAGTGTCACTATCATTGTCAATTTATCATTATATTTTTGTTATAAACTTAACCTGAAAGTGAAGTATATTATAAATAAAGATTAAATTTATTTTTGTACAAGACTTAATACCAAGAGATAAATACCAATGTTGGCTTCATTTAAATCTAAAATTGAAAGGTTTTTCCATAAATAAAGTGAAAAGGGCAACCAATTATCAGATTTGATCCAGTGGATATATATTCTGTTTTCTTGTCAAGAAAGGATCATGGTTGGGTTCATTTACACTGAAGTCATTTCACTTGTTACATGTGTAAGACCATGTACACTCATTTCTAGATTGGTTACAAGTAGGTTAAACAGGTCAACAAAGTGGTTTCAATTGATTGTGGGGAGGAAGTGTGTAACCACAAAAGTCAAGTCATGAAACCCAACAGACAGTTAAAAATAAATATGTATTTCATTGCTTTATTAGCAATTTACAAGCACCCATACAACTCTTTTGATTATTTCAATGTCTAACAATTTATGTACAAAATGGCATCTGATCTTTTAGGTTTGTAATTCTGTAGTATGGATGCAGCTACAGACATTTTGCCAATCATGTGTACAACCTTGAAAATGTAAAAATCAATGTAGAATTTGTTTTCAAATGTTATACATTATTTTTAATTATTTAGTATAGGTGAAAACAAAGACAGTTTATAAGCATGTCACAATAAGGAGATGCTTGATTACAGTGTCACTATCATTGTCAATTTATCATTATATTTTGTTATAAACTTAACCTGAAAGTGAAGTATATTATAAATAAAGATTAAATTTATTTTTGTACAAGACTTAATACCAAGAGATAAATACCAATGTTGGCTTCATTTAAATCTAAAATTGAAGGTATTTCCATAAACAAAGTGAAAAGGGCAACCAATTATCAGATTTGATCCAGTGGATATAATTACATTTAATTTTGTTTGAATTGGGAATTATTAACTTTTTGACAAAAACTCTTCTGCGGGGGGCAGTGGAAGATGGAAAGCACGGATGCAAGCTTTCTTCCAACTTTATCATGTAGTAGTTATAAGCTTGTTTTCTAATGAAAGGCTAATTAGCTGAAGGAAAGGAAAGGGAAATATTTATATGGTCTTCCATGCTTCAGTGTCTTCAGTAACCCCCAACTCCCCAAACAATTTAACCCACACTTCCTGCTCTTTGAATTTGCAGCAAGTTTAATCCAGTTACTATACATGTAGTCCCCTTCTACCCTAAATCAACTTTGTGACTTTATGCCCATAATAACGTTGAATAGGTTGATCTGGCTACCTACAACCCTGCAAACTATTTTCATATGAGTGATTTTTAATGTTGATTTATCATCTAGCATGGTTTTTGAAAAGCATGTGTTGGGCTAGTGTCAATATTTAAAATAAAAACATTGTGTTCCAAGTCACACTTGTTAATTTCTAATTTACTGCTTAAATCTCACAACATTTCCAAGTTCAACAGCCAATATCTCAAGAACTAAATGACCTATTAGAAAACAAAAACACAATTGAATTCCTTACATTAATAGCTTGTAATTCTTGTGAAATGAGTTACCATAAATGCTTGCCAATGGTCCAATTAGTGGCACACGAAGTAACGATTTTTACAAATTTTAAAAGGTCATATCTCATAGCTTCAATTTAATGTACAAGTTGACAAATTTGTTATTTTTTCATAATCATGAGGAGGTCATATAATTCAAACCACCTAATGTGACCTTTACTTCCTGTCCAAACAGGAAGTTCAAATTCAACACATTCTAACGCAAAATTGATATGTCTTTTGAATATGAAATTGATATTGTTATTATAAAAGATGATAAACCCTTGCACAATATGATATTGACATCATCGATGATAATTTGATTGAACCGGAAGTTGACTCGAACACCGTGTGTTTGTTCTAACCAACACTTAAGCTCTAGTTCGTTTTGTGTTTATTTAAGTTTATTACTTGGTGACCCCCAAAATAGCAATTCTAATTTATTTCTCTTTAGAATGCCAGGAGTGTTCAATGATTGTAATGGTGTATTAGCTGAAGACAGTGTGAATCCAAGCTGTAGGGTAAATGAGTGTTCAATGATTGTAATGGTGTATTAGCTGAAGACAGTGTGAATCCAAGCTGTAGGGTAAATGAGTGTTCAATGATTGTAATGGTGTATTAGCTGAAGACAGTGTGAATCCAAGCTGTAGGGTAAATGAGTGTTCAATGATTGTAATGGTGTATTAGCTGAAGACAGTGTGAATCCAAGCTGTAAGGTAAATGAGTGTTCAATGATTGTAATGATGTATTAGCTGAAGACAGTGTGAATCCAAGCTGTAGGGTAAATGAGTGTTCAATGATTGTAATGGTGTTGTAGGGATTTCCCGGTTAAGAGTATGAATATAATTTAGGATTTCTGCAACAATCTTCAAAAATCAATTTCAATTATTCAATAAAATTATCAGAAGGTACCCTACGTTTTAATGTGTGACCCACGAACAAAATGTATGATAAAACACAAAAGTATATACTTGATTTAGGCAATTTATTATAAATTAAGTCACTTCTAAACCGGTGATTAATAAAACCCTTTAAATTACAATGTTACAGTGTTCAGTTTAGTTCAAGCGAAACGAATGCTCCACATGTGATAAAGTGATAACGCTCATGGGATGATGAAAGTAGCGTTTTTACAGTCCGTCGATCCGTGCTGCGACGTGGTGATGTCATACGATGAAAATACAAAATGGCGGTGCTACGCTCACGATGAAAACACACAAAATATCGGTGCTCAGCTCACACGATGCAAACACATGGGTGCGAAAACGCAACTGGTCGTTTAACTCCCTGGTGAAATCTGAATAGACAAATGACTAAAGTCACACCAAACGACCCTGCTCACTGGCTCAGTTAAAATGTCGGTTGATCTGGTCGACGCTATTAAAGTATTATATTTCTAACATTATCTTTCTCATAGCTAGCTGGTTGTGTGTGTTCCGTTTTCACAATCTTGAGTTTCATTTCATCCGACCATCACATCATATCAGTACATCGTGCTAAAGTAATACACGTACGTACGAGAGCGCCAGCAAAGAAAACAACATGGCCCCAAAAGGAATACTAATTCGGGCTATGATTGGCTAAGAACTGTGGTACTAATGAATATGTTAATTAAAACAAAACTTATTGGTTAAGTAATTGAATATACACTACATATTCATCAAAACAAAACAAGTTTCTGGGTTGATTGAAAGAAACATCTAAATGCTTGAATTTAACACGGAAAAAAAAACTCTTAGCCAAGATGATATAACAACTATGATTAAATATCAAATAACAAATAATTATTTTTGTGACTGGTTACTACATCAATCCCCCCTTAGACCTGAAGTGGTATAAACCTCTGAGGGGCGACAAAACACTAGTACACATTTGGCAGTCAAAACTAACAAAACATATTGAAAAATAGTTGAAACAGTAAGAACTATACTCTCAAAATTTCTGGCAGAGAACTTCTCGCAAAGAATGGTAAAGAATCTAACCATGAATATAAGACCTGTAATTGTGGCAATGACTCTATTTGTATCATAAACAATATACAATGACGTACTGCAATGGGTCAGTGAGAAAAAAATAAATCTATATTAAAAAAAAAAAATATGCACTTAACCACAACTAAATCTCTTCACGTACTTGAATTATAACAATAATAAAGTACTAGATAAGTTATATGCTAATTATACAATAAACCAATTTCAAAAGAAAATTCGGCAGAATCAACCTGTTGTACCTGAAAACAATGCATATGTGATTATGCATGGGGGAAAAAAAGGCAATGGCAAATGCATTGAATATCAATAAAAAATGGAAAAAAATCTAAATCGCATGACTTGCACATAGCGCTTGGGCCAATGCACATGTCTTCCTGAAGGAGTGACTCGGGATTGCTCAGGAGGAAAGCTCGCAGTTGGTGAGTCGACGGGAAGAGTGCGTGATGGAGAGGGTGGCGTGAGAACCGCTTCTGAGTAGCAGAAGGGTACTGGCAGGGCAGTGAAAAACTGTCATCAGCTACCGGTTCCAAGGGAGAGGAAGGTGGCTCGACGTACGCCACCTTGAGTCGGTCCACACTAATTCTCCTTCACTCCCTCCAATGGAAAGCGTGAAGAATTTATCCGTCTTCTTCAAAACTCGGAAAGGACCATTATATGGCTGTTGTAGGGGCTTCCTAACCAGTCAACTCTCACAAAGACAAACGAGGCTTGAGTGAGACCTTTTCGGCATCTGGGCCTTGACCAGCTGAGCTCTGGTACGGGATGGAGAGACATTGCGCATGTGTTGGCGTAACCTATCAACGTATCTGCCAGGGTCCAGAGTTGTGCAAGGTTGATCAGGAGCCACAAACTGTCCCGGTAGCCTGAGAGTTGTCCCAAAACCAGTTCTGCTGGCGAACAGTTCAAATCAGATTTGACTGTAGTTCTGATGCCAAGAAGGGTTAGAGGAGATACTCGGTCCATCTCTGAGGATCTTCGTGTGCCTTTAAGGCAGCTTAAAGAGTCTGGTGGAAACGCTCCACGAGCCCATTAGAAGCTGGATGGTAGCTGTAGTGCGAAGTCTAGAGGTACCTAGCAACTTTGTGAGCTCTGCAAACAGGTGAGACTCAACTTGTCGACCTCGATCGGTAGTGATGGTGGCAGGAGTACCAAAAAAACGGAAATCCATCGGTCTACAAATGCTTTCGCGACTGTTTCCGCTGTAATTGTCTGAAATAGGGATGGCATCTGGCCATCGTGTGAATCTGTCTACACACGTAGAAGGTAAGTATAACCATTAGAGGTGGACAAAGGTCCAACCAAGCCCAGATGTACATGCTCAAAGCGTGCATCAGGGAGTACTGAAGGTGCCAAGTGGAGCTTTTACATGTCTGTGAATCTTAGACTTCTGACATTGAACACAGGACTGTGCCCACTTGCGGATGTCCTTCCTGACTCCAGGCCAGACAAAACGAGAAGTGACGGCCGACTGGGTTGGGCGAATCCCTGGGTGGGAAAGACCATGTATGGCGTTAAATACTGCACGCCTGTGTCTCTGAGGTACGAATGGTCGAGGACTACCCGTAGATGTGTCGCAAAATGATACTGCCTCCAGTGGTAATCAGTGGAAAAGTCTGGAGAACGAGACTAGTAGTAGGGTTCAGCAATTCTGCCTGCAACTTGGCATCATCCTTCTGGTCAGCTGCCAATTGTTGGAAATCAACCGTTGTGTCAGTGTAGAGGGCATCGACCTCAGGACGAGATAATGCGTCAGCAACGACGTTATCTTTGCCTTTAATATACCTCAAATCAGTGGTATACTGCGAGATCAGATCTAACATTCTGATTTCACGTGGATTGTGTCTGTCTGGTTTGGCGTGGAAAGCGTGGATCAAAGGTTTGTGATCCGTGAAAACACAGAACAGTCGCCCTTCCAACATATGTCGAAAATGTTTGATAGTCAAGTAGATGGCGAGGAGTTCGCGTCCAAAAACACTGTACTTCGTCTCGGCAGGAAGAAGCTTGTGAGAGAGTAGAACGCTATGGGTTGCCAGGAGTCGTCAGTGAGTTGTTGGAGCACTCCACCCACAGCTACGTCAGAAGCATCAGTCATGACGCTAATGGAGGTCGGTACTGGGATGAGCAAGCATGGTTGCATGAGACAAAGCATCTTTGGCCTCGATGAAGGATTTGCTACCTTCTGGTGACCAAACCAGTGGTTTGCGGGATCCTTTCCTTGTTTGGCAAGAAGGCTGGTCAGGGGGGCGAGGATATCAGCACAGTTGGGAACAAATCGACGATAAAGTTTACAAGCCGAGAAAACCCGAAGTCGCTTATATATGAAGTTGGCTGGGGAATCGCGACGGCCTGAACTTTCTCTGGTAGTGGTCGAATTCCTGTGCATCGACGTGGTGGAAAACTGAGCTCAGATACTCCGAACGAGCATTTGCTAGGATTGATTACAACACCGTACCTGTCGGAGTCTGGTGAAAAGCAGACGAAGATGCTCTCTATGTTGTGCAGGAGTCTCACTGGCAATCAAGATGTCGTCAATATAAGTGTAGACGAATGGCAGGCCTCGGACCACTTGGTCGATGAACCGTTGAAATGTCTGCGCTGCGTTTCGCAACCCAAATGGCATCTTCACAAATTCGAAGAGCCCAAATGGGGTGATGATGGCTGTCTTGCTCACATCCTCAGGTTCTACTGGGATCTGATGATAAGCGCGTATTAAATCCACCTTGCTAAAATGGTCTTGCCTTTGAGATTTGCAGCAAAGTCCTGAAGATGAGCGATGGGATAACGATCGGGCACGGTCACTCGATTTAATGCCCTATAATCACCACATGGACGCCAGTCTCCAGGTGACTTCTTCGGTACAAGATGTAAAGGTGAGGACCAGTTGCTGTCTGATGCACGGACTATGCCCAACTCGAGCATATGTTCAAACTCTTGCTTGGCAACCTCTAAGCGATCGGGTGCCAGACGGCGAGGACGAGCTTTGACTGGTGGCCCTTTGGTCAAGATATGGTGAGTGACATCATGCTTCAATGGCGTCTCCTTACACAAAGGCAGTGTAATCTCTGGAAAGTCCTGGAGGATGTTGTCATATGTGCTTGGAGAGGGTGTAGAGAAAACTGGAATGACAGGCGTCTCCAAGGAGTTGATTCCTTTCACGACCAAGTGGGTAGTAGTGTCAATGAGTTGATGTTTTGAAACATCGACTAACAGAGCAAAATGTCTCAGAAAGTCTGCCCCCAAAATCGGAGTAGGAGTATTTGCGAGTACGAATACCCATCTGCAAGTCCGACGGAGTCCGAAGTCTAGCGTTAAGGAACGCTGTCCGTAGGTGGGGATGGGGGTACCATTGGCAGCCTGCAGGATAAGTGACGAGCTGCGACGCCGCTCTATTGCATTGGGGGAAACACACACACAGCTGCCCCAGTATCCACTAAAACCTGCAGTTAGAGTACTTGTCCGTAACATAAAAGAGGCGGCTGCCATCTCGCCCAGTGGGAAGTGCCGCACCTACCCCCTGGGAGGCGCATTTCCCTGATGGTCGTCACCATAGCTGCAGGGTGATACACATTTGTGAGCCTTGTCCCCGAATTGTGCATGATACCAACAGTGGGTGCTGGATGAAGTGGTAGAGTCAGGTGGCACTCTCGCTGGATTGGAATTAGCAGCATAACCGATTGCGGGATTGACCGCGAGAGCGGGGCGGGAGCGAGAACGCTGGCGCTCCAGTTGCACTTGGAGGAACTAACTTGCTTAGTTAGTTGCGACAGTTGTTCCTTGAGGTCCTGCATCTCGGATGAAAAGAAGAACTTGTGAAATGGTCGGTACTTGCGTTTCAACCAGCCGGTCAGCTAGGCGAGATCATCGACAGTGGTGGAGTCGCTAGTTGAGGCGAGGATCAGACGGATGTTAGGTGGCAGACGTTGTAGGAATAGCTGACGTAGAATGCCTGCATCTATCTTTTGGTCCCCAAAGCTGGTGCATCCGGCCTAAGAGCTGTGAGGGCTTGCGATCTCAGCACCTCTTCGTTGAGTAGAGTTGGACCCGCCTCTGCTCCGAGGCTGATGTCCGCTGAATCAAAGTTTCCTTGAGAATGGCGTACTGTTTCTCTTTCGGCGGGGATAGGGAGGTCCCTTCTTGTGCCACCTCGGGTTGTAGAGAGGAGATGACATGCGCATACTTTGTTGATTCAGCTACGATGCCCCGTGTCGAGAACTGGGCCTCTACCTGAGCAAACCATATGTGGGGGTCACTCGTCCAGAAAGGTGGGATCTTAAGACCTACGACATGCAGGGATGGAGAAGGTTTAGCCGTTGAGGACGTACCAGCCTTGCTATCATCGTCGGATTCAGACATAATTATCAGCGTCACATATAAGCATAGGTTAATTCGTTGATATGAATTGTATCTGGATATGATTACCAGTATAGCACCATAAGATATTATACACAAGTATCAATAAAAAGTGTGTGATCATGCTGTTCCTGCCCGTGGGATCACGTCTGGGTCACCAATTTGTAGGGATTTCCGGTTAAGAGTATGAATATAATTTAGGATTTCTGCAACAATCTTCAAAATCAATTTCAATTATTCAATAAAATTATCAGAAGGTACCCTACGTTTTAATGTGTGACCCACGAACAAAATGTATGATCAAACACAAAAGTATATACTTGATTTAGGCAATTTATTATAAATTAAGTCACTTCTAAACCGGTGATTAATAAAACCCTTTAAATTACAATGTTACAGTGTTCAGTTTAGTTCAAGCGAAACGAATGCTCCACATGTGATAAAGTGATAACGCTCATGGGATGATGAAAGTAGCGTTTTACAGTCCGTCGATCCGTGCTGCGACGTGGTGATGTCATACGATGAAAATACAAAATGGCGGTGCTACGCTCACACGATGAAAACACACAAAATATCGGTGCTCAGCTCACACGATGCAAACACATGGGTGCAGAAAACGCAACTGGTCGTTTAACTACCTGGTGAAATCTGAATAGACAAATGACTAAAGTCACACCAAACGACCTGCTCACTGGCTCAGTTAAAAATGTCGGTTGATCTGGTCGACGCTATTAAAGTATTATATTTCTAACATTATCTTTCTCATAGCTAGCTGGTTGTGTGTGTTCCGTTTTCACAATCTTGAGTTTCATTTCATCCGACCATCACATCATATCAGTACATCGTGCTAAAGTAATACGTACGTACGAGAGCGCCAACAAGAAAACAACATGGCCCCAAAAGGAATACTAATTCGGGCTATGATTGGCTAAGAACTGTGGTACTAATGAATATGTTAATTAAACAAAACTTATTGGTTAAGTAATTGAATATACACTACATATTCATCAAAACAAGGCAAGTTTCTGGGTTGATTGAAAGAAACATCTAAATGCTTGAATTTAACACGGAAAAAAAAACTCTTAGCCAAGATGATATAACAACTATGATTAAATATCAAATAACAAATAATTATTTTTGTGACTGGTTACTACAGTGTATTGGCTGAAGACAGTGTGAATCCAAGCTGTAGGGTAAATGAGTGTTCAATGATTGTAATGGTGTATTAGCTGAAGACAGTGTGAATCCAAGCTGTAGGGTAAATGAGTGTTCAATGATTGTAATGGTGTATTAGCTGAAGACAGTGTGAATCCAAGCTGTAGGGTAAATGAGTGTTCAATGATTGTAATGATGTATTAGCTGAAGACAGTGTGAATCCAAGCTGTAGGGTAAATGAGTGTTCAATGATTGTAATGGTGTATTGGCTGAAGACAGTGTGAATCCAAGCTGTAGGGTAAATGAGTGTTCAATGATTGTAATGGTGTATTGGCTGAAGACAGTGTGAATCCAAGCTGTAGGGTAAATGAGTGTTCAATGATTGTAATGGTGTATTGGCTGAAGACAGTGTGAATCCAAGCTGTAGGGTAAATGAGTCTTCAATGATTGTAATGGTGTATTAGCTGAAGACAGTGTGAATCCAAGCTGTAGGGTAAATGAGTGGTCAATGATTGTAATGGTGTATTGGCTGAAGACAGTGTGAATCCAAGCTGTAGGGTAAATGAGTGTTCAATGATTGTAATGGTGTATTAGCTGAAGACAGTGTGAATCCAAGCTGTAGGGTAAATGAGTGTTCAATGATTGTAATGATGTATTAGCTGAAGACAGTGTGAATCCAAGCTGTAGGGTAAATGAGTGTTCAATGATTGTAATGGTGTATTGGCTGAAGACAGTGTGAATCCAAGCTGTAGGGTAAATGAGTGTTCAATGATTGTAATGGTGTATTAGCTGAAGACAGTGTGAATCCAAGCTGTAGGGTAAATGAGTGTTCAATGATTGTAATGGTGTATTGGCTGAAGACAGTGTGAATCCAAGCTGTAGGGTAAATGAGTGTTCAATGATTGTAATGGTGTATTAGCTGAAGACAGTGTGAATCCAAGCTGTAGGGTAAATGAGTGTTCAATGATTGTAATGGTGTATTGGCTGAAGACAGTGTGAATCCAAGCTGTAGGGTAAATGAGTGTTCAATGATTGTAATGGTGTATTGGCTGAAGACAGTGTGAATCCAAGCTGTAGGGTAAATGAGTGTTCAATGATTGTAATGGTCTATTAGCTGAAGACAGTGTGAATCCAAGCTGTAGGGTAAATGAGTGGTCAATGATTGTAATGGTGTATTGGCTGAAGACAGTGTGAATCCAAGCTGTAGGGTAAATGAGTGTTCAATGATTGTAATGGTGTATTAGCTGAAGACAGTGTGAATCCAAGCTGTAGGGTAAATGAGTGTTCAATGATTGTAATGGTGTATTGGCTGAAGACAGTGTGAATCCAAGCTGTAGGGTAAATGAGTGTTCAATGATTGTAATGGTGTATTAGCTGAAGACAGTGTGAATCCAAGCTGTAGGGTAAATGAGTGTTCAATGATTGTAATGGTGTATTGGCTGAAGACAGTGTGAATCCAAGCTGTAGGGTAAATGAGTGTTCAATGATTGTAATGGTGTATTAGCTGAAGACAGTGTGAATCCAAGCTGTAGGGTAAATGAGTGTTCAATGATTGTAATGGTGTATTGGCTGAAGACAGTGTGAATCCAAGCTGTAGGGTAAATGAGTGTTCAATGATTGTAATGGTGTATTGGCTGAAGACAGTGTGAATCCAAGCTGTAGGGTAAATGAGTGTTCAATGATTGTAATGGTGTATTGGCTGAAGACAGTGTGAATCCAAGCTGTAGGGTAAATGAGTGGTCAATGATTGTAATGGTGTATTGGCTGAAGACAGTGTGAATCCAAGCTGTAGGGTAAATGAGTGTTCAATGATTGTAATGGTGTATTAGCTGAAGACAGTGTGAATCCAAGCTGTAGGGTAAATGAGTGTTCAATGATTGTAATGGTGTATTAGCTGAAGACAGTGTGAATCCAAGCTGTAGGGTAAATGAGTGTTCAATGATTGTAATGGTGTATTAGCTGAAGACAGTGTGAATCCAAGCTGTAGGGTAAATGAGTGTTCAATGATTGTAATGATGTATTAGCTGAAGACAGTGTGAATCCAAGCTGTAGGGTAAATGAGTGTTCAATGATTGTAATGGTGTATTGGCTGAAGACAGTGTGAATCCAAGCTGTAGGGTAAATGAGTGTTCAATGATTGTAATGGTGTATTAGCTGAAGACAGTGTGAATCCAAGCTGTAGGGTAAATGAGTGTTCAATGATTGTAATGGTGTATTGGCTGAAGACAGTGTGAATCCAAGCTGTAGGGTAAATGAGTGTTCAATGATTGTAATGGTGTATTAGCTGAAGACAGTGTGAATCCAAGCTGTAGGGTAAATGAGTGTTCAATGATTGTAATGGTGTATTGGCTGAAGACAGTGTGAATCCAAGCTGTAGGGTAAATGAGTGTTCAATGATTGTAATGGTGTATTGGCTGAAGACAGTGTGAATCCAAGCTGTAGGGTAAATGAGTGTTCAGTGATTGTAATGGTGTATTGGCTGAAGACAGTGTGAATCCAAGCTGTAGGGTAAATGAGTGTTCAGTGATTGTAATGGTGTATTGGCTGAAGACAGTGTGAATCCAAGCTGTAGGGTAAATGAGTGTTCAATGATTGTAATGGTGTATTAGCTGAAGACAGTGTGAATCCAAGCTGTAGGGTAAATGAGTGTTCAATGATTGTAATGGTGTATTAGCTGAAGACAGTGTGAATCCAAGCTGTAGGGTAAATGAGTGTTCAATGATTGTAATGGTGTATTAGCTGAAGACAGTGTGAACCCAAGCTGTAGTGTAAATGAAAGGGGGAAACACGGTACAATCTGATAACTTGCCCGCTGGCTACACCGATCTGCCAACTAATGCACGACATGAATCCACGAATAAACGCACTAATTGTGCCTTTAAAGAGGATCTGATGATATTTATTTATTTATTTATTTATTTATTTATTTATTTATGTATTTTTTGCCAACCAGTGAAATACATGTATGCGGGTATTGGAACCAGACCACATTTCCCATATACAAAGTATGGTGGCTAAGAGAGACCTCACAAATCAGGCAAACGTTTATACCCCTATGTGAAAAAGTCGTTTAACACATCACGGCAGAAATCCAATTGATCCTTGATCCAGCAATTAAAAATGCCGACGCGCATGTCTGAGATGACGCGTGCGGAGACCAGAAACCAGAGACTTGTTTAACCTGTTAAGCTTTTACCTCAAACAGTTCCACACAATAATTTCTGAGACTGATGTAACTAAAAGGACAGCTCTTCAGAAATGTATAGTTCAAGCTTCTTTGACAATGATCATCTTTTTGATTATTGATATTTTACATCAAGCTTTATATAAAACTCTAATCAAACTTGTCTTTTCACTAAGATTACCAATAGTGTACAATAGCTTTCATGGGTAAATGAAAGGGGTGAATACGGCAAAGGAAGGGTACACTGCAAGAAACGGCGGGGGGGGGGGGACGCCTAAATAATGAATGGTAAAATAACATGTATGATGATATAAAGGAACACGTCCCCATCCCCCCAACCGCCAACCATCAATGGTTTGAGACTCAAGAAACGGGGGGGGGGGGGGACGCCTAAATAATGAATGGTATAAAATAACATGTATGATGATAAAAAGGAACACTTCCCCCTCCCCCCCCCCCGCCATCCACCAATGGTTTGAGACTCAAGAAACAAAGGAGGGACGCCTAAATAATAAATGGTAAAATAACATGTATGATGATATAAAGGGACACATCCCCTTCCCCCTCTCCCCCTCCCCCCGCCCCCATCTACCAATGGTTTGATCATCACAAAACAAAAGGAAACATAATCTGTTGTCTTAGGGAGAATTCAGGACGGTGCAGGCGGTACATACAAGAAGGAGCGTGTGGCACACCCAGATGTTCATCCTGAGGTAAAGGAATACTTTGGACACATTGTTTATTCTCCATTCAATTTTAGAAAATTTATATAGATATCTTCCAAATCTATTCCCTTTTGAATTAGTCAAATTTTTGTTTTAATTTTGGGTGAAATTAATACCCTTGCATAAAACTTCAAAACAATATTTAGGGGTTACAAAATACGGTCCTAAATAAGGGCGTTATGTATCAAAACGCTAAAATATCATTATTTAATCCATTAAAACAAGTTTATATTATAAAACTATGAAATATGTACCTCACAAACAGAATTTAAAGAGAAAAATGTCCAATGCTTCATTGATGACTGCTCCGGTCGTTAGTTCTTTTGTTGAAATCATACACACCATGTACAACGGCAGTTTGATATAAGCCATTTAGCTTAATTATTTTACTGCAGTGAAAAGCGGAACCTTTTTATGCTACTTCCATTATTGCCATCATTAAACAGTCGTATGAGTGGTTTACTGAACGAGGTTGAACTTTTTCAAATTAAACAGCGACAATCGTTTGAAAACTAACAATAAGCTACCGTTTCAGTAGGGCTGTCATAGCTTTTGTAATTAATAGATGTTTTGCAAGCAGAAAACATATGACAGATTTAGTCCCTCCAGATAACAGCAAATTAGTTTTCAATCCCTGGCTCATGGACTCTCTGTATTCTCAATGCTTTCCGAGTGTATGTGAAAAAATCCACAGGTGATTCAGGCGGGATTCGAACCCAAGACTTCATGCTTACTAGTGCAGACGTCTTAACATCTTGACCACCGAGCTTGTCCGATGGCGATTGGCATGGCTAGAATCCCATAGCAGCAGGTACTGCGAGATGTGTATATTAATTAACTCTTACATCGGGTGATAATTTGATTTTACCCTTACACTGACGTACTATGTATATGAAGCACTTTGCTCAGTGCTTTCAGTGCAGGAGGTCATGGATTCGAAACCCGCCCCAGTCGCCTTTGGATTTTTTCAAAGACACTCGTTACACGGCATAAAGGGGCACGCCGTCATAAAAGTGGGAAACGCATTTTACAAAGTCGTTAAATTACATAAAATGCCCCCTTGACTTCACCCCCTCTCGATCCGCCAATGGTTTGAGACGTAATTGCAATCGCATGTTGAATTTGAATTTTAATAACATTCAATTACTGAATTAAAAGTCAAAGTCCTGAACTTGAAAAGGCTCCTTAAGGTCTTTGGACTTGAAATGGGCCATGAAGTGTTTCCACCCACAGTCGGCTTGTAAAATAATATATGAGAAGTTTGAGCTCTTACTGAGAACAGACTATTGAATTTTAAGCGGTTTTTGTTAGGTATTGTTGTGCTTGTAACGGTTATTATATCAAATAATATATGATAATAAAACTACCGAATGTTATATAAATCATTTGTCAACGAGAGATATGAAATCAATAAATTTGAGGCCTTTTTGACAAGCCAATTTAGTGTTTCAATAAGTGTCTCCATTATATTTTCTTAAAACTTAGAATGCCGAATATGAGGAAATTTATTTCTACTTATATGCGTAGGAATAGAAATGTGGATGGTCTAATCCCGGCCTCCACACTGCAGCACACACTCTTGTTATTTACCCTGTAGCAGACTATAACCCAAAACTGCATTGGATACGAGCATTCAATACGAGTTAAATATCCAAGATGTGTGGATATTAGTCCATTAGCCAGGTAATGCTTCGGTACCATCTGGAGGGACTAATTCATTTATATGTTTCCTTTTTTACGGAAAAATATGAAAATTTCAAACAAAATGTGATAGACTTGCTGAATCGGTAGCTTAGTACTCGTTTTTAGGCGATTCTTGAAACGCTAAGCCTCGTCCAATAAAATACTGTTATGACTGTTTGACGATTGCTACCAGACGTAGCCTGATAAGTTCTCATGTTATTACACGCAGTACAATAATTAAAGATGAACAGCAACATAAAACAACCGTTACAATGCACCAACGAAATAAGAATAAATACATTCACCTAGACTTCCATTTTCCCCGAGAAAAATACGTCTTTGGGAAGCAACTTCCAAAGTTTTACAAATTTCACCTCTCTTGGAAAACATTTATTTTGGGTTTGTGTTTTTTAACTTAAAGCTAAGATTTAGGGCCAATTTTCTTTATCGCATTACATTGACATCGAAACCATGTGTATTACTGCTTTAGTCCACATCATCAACAATTAAAGGGTCAATATTGATCAACAGGGCAGTTTTAGATTAATTCAGTGACTGAAAATATTCTTAACTATATGTATGCTAACTATCAGCACCAGATCAAGAAATACATTTTCAGAAAAACGTATTTCCAATTATATAATGAAATCAACTTTTATTTCAACAAGAAATTAATTAACATTTAATTTATTAATGGAAAAACTAAATTATAGAGAAGGATAACAAATTCAACAAAGTTAATACATTTTCCACAGGGGGAAGTTTGGGTAGTCCAATAATTAAAAGGAGGCTTCCCAAACCATTCATCACACCTGCATCCATACACAGTGTGGTAGTTTCACACACTGTAGCCAGTGTACGTAAACGGCTTCGGCGAAGCCGAGCGAGGTCTCCAGGGTTCCCCGGTGACCGAACTGACGCTTGCCGCGCTGGTAGGCTGAGAAAACGCCGGTGTTCAATTTGAAACGATATGTAACCATAGATTTGCCTGATTTTTGAGGCCTCTCTTAGCCATCATATTTTGTGTATGGGAAATTTGGTCTGGTTCCAATGATCGTGTATACATGCATTACGTATTTTACTGGTTATCAAACCAAAACAAAACAACAACATCAACAAAGATTTAAAAAAAAATAATAAATTAAAAAAAAATAATAATAATAGCATGTCACCGCACCGATTTTGAAGCTGACCTCTGACCAGAAACTGGAGACCTTTTTTACTAAACATTTAATTTATTAATGGAAGAACAACTTTATTGCCCTTCTTCATTTGTAAGCACACTAATTAATTTTACTAAATGCAAATTCTTTGTAAGTAAATGCACATTGTGAAGTAAATGAATTAAATTAAATATTTGAACATCTTAATTGAATTGAATGTTAATCATATAGATTGCAATATAAAAGACTCAGCGAGAGGATGGATCATGATATTAGAATAAATGTTTACCCTACATGAAGATCCATGAGCATCACAGTTATTTGTTTAGAGGGTTCACTTTATCCATTTTATTATAGGTTTTCCCGATGAATTTCAAAATATTGCATTCAGTTTAAATACGTGACTCATTAATTTGATTTGAAAATGAATACTCCTTTACATCATCATTCAATCAGCAAAAAGATACATTCAAATTCATAAGTTGAGCATTCTATCGTCATTTTACCCAACTCATTGATAAAATAAGTACGTTCCAATTGAAAACGTCGTCAGGTACATTCAATTTCAAAAGAACCAGTCGCAAGAATGGAAAATTATAATGAAACACACAACACAGAGTAGGCCTAATGTAAATGTTATTGAATTTAATATTTTTGTCTTAAAGGTAGGTTATAGAACTGATATTTCAAAAGATAATTCAAAAATACCCAGATAGTTGAATGTTAATATACAACTTAGTTGGTATAAAGCTGATGATGGAATCAATCTTCACAATAAACTATTTAGTCTGAATAATGTATTAAACAAAATTAAAATTGAAATGATTCAAAGAGAAGCAGTTATTTTATAAATATTATTGTTCCATCCCTTCAACATTTGATATAATGAATCTCTCCTAAACTTTCATACCCGGGCCTGAGAATTGAATATATTTGACAAAGGAATGCCAACTGATGAAATTGAATTTTTGATCAATCGCTTAAAGACTGGTTCTTTTGAAATTGAATGAACTTAACGATACTTTCAATTAGAACGTCCCCCATAAAGTTGATGATAACTATGAATGTATTAAACAAAATTAAAATAAAAATAATTCAAAGAGAAGCAGTTTTGCCAACATTTTACAAATATTGTTGATCCATCCCTTCAACATTGTCTGAGAATTGAAAATAACAATGTGACAAATGAATGCCAATTTATAAAACTGAATTATATTTTCTTGTATATTAAATAACATATATCTTCTTCGGTTAGGGTCCTTCATGTTTCAACGTTACACAAATAAATTGCCCGACTCTATTTGCTCTATGTTCGTTCGTTCGTTCGTGTGGACGGTGTCCGGGTTAACAGTTTCAGTTCAAGAAAACTTCTCTTAACAGGATCACCGCGGGAAGGTAGCTGCCTTGATCCCTGCTCTATGTTCAATAGTGTTGTTAAGTGTACATGACTATATACCGACAATTTATCAGGCAATTTGACGACTAAGGCAATTTCCTCAAACCACTCTTACTCAAAGAAATTGAACATGAAGGTCCCCAAGTTGTGGAATTCTGTGAAATTATCCTTTAAAAATATTCGGTATTTTAATTGAAACATAAACTAAAGACTTAATTACTAAGGAAGTATTTGTAATATAAATAAGATTCTTGTGTACATGTCCTTGTGGGAGTTTAACGTTTACTGTGCCTATAACATTATGAATATATGAATCAAAATGAGACTCTTGCCTTAAATAGTGTGGTGCCTTGCAAACTCATTTATGATTAGCTGTCAGGTTACCAGACAAATATGGCCTCAATGTGACGAGGATCTGTTAAAGCATGGATAAGTCGACTTCCTGGCAAGCAATGATTGTACACAAGGACATGTACACAAGAATCTTATTTATATTACAAATACTTTCTTAGTAATTAAGTCTTTAGTTTATGTTTCAATTAAAAACAATAAAGTCATGGCAAATTTATCATACATCTAGTTTACTTGCACGAGATTAATGTCAACTAAATTATCCTCCTACTATCCATTTTCATGTAATGGAAAAGTTCTTTGGGGGAAATTGCCTTGCTCCTACCTATGCTCCTAGGAGGACGAAATTCAAGGCCTGTGAGGTGATCAGACATTGTTAGATTAGATCGGTAAAACACCACAAAATTTACATATGTGTGTGTCAGGTCTCTGTTCCTAAAACTAAGGTTATTGACATTGAGGTTAAGTATGGTCGCCAGCTTGATTATTTTAAGGACTATGTCAGAATAACTGATATGATGGGTCTTATCACCATTCTCAAATTCAAGAAAATCTTTTGTCAACCGAATCCTTCCATCCTATAGGTGTAACAGACCTTTAATTTAATAAACCGCAGCCATCTTTGCTTTCCTGTACATAAGTCTGTGAGAATCAGAATGAGGCACATGTACAACTGAACCAGTAGACAGGTTCCTTGCAATGTGATGAATCCAATCATAACGATATCTCTACTGCCCGTACACTGTAAAACCAGGTGTTTAAGTTATAAACGCTTTTTTGCAACAGTTTATAAACACTCTAACACGTTTAACTGAATAATGACTTATCGGAATGAGTGTAGGCCTATTATTACCGTTCGATTGCAACGACAACCACCCCTCGATTGCCGTAACACAACTAATTTACTTGCAGTTGAAATATTCACTTTGTCTTTTTGTAATTGAATGAATCTTATTTAAATTATAAACACATTTAAATTATTTTATATAAACACATTATAAACATTACCGTTTAGATTTTAAACACCTTATAATCACCACTGTTTAATTTATAAACACATGTGTTTAAGTTATAAACGCGTCAAGTGTTCCCCGGTTTTACACACTGTAAAACCAGGGAACACTTCGCATGTTTTCGTGAGTGATTCAATCAAATTAAGAATTATCGCGCAGGATTTTGTGCAAGATTATTTTCGCTTTCGTTTATGGACAATCAACATCATCTTAAGATTGTTTCTTCAAATGTGAGTTATGAAAGTAACTAAGGCCTATCTTATTTGAAACTTTTTCTTTTGTGTCGCTATACAATTTCTCGATTTTTATTCCAATGTCCAAAAATTTAAAAGTACGAAACAAGAATCAGAGTATCCTTACGGGGTTAATTAATTGCATCACAGATTTGTTTCACTTTGCAATATTTCCTCCTCAATCTTCCTTTTCCCGGAAGTTTAACTGTCTTTCCTCTCCCCTTTCTTTTGCTTTCTTTTGCATGTAATCTCCTGACTTCTTCTTTCGTGTATCGTCATCATATGTCCAGCTCCGTGTCGTGCAGCCACGCCCTCGTCTCAGGTCCCACTCGGAAGAGGCCCTCCTCCGAAGGTGGTCTATGCAGGGGACAGGCGGTGGTAATGTGGTCGGCAGTCTGCTCAGGCTCCCCGCACTCACACGCTGCGCTGTCTGTTAGGCCCCACTTCTTCATGGACGCTTTGAAGCAGCCGACCCCGGTGCGTAGGCGGTTCAGGAGGGTCCATTGCCGGCGAGGTAGGTCTTCTCCTTCAACGCCATCTCCAGGATCCCGGATGTAATGGTGTAGACGTGTATAACCTGCCGACTCCCACTCCTGCTTCCAGGCTACCGCCAGCCAGGCTTTCATTGTCAGATCCTCCGGAATAGAAGTAAGTATCTCTTGTGCCGCCTTGTTGTATGGGTGGCGGGACTTTAGTCTACTTGGAGGTGCTGCCATGGTTGTGGTGTCATGGAGGAGGTGCCAGTCGTGTTCCTGGGCTTTCCTTGCCAGGGTGAGGGTAGCAACCTCTCGCCGTAGACCGGCTGGCGCAATTCCTGCTAGGACTGGCAGGTAGAACACGGGGGTGGGTTTCAGGCAGCCGGTTATGATCCGGAGGGCATTGTTAATGGCCGCATCGACCTTCTTAGCATGTGGGCTTCTGCTCCAGGTTGGGGCACAGTACTCGGCTACAGAGAAGACAAGAGCTTGTGTGGAGATACGTAGTACCTTGGCGGAGGCACCCCAGGTCGTACCAGCAAGGCGACGGATAAGTGAGACCCTTGATGTTACTTTGGCCCTCACTTCCTCGAGATGTTGTTTGTAGGACAGCGTCCTGTCCAGGCGTACGCCAAGGTACTTTGGGGCCTGCTGGAACTCCAGGTGTTTGTTGTCCACAGAGACCTCCAACTCCCTTTTTGCTTCCCTGTTGCAGAGGTGGAATGCTGCCGACACTGTCTTCCCAGTACTGAGCTGCAGGCGCCACCTGCGAAGGTAGGCAGCCAGGATGCCCATATCCTGGTTAAGGCCCTCTTCCACCGCCTTCCACGTTGGTTGTTGCAGCATGATGGCTAGGTCGTCCGCGTACCCGTACCTTCTGGATGTTGTCACCGGTAGGTCAGAGATGTATAATGTTGAAAAGCATCGGTGAGAGGACAGACCCTTGCGGGACCCCGTTTCTCAGCCTTCTGAGCCTGCTACGCTGGCCATCGCTGGTCTGAAGGATGAAGCTACGGTTTGACAGCATCTCCATGATGAAGTTAACCATATGCCGGTCTGGGATGGTTCTCAGCAGCTTCAAGTGGAGTCCGCGGTGCCAGACAGTGTCATAGGCGGCGGTCAGGTCCAATAGAACAACCCCAGCTTTTGCTTTGGCCTGGAAGCTGTCCTCAAGATCTTGTGTTGACCTGCCCCGACGGAAACCAGCCTGTTCCCTCGGAAGCTGTGGGTCAACTACTGGCTCAATGCGGTTGTGAATCATCCTCTCCAGAATCTTAAAAGGGACACAGAGCAGCGATATTGGTCTGTAGGCCTTGGGGTCATCCGCAGGTTTGTTGGGTTTCAACAGGGCTATGATGGCAGCCCGTCGCCATGTCCTTGGGTGCTTGGACCTCCGGAGGCATGCAGAAAAGAACGCGCACAGCCAGGCAGATATTGTTTCGCTCTGGTGGATCACAAACTCTGGGTGGATGCTGTCATGGCCTGGTGCCTTGCCTTGCTTGAGTTTGGATATAGCGTCCCTGAGCTCGGCTGATGTAAAATCTCCTGACAGGTTGGCATTGACACTGGCCGCCCTGGAGAGAGCGGATACCTCGCGCGATGTCAGGCGGGCGAAATCCTTATCTGCATCTGGGAAGCGGCCATTTTTCAGGAGCTGGGCTGCGATGGCGTTTGCTGTCACTGGGCACTTGGGAGGCATCGTGCTTCTGCCTGAGAGCTGGTTGATGGTCTGCCACGCCTTACGGCTGGAGTGGGTGAAGTCAATCGACTCGACGACCTCCGTCCATCTAGCCCTGCGGGTGGCGTCCAGCTTCTCAACTAGTGCCGTTGCCGTCGCATCCACTTCAACTCTTGAACTAGCCTGCTGATGGGCTCGCAGGAGGTGGTTACTCTTCATCCCAACCTGGGATGTAGTTTGCGTTGTAGCCTCGTGGGATGGATTTTTCGCTGCCCTTTCAGCACTTCACGGTAGGCTGCATATGCATCATCTACATCAGGGTGTCTGGGTCAGGAAGACTGGCGGATGTTCTCTCTGTCTCGGCAGAAAATGCATGCCAGTTGGCCTTCCGGAAGTTCCATCTTCTGACAGGTTTCCCCGCGACCGGCTGCACCAGTGATGGGATTCCAATGACGGACGGTCGGTGGTGTGATCGGGGGAACCTGTCAATGACCCTTCTCTCTGGCATCGGGTCATTACTGTGGTACACAGCGAAGGCGAGGTCTGGGTTGGTGAGGGTGTTCCATCTGGAGGAGTAGAAGCTTGGTGGCTCTTTGGGGTCAAACAGGAGCTGGGCATTGGCGTTGGAGGCCCACTCACTCAGCGTCTCACCGTCCGGTGTTGTGTGGGAGTATCCCCAGTCGGTGTGCTGGCAGTTGAAATCCCAGGCGTAGATGGCGGGTGCCGGGGCAATCGGGAGGGCTGATGTGGACAGTACATATGGTGGGGCTTGTACACGTTCACAACCGTTGTTGTCTGTATCCTCGTGGACAGCCACTCAAGACTGGAGCCCGGTGGAGATTGGCCAGTGGCTGTCCAACTGTGGTCAGACCTAACAAAGGTTGCCATCCCATGCTGCCTACTGAGGATGGACCCGGCGAGGTGGAACCCGGGCAACCTGAGGATGTCTCCTTTTCCACAGTGCGTCTCCTGAAGGAGGACGGCTGCAACTTCGTGGGAGTCGGCGAGGTGGCGTATGATGTCCAGTTTGGCGGTGGTGAGGCCCTCGACATTTAGCTGAAGCACTGACAGACCCTGGCGCTCGATGGTCGGGATGGCCGCCCGCCCTGACGTGAGCTTGCGTCCCCCGACCTCTTGCGCCCTAGTCTGACGAGCTAGGCAAATGAGACAGATAGGAATCTGTCCTAAAATATCATACTCAGGCCTGAGAATTGAAAGTAAAAATGAATTGATGACATTTTGATCAACCGCTTGCGACTGGTTTTGACGGAATTTAATGAACTTAGTGACACTTTCAATTAGAATGTACTTATTTTGGCGATTAGTTGGGTTAAATAACGATATAATGCTCAACTTATTTAAATGTATTTTTTTGCCGATTGAATTTGAAATTGTGTATTAAATTGAATGAAAACGGGATGAAATTAGCGGGAAAACCAATATTATATTCTGGTGATCAGCTTTATCTTGCTAATCAAATGCTTAATCTTCTGCTTAATCTTCTCTGTAAAACAAAGCAGTGATTGTCGACACTTCCCATGTCAGTATTATTGTTTTAAATAAATAAAAAATAAAATAAATAAATAAACAGTCAATGGTTCGCCCCAGGATAAATGAACTCTTAAATACAAATTTAACTGCAAATTACACTTTGACTTGATTGAGAATTGAGATGTTCTTGTGTGTAAAAAGCACAAAGTAACGCTGTGATTGTATTGAATTCAGGGATGAAAATAAGGCCCCGAATCGCTGAGATTTCATTTCTGGAAAAAGGTATTCTAATGAGGCCCTGTGGATTTGTTACAATGGATATGAAATCATAGAAAGATACTTGCAAATTCATAATGTTATTTCACATTCCATACAAATCATTGAGTGCGTATTTTAATAATCAGTATGCAGCTAATTACAGAGATGATAGTCACACAAACATTAATAGTTCAACTGGTTCATTGAGTCAGGATTTTCTATCAAAAGTATCCCAAATATCTGATGTAAATTTATGAAACTAGTTAATTTGTTAAAATGTAAATAATGATTAAATATTGAATGTATGCTATTTTTCTACAATTTAACAAAGTACAATGAAGTACATTCGAATTGAAAAGAAAACATTAATTTTATTGAGCAATTTTTAAATCAGTTATTGATTGCGTAAAACTCTTTTTACCCCTGATATTATTATCACATCATCAATCTGAATTCCTAATTCATAAAGTGCAGTTAAATTTAAGGGAAACTACATCAAGCTTGTAAAATGTGAAAGTTGAATTCCCCTTTCATTGACATGATAAGGCCATTATATTTTGTACTCATCAGTGTTGTGGAAATCATATTTTCCCATCAGGTGAGAACGAAGTAGACACTGAGTACGAGGTTATCAAGTGGACGCTTATGTTCAACATTACAGGACAAAACGAGGATTTATTTAGGGGTATTTGTGTCATACTTGAGTTGATACATCAGGGATGGATGGAATTCAACATTTGGAACCGAACCATCTCATGTCAACAAATTTACGCTATTGCTATAATTATTCAACATGCCAAGAAATCAATTTATCAATCAGTCTAGTAATCTTAATTTTAATTCCATCTAGTCAAAACGCTGTATTTATGTCAGGAAAAACCATTACATCTTCCATTTTAATGAGATGTCAGCAGGAAATAATGCATATCTTAATTCATATAATTATGCTTCCCCACACCCCCAGGCAGGGGTGGAATATTTACTTCAGTCAAAGGTGGATCTGGGGGGGGGGGTCACAGCACAATTAAATATGACTTTCCTGATGTTAATGAGCAAATACTTTGTAAATTTCAGGTGTAGTTTCAATTTGTAAATCAACATTGTTCTCTATCTCAGAATTGTAATACTAAACAACCTTGATATTTTACAGTAGCTACGACAGTCTTTTGTCGGGTAGAGTTACTGACTGCAAAGTCAATATTTTAGCCAAGCATAACTAACACACTGCACGTAGTTCCGATTCCAGCTTTCCTCATCATTTATTGGTCACTGTAGCCAGTTGAGTTGTGTGAT
>CM055816.1:23871147-24066647 GCA_029582265.1 Zoroaster sp. YZ-2022 | reverse complement strand
CAAGGTTTATTATATATTAAAAAAAAGGGTTACATTTTAAAAATGAAATTATGTTTAGATGTATTTTATTTTAATATAAAATGTAATTTAATGTCAGTTAATAGTATTAAACCACAGCTATGTCAATTAGTTATGTAAATGAGAATATGACACAAATGTTTTCTTTGACAAATCACTACAATTTTTAATTATATTTTTAAAAAATAAATATAAAAAATGTACGTGCATATGAATGAACCTTTGTATTTTTTCTTAATTTCTTCAATTTGCCATTTTGTTTGAAGTACATCTTGTTTTTTGAGGTGTTATGTGACTAGATCAAGTTTACTATTTTTTGCACACGGGCGCATAATGTATACGTACGTATAAGCCCTCTGCGCTATTTATAGTGCCCCACAACATCACAGCGCACGCACGTGCACACACGTCATAGTCGTACACACACAAACATAAACAGTCCGACCATGCAATGTACATGCACCATGAGACGACGAACGTGCTTTTGACATGTGAGATCGGTCTTCAATGTTTATGATTTCAGATTTGCCAGTGGATTTATGTATGATATTATGAGGTGTTGTTCTTTAACAAGGTAATTTTCTGATCAGTTGATTTCGGCAGAATGACGGCGAAATTCTGATGCCAATTCCGATCAAGTTCATGAAACTCTCATCAGCATGAAATGGCATTGTTAAACAAAATAGTATGGACGTTGAGCAACACAAAATTTGGGTAGGCCTACTACTGCATTGTACCCCAAAGTATTTTGATTGTACATGTTGTAAGTTAAACGTGACAATTTTGCTGTTACCTTTGTGAAGAAGTTTGTTATTTTTCCCCTTTTGGCCGACATGATGTAACTGACGTTCTCTGAATAGACTAAATCAAGTCTATGAAATACGGACTGGTTCCCCGTTTCGGTTGTGCACATGTAAATACAGAGTTGATTTTATACCAACACGTGTACCAGACTAAAGTCGGACCACAAGCGTGACAAGTCAATCGGAGACTCCGCTGTGCGTGCACGATCGCGATCGAACTGAGCTGAAAAACTGGTGAAATTAAATTTATCTGCGTTACGTCTTTTTATGTTTTAAATTGTCCACAAGAAAAAGAAAACTTCAAAGTTAACAAAATTGTTTTCATAAAATAAAATCACAAATTGACATGAAATTCCCTTTTACTGAAATAGATTTTCTAAAATATTTTAGCACGGCTTCGATTTAAAAATACAAGCCGTGCTTGAAAATATTGCCCGTGTTTTTTTAAAACTGGCCGTGCTAACACGGCCTGCACGGCTCGCTGGCTAAAACACTGATGGAGAGTCTGTGTTTACCAAATAACTACTGAAAATCCTGATGGGGGCTTTGTATGGTTTATTGTTCTCAATGGCTGATGGTGAATTATTATTGGGAGTTTGGTTACAGTATAACCTACTAACAATAAAAGGTCAACTGTGGTATACATGTGTCTTTGTATGTACAATGGAGATTACTTCAAAGGGGCAGTGTGGCTTATATGCACAAACAATGTGTGTACAACACATTGGACATTTTGTGGTTTACAGTGGCCTCTATGTGTAGGAGGGCTAAATTCCTTTAAAAAAAAAAAGACTCATATATAATATCAGAAGTCTATTACTTACAAGAAGTGTGCCACCCTGCTATAACCCACATTCACCATGGCATTGTACTCCCAATGCGTGCAGTGGCGTAACTATGGGGGACACGTTCCCCCCCCCCCCAGCCGAGGTCTGTGCCCCCACCTGGGGTGCCCCCCCCCCCATTCAGAGTTTTGAAACAAATAGGTCCCCATTTGAGGCTGCAGGATACAGTATTGACATTCCCCCTAGAAAAAGTGGTGCACCCCCCTAGTGCTCCCCTGAAAATTGGACCCTAGTTACGCCACTGAATGTGCGTACAACGAGCTTGGTGAGAACAAGCTTGGTTACGAATTTTGCTCCCCCTGCGCGGCCTGCCGTGGGGGAACATGTGATAGGCGTTTCCACACGAAGCTAGTTCATGGAGAACTCAACGCAATCTTAAACTATAGAAGCAGTCGAACCAATCTGTGTGGCGATCGAACAATGGGCGCGTTCAATTAACATGCTGGGTAAGTCTCCCAGACTGCACTGCTTTTTGAGACCTTGTACCTCAGTCTGAGGAACATAACTTTATGAATATGCCAAATCCATTGCTCTTGGAGTACTATGCTGTGGACTAGGTTAGTAGATGAGTGGCACACTTCATGTAGATAATAGACTTCTGATAATATACAATGTATATAAACAATCATACCACCCTCAAGCTTTCGCTACCCCCTCTGGACCTTTCGCAACTACATGTACCCCTCTCTAGATTTCATGACTACCCTACGTCCCTCAAGCTTTTGCAACTACCCCCTCCCCCCACAAACTTTCCAAAGTTTCTGGTAAAAACTAGCAGGGTACATGACATATAAATGTACAATCTTACCTGTGAGGATGTTGCATGTTGACTAGTTGGCTGATATACATCGGCAAGTAACACCTCCTTGGTGTGAAAGTGGCTACCCTCGCCCCGCTGCAAATTTTGTATCTTATGTAAAGTAAATTGTTTGGGAAGTTTACGGTTAGGCATCTGTAAGAACAATTGTAAGTGTGAGAAAAAAAATATAAATAACTTTTTAAGAGAATTTTCATGTGAGGATCAATTCACTTAACATATTCCACGATACAAATATGGATTTAAAAAACACAATTATCTAAGGCCACAGGTTAGGCTTGGCCAGTTTCAATGTTTGGCTAGCTGGTTTACTGCCTGGGGAAAAAAGGAATTTTTTGGTTTTACCATGCATTTTTTTAAAGAAAGATAAATAATTAAAAAGTCTTTATATAACATGTTACTGATGTTTTTTTCACCGTATAATCAGAGGGCATTACAAAACTACTATTATTTATTCCACTTTTGCTTATTAATTTGTATGAATAAAACATTTCTGAATTTTTTGTTACGAAACATAAACCAGGACCCAACCTAAACGGTACTCCGCTGGCCTAGTAAAAAGTCAGTTTAAATGGTGGCGGATGGGTTAATACAGGAAAGTAGCCCGGCAAGCTATATCAGGCTGGCAAACATCTTTTTGGTTTTTTGGTGGCTTTTTTCAGAGAAAAAACTTTAAGAATGATAACTAATTGTTACCCTTTTGTCGATTTCGATTGGTATAAAGGAAAGAATGTCGTATCCAACCGCCACTTTTTAAGGGTTTTGGGGAATTTGTTTGCAACCACTAACCAGTTAAAAACTATGATTCTTGGACTTTATTTCCCTTCTAAAAAAAACACTCCCCTTCAGAAAATAGAAGAATCCTATTACAGCTCATGTACGATGACCGTGTTGGTCACTAATGGGGCAGTTGACCAGATCAGAATGGCATGACTGAGGCGGTCATCATGTACCAAAAATGCCTGATATATCATGAAACAAATATCCTGGATGAATTTGAAGTATAATGTTATATGTCCATCATCATCTATATGTTATCCACGGAAAGAATGTCATATCAAACCGCCACTTTTTAATGGGAAAAATATTATTTTTTTACCAAAAATTTGGAAAAATGTTCCACAAATAGGTATTCTTCTGCCCTCACTATGTGTTGGTAACTAGTGTACATAGCTATGCAGAGGTTAAACACTTTTCCAAAATGTAGGCAGACAGAAAATTCGACTTGCCATTTTAATGTGAAACTGTAAACAAACAATACAGAACACATTCTCAGTTAAATAAGAAATAAAACCACTACACTGAATAGCAATAATATGCAAGAAGCAAAGTACTACGACAAGTCTACCCTAACTTACATGTAGAGATCTAGAGAAAAATACTCCTTCTGAAACCTCATTAAATTACAGAAAATGGCCCCACACAGGGATAAATGAACATGAATTCCTCAACAATCACATGCACGGAACTAGATAAAATTGGGATGCAATATCCAGAAGGGGCAGCAATAATAAAGACACGAACTTGTAAAAGTAGGGTTTTTAGGTGAATTTTTTTTCCTAAACCAATATGCTCAATATTTATATCAAATTAAAATTAAAAGGTCTTGATGAAAGAAATCTAATGGTTTTTAAATCAAGAAAATCGGACAAGTAGTTTTTGAGGATTCCTGTTTTATTTAATCAAGTATACAGCATTCGATGAAGCCCGACTGTCCATACACTGTGTACATCCCTAATGGCAACAAAACCGTTGGATCAGCCTACACACACCGTGATACACACGCACAGCGTTCGTGCTCGTTTCCCTCATAAGAGCTTTTGAAAGGGTGTAAAACATACACACTCCGCTCAAAACTAAACACAATTACGGCTCAAAACTTTCACATATGATAGAAAAGAGGTGTAAAATTCATTCAGATATCGCTCTTACCTTTCAACTTAAAGATTTCACCTTGAAAAACGGTGTTTAATTTGTTATCTCTTCATAACTTCGGTTGTAGAGTAGTGGAGATCGAGCAAGCATGGGTATGTAAAGGAGCCGTTTGATTCTATAGGGAAACCCGTTTTCATGTCAATCACAATGTACTAGGGCACGGAGACAGCTCCGAAGTGGATGCCCTCAGCAGAGCGCGGCAAATTTTACGGGCCGAATGCGCCTGATCTCGGAACACTTCGCGAAAGGCTGGGCGGGACGAGAGTGGTTCATTCATAAAACCTAGCCTTTCGCACGTACTTCCGATTGCTATTTTATGTACATTGTTGGATAGCTGAGACTATAAGCTTTCCAATGAGCAATTACATGTAAGATTTCGACAGGTAAAACTAAAAGTAATATAATTTTTTGATTTAAAATTTTGATGTTTTTTGTTGCGGGCGATGCGCTGTGCATGTGGAGGGCTTCGGTCAAGCACGTACAAACTGAAAACCCTACTCTAAGAACCATGCATTGATGTACCCATTAATAACCCACTCATATTACTGAACGTTTATAATGCAGGCATGTAATGTACATCATGTATCTATTCTAAGTACATCATACATGTACATTATACGACATGACGAACACTAATTTTGGCAATAAACTAGCCTTATAAACAAAGTAGTAAATGAGCTAGCGAAAACTACACATTATAAAATGCAAAATAAGGTAACTTACAGATCGTGCCTGTCAAGGGCATGAAAGTAGGATTAAGGATGCAACTGCACTACATGTACTTGAGCAAGGTTTTTCTAACGTGAAATATAAACCAGGCTGAAGTCAGCACCGAATTTGGTGCTAGCACGAAATTTGGTGCTGGCACCGAATTTCAAATACCGCAAAAGACCGTCAATATACGTCATTGAATGTAAACGTACAGTACCATAGTAAAATACACAATGATAATTCGCACAATGTTGACGAGAAGTGTTCCATCGTAAAATAGCAAAATTGTAATTTTTTTCTTCATAGATGTGTTCATCACATCTCTAGCTATAATCTATTAGCGCCCCCAATTAATCGATCCACTAATTAGCCCAGCCTAATTAATTAAAATCACATACAATTATCCGATAGGGATCTCCATATGTACATAATACAAACGGGATGCCTATCTTTGACGAGAAGTGTTCCATCGTAAAATAGCAAAATTGAAATTTTTGTCTTCATAGATGTGTTCATCACATCTCTAGCTATAATATATTAGCGCCCCCAATTAAGCGATCCACTAATTCGCACAGCCTAATTAATTAAAATTACATACAATTATCCGATAGGGATCTCCATATGTACAATATACAAAGGGGATGCCTATCTTTGACGAGAAGTGTTCCATCGTAAAATAGCAACGTTTGGGAAAGAATGTAAATGTATGTACATACTTAGAATACAACCGCCACTTTTCTAACAAAATATGACAAAGAACTTAGATACAGATTTCCTTTAAAAGATGATAGAGGACACACTTATCAGTTAACGTTAGGAGAGGAAAGTGGGAGATTTTGAATTTTGTCGTCTGCTAACACATGCTAACTGTTAATGTTACATTATACATTGTGCACAAGTGGCGATTGGGTTTGACATTCTTCTAAAGTTTTCATGGCCTCATTTGATAGATCGTATCAAGCAGAAAATATCTACGAAGTTTCGTGACAATCGGCATAGAATAATACAGAACACAGGGCACATTGAGCCCCCCCCCCCCTCCAGCCCCATTCTAGGGCCAATACACTGGACTCCCTCCGTATCATTGGCCCTAACTCCACATGTACAAACATGGAGAAATATTTCTTTTTTCATCTTTTGATCTGCTAACGTTAGGCCAAGTAAAAAAAAACAATTGATTGTCCCCGCGCGCATCCTTTTTTGGAGCCGCATCCTTTTTTAAAATTATTATTAATTATTTTTTCCACCCCCAAAAACTAGTACTAGGCCCTACTACTAGTACTAGATTTTTCATGAATTTTCGCTTCATCTTGGCACCATTCTTTCGATGATCGATTTCAAAATACATAACATAGAACATTGTTTTATAGATATTTTGACTCAAACAAGCTGGCGGTCATTTTGAACTGAAAAGTTGGTGGCCATTTTTAATTTAAATGCTTGGCAGCCAGAAAAAAATAATAGGAAAATAAAAAATAAAAAGGCCCTCATCCTCCTCGGTCAACTGTTTTAAACAACCTAACAAAACTTAGTGATCAGAACCATGCCCAAGCAGACACATTGGCATAACATTTGTTATTCTAGGATAGTTCACTTTCATGAAATTTTTGAAACATTTTTAAAAACAAAATAACAGTTAGGCCTAGGCCTAAATACTAATAAATAAGTAATGTAACAGTTAGGCTATTAAAATTTCACCAAAATTACCAATCTCACAATAGCAAACTTACATAGGCCTAGGCCTATTTAAACAGTAACGTTCGATTGTAATAATTAGCAGATCAAAAGTTGAAAAAAATCGCTCCTTTTTTGTACATGTATGATGTAGGGCTACGGCCAAGGATACAGAGGGAGTCCAGTGTATTGGCCCTAAATTTAGAATGGGCTACCCCCCCCCCCCCTCCCCCGGCCAGGTGGTCCGATTGAGAAAAAAAATGATAGGACGAGTACTTAGGGTTCACTTCATAATCATACTATGAAGTGAACCCTTCCTTCCTCCATGGTATTACTAGCCTAACTAGGACCACAACGTTAGGTGCACACATTAAAATGTCAAACTTACCATTCACTGATTCAGCGATGTCTGCTATAAAGTTAATCAGGCGCGGATCCAGGAATTTTTTAGACGGGGGGCACACCCAACACGAACATTTTTTTTTCTATGCTAACATTGTATATTGTTTGTAATCATGTTTTTTTTCTTTGTTTTCGCGCCTTAAGCGCCCAGCAGGGTAGATATGTGCGCGCTACAAATCTTTATTATTATTATTGTTATTATTATTAAATGCGAAGCGCGAAGCCCTTACGGCGTTGGGTCCGGGGCCCGCTTAAGGGCCCCGGAAAATTTTGGATTCTGGATGCTCTGTGGTGCAATCTGAGGCGATTCCTGGCCAGTTTCACCTGACTTTTTTTGCAAAAGTTTTCAAGATTATATGGAGAATATATATATATATATATATTATTTTTAGCCATTATTTTAGCAATGTCATGACTACAACAATATCAGTTTCTCCCTCCCCGATTTTTGGCATTTAATTTGCAGTTTTTGACTTCAGTTTTAATTTATCCGGAATTCAGTCCAGTTGAAATTTTCAAGAAAAGGGCTTGATTTCATACTGTTCCTTGCCCTGTGTTAAAACCATCGGCAGATCAGCTGCAAGACTCATCGTACTTCGCAGGCCTATGCGTACTGGCGTAGAATCCGACAGTAAATTGACATCGGCGATTGTAATTTCCACACGGTACCCCGACCCTTCTTCAGATGAAACGGAACAAATTGTAGACGTGGAGGAATTGGGTCAAGAAACCAGACTAGCTTGCTTTGCACCCGATCACAGACTACCGATTGCAAACGAAATGTAGACTAACTAATTTTGGGAAATATTTGAAAAGTCACTATAATCATCATTGGAAATTGATACAAAAAATCCACTTTTCTCAATAATGACAGTACACCAAACTGAAGGCGCTGTTCACCTTGGATGGTGGCTTTATTTTTTACTCTACACCCTTATTTTTTAATCCTTTTTTATCAACCTTTTATGAGACACATCCTTGGATATTTTTATCACCGAAGCTTCTGTGGAAAATCAAATATAATATAAAAGAAACTGCAATCAATTAATTGCCATAATGAGGCTGTGTTAAACTTTATGAAGTCATCTCCATTAACTAAATTCGTGGAGGAAAATTGTCTTTAAGAATGGGTTGACTAAAATAAATCAATCAGTTCCTCAAAAGATTGCTAAGGGCTAACCGAGACTGGCCTGAAAGTCCATCGAAGAGAAATTATACTTCACACTGGTTAGACCACATCTTTGATATGGGAGCACTGCTTGGAAACCCCATATCACCACTAAAAACATCTCTTCGCTTGAAAGAGTCCAGAGACGAGCTGGCGTTCAGAGCGGCAAGACCTGCCTGTCGAACTTACGGCAGAAGTCAGTTGCTTTAAACGTCGACTTTCTGCCGTGTCTAATTCAAATACAGTGAAACCTCGATAAGTCAAATCTCAGGGGAATGAACTCAAACTTCGACTTATGCGGAGGTTCGAGTTAGCCGAGGTCGCCATTTTACCCCCCACCCCCTTGTGTGCATAAATTATCGTACGCCCGCAAAGTAACCTTTAGTAGCACGGGGAATTAAGCACACAAGATGCAACATTTTAAAATTTGTTATAAACGTCTTACATATTTATTAATTTGTTTCAAATGGCATGATTTTTGTTTTTAAAGTTTTCCAAAAAATATAAAATTATTGTTAACGCTTTCGAAATCAATGATGACCTACCTTATACAACTCATTGGTGTGAGATTTGGCTACGCAACAGAGCTTAAAAAAAGGATTGAGCGCATTTCCAGCACCGCGTTGACGTTAGCCTTGGCGTGTTTTGAAACGGTCAAGCCACCCATCACTACAGCTGAAGTCTGGATGTCCTAACTTCTTTGCCAAAGGCCTGGCCTTTTCTTGAAGAATTGGACCCGAAATCGGAATGTTTTCGGCTCGTACAGCTTTGAACCAGGTCAAAGCAGCCTCTTCAACATCGGGAAAAGCCACCTTTCTCATGCGTTTCCGACCTGCTGAAAAATACTCATTGTTGAACTGTTCGAGCAGTTTCTCCTTATTACATGTAATGTAAATTTTTGGGTCATTATTTAAATTAGATACGGCAAAAGTTCGACGTTTGAAGCAGGCCTATAAACAAAACTTACTAACTAGTAACTAACGGAGAGATTAGATACGACCATAATTTTGTTGAGATGCATCACAGCCTTGCATTCAAGGCTATATTCACTGCAAAGGAATTTTGGCAAGGAGCCCAGATAATTAAGCTGCTCAAACAATTAATAAAATATCCAGTGCCATCATGTCCAGTAATGAAACCATTATTTTTTTGATCGTTGAAATTGGTGCCACAAACAAAATAATAGACCTTGGCTTTTAAAAGAGAAAATCGTCTCATCATGATAAAGTTGTATTTGTACCCAAAAACCACGAACGTTCTTTGACCAAAGTACAATGTACATGTACATTACGTGATGTACATGTACATTGTACTTTGGTCAAAGAACGTTCGTGGTTTTTGGGTACAAATACAACTTTATCATGATGAGACGATTTTCTCTTTTAAAAGCCAAGGTCTATTATTTTGTTTGTGGCACCAATTTCAACGATCAAAAAAATAATGGTTTCATTACTGGACATGATGGCACTGGATATTTTATTAATTAAAAAGAATGTGTGCGTTTAGGCCTCAAAAAGGATTTTGGCAAAACTAGCAAATCATTCAGTCAAGTGATCAATTGCTTCCTGCTGGCTGTGGCCATTTAACCGGTAATAAACTCCCCCAAGAGGATTAGATGTTGAGATGGAGAGAGTTGAAATCCCCGAGCTCCGGGAAATACTTCGGTTTTCTCTCAAAAGGGGTTTCAGTTCCATGGCATGATTGATAACCTTTTTTTCTTGTTGCATTTTTCAGTATTTATTTTATGCCAAAAGTAGACACAGCAGATGTTTAATATTGTCGCCGGTATTTTTTGGTAGGCTACTCCTCCTTTTCTCTGACCTCCCCCTCTTTTTTTTCTTTAAAAAAAAAAAAAAAAAAATGTTGTACTCAATTTACCCGGGGGGCACGTGCCCCCGTGGCCCCCCCCCCCCTGGATCCGCGCCTGTTAATAATAACTGTAGTGTAACGTTAGTGTACGAAAGGTGATCCAATGACTCCAAAAATCAATTGCTAAAAACATAATAATAACATTAACCATGGAGGAGTCTGTTTTCTTCCTCCATGCATTAACCAACGTTAGAAAGAATCAGGGAGGAAAAGTTCCCGCATCGCGATCGGCCAGCCCCGTGACTATTTCATCTTAAATATTTTCGTCGTTAACATTTAATTTAAAGAAGAACATAAAATAGTTATAGCCTAATTAGAACGTTGTTACGACTGTTACACGATTATACAGAAACAATTTGATTATTCATGAAACCATCGTCGTCAACCCGTCAACAAACCTGTACTGTGACGTCCGTGTGAATTAAGCGTGCCATTGCTGCATGCTACGCGATATGCATGTGCCACTGACTTAAAACGACACCAATTGTAATCCAGACTACCTGATTATAATCTGTGCTTGTTAATAGCAAGATGAAATTGATCCTTTTGAGACGTTATCTGCTGACACACATTTGGCAGAGTTGTTGACTCGAGTCGGTGACTCGGACTCGAGTCCGACTCGAGTCGCCAATTTTTTTGACTTGCGACTTGACTTGACTTGGACAAAAATGACTTGGGACTTGACTTGACTTGGACAAAAATGACTTGTGACTTGACTTGACTTGAGTAAATTTGACTTGACGACATTGCAAGTCATCATGTATTTTAGGTTGTTTTATTACATGTATTTTTCTGGTCAATCCGGCCACGGCAGCCGAATACTTTTGTGACGGGAAAAAAATGCCGTCGCGAATTTTATATCTATACGTAATACATATTAATAGTGTATACTGTACACGTATGTGCCTTGTACTGTAAAGTGTACGCTACATGTCTAGTCTTCAACACAATCCGTCGTAGTGGAAGAAGTGGGCTATTACTGGTAAAGGCATTGCATTAATATTCAAAATAATTTATACAAACGGCTGGAACGAGGTTATAGCGACATTGTTAATTGTATTAAGAATTTGTAAAGTGTTGAACAAATTATCACAAATTTTTCGTAAAACAAAACCGAATAGCTATTTTGACTCAAGTTATGTTTATTATGTGTAATCATTAAAGGGTACATGTTTTTTTTTTTAATGTTTTACTCCGTAAAAAGGGAATTTTAAAATATTTTACGAACGTAATTTTTAAATTCTCCTTACATCACCTATGCAAGCGTTGTCAGAGTTGTCAACACAGAATCAGTAAGGATTTCATGCACAACGTTGTAATACACTGGATCCGGAGTCCGTGATTTTAACAAATGTATTGTTTGTGACAATTAACAGCGACCGAATAACTAAGAAGCAGCAATTACTAGTTTTTGGGGCGTATACAAAATTTATCTTCTTCCAAATTACCAAATTCTGAGGCCCATATAAGAGTGTAAATTACCATCCGTCGGTTTCCGTCCTTGGAGAAAAATGAATTGTCCCGCGTGTAACAGCTTCAACCGTCTGCAAATTTTCGTACAAATGAACCACTCTAAATACATGTTACCTACGCTAGATTGATAATTTTCAGATTAAAAAAAAATTAAAACCTCAGTCGCTTCTTTCTATACTTTCCACACAACCCCCATAATTTCTGGACCGAATTGATGAAAAACTACCTGGTTCCCTGTTTTGTAAATAACATTGAATTCAGATGCGGACACCAACAAAAACAATGACGCACTACACAATTTGTGAAGCGTTAACGTCATACTTGGATTTGTTTGTGAGTTTCTGGTCTTCAATAGTCATTTATTTACCTCCCATCATGTTATCACTTGTTTTTCATTTATTTTATTCAATCAGCAACTTATATTAATGAAGTAAAATACGTCTAAACATCTTCAATAAAGTGTCAATCTTTAGGCCTACAGTGTACATTTGAGCCTATACGTTTCACCATACATTTCCCTTCACATGTACTGCACGATACACGGTACACGTGTGTGCGTTTGTATAGTTTTCTAGAAAATATTGCCCGATGATTACAGCGAGGTTTCGCGGCTCATTCGAGATAAATGTGTCAATTATGTATATCCTATAAACAACAAATGACAAACACTGGATTTATTCTCACTGCCAAGACAGGGAACATGACAAACAGAACATTATTATAGGCAAAAAAAATAAAAATAAAAAAGGCTCCGGTTTCTGGTGATCTCCGTGCGCGTGGCCTCAGCTAGACCTGCACGTCGGCATTTTATTTTATTATTTTTTGCTATGAAACGATGTCCAATCGCAGCCACACTTTTTCACATAGGGGTATAAACGTTTGGCTGATTTGTGAGTCCTCTCTTAGCCACCATACTTTGTATAATGGGAAATTTGGTCCCCGCCTACACATGTAAAACATTTTTAAACAAAACAAAACAAACAAAAAACAAAATCGCGTCACCGCACCAATTTTGAAACTGGAGATTTTTTAGCCTTATTCGGGACGATAAATGACTTGTGACTTGACTTGACTTGAGAAAATTTGACTTGTGACTTGACTTGACTTGGGAAAATTTGACTTGTGACTTGACTTGACTTGAGAAAATTTGACTTGAGACTTGACTTGACTTGAGAACATTTGACTTGTGACTTGACTTGAATTGAGAAAACATGACTTGGTTACAATGAGGTGTCGTGGCCGAGCGGTCTAGCTTACCGGATTCAAGTTCTGGTGTTAGCAACAGAATGTGGGTTCGAATCACGGCCGTGACACTTGTGTCCTTGAGCAAGACACTTAATCATAATTGCTTCTCTCCACCAAGGGGTTAAATGGGTACCTGTGAAGGCAGAGTTGGTTTGCTCTATATGCGCTAGAAATGGCAGCAATTGAGCTGTATACTCCCCAGGGAGCTGAGATGGTTTCAGGAATGATTTATGAGCCTTATGAGCCTTATGAGCAGGGATAATAATATAATGCGCCTTGAGCACCACTTAGTTGGTGGATACGTGCGCTATATAAATCAACTCATTATTATTATTATTATTATTAACACTGACATTTGGAGTATCGGGTGATTTAATACGCGACTTATTCAATTTGATATGAAAATGAATACTCCTTTACATCATCATTCAATCATCAAAAAGATACTCATTCAAATTCATAAGTTGAGTATTCTATCGTCATTTAACCCAACTCATTGTTACATTAAGTACGTTCCAATTTAAAGTGTCGTTAAGTTCATTCAATTTCAAAAGAACCAGTCGCAAGCGATTGATCAAGAATTCAATTTTTTCAATTGGCATTCATTTGTCATATTTTTACTTTCAATTCTCAGGCCCGGGTATGAAAGTTTAGGACAGATTCATTATATGCAATGTTGAAGGGATGGAATAACAATATTTGTAAAATGTTAGCAAAACCGCTTCTCTTTGAATCATTTTTATTGAAATTTTGTTTAATACATTCATAGTTATCATCAACTTTAGGGAAAAAATGTTTTGAAAACAATATCTTTCTTAAAAATAGCAGTTGCTCAGACTGAATAGTTTATTGTGAAGATCATAACCATCATCATCTTTATACCAACTAAGTTGTATTTTAATTTTTTTTTTTAAATATCAGTTCTATAACCTACCTTTAAAACAAAAATATTAAATTCAACAAACATTTATATTAGGCCTACTCTGTGTTGTGTGTCTTCATTATAATTTTCATTATTATTTACTTGTATATTAAATAATATATCTTCTTCAGTTAGGGTCCTTCGTTTTTCAACGTTATACATATAAATTGCCCGACTCTATTTGCTCCATGTTCAATATTGCTGTTGTTAAGTGCATTATGTGTAATGCACGTAAAAGAACCCAGGATACTTATCGTGAAAGTGTTTCTGGTTTAGCGCCTCGGAATAGGCAACTAGATTGATGGCGCTTTATAAATGCAGATTGGATTGGATTGGAAGTGTATATGACTATTTACCAGGCAATTTGACGACTAACATTAATCATTTCCTCCAACCATTCTTACTCAAAGAAATTGACCATGAAGGTCCCCAAGTTGTGGAATTCTGTGGAAATCTTTTACAAATATTCAATATTTTAATTAAAACATAAACTAAAGACTCAATTACTAAGAAAGTATTTATAATATGAATAAGATTCTTTGTTAATATGGGTAACATTGTCTTACTTACCGGTATCTTGTGTACATGTCCTTATGGAAGTTTAACGTTTACTGTGCCCATAACATTATGAATATAAGGTCCCTGCTCGAACAATTTGATGGTTAACATTAATCATTTCCTCCAACCATTCTTACTCAAAGAAATTGACCATGAAGGTCCTCAAGTTGTGGAATTCTGTGGAAATCTTTTACAAATATTCAATATTTTAGTTGGAATCAAAACTGCAAAATGACGAATTACATTTAATACATAAGACAAACACAATAATACAAGAAAACAAATAAAATTCATTTACATAAAATAAATCTATAATTAAAAAAGGGCAGAACGGATCCTTCTACAAAACACTGCATGACAGTC
The DNA here is from genome assembly GCA_029582265.1 of Zoroaster sp. YZ-2022. Classification (NCBI taxonomy): domain Eukaryota; kingdom Metazoa; phylum Echinodermata; class Asteroidea; order Forcipulatida; family Zoroasteridae; genus Zoroaster; species Zoroaster sp. YZ-2022. Next base: position 24,051,844 of record CM055816.1, on the reverse strand, counting down.
AATATCTTTCTTCGTGGATGTTTTTTTTATTTCATAGACAAATAGAACTTCATCCAAGAATGGTAAATTTTGCTTTCCTAATGCACTTCTCTATTGGACTCAAAATGAGGCTGTTGTCTTAAATAGTGTGATGCCTTGCAAACTCATATTGATTTATTGTTAGCTGTCAGGTTACCAGACAAATATGGCCTCAATGTGATGAGGATCTATTAAAACATGGATAAGTTGACTTCCTGGCAGTCAATGATTGCTTTAAATCAAAAACATCGTATTTTGTCTGGGGATAATATAGTTTTTCCCGTTCAATGTCAAAACTTTTTGTTAATTTTCGTTCAAGAACATTCAAATTCACGCCGTTTTAGTGATCCAATCAATCCAGGGTTTCTTTTTCTATACTGTTACGTTTAATTTAATTTAATTGATTTCAAAACAATTTTTATTTCGTTCATATCATACTTCATTTAGTTCTATTTCGTTTTTCGGCATTCATGACTTCAACTATGTCATCCTGAAATTTAATGTTTCGTATCTTTTCGTGATTGATGCAGTCAAATTAACAATCATCGATGCGCAAAGGATATTGTAGAAGTTTGTTATTTTCGCTTTCGTTAATGGGCAATCAATTCCAACGCGGCCTTTTTAAATGATTTTTGTTGTTGTGAGTTAAGAAAGTCACTGAGTCCCATTTGTTCGTAAATTCTGCTTTTATTTCGCTACCTAATATCTGGATTTGTATTCAAAGTAACGAACAATAATCTGCTTATCCCTATGGGGTCATCTTGCATAATAGATTTGTTCCCCTTCACTGTGCGCGGACGGCTGGTACCAGCTATAACCACGGATAGACTGAGTAGCGTAATCTGTAGAAAACAACGAGTTTTTAGTTTGTATTGCAATGTAACACAAAGAAAAACGATGGATCTAAGGTATTTATATCTTTTCGCTAGGAATTGCATTCGTTTGTCGATACTTATTGGTAATATCGGCCTTACAGAGTACGTACATGGGTAGCGAATAAGCGCTGGCCGCACTTTTTTTTTATTACAAAGTGATGAATAAGAAAGTATAGATATTATACGCTATGCGTGCGTTGAAGTGACGAATAGGCGACCACGCGGCATTTGATTTTTTACATAGTGACGAATAAGTTCAAGTCATCGTTACACATAGATAATCAACATTTTAAACAAAGTAAACACAGCAAAGTACCAACCAGGTACTTATTAACACATTAACAAAGCCAAGAAACTATCAGCGAAAATGTGTCCGACTTAAAACATGCTGGACGTAAGCCACTTTAAAGGCTCGCGCGCGGGCCACATTTTGGCAACGAGCCAAAGGCTCAACGTCATCACATGACAACGAGTCTTGTTAAATTGTTTTAACTGAACGCACAATATTGACCAATAAAACTGATAACCTTTATTTGATATCCTACTTATTTCAGTAGTCCAAAGATAAATAAATTATTAATAATTTCCACACTTGACCTTGATTGTTTACAGTATCAAATTACAATAATGAAAACAGTCAATTTCAGAGAGAAACGCATTTTGTCCGGTTCGTCACTATGTAAAAATTCGACGATTTGATGTTTACAATTAATTGACAAGATCATCATTAAAAAAAAAATAACGGGATGAATTCATGGGAAAAAAAATTAAAGTTCATAAAGTTCAAATTTTGTTTTCTTGAATAAGCAAAAAGCTAACTCATAGAGAAATGCATACTCAAAGAAAGATACGTGGTACATAGAACATTTATACATGTTATACTTCATCCACTTCATGACATCTGAACTCAAGAGGGCGCTCTTACATAAAAGTAGACTCGATCCTATCAAAACGGGTTTCACTGACGCCAAACACAGTCTGGGCTGTGTGTGCTCTGTATATAGCTTTCAAACATAAGCAATTATACAAATGAAACACAAACAATTGAAAATAAAAGCAAAATCCATCATATGTTTCTAGTTATATTAGTGCAGTGTAAGTTTAATTGGAAATTATATCAAATACCAGTGTGTATTTTTATAACCAAACTTTCTCTATACAACTGTCAGCAGACGCATTTTAAAAGTTAAAACCAAAGTTGTTGAGTTGTAATATTTTCAGACGGTTATTAAGGACTAGATGTCAGAATGACTGATAAGATGGGGCTTATACCTAACCATGCTTAAATTTAAAAAAACTTTAACATTATAATGGATCATATTGTCCACAGTATTAAACAAAAGACACATAATTGTTCAAGCTGATAGATTTAGTTGCGACCAGCAGCATCAGGCTTAACACTTTTCTGACGTGGGATTTTTGTTGCATCTATAGCAAGGCTTATTTGAACTCCTTCAAACATTAATTAGCCAAAACATCTTGGAAAGTGCAAAAAAATATTACTATTTCTTACACATCCATATCCGTTGCAAACCTAATCTTTTCATCATATAGGTGCAGTAAGTGTTATACCGCGGCCATCTTTGCTTTCCTGTACACAATCATAACAAACTGTCTGTAGATAGGGAACGTGACTATGGGAGACGTATATGAGGAATAAACTATACACAATGGCCAATAATTGTTCCATTGGGGTAAAGCAATAATGTGATTATTGGCGCCCTCACCGACGTGGCTCGGCCTATTGTACTGGATCTCGACCTTATCCGATGCCATCAATGGGTACCGTTAAAGCAAATCATTGGTAGCATTTTTAAGGTTTCGAGCAGGCATTCAAAGTGACACATCCGCACCATCGGGGGGGGGGGCACTTCCCAACCATCACTTTTAAAAAGGACCTGGGTCTCCCTACTTTTCAACCAAATTGGTCATGTAGCCTTGAGTGAATGATTTTCCTAAATTATTAAATCCAAAAATCTCCGCAATATGCACAAATCTTTCAAAACTGATATTTTAAAAATAAATTAATAAACATTTTCAGAAATTTTCTTCAAATTGTCCAAAATGATTTCTAATTAATTTCTCAGAATTTCAATATAATATTTTTAAATCAAAATTAATGTTTCAAACCCAAATGATTTGTTTTATTCAGGTGGAGGTGGGTTGGGTCATGGGGAGGGTTAGGACAAAAAGATCCGTTTAGAGGTAGTCATTGGAATGTTGACAATTAGGATAAACAAAATCTACAACAATGGGCAGGAGCTCAAATCTTCATGAGGGATGGGGGTATATATCCCCTAAAGATTTGACGGGGGATGACCAATACAATTATCCATCGATAGAGGGCGGGCTTTTCACCTGGATCACAGTCGTCTCTTGTCTCAAATACAGATCCCCAGTCTACGGGCCAGTGTTTACGATACTAATATGATTACATTTACAAATATTGTGTCATTTTCAGTGCAGTGCATACATTTATAATTACAATTACATTCAGCCAAACTTTAAACACCAAATATATTTTTCTATCTGACCAAACAAAAATGCGCACAACTTTTCCAGCGGCCAAGAAAAGCCAGTGCGGAATTCTTGTGTAATCGCTGAAAGGTCGAAGCCTTTTTCATGATTCCTAGCTTTGGAAACTTCATTAAGTGAACTAACAAGACAAATATCTCAAGTTCATTCAGTGTTATGTATTTCTGATGATATAATGTACCGTGACAGACATAAAATGCTTTCAATTCAGTCAAGATAACTTCATATTTAAACTTCTATCTTAATGTCCAAAGTGATGCGAACATTAGATTTGCTATTTTACCGGCAAGTCCGGTACAGTTATATTTTCCTATTTAGTAAGAAATGTATCAACCTTATTGTTAGTGACATTGTAAAAACGACTGTTAAACAGTCTATCGCAGGTGCCATTATTTTGAAGAGCAATGAATCCCGCTGCATCACCAATGCATTAATTCACTTAATTTGTCGTTATCCATATCCACTCTTTATCAATTATATAGCGTTGACCAAGGCTGTTATCGTACGGTATCTCCATCCCGTACCGATTTCTGGCCAGAGAAATTCAGCATACACTGTGCATTTCATTTCCATATATGTACATAACACACATACATTGTACAGGACACGTACATGTACATCTATCCAACGAGTGGTCATTGTCTGTATTTACATATATGTACATAACACATATAGATTGTACAGGACACGTACATGTACATCTATCCAACGAGTGGTCATTGTCTGTATTTACATATATGTACATAACACACATACATTGTACAGGACACGTACATGTACATCTATCCAACGAGTGGTCATTGTCTGTATTTACATATATGTACATAACACACATACATTGTACAGGACACGTACATGTACATCTATCCATCGAGTGATCATTGTCTGTATTTACATATATGTACATAACACACAACATTGTACAGGACACGTACATGTACATCTATCCAACGAGTGGTCATTGTCTGTATTTACATACAGTGTGTATACATATGGATTCATGCACTGTGTGTAATGACTGCAACGAGGAGTTCGGATAGCTAACTGTAAGTGGGGCAAAATTACGCGACCAAACCGTCCTGATGCGCCTTGGTCAAGGCTATCAATTATATTGTTAATCTCAAGAGATTTAATTTTCCGAAATGGTGAAACAGTTTGTTAAGTCGTTATTTTTTTTTTAATATTAAAAATAAACTGAACTAGCTTTCAATATGAGGTTTTCAAAATTAAGACCAAAATATTAAGTGTTTCCATTTATAATTATAAAAAAAATAAGGTGGGTATAAATGGATACCCTTTTCAGCTCCTGTTATTATTATTATTATTATTATTATTAATTGTAAACAAATAATTAGGGTAAAAAAGACACCTTTTTGGCCTAAACACAAAATATAAGGCCTATAATAACATATGTTTTATTTATTTATAATTATTTATAAATAAATGATAAAGGTATAGGCGTGATGTGTTTGGTAATTGCGGGTAAACGGGAAACACATATAGTTATGTTTTTGACTGCCAAATAAAGCTACTATTTCATTTTCTGTTTTTCCAGTATGTTTCCAGTAATGTTAATTGGTGTACTTACATGCCTGTTTCACGCATTTTCATGCTGGATGCTTTGAGAGTATTGTAGTTGTTATGCCAGTGAAGCCACACAATGCCATGTTCGCTCCGAGACTGCCCATCTGGGTAATAACGACCATTTAAGTGAGAATGCAGACAGTTATTAAACCACCAGGCTCCTTCATGGTATTGTGCACAATTCCCCCCACGCGCATCATTGTCATTATCCTCTGTTGAGAAGTGCCTTCCCTTGTGCCACCCAAGAGAGTCACCAGCAGTGCTGCTCTCATCGTAGTCGCCATAATTCAGTGTGTACTTCTCTCCAGTGATTTGGAAATCCGTGTATTTCTCGAATGCCGTATCGTCACTCCAATCTGTGAGATCTATGCGGAGGTCCCATGTCCCGTGTGATTTATCGGAGGTCAAACTCGCCAAGTTATCATTACCTAACCAATGCTCCCCGCTTAGATCACCGAAACCGGACTTATATTCACTCCAGCCACGATAAAAGTCAATATTGCCGTCCTCTCTGCGCTGAAACACAATCCATCCGCCGCCGTCAATGTCCATTTCACAATAGACTTGGAGACCACGGCAGAATCCGTCTGGGTAGATCTTGTAGACACCACTTATGCGGTAACCTGCCTCCATTAGCCCTTTACAACTTCTGTTGTGAGCAAAGGATATATCAGGCAATGAGAAGAGAGGTGTATTTTCATTTTCATCGAAGTACACACTTTCTTGATCTTCAACGAATGATTCAGGATACTCAGCCCTTGTGGAGTTATTTAACTCACACAGTTTATTGCATTTATAGAAGTTAAATGACTTACAGTTCTTATCCATGTTACAGTCTCGTCCGCACATGACGTAATAGGGTACAGTTTTCTTGGCATACGTGAAGTTTTTGAGTGCTCGGTTATCTGCGGGGAGATATTCATTTGCAAGCCCACCACATTGACTTCCCAAGCTTATCGCTTGTGATATCAGTGGTATTATAAACACGAACATCATTTTGAAATGGAGTACGCACATCAAGAGTACTTGCTGCGTCATCTTAAATGTATTGTTTGTATATGGGTGAAAAGGCTTCAAGATAAATCCAATTAAATAAGTAGAACTATCAGTTTTTATTCAATCAAGTATTTCGGTATCATCGGTCGACCAACTGTTTGATTGAAACACGACTATACTGCACACGGCGCAATGTAGAAATGAAACACAGCATCGACCGATGAGTGTTTATATTGAATGTTTGTGATCCAAAGGATTGCATGCGTAAAGCACTGATTGGTCAAAGTGAAGTCACTGCTGAATGGTGATTTACATGTATCACCTAATTGGTTGACATAAACTTGATAAGGGCCAGCTTTATCTGTTTTTTGTTTCCTCAAAAAGATACAATTATTCACTAATAGACAGTCCCAACCTGAATTGTTTTAATGTTTCGAGGAAACAAAATACAAATTTTGCCTTTATGAATTAATGCCTATATATATGAATTTGTTTAGCACATAAAATGTTTGGATGAGTGATTTTACTGAAATATTAATGAAATCAATTAAATAGCCTAGTCCTGGCCTCCCCAATGCAGCTAACACAATTCAACAACAATATCAGTCTATCGCCTAATTTGCATATCCAATATTTTTGTATATTGAAACCGTCCCCTCACAGGGCGAGAGAACAGTGGATACGAGGTATACATAAACTACAGGAACATCCTGGGGACGATGTTGTCGTTCATCATACTGAACACTATTCAGCCCAACTTTCACATACGTGACCAATTCAAAAGTTAATCATTGCTATGGCATTATTCGTTTTGTGTTTATTTAAGTTTATTACTTGGTGACCCCCACAAATAGCAATTCTAATTTATTTATCTTTAGAATGCCAGGAGTGTTCAATGATTGTAATGGTGTATTAGCTGAAGACAGTGTGAATCCAAGCTGTAGGGTAAATGAAAGGGGGAAACACGGTACAATCTGATAACTTGCACCCTGGCTACACCGATCTGCCAACTAATGCATGACATGAAGCCACGAATAAACGCACTAGTTGTGCCTTTAAATGGGATCTGATGATATTTATTTATTTATTTATTTATTTATTTATTTATTTATTTATTTATTTATTTATTTATTTATTTATTTATTTATTTATTTATTTATTTATTTATTTATTTATTTTTTGCCAACCAGTGAAATACATGTATACGGTTATTGGAACCAGACCACATTTCCTATATACAAAGTATGGTGGCTAAGAGAGACCTCACAAATCGGGCAAACGTTTATATCCATATGTGAAAAAGTCGTTTAACACATCACGGCAGAAATCCAATTGATCCTTGATCCAGCAATTAAAAATGCCGACGCGCATGTCTGAGATGACGCGTGCGGAGACCAGAAACCAGAGACTTGTTTAACCTATTAATGGTAAAATCACATGTATGATGATATAAAGGAACACGTCCCCCCATCAATAGTTTGAGACTCAAGAAACGGGAGGGACGCCTAAATAATGAATGATAAAATAACCTGTATGATGATATAAAGGGACACGTCCCCCCCCCCCCATCAATGGTTTGAGACTCAAGAAACGGGAGGGACGCCTAAATAATGAATGATAAAATAACCTGTATGACTATAAGGGACACGTCCCCCCCCCCCGCCATCCACCAATAGTTTGAGACTCGAGAAACGGGGGGATGCCTAAATAATGAATGGTAAAATAACATGTATGATGATATAAAGGAACACATCCCCCCCCCCGCCATCCACCAATGGTTTGAGACTCAAGAAACGGGAGGGATGTCTAAATAATGAATGATAAAATAACATGTATGGTGATATAAAGGGACACGCCCTCTCCCCCCCCCCCCCCGCCATCCACCAATGGTTTGAGACTCAAGAAACGAGAGGGACGCCTAAATAATGACTGGTAAAATAACATGTATGATGATATAAAGGGACACGAACCCCCTCCGCCCCGCCCCCCATCCACCAATGGTTTGAGACTCAAGAAACGGGAGGGTGCCTAAATAATGAATGGTAATGTTACGAACCTGACCCTTTGATTTTTGATAAATATTAGCAGCCTCTATTTCACTTGTTCCCCTTCCAATATTTTGCCTACGATGCAATTTCAAGCAGTCTAAGTCCCAGGGTTTGTTTCCCCGGACCCTCGATTGTCCGCTATGAATATGCAATCCATACAAGGACGCTACTTTTGCTCATGCATATCCAGCGCTAACGCAATGCATAATGCAACACCAGCGAGAGCCAGTAGCGGAACAAGTTACCCCCCCCCCCCCAGGCATCATTCCCTAACCACACGTGATTTCAGAGAGACCCGTCATGATTACACTTCATGTTTTCAGGGGAGCTCAAAATAAAGAAAGGGCCCGGTTGATTTGTGTAAGTTCCAGCTCGGGCGGTCCCCAACCACCCCACCCCCACCCCCCCTCCACCAGAATGTTAAAAAAAAAAAAAAAAAAATTTCTTTGGGGAGGGGGGTCCGGCCCCCCCCCCCTCCGGGCCGGGGGACGGCTGCCCCCCCAGCCCCCCCTGACGGTCCGCCACTGGCGAGAGCCTTGCGTGCGTGCCACACCTTCCCGCCACGTGGCTTGGAGCCGTCCTTTGGACTTAGTCTATTTTCCGAATACTTTCCTCGGAGTCCACCCCTTCACACCGAACACGGTTCGTGGGTGAACCACGGCCAAACAGTCACCGTGACTGTCCCGCTCAGTCATTAGCCGTGGCCCGCGTGTAGTGCTCCCTACCCAAGCACAGCCGCTGTTCCCCTCATGCAGTAATAGCTTAGCATCCAAGCAAATAGCTTAACATGCCCAGTAAGCATTTTCCCCTTGAACACGCCCTCCTTTCTAAGTTGTCACTCACTTCACTTTCGTCAAATACCTTTCCTTATATGGAACAAGGGCCTGTTGTATGTCATGATTTTGCACACGTTTCTACCCTAAGACGCGGAAGCCAAGCTTCTCATTGGCTAAGACGCTAAAGTAGGCTTATGTTTTATTCATTCCTAGGCCCCAGATTTCTATATAATCCCCAAGATTCCCGATCTCAGCGAGAAGTGCGGTTCCGAATGAAATCTATGCGACTCGATCCGATCCGAACCATGACAGTGCGATATACCGAACTATTACGATCCAGAGCCTCGTTCGTTGAACCAATGGTGCAGGGCGTCGATATGGCCATTGGTTCGCCTACATGTAGCTGTGCGGTCTGATACACACTCTGGCCCCGTCCAGACACCCCGTGTAGTCAAGCCCCGGTGGTCCCCGTCGTAGAGACCGACCTGCCGCCCGTCTCTCGGTATAGCAGTGCCCGTACCGTATGCCGAGTGACAAGCCGCATGAACGAACGATGGTCCCCACTGACTGTACCCAATAGTTGGTATTCGTACACCCTATTCGGAACTTAGCACAAGTGTATAAGTTTAACTATTGACATGTACCTATACGCTACCACTCCTGTCATACATGTTACTAGTGCCATTGTTAAATAGCGATGTTAATAATAAACCAACCCCATTGATTGAGATTGTCACAACAAAGTTTGTGTCCGACTATTATTTGTTGACCCACGAAAGTGGGGAATGCGACAGTAAAATAACATGTATGATGATATAAAGGGACACGAACCCCCTCCCCCCCGCCCGCCATCCACTAATGGTTTGAGACTCAAGAAACGGGAGGGTCGCCTAAATAATGAATGGTAAAATAACATGTATGATGATATAAAGGGACACGCTCCCCCTCCCCCTCCCCCCCCCCCGCCATCCACCAATGGTTTGAGACTCAAGAAACGGAAGGGTCGCCTAAATAATGAATGGTAAAATAAAACATGTATGATGATATAAAGGGACACGAACCCCCCCCCCCCGCCATCCACCAATGGTTTGAGACTCAAGAAACGGGGGGGGGGTGGCCTAAATAATGAATGGTAAGATAACATGTATGATGATATAAAGGGACACATCCCCCTCACCACCCCCCGCCATCCACCAATGGTTTCAGACTCAAGAAACGGGGGATGCCTAAATAATGATTTGTAAAATAGCATGTATGGTGATATAAAGGGACACGAACCCCCTCCCCCCCCCCCCCGCCGCCATCCACCAATGGTTTGAGACTCAAGAAATGGGGGAACGCCTAAATAATGAATGATAAGATAACATGTATGATGATATAAAGGGACACGTCCCCCTCTCCTCCCCCCCGCCATCTACCAATGGTTTGAGACTCAAGAAACGGGGGAACGCCTAAATAATGAATGGTAAGATAACATGTATGATGATATAAAGGAACACGTCCCCCTCCCCTCTCCCCCTCCCCCCACCGCCATCCACCAATGGTTTGATCATCATAAAACAAAAGGAAATAGTAATCTGTTGTCTAAGGGAGAATTCAGGTCGGTGCAGGCGATACATACAAGAAGGAGCACCCAGATGTTCATTCTGAGATAAAATAATACTTTGGACACATTTTTTATTCTCCATTAAATTTTTGAAAATTTATATAGATATCTTCCAAATCTATATTCCCTTTTGAATTAATCAAATTTTTGTTTTAATTTTCGGTGAAATTAATACCCTTGCATAAAAACTTCAAAACAATATCTAGGGGTTACAAAAGACGGTCCTAAATAAGGGCGTTATGTATCAAAACGCTAAAATATCATCATTTAATCCATTAAAAAAGTTTATATTATAAAACTATGAAATATGTACCCAACAAACAGAATTTAAAGAGAAAAATGTCCAATGTTTCATTGATGACTACTCTGGTCGTTAGTTCTTTTGTTGAAATGATACACACCACGATGTACAACGGCTGTTTGATATAAGCCATTTAGCTTAATTATTTTACTGCAGTGAAAAGCGGAACCTTTTTAGGCTACTTCCGTTATAGCCATCATTAAACAATCGTATGAGTGGTTTACTGAACGAGGTTAAACCTTTTCAAATTAAACAGCGACAATCGTTTGAAAACTAACAATAAGCTATCGTTTCAGTAGGGCTGTCATACCTTTTGTAATTAATAGATGTTTTGCAAGCAGAAAACATATGACAGATTTAGTCCCTCCTGATAGTCCCAGCATATTATTTTTCAATCCCTGGCTCATGGACTCTCTGTATTCTCAATGCTTTCCGAGTGTATGTGACGTCTTAACATCTTGACCACCGAGCTTGTCCGGTGGCGATTGGCCGGCTAGAATCCCATAGCAGCAGGTACCGCGAGATGTGTATATTAATTAACTCTTACATCGGGTGATAATTTGATTTTACCCTTACACTGACGTACTATGTATATGAAGCACTTTGCTCAGTGCTTTCAGTGCAGGAGGTCGTGGGTTCGAATCCCACCCCAGTCGCCTTTGGATTTTTTCAAAGACACTCGTCACACGGCAGAAAGGGGCACGCTGTCATAAAAGTGGGAAACACATTTTACAAAGTCGTTAAATTACATAAAATGCCCCCTTGACCCCGCCCCCTTTCAATCCGCTAATGGTTTAAGACGCAATTGCAATCGCGTGTTGAATTTGAATTTCAATAACATTCAATTACTGAATTAAAAGTCAAAGTCGTCAACTTGAAATGGCTCATTAAGTGTTTCCACCCGCAGCCGGCTTGTAAAATAATATGTGACGTGTTCTCCCGAAATCAGACACTTTTGGGCAGGTTATCAAAATTGAGTTAGTTATTGATTATGAAAGTAGAGATTCTCAGCTTTACAATGATACCTTTTTTTTTAACTGGACTCCCCAAAGCGGAGTTACGTAATTTTTAGGTTTGTCTTTACGAAAATTACAAACGGAGATAATTTAAAGTTACAAGTTTCATTTGGTACAAAGCGGGAATCCTGACCTTTCCGACGATACCAAATTTGTACAGGGGGGAGGTTGCTTTCCTGTCGAAACATACTGCGCAAAGTTGGTAAATTTTGCTTCATTTTGAAACCAAATTAGAACAAATTCATCATTTTCTGAACTGACATGCCCTTCTAAATCGGTAAAAACTTGTACTTATCAATGAATTTTTAATCAGACACTTTTGGGCAGAGCTCGGAAGTGAGAAACGGGCAAAAATATGCCTGGGGGTGTTTTTTGTGGAATTTGAGTTTCTTGTAAATTATCAATATTTATAATGTTTATAACATCTTGTGAGAGTTTCAGATTAAGGGAGAACACGTCACATATATGAGAGGTTTCAGCTCTTACTGAGAAGAGACTATTGAGTTTATTATCTCACACAAAATGACAATAAAACTACCGAATATAATCATTTGTCAACCGTAGAGATATGAAATCAATAAATTTGAAGTTTTTTTATGACAGACCAATTTAGTGTTTCGGCAGTCGGCTTGAAAATAATATATAGAGAGGTTTCAGTTCTTTTTGATGACAGACCAATTTAGATGATGAATGGACACTTGTACTCTTTGCCTGCCTCATTTATCCGCTATAACTTCCTCCTTTATATAGTTCCCCGATCTGCCAATGTACTTAATTATTTTCATGATCATATTGATCACTTTAATTTAATCTTTTGAATTATATTGTAATTCTCAGGGCCATGTTTTGTGAACAGGTTACTGTGATAAACAATCAGAAATAAATAAATAAATCCTGTGAAGCGGCAACCTGGGAATCACTAGAAGAGGATTCGATATTTGTTATCATACAATTTCACACAATTTCCAATAGAAAAACAGAATATGTACAGGTATAAATATGGATAAATACCTGTACATATTATGTTGGTGTCGGTATTGTACATACAGGCAATATCGAATATCAAAGAGTAGTCTTGGCTCAAGCGTCAATATCCTACTCTCTGCAATGCCACTGGTGGAGGTGCAAGGGATTACTGCTAGCAACATAATTATTCTATAAAAGACTAGTCTTGATTCAAGTCTGGTTTGTTTTGTTCATATATAACATTCAGATTAGACTTCGTCTGTATTGTTCGGAATAGACTCACATCTGAAACTGACATATTTCGTTTACAAGCGTCATCATTACATCATCAATATAGGCATGTGTTATTTATCAATACTAACAACGTCCGATCGCGACGAGACTTAAGAAGTATGAAATACGAATATTTGTAGGGCTAATTCAGAAGTTACATAATTATTACGTCATAAGGTGCCAAATTACATATTTATAACATTTTACTTAAAAGCCTTACGTTTCACGTTTTTGATGTGTTACTGAACATGTCATTTACATTCATAGATCATACCTCTGAAAAAAATGCTGTCAAGAAAACTCAGAACAGCTCTGAGGTCTGTTCAAAAAGAAAAACTTGTCTAGTTTTATGTGTTACCTTGTCCACAATAAAAGAAAAATAAACACCTTTATAATTATACAAATACACGTGCATACACATGTGAGTATATTTGAGCGAGGCCTCCAGTGTTTCCATCCCGGTGTCCGGACTGGCTCTTGCTGCGCTGGCAGAGTGAGAAAACGCTGGTGTTCGATTTGAAATAAAGAACATTTTTGTTAACTATATGTATGCCAGCCATCAGCACCAGATCAAGAAATAAATTTGCAGAAAAGCGTCTTTCTAATGACATGACATCAACTTTTATTTCAATAAGAAATTAATTAACATTTAATTTATTAATGCAAAAACAAAATTATTAAGAGGAATATCAAAATCAAAAAAATTAATACATTTTCCACACGGGGTAGTTTTACAGACTGTAGCCAGTGTACGTAAACGGCTTCAGCGAAGATGAGCGAGGTCTCCGGGGTTCCTCTGTGCCCAGACTGACGCTTGCCGGCTGGCAGGCTGAGAAAAACACCGGTGTTCAATTTAAAACGATATGTAACAATCAACACCGGATCATCAGCAGAAAAATTAATTATTTAGAAACATTTATTTCATGCCAACATCATTAAGAAATAAATTTACATTATTTGTTCCAATTCATATATCAAGACAGATGCAACAAATCTATAAGCTGTAAACTAATTAACACAAAATAAACAAAATAAACAACTAAACAAAACAAATTAAATAATGTTAACATGTAAGGAAAATGAGGAAGCAAAGCTTTTGTACTCTTCCCAAACACACAAAAAAAAACAATTAACAGGAGATATATACAAGACAAAGACAAGTCAAGCAAAAACAGAAGTAAGACTGGATGTAGCTTTAGACTGGATGTAAAATCAGGTTATCTACATATAAGATTCTAAAATACTACTTTTAAGTTTTTGGCCAAAAGATGTCGGGGAAACAGCTTGTCTTAAGTCTGTACAAAACACGATTCTGTAATAAGCTATTTTATGAGTGAGTTGTCCTACTAAAATTAACATAAATATTACCATTTGATGAACTACGAGTCTCATAGGAGTGAATAGAAGCAATTAATGTAAACCAAGATTGAAAACTAACAGGCAGTAAGTTATGAATATATTTCAACCTAAATTTCCCTAAATTAAGATAATAGATGTTTCTCAATTTTAAAAGTTTGAGATTTTCAAATAAAGGATTTTCAAAATAAAAGATCACGGAACCCAACCTTGTTTACAATGCGAACTGCTCGTTTCTGTAGAAACCCTAACAAAATGCAGTGGGTTTACCCCAAGTAAGAATTGCATAATTAAAATCAGGTGTTAGAAGAACTGTTTTCGGCAAAAAGAGTTTCAATCGTGTCATAATACAAACATTTTTTAGAAATCTTACGAGACAATATATTAAACATTGATTTAATTTTGCCCTACACCGACGTGTGTACAACACTGCATACTCAGTGCTTTCCAAGTGTCTGTAAAAAATTCATAGGCGACTCGGGTGGGAATCGAACCCACGACCTCATGCTGACTATTGCAGATGTCTTAATATATTTTAATTGAAACATAAACTAAAGACTCAATTACTGAGGAAGTATTTATAATATGAATAACATTCTTTGTTAAAGGGACAGTATCGTCACGATCGGAGCAGACTTTCAACAGGGCATTGAATCGGTGATCTAGTTTAAGATGAAAAATGTGACTGAAAATTACTGGCTCATTTATGCAGCAGCAATGATAATATGACTTTATTATGTGGTGTATTATTTTCAGTCACTGATGAGTTAATCTAAACTAGCATGCACTCCGATTCCATGCCCTGTTTGATCCTGACGATATTGTCCCTTTAATATGGGTATAATTGTCTTTTTGATGACAGGACAATTTAGTGTTTCATTACGTTTTTCCGCCCGCTGTTGGCTCGTATTATAATGAGAGGTTTCAGCTCTTACTGAGAACAGACTATTGAATTTTAAGCGTTTTTATTAATTGTTGTGCTTGTAACGGTTATTAGCTCAAACAAAATGACAATAAAACTACCGAATATTATATAAATCATTTGTCAACGAGAGATATGAAAATCAATAAATTTGTTTTTGATGACAAACTAATATTATCTTTAACAGTCCAAACAGTCCAGACACCTTTTGTTATCAGGGGTGGATTCAGGGTAGCTGAAATGAAAATGAGACATCGTACAGCAAAAAGGGGTGAACTGCCTCAAAAGGGGTCCACGTTTATAAAGTAAAGGGTAAATTTATTGCAAGGTGATGAATGGACACTTGTCCTCTTTGCCTGCCTCCTTTATCCGCTAATCTTACCCCTGGTTCACCTGATCTGCCAATGATACTTAGTATTAGTTTTCATGAAGCAACAAGCAAATGCATTTGTACCTTTACGTGGTGTCTGATTAGGAGGTAATATTAAAAAGTGGCATTGATTTCTAGAGACGACGAGAGGGATGGTATAAGTAGGACCCCTAGCTAACCTAGTACCCCTACACGACTCTGGATCTCTCCCGATCCCCCGGAACCACTAGATGCCCAGACTGACATTCCAATTTGAAATATGTAGGATTTTTAATTTGTTTATTTCCTCGTTGTTATTCTGCCGACGTACACAAATGTACTGCCCACTTTTTCTTAGTTATACTTGGACGTGATGTATGTTTTGTAAAAGAATAGAAATATACCAACGGCTACCATGTCAGCGATACAATCCTTTTGAAATCATGGAAAACAGTTCAGTCTTTGTAATAACACATTGAATTATTATTGCCTTGGAGTCACAAGTTGAAAACAAGTGTGCGTGCTTTCAATACGCGCATCTATAACGCATAAAGGTTATGAAGAGAATAGATCCAGTGGTAAGATCATACCTTTCGCTCTATCTTCTTCATAAGTTATATGCATTTGTGTACGTAGGCAGAATTATACTTGCACAATAATTATTAAGTCATTAATGAAATTTTGAGAAATTTAAGAAGAAAATTTCAAAGTTTTATATTTGATTAATTAAATATCTATTTATCTGGTGGTGTAAATTATTAGTTGCTATTTCTTTTTCTTTCATTGAAAATGGCTAAATTGTTCATATAACGTATTATCGTAGCAATGAAGCAGGTGTTGCGGGTTCAAAATAAACATGACAAGTTGATTATGTCCAATGGACAATTCACCACAGGGTTAAGAGATGAATATGTTGTGCTAGCTGAAAATAAGAAGTTTTAACCTGTCAGTTCCGGTCCATTGCAAACTCCTACTGGTATGGATTACAAGAGTCGCTATTAAAAGGAAACGCCATTTAGCTAATGGCTTACCATTAGCTTTTCCCCTGCGGATGGATTGTAAATAATATATTATGAGATTTTAAATTCAGTGCGGTCAGCCTTGATATTGTACTAGTCACGATCAATATCGCACATCACAAGTATATGTGACCGGCTCTGCGAAAATGAGTCGCTTCTCGCACGGCCTATTTCCACGTACAGGGTTGATGAATGTTTGGAGGGTGAAAAAAACAATTGGAAACTGATTTTGATTATCCATTATTTCGGTTCTTTAGTATCTGTATTTTCATATTTATAAATCAAAAAAGCTGATTTGTATGAAGAAAGTGGAATAAATGATGATTTTTGTGTGCCTTTTGTTTTCATTTAGTCCGTTGTTTCCATTACAATGCGCTATAAATTCCTGCGTTTACGTTGATTGTGCTTGGCAAAAATATAAATCCCGCTAGCATTAAATTTTAAGGAACATATTGGTAACGACGCACATTTTATTAGAAACCTTCTGAAGTTATGGGTTTTTACAGGGTTTTTTTAATAGGCAATTTCTCCTATACGGGTTTACTCGATTGTTGACATAATACATATTTTCAAAAGATGATAACATTTGAACCGGACATGCCACAGTTGTTTAACAGGTATCAAAATGAAGCTTATTGCATGGTCTTTTCAGCCATGTATATAACTAAAAAATTATGTTCACCCCCATATGACTCATTTTCGCAGAGCCCGTCACATATAACAAATTTACAATTGACATTCATACACGACATCCAATCAGATTGATTATTACACACACGTGATTGGCAATCGTTTACAATTGGCGATGGATCAATTGCAGCCGCAACTATCCTTTCTTTTCATAGGATGGCAATGGAACTTTTCATACTTGTTCAAAATGAATTTGTTTACTTTGTGAAAACTAAACCTTTTTAATAGCTTTGAATGCTATTAGTCTAATTTGCTAAAAATATGTTTGTCTCAAACCAATTTCTAAACTAATTTAGTGAACGTTATAAAGGCAGCTGCACGCTACAGTGTTTGTGACGTCATTGACAACCTGCGCTATTAATGAATAATTCATCGTGTCCAATTGCCATCCTACAATAACAAAATGTGTTGAGCTGGACACACAAGACTACAAAACAAAATGTGTTGAGCTGGACACACAAGACTACAATGAAAGCAATACACACAGTATCATATCCCTTGTGACTTTTATTGGTTCAACATTGTCAATCATTGTTCATTTACCATGACAAGAGTGAACCAACAATCCAAGTTATCAATAACCATCAAGAAATCATCCAATGTTAATAAGAGTCATAAGCAAATACCTTTCCATAACAACCTATTATTTAAAAAGGGAAACATTCTGTAGTTCCCCTTTCGTCGATTAGATTTACAGAGTAGACCAACACCAGACAAATAATGCAGTCATAACAGTATGGTATCGGTGTGATATTTCCAAGACTCTTACAAATAATTAATAATTTTTCAGGACTCGGCATGATGGTACTATAACAGGGCTAACAAGGTTAATGTCAACTATACTATCCTGATTGAGATATATACTACCCTGATTGAGATATATACTTATACTGATTGAAACCCTATACAATGTTTTCCCAATCAGGATACAATAAGGGACCAATTGAGAAACCCTTGGATGACAGCTACGCCTGCTAAAATAGGGCTGCCAAGCCTTACCATGGTGGGCTATCCTGGTGGGGTCCAGTAATATCATTGGGGGAATATCATTGGGGGAATAGGATCCTAATCAGGGTAGTATGGTTACCGATGACCATATGAACATTAGTCAAAGGCATCCTGATTTGAGGTGCAGTACTATCCTGATTGGGAGAACAGGGTCCTAATCAGGGTACAAGTATCTCCTAATCAGGGTACAAGTATCTCCCAATCAGGGTAGTACGGTTGCCGATTACCCCTGAGACAGGGTAGCATGTTTCTATATACCTGACCTTTGACTTCCATAATCAACAATGTTGTAACACCACATCATATAATAGCAATGAAATATGTGAAATTTAAGTCCCAATCAATGCCTTATAAGGTTATTTGTTTTATAATTCAACCTGTGTACAGTGGCCAGGCTAAGAACATGTAGCCTCATGGGCAGGTTTTCATAGTATTTGGCATTTGAGGATACCATAGACTGGCCACACTGAGCAGGTGGCATGTTTACCATGTGTCCACTATAAGAGGTTTAACTGTATGGTAATAAGCAGCTAATATTTTGCTTACTCGATGTTTTTACATTTGTAATTTCATAGCACTACTGACTGTATAGTACAGAAAAAAGGTACACTAACTTTGCCTGATGATTGTTGCTAGCAAGTGAGTGATTCAATACACGTACACAGTGAAGGTATGAAGGTGCACACACACACAGTGCCTAAATTTCCTGTTAACTGATAAAATATGCTTATATCTAGTAGATGATTTCTGCTTTTGTTTGCATAAAATATCTACTTACCAGTAAGTAGCGCTATGAAATTGGCCTCCACAAATTACTATGTTTGGAATGGTTATTTGGTTATTGCTATTTCTTGGGCTCTTTTCATTCAAATCTTTTTTCCAAACCATTTCCCACCAAATACAACTCTTCCATGAAAAACAAGTTATAACCAAACAGCTTTGAATCAAATGTTAGTTCCCTTAGACGCAACCCTCTCCAACCCCTTTCCTCTCCAACCCCTTTCCTCTCCAACCCCTTTCCTCTCCAACCCCTTTCCTCTCCAACCCCTTCCTCCCATCCCTTCCTCCCACCCCCTTCCAGCCCCCCCCCCACCACCAGAATTTTTTTTTATAAAACGTTTAAAAAATTATAAAAAGTACCTGAAAATTTCTTCCAATAAGAAAAATAAGGTGACTTAAGCATACTGCTTCAGTATTTAATATAATAACAAAATCCTGACTTTAAGGATGGCACACCTAAAGATTTAAAAACACCGTAAAATGTTCCTTTCATTTTGTTTTTGGAGATTACCATAACAGAATAATGCGCGGTTATTTTAGGAACGATAACTCAAGTTTTGAGACATAGAATGTCTTTGATTTACAACTCTTGATATTTCATCACAGCTGTCACATCTTCATATGTCTATATGTACTCGAGTACGTCTACATATATTTGTATGATCAAGGCAGTAATATTTCAGAGTATTTTTGTACTTTTAGGCATGCCATCCTTATGTCAAATGAGTCTTACTACATGTACTACAGGGCTACACCAGTCATAATCACTGCTACACAATACTAGAATTCTGCAGACTCTCCAGACATTATAGATTGTCAAGTACACTGAATGAGTACTTATTGTACTGAGTAAAGTGGGTGTCAATAACCATGATGCTGTAAACATAAGTACAATGTATTCTCTTTTATCTTCGCTCTTACATGAACAATTGCAAAGGAGAATAATTACAGACATCAGACACCTCTAGTCTGCAGACTGTAGTAAACATTTTGTGTGGACCCCATGATGTTTGTTATAGACCTTCAGACATCAGACACCTCTAGTCTGCAGACTGTATTAAACATTTTGTGTGGACCCCATGATGTTTGTTATAGACCTTTAGACATCAGACACCTCTAGTCTGCAGACTGTAGTAAACATTTTGTGTGGACCCCATGATGTTTGTTATAGACCTTCAGACATCAGACACCTCTAGTCTGCAGACTGTAGTAAACATTTTGTGTGGACCCCATGATGTTTGTTATAGACCTTTAGACATCAGACACCTCTAGTCTGCAGACTGTAGTAAACATTTTGTGTGGATCACATGATGTTTGTTATAGACCTTCAGATATCAGACACCTCTAGTCTGCAGACTGTAGTAAACATTTTGTGTGGACCCCATGATGTTTGTTATAGACCTTTAGCATAGTGCAGCCATCTTGTTTTTCTTCCATTCAAATCAATGTAACCAAACCGAGGCTGGAAGGAAAATAGGCCGGCACCATTTGATGAAATGAAAATTAGAACTGTATGTCCTTGTGTATGCAGGGGATATGACCAAGATGGCCGCAGTGTGAAAAAGGGTCTATAGAAGTATTACACTGTACCATCAATCATGACTGGTGTGACCCACTTTAACTTCAACACCCCTCCTCAAACAAACAACTCTGCATAAAATAAAGATCTCCTTAAATACAACCAATTTCATAGAGTTGATGGCTGAAATAGATGCTTAGTAGAAATAATTGCTTAGTTTGATTTCATGGTACCCAGCCAAAGTGAAACAGGATGCATATTCCATTTGGCTGGTAGCCAGTTTCATGTTACTTACAGAATGTATTCGGTAAGCAAGATTTCCTGTGAAACCTTTCCACAAATGACAATCAGGGAATATAACAGCCATTTCAGATCTTGTTGTGATTGTTAAAATTACCAAAATATCTACAACTATTCCCTGCTGTAGATATCTTTGATGTCATACTACAGCAATGAATTGGACTCTACAAAGCAGTGTGTAATTATCAATAATAGACAGAGTCATGGGATGGTCAAAGCACATATACACTAGGCAGTATCAAGACTAATTGGGTATAAACAAGGATCATGTATCCACCTGCTAATTCATTAACATTGGATTCAAAACATTTCTGGGCGAAAATTCCATGACCTCTTCAGACTAAATATGATAACTCATAGTTAACAGGTTAAAATGTTCGTGTTATGTTGTGAATATTTTATAAGGACAATTTAGTTATTTCAAAATGACAGTACCTTTTGTATTGACATATGAACATTTTGTTATGACTTTACAAACATGAAAATAAAATGTATAACTTTTCCAAGCATTGAAATCAGCTTTTATAACTTTTCCAGGAATTAAACAACCTTTTGTAAACTTTTTCATGGATGGAAACATTTATCATGGCTATTCTATACCTAATCATTACATTTCTTTGACCTTCCTAGATTTCTATGTGCCTTGTCCCAAGTCCCTTACAATGACTTGCATTACTGTTAATTCCACACTGCCCTCTTTTTAACGCAATTTCAGACATCTGTAAATTACCAAATTTTTTGGAAAATACATTCATACAATCCAGTTATTTTATGCTAAGCAACTCTAAGAAATAAGGACCAGTAATGAAATCATGAAACATAAGCTTCAAAAAATTATATTCCAAAGACTTTTAAGAAACTAACATCAGCCCTTAAAAACTGTTTACCTATTTTAAAGTTTCATGTTTCTCATTACAAAGATCTATTTCAAAGGTTGATTTCAAGAACAAAGAGTTGCACATTTAAAACTATGTTAATTTACAAATGTTTTGCTATGTGTTGGCGTACATGTATAGGGAAAAGGACAACAGGTTGAACAAATAAAAACAAAAATATATCAAATTAATCTGAAAGCAAATTCAAGCAGGAAGCCAGTCTGCTTAGGGGCCATTTCATATCATTATTTTCACAGTACAAGTGCCATGGTCGAGCGGTTTAGTGCATCGGATTAATTCTGATGGCTGAGTCGTCAGAGTGCGTGGGTTCGAAGCCTTGCCGCGACCATGGTGCTTGTGTCCTTGAGCAAGACACTTTACCATAATTGCTGCGAGGGCCGAATTGAACCCAGCCACTGTGATGTACAAGCCAGTGCATGCTTAGTGCCGGTCCCAAGCCCGGATAAATGGGAGGGTTGCGTCAGGAAGGGCATCCGGCGTAAAACCTATGCCAAATCAAATATGCGGATCATGATCCGCTGTGGCGACCCCTAACGGGAGCAGCCGAAAGAGGACAACATTTTCACAGTACAAGTGTGAAGGGGAAGGCAAACAAGTCAAGTACATCTTCAAATGGTGATTGAAAACCCTGCTGTTCAGAATATAGACTAATACGTCGACAAGTTCACTGGGTGCCGCCATATATGCGGTGGTATACCTACATGTACATTCTGCGTCAAGCGTTTGTTTTCTATGCAGTCCAGTGCTTCTTCAACCAATCAGTTCACTCTATTTAACACTAGTGTACCACGTATTTTGATAATGCGTGTGACGCGTTCGTGTAGTGTGGTACCACTGCAGTAATGGCTGAAAACATTGGTTGACGGCTTAGTCTATCCGCTCAGTGCACATCGTAACCCTCTAGTGGTGAATTTGCAACCAGTGTCTTGATGATGGCTACTTTTGCGTCGTGTGAACATTGTGCGTACACTTTATGCGCGTATGTTATGGTACTAAGTGCGCGTGTACTTCTGTCAGCCAATGATTGCTGGAGATATTCCGTGCGTACGCACATCAACTGCAAAATACACCAACGCAACACACTATCGCTGCCCTTAATTCGCCCACAGTGGTCTAACAACATGTGCCCTCAACAGCTCATGCACGGTGCGAATAGAGACAGCGTTGTAAGAGTTGAAAAATGTTGAAAATACTAGTTTAGGTTGGGGCGTCTTCAAAAGTTGTAGTCCATTTTTAAAAGCACCCTTAGCAAATGTTTCTACTGACCAGTTCTTTGAAAATATTCCGACATATACACCAACATATAGCAAATGATGGCGACTTCATAGTAATAGTTATAAGTATTGGATACTGTACATGGAGTCACCAATGAATAACACATGAGTAAACAGATTACACTGTATTATAAAACAGAACCAGGAAATCTTATGTTTTCAGTGATTATTTTCAAGTGACCACCTGTCCAACACGGCCACAGGACTGTCTAATGTGGACAGTATAACAGTCCTTGTGAAATGAATAAAGGCACTGAAACCTGTCTACAGTGGCCACCTGTCTACAGTGGCTTTATAAATATGAAAGTAATTTCCATTATGAAATGATAAACACTTGAGATTGGTCCTTTTATGACACGCATTACCAAGCATTTTCACTGGATCCTTAATTGACTCCACAGTAAAAAGATAACGCCTTGTATTTGTGACCACACCCACAATATGTCAACTTAAAATAATAATCGCATGTACTCCATTTTTAGACAGCTGTATAAGACAAACAAAACAAACAAAATTGTGGCCAATTTGACACAGAGCTGCTGAGGTGAAGAATGAGTTATTACACACCTAGCATTTGTTGTCCCCACCCATATGCAATGTACGGTCAATTTCATATAATATTGGCCCTGATGTCTAAATCAAAGATAATCCCATCTGTTCCCACATGAGGCACGTCAAAAGGTGGGGATTAGAACTTTCAAAATCCTAACCCATCTTAAGAAATTACAGAAAATCCCCAGGTCAGACCTAGGGCAGAGAGGAGAGGGATTGGGGATAACAATAAATAAAATTTCATTTACATAAAAATAAAACTAAGTGAAAAATACAGAACAGATACTTATTACAAAACACTGCCTGAAAGTCCATATCTTACTTCTTGGATTTTTTATTTCATAGACAAATAGAACTTCATTCAAGAATGGTCAATTTTGGTTTGCTAATGCACTTCTCTTTTGGAATCAAAATGAGGCTCTTGTCTCAAATAGTGTGGTGCCTTGCAAACTCATAGTGATTTATGATTAGCTGTCAGGTTACCAGACAAATATGGCCTCAATGTGATGAGGATCTATTAAAGTAGAAAAGACGACTTCCTGGCAAGCAATGATTGCTTTAAATTAAAAACAATAAAGTCATGGCAAACTGACCATGCATGTATAGTTTACTTACACGAGGTCGATGTCAACTATACTATCCTCATACTATCCATTTTGATGTAATGGAAAAGTTCCTTGAGGGAAAATCGTTATGCTTCTACCTATGCTCCTACGAGGACGAAATTCAAGGCATGTGAAGTGATCAGACATTTTTAATTAGATTGGTAAAACACCGCAAGATTTACATATGTATGTATCAGGTCTCTGTTCCTAAAACTAAGGTTATTGACATTGGGGTTAAGTATGGTCGCCAGCTTAATTATTTAAGGACTATGTCAGAATAACTGGTATGATGGGCCTTACCACTAACCATTCTGAAATTCAACAAAATCTCTTGTCAACCGAATCCTTCAATCCTATGGGTATAATATACCTTTAATTAATAAACCGCAGCCATCTTTGCTTTCCTGTACACAAGTCTATGAGAATCAGAATGAGGCACATGTACAACTGAACCAGTAGACAGGTTCCTTACAATGTGATGGTTCTAATCATAACGATATCTCTACCGTCCGTAGATAGGGAACGTGACTATGGTAGACGTGTGTGAGGAAAAAACAATACACAATGGGTAATTATTATTCCATTGGTGTAAAACGATAATGTAATACAGGAGTGGATACTGGGTGTCGATAAAGGGGCGGGGTTACACTGCCAAACAAGGGGGCAAACAAATAACTTATGATAAATTGATGTGCAAAAGGTGCAATTCATCATTTTCATCGTCATGCGAGTAGATTTATACGCTATTACTTGTGTTCTTTCTCCCACACTGAATCACCCCTCACTGATGAAACAATAACGACGATAGAGGGCGGGTTATATACCTGTCAGAGACACCGCATTTTGTCTGGGGATAATTATAGGCTTTCCCGTCCAATGTCAAAACCTTTTTGTTAATTTTCGTTCAAGAACATTCTAATTCACGCCGTTTTAGTGATCCAATCAATCCAGGGTTTCTTTTTATATACTGTTGCGTTTAATTTAATTTAACTGATTTCAAAACAATTATTATTTCGTTCATATCATACTGCATTTAGTTGACTTCAACTATGTCATACCGAAATTTAATGTTTCGCATCTTTTCGTGATTGATGCATTCAAATTAACAATCATCGATGCGCAAAGATTTTTGTAGAAGTTTGTTTTTTTCGCTTTCTTGGTAAATTTCAGTGAGTTTTTCCATGATTTTTGTTGTTGTGAGTTTAGAAAGTCACTAAGGCCTATTTTTCGAAACTTCTGCTTTTGTTTCGCTATTGTATCCAATATCTGGATTTTTATTCCTCTGTCAATTTGTTTTAAAGTAACGAACAATAACCTGCTTATCCCTATGGGGTCATCTTGCAGACCAGATTTGTTACTTTTCACTATGCGCGGACGGCTGGTACCAGCTATAACCACGGATAGACTGAGCAGCGTAATCTGTAGTAAACATCAAGTTTTTAATTTGTATTGCAATGTAACACAAGGAGAAACCATGGATCTAAGGTATTTATATCTTTTCGTTAGGAAGTGCATTCATTTATCGATACTTAATGGTAGTGCCATGGTTGAGCAGTTTAGTGCATCGGATTTGTGTTCTGATGGCTGAGTCGTCAGAATGTGGGTTCGAATCCCGACCACGACCGTGGTGTTCATGTCCTTGAGCAAGACACTTTACAATAATTGCTTCTCTCCACTCAGAAGTAAATGGGTACCTGTGAGGGCAGAGTTGGTTGTTGTGTTTGATTAGCCCATATGCGCCGAAATGGCAGCAATTGAGCTGTATACTCCCCAGGGAGCTGAGATGGTTTCAGGAATGATTTATGCGCCTGATGAGCAGGGGGTAATAACGTACAGCGCTGTGATGCCTCGTGTAAGAGCGCTTTAAAATGCCGCCATTATTATTATTATTATTATTATTATTATTATTATTATTATTATTATTATTATTATTATTATTATTATTATTATTATTATTATTATTATTATTATTATTATTATTATTATTATTATTATTATTATTATTATTATTATTATTATTATTATTATTATTATTATTATTATTATTATTATTATTATTATTATTATTATTATTATTATTATTATTATTATTATTATTATTATTATTATTATTATTATTATTATTATTATTATTATTATTATTATTATTATTATTATTATTATTATTATTATTATTATTATTATTATTATTATTATTATTATTATTATCGGCCTTACAGAGGTGTCGAATAAGCGCCAGCGGCACTTTTTTTTTACAAAGTAATGAATAAGAAAGAATAGGCATATACGCTGTGCGTGAGTTGGCGTGACGAATAGGCGACCACGCGGCATTTGATTTGTACATAGTGACGAATAAGTTCAAGTCATCACTGTGCGCGGACGGCTGGTACCAGCTATAACCACGGACAGACTGAGCAGCGTAATCTGTAGAAAACATCAAGTTTTTAGTTTGTATTGCAATGTAATACAAAGAAAAAAAATCATGGATCTAAGGTATTTATATCTTTTCGTTAGGAAGTGCATTCGTTTGTCAATACTTATTGGTAATATCGGCCTTACAGAGTACGTACATGGGTAGCGAATAAGCGCCGGCCGCACTTTTATTTATTACAAAGTAATAAATGCATACTCAAAGAAAGACACGTGATACAAAGGACATTAGGACAAAAACCTTTGTACATGTTATACTTCATCCCTTTAAATACATCTGAACTCAAGAGGGCGCTCTTACATAAAGGCATAATTGATCCTATCAAAACGGGTTTCACTGAAGCCAAACACAGTCTGGGCTGTGTGTGCTCTGTATATAGCTTTCAAACATAAGCAATTATACAAATGAAATAAAAACAACTGAAAATAAAATCCATCACATGTTTGTAGTTGTATTAGTGCAGTGTCAGTTTAATTGGAAATGATATCACATACCGGTGTGTATTTTTATAACCAAACTTTCTCTATACAACTGTCATCAGACGAATTTTAAGTTAAAACCAAAGTTGTTGAGCTGTAATTATTTTCAGACGGTTATTTAAGGACTAGATGTCAGAATGACTGATAAGATAGACTTATCCCTAACCATGCTTAAATTCAACAATAACTTTACCATTATAATGGATCATATTGCCCACAGTAGTAAACAAAAGAAACATAATTGTTCTAGCTGATAGATTTAGTTGCGACCAGCAGCAGCAGGCTTAACACTTTTCTGACGTGGGATTTTTCTTGCATCCATGTCAAGGCTTATATTTTAAAACATCAATTAGCCAAAACATCTTGAAAAATGAAAAAATATTACTATTTCTTACACATCCATATCCGTTGTAAACCTAATCTTTCCATCACATAGTTGCAGTAGGTTTTAAGTATTACACCGCAGCCATCTTTGCTTTCCTGTACACAAGTCTATAAGAATCAGAATGAGGCACATGTACAACTGAACCAGTAGACAGCTTCCTCAAAATGTGATGGTTCCAATCATAACGATACCGTCTGTAGATAGGGAACGTGACTATGGTAGACGTGTGTGAGGAATAAACAATACACAATGGGCAATAATGTAATAATTGGCGCCCTCACCGATGTGGCTCAGCTTATTGTACTGGATCTATCCGACCGTATCCGATGCCTGAATGGGTACCGTTAAAGCAAATCATTGGTAGCATTTCTAAGGTTTATAGCAGGCATTCAAAGTGACAAACCCGCACCGTGAGGGGAGGGCACTTCCCAACCATCACTTTTAAAAAGGACTTGGTCTCCCTACTTTTCAAACAAATTGGTCATGTAGCTTTGAGTGAAAGATTTTCTTAATATTATTAAATCCCAAAATCTCCAAATTATTTACAAATCTTTCAAACCGATATTTTTTAAATAAATTAATTAACATTTTCAGAAATTTCCTTCAAAACATCCAAAATGATTTCTAATTTCTCATAATTTCTTTACAACAATATTTTTAATGTTTCAAACCCAAATGATTTGTTTTATTCAGGTGGAGGTGGGTTGGGTCATGGGGGAGGGTTAGGACAGGAATATCCGTTTAGGGGTGGCCATTGGAATGTTGAAAATTAGGATAAATAAAATCTACAATGAGCAGGAGCCTAAATCTTCATGAGGGATGGGGGTAGGCCTATATATCCCGTAAAGATTTGACGGGGGATGACCAATACAATTATTCATCGATAGAGGGCGGCCTTTTCACCTGGATCACGGTTGTCTCTTGTCTCTTGTCTCTGCCTAGGTTAGCGAAGGGGTTAGGAAGTCACTGTGTATACCCTGTAGCTAGAGGAAGGGGAAATGCTCGCCAAGCCCCCTCGCCAAGAGATCGTGGCCGTAATCCAACACTGGTTTAACACTGCTGTTTCCAAATTGGGGCACGAAGGGTATAATGATCAGACCATGTGGAAACACGTTGAAATTCCATTGAAGTGTGACAGACACAGGAGGTCGCTTTTCAGAATGGGTAAATCTTGTGTAACTGCAAGAGTTCACCCGATCTAAACAGCGCCCTCTTTTTGTGAGGAGACGGAGAGGAGGAAAGGGGTGGGCGGGGAGAGAGGAAGTGGAGGAAATGCCGTGTAAGCCGTGTAATCCGAAATATCAAGGGGAAATAAATACCCCCAAAATGAGTAGCTAAGACGTAGGATGCCCCTTGATATTTATTTGGTAACTTGACATTTGATCCCCTTCCTCTCCCCACCCCGGAAGTCTCCCCTCCCTTCCTCTCAAACTCTACCCATCTAACTCCCCTTCATTCCCTTTCCTCTCCCTTTCCTCTCCCTTTCCCCTCCCGCTTCCCTCCCTTCCTTTCCCCCTCCTTTCCCCCTCCTTTCCCCCTCCTTTCCCCATCCCTCCCCACCCCACGCCTCTCCCTATTCAGCATCAAGTCAAAAAAAATTGAAAATTTATTCTGGTCCACTAAATTTTCGACTTAATACTAGAAATGAATTTTTTATTTTTTTTAAACAGTGTCCCTTTGTAATGTTATGTTAGATGTTCCTTCAATAATGTCAGAGAGAGGTTTAGTTATCTATAGTCTCTGTAAACCTCCTGTCGCCGTTTGTCCTCATCTGTCAGGTCACTCGTGGTCAAGTTTAGAAGACTTCGTTTATACACAAACTCAGAAATGAAAGAAAACATTTGTATTCGGTTCCTATCACTCAGTTTATTGCACTTGATTCGAACCAGGTTTTTCAACAGTATTAATTTAATTGAGGATATCCAACATTTTCGACATTTGAGTACTCAGCATTTTCAAGATAAAAATTGCCAAACACGTCCATTATTCTCCTTTGAAAATGTCTGAAATTGTGGATGGCCTCTGACAGCTAATTAATAACATCAATGCGTTATGTACAGGCAATTTTCTTTTAATTACAACGATTGTTCTCAAAGATTGATATTCCGTGCTCAAAGTGAGTTTACCTGGAAAATATATTTCAATTTTGAAATGCTGTTTTAGTTTGGTAATAAGGATTAAAGAATGGTTATATAAAATTTAAATGAATTTATGACATTACATCATAAATTCATAATTATTTTATAATGGTTTCTCATTTAAAGTGACCAACATCGCTTGAGCATGGAATATATTAATATCTTTAATGACTTTAATTATAAAAATTAAGTAAATTGTAAACAATTCAAATCCATTGTCAACAAAGACAGCTTAAATTCTGCAGACTGCTTATGTTTTGTTTTTCATCAGTCATTTTCCCCGTATGTACACTCACGTGAATCAGAGAACAAAAGAAAACACATCAATTGACGGGGTGCTTTGCCAAGGACATTTCAAAGTCTGAAGAATTCAACAGATTGTAATTGTTGACAAGAGACTAGGATATATGTAACTTCTACAAATACATTCAAATATTCATTTAAAAGATTTCTAAGACAGAGATATGCTGACAGATATAATTTCACAACATTTTGCCCAAGTCACTGGCTAACAATTAATGGCTAATAGATGTAAAATAATTTTTGTATTATTACTCTTATTTTGTTTTTGTATATATACATATTTTTTCGTATTTTTTTGTATGTTTGAATTTTTGTACTTTTGTATTTGTTTAGTATTTATTATTATTAATTGTTAATAAGACCATGTAATAAATAATAAACTAGTGATAGTCCTTTCAAATCGAAAAATTAGGTCGGGTTGATTCATTGTATTTATTTTATTTTCACCACATACAGATACAACGATGCTGCTTTCACTGTAATCTTGTTTGGGGAAAAATTACCTGAACTGGGATTATTTTACCGTTCATATCCATCGTGAATATGCTGGGAGGAAGATGCGATTGGAACTACCTACCCGATATTTTTATTTATTTTTTATTATTAGACAATTATTTAACCAATTATTGGATATAAAATATATAACAGAAATCAAGTCAGGCCTAATCCATTAGGTTGAGCAAGGACGATCACCTTAATTAATATTTTGTTGACATCGTCTGTTATTTGTTCACATTTTAGTATTAACCTTTTTCGGTAGTAAGTAAAATCCACTAAACAAAGCTAAACACACCATTCATATATGATTTAGACCCGTAGACTAGTTTGAAAATAAGGGACGGGATGGCTTAAAGAGATTGTATACAACACTATTAGTAATATGTCTATAAATGCATCCATACTTTATAAGAATGAAGAGATATTTATACAATAAAATAAATGTGAAAGTTTCAGTTTATTTTCGTCGTTAACGAGAAAATAGTGAACACGTTATCAGATTTGTTTGCATGTATTCAAATGTAGAAAATGGATCCATTCCAAATTTGTAATACATTTCTTAAGTTTTACAGAATCTCAGATTGAATAATTTCTCTAGATGTTTGGTACGAGCAAATAACTTCACATAAAGTAAGTTTTTAGATTATATTTTAGTAATCATGTAATCGGGTGTTATTTGCAAACGTGTACACTTACATTGCAGATTTTTTTTTCCAATGGAACTCATTACACATTTGTCGCAATGATGTTTCAAAGTATATTTAGGTTTAACACCAGAGAAAGTGCAACATGTCTGGGAAGGCGGGGGGGGGGTTCATTCTCAAATACAGATCCCCAGTCTACGGGCCAGTGTTTACGATACTAATATGATTACATTTACAAATATTGTGTCATTTTCAGTGCAGTGCATACATTTATAATTACAATTACATTCAGACAAACTTTAAACACCAAATATATTTTTCTATATAACCAAACAAAAATGCGCACAACTTTTCCAGCGGCCAAGAAAAGCCAGTGCGGAATTTTACGAAAAATAAAAGAAATTATTGTGTAATCGCTGAAAGATCGAAGCCTTTTTCATGATTCCTAGCTTTGGAAACTTCATTAAGTGAACTAACAAGACAAATATCTCAAGTTCATTCAGTGTTATGTATTTCTGATGATATAATGTACCGTGACAGACATAAAATGCTTTCAATTCAGTCAAGATAACTTCATATTTAAACTTCTATCTTAATGTCCAAAGTGATTCGCTATTTTACAGGCAAGTCCGGTACAGTTATATTTTCCTATTTAGTAAGAAATGTATCAACCTTATTGTTAGTGACATTGTAAAACCACTGACATTGCAAAAACCACTGTTAAACAGTCTATCGTATAGGTGCCATTATTTTAAAGAGCAATGAATCTAGCTGCATCATCAATGCATTCATTCACGTAATTTCTCGTTATCCATATCCAATCTTTATCAATTATATAGCGTTGACCAAGGCTTATATCGTACGGTATCTCCATCCCGTACCGATTTCTGGCCAGAGAAATTCAGCATACACTGTGCATTTCATTTCCATAAATATGTACATAACACACATACATTGTACAGGACACGTACATGTACATCTATCCAACGAGTGGTCATTGTCTGTATTTACATAATTATGTATGTACATACAGTGTGTATACATATGGATTCATGCACTGTGTGTAATGACTGCAACGGGGAGTTCGGATAGCTAACTGTAAGTGGGGCAAAATTACGCGACCAAACCGTTCCGATGCGACTTGGTCAAGGCTATCAATTATATTGTTAATCTCAAAAGATTTAATTTTCCGAAATGGTGAAACAGTTTGTTAAGTATTTATTTTTTTGGGAATATTAAAAATAAATAAATAAACTGAACTAGCTTTCAATATGAGGTTTTCAAAACTAAGACCAAAATATTAAGTGTTTCCATTTATAATTATAAAAAGTAAGGTGGGTATAAATGGATACCCTTTTCAGCTCCTGTTATTATTATTATTATTATTATTTGTAAACAAATAATTATGGTAAAAAACACACCTTTTTGGCCTAAACACAAAATATAAGGCCTATAATAACATATGTTTTATTTATTTATAATGATTTATATAAATAAATGATAAAGGTATAGGAGTGATATGTTTGGTAATTGCGGGTAGACGGGAAACACACATATTTATGTTTTTGACCGCCAAATAAAACTACTATTTTTATTCTGTTTTTCCAGCATGTTTCCAGTAATGTTAATTGGTGTACTTACATGTCTGTTTCACGCATTTTCATGCTGGATGCTTTGAGAGGATTGGCGTTGTTATGCCAGTAATGCCACACAATGCCTTTCCAACCCTGATACTGCCCATCTGGGTAATAATGACCATTTAAGTGAGAAGAGTAACATCCACCAAACCACCAGGCTCCTTCATACTTTTGTGCACAATTCCCCCCTGATGCATCATTGTCATTATCCTTTGTTGTGAAGTGCATTCCCTTGTGAAACCCAAGAGAGTCACCAGCAGTGCTGCTCACATCGTATTCGCCATAATTCAGTGTGTACTTCTCACCAGTGATTTGGAAATCCGTGTATTTAACGAATGCCGTATCGCTACTCCAATCTGTGAGATCTATGCGGAGGTCCCATGTCCCGTGTGATTTATCAGAGGTCAGACTCACCAAGTTATCATTGCCTAACCAATGCTCCCCGCTTAGATCACCGAAGCCAGACTTATACTCACTCCAGTCACGATAAAAGTTAATATTACCGTCCTCTCTGCGCTGAAACACAATCCATCCGCCGCCGTCAATGTCCATTTCACAATAGACTTGGAGACCGTCGCTGAATCCGTCTGGGTAGATCTTGTAGACACCACTTGTGCGGTAACCTGCCTCCATTAGCCCTTTACAACTTCTGTAGCGAGCAAAGGAGATATCAGGCAATGAGAAGAGAGGCGTGTCTTCATTTTCATCGAAGTACACACTCTCTTGATCTTCAACGAATGATTCAGGATACTCAGCCCTTGTGGAGTTATTTAACTCACACAGTTTATTGCATTTATAAAAGTTAAATGACTTACAGTTCTTATCCATGTTACAGTCTCGTCCGCACATGACGTAATAGGGTACAGTTTTCTTGGCATACGTAAAGTTTTTGAGTGCCCGGTTATCTGCGGGGAGATATTCGTTTGCAAGCCCACCACATTGACTTTCCAAGCTTATCGCTTGTGATATCAGTGGTACTATAAACACGAACATCATTTTGAAATGGAGTACGCACATCAAGAGTACTTGCTGCGACATCTTCAATGTATTGTTTGTATATGGGTGAAAACGTTTCAAGGTAAATCCAATTAAATAAGTAGAACTATCAGTTTTTATTCAATCAAGTATTTCGGTATCATCGGTCGACCAACTGTTTGATTGAAACACGATTATACTGCACACGGCGCAATGTAGAAATGAAACGCAGCGTCGACCGATGAGTGTTTATATTGAATGTTTGTGATCCAAAGGATTGCATGCGTAAAGCACTGATTGGTCAAAGTGAAGTCACTGCTGAATGGTGATTTACATGTATCACCTGATTGGTTGACAGAAACTTGATAAGGCTCAGCTTTATCTGTTTTTTGGTTTCCTCAAAAAGATAAAATTATTCACTAATAGACAGTTAATGTTTCAAGGAAACAAAATACAAATTTTGCCTTTATGAATTAATGCCTATATATATGAATTTGTTTAGCACATAAAATGTTTGGATGAGTGATTTTACTGAAATATTAATGAAATAAATTAAATAGCCTAGTCCTAGCCTCCCCACTGCAGCTAACACAATTCAACAACAGTATCAGTCTATCGCCTTGTTTGCATATCCAATATTTTTGTATATTGAAACCGTCCCCTCCCAGGGCGAGAGACCAGTGGGTACGAGGTATACATAAACTACAGGAAAATCCTGGGGACAATGTTATCGTTCATCATACTGAACACTATTCAGCCTAACTTTCACATACGTGACCAATTCAAAACTTGATAATTACTATGGCATTATTAGGTGTTCGAACGCGCAGCGCGAACACCTATTGTTTTTGTACTGTTTTTTTTTTTTTTTTTTACTTCTTCATCTCAGCGGCGACTGTCCGGCAACAAAGGCATCCTTGCAAAGCATTTACAGCCTTCAAACTTAACACATGAACAGAACATAACAAGCTGACGAAACCGTTTTCTGTGACGTCATGATTACGTCATCAGGTGTCGAATTACGCTAAAAAGTAAAATATTTAAAACGTTCATATACGTTGCATGAAAGAATCAAAGTTCGTATAGCGCCGCAAGGCGCAATACGTGGCGCTAGTCTGGGCCATTAGCACAACACACGCACACAGCGTCGATATCGATTGTACATGTAGCTGTAACCAAATATCGTGTAGTACACGATATTTGGTTACAATGGAGCTGCATGTCTATATCGACGCAGTTTGCGTGTGTACGTGTGGTGCCCATGGCCCAAACGTCATTTTTTTAGGCTGTAAAAATGGATTGCCAACACCGTCATAAAGAGTAAGTATCTTTGAAGTTACTTTTTAAGAGGATTTCCTGTATTTATCTTCGTGTTTTTATACAAGAAAAACCATTTTTTAAGCTGTCCATTCGTCGTTGCATTGTGCCTGTTTAACTAACATGACTAACGTTAGTTAGGCCTACGTGAACATACTTTGGACAGTAAACAACTAACAAAATATGTCACCAAAATGTATTTAGAATATAAATAAGGATAGGCAAATTCAGTTGTTAAGGTTATGGCAATTATTCAGTAGAAATTTTATGCCATATATTTTGTAATTTTTGTTTTCTCCAAAAATCTTCAGTTTGTGCACAAATTAAATAAGTAGCCTAGCGATTGTTTACTGCACTTTTCCTTAATTTTGTACCCTTCTCAGATACAAATAAACTTACATAGACAATTATTTCACAGGAAAAATGCACAATATTCATGACACAATACATGTACTTGTGTAGGTCCTGCTCCCCGAGGCCTCTCTCAGACATCACTCACATCACATCACAATCACATGAAATTATATGAGTATATGAGACTCTGCAATTTCCTTAAATACCTTTCTCTTTTGATGAGAGTTTCGTGCGAGAACATTTCTTTAATTTATTACACATTGTCAAGAATAATTGTTTGCAATTTTGAAAACAAACCAATGCCCTTTTCAATTTCAATGGTCCAGCTACTCTAAAATTATACACTATTTTCCCCATTCCCATAAATTAGAACTTCTCTGAATTTTCAAATACTTTATTCTTGGTCCATGTACTTATAAAACCTTCCTATTATTTTTTCAGCATGTTCACTGTGACATATTATTTTCCTCATTCACATAAATTAGAACTTCTCAGAAATTTCAAATACTTTATTCCATGTACTTCCATAAAACTTAACTATTATTTTTACAGCATGTTGACTCCGATGTATCATGGCTCAGACTGAGTTCCAGCCAACAGTACCCCAACACGGCGTTGACACCACATCCAAATGCAGTATCGTAACTGTTCAAGTCATCAACAATCTTGGTATGGTTTAACGTCTTATGTTAACAGATCGTTTGAGAAGGGTCTTCATACCAATGATGAACATTTCATTTAGTTTTAATGGTTGTTTATTACCAAAAATTAAGGTTTAGTATAATTTGTTATTATTTTTTGCTATAGCAGTACTGGCATTTCAGTCCAAGAGAAGGGGTGTATCTGATAACCACCTTTCCAATCCATGTCAGTTAAACAACATTTATTTAAATCTAAGCCCTTACTCCTATTTTCAATCTTAAATCTTTTTTTAGAAAGGACAGAAACATCTTGCAACTTCAGCTATGCAGAATTGATGCTGGGTGTGATTTTCGACATAATGAAGCACCAGTCGTCAGTCAATGGAATTGGTAATTTGGGCCCCCTTATACTTGTATTGCTTGTTTGCCCCTCCCCTTCCCTAGTTCTTGGATTCTATAGTGCTGCAATGATAGACCAAAGAATTTTAGGAAAAAACCCAAATGTGTTGGTTCATCACCAGTGGCAGTACATGCCATCACCAAGAACTTGGGGAGGGGCAGACATTTTATTCTAAAATTACCGATTCCAATGACAACCCCTGAATGTCACCCATTCTGAACTGTCACTAAATCGTACATACAGAGCGTACATTTATTATAAATGCAGGTTGATTCTGTTTTCTTATCAACAAAGGATCATGGTTGGGTTCATTTACACTGAAGTCATTTCACTTGTTACATGTGTAAGACCATGTACACTCATTTCTAGATTGTTTACAATTAGGTTAAACAGGTCAACAAAGTGGTTTCAATTGTGGGGGAGGGAAGTGTGTAACCACAAAAGTCAAGTTATGAAACCCAACAGACAGTTAAAATAAATATGTATTTCATTGCTTTATTAGCAATTTACAAACATCCATACAACTCTTTGATTATTTCAATGTCTAACAATTTATGTACAAAATGGCATCTGATCTTTACAGACATTTTGCCAATCATGTGTACAACCTTGAAAAGTTAAAAATCAATGTATAATTTGTTTTCAAATTTTATAAATAATTTTTTAATTATTTGCGGTATAGGTGAAAACAAAGACAGTTTATAAGCATGTCACAATAAGGAGATGCTTGGTTACAGTGTCACTATCATTGTCAATTTATCATTATATTTTTGTTATAAACTTAACCTGAAAGTGAAGTATATTATAAATAAAGATTAAATTTATTTTTGTACAAGACTTAATACCAAGAGATAAATACCAATATTGGCTTCATTTAAATCTAAAATTGAAAGGTTTTTCCATAAACAAAGTGAAAATGGCATCCAATTATCAGATTTGATCCAGTGGATATATATTCCGTTTTCTTGTCAACAAAGGATCATGGTTGGGTTCATTTACACTGAAGTCATTTCACTTGTTACATGTGTAAGACCACGTACACTCATTTCTAGATTGGTTACAAGTACATGTAGGTTAAACAGGTCAACAAAGTGGTTTCAATTGATTGTGGGGAGGGAAGTGTGTAACCACAAAAATCAAGTCATGAAACCCAACAGACAGTTAAAATAAATATGTATTTCATTGCTTTATTAGCAATTTACAAGCACCCATACAACTCTTTGATTATTTCAAGTCTAACAATTTATGTACAAAATGGCATCTGATCTTTAGGTTGTAATTCTGTAGTATGGATGCAGCTACAGACATTTTGCCAATCATGTGTACAACCTTGAAAATGTAAAAATCAATGTAGAATTTGTTTTCAAATTTTATAAATTATTTTTAAATTATTTGCAGTATAGGTGAAAACAAAGACAGTTTATAAGCATGTCACAATAAGGAGATGCTTGATTACAGTGTCACTATCATTGTCAATTTATCATTATATTTTTGTTATAAACTTAACCTGAAAGTGAAGTATATTATAAATAAAGATTAAATTTATTTTTGTACAAGACTTAATACCAAGAGATAAATACCAATGTTGGCTTCATTTAAATCTAAAATTGAAAGGTATTTCCATAAACAAAGTGAAAAGGGCAACCAATTATCAGATTTGATCCAGTGGATATAATTACATTTAATTTTGTTTGAATTGGGAATTATTAACTTTTTGACAAAAACTCTTCTGCGGGGGGCAGTGGAAGATGGAAAGCACGGATGCAAGCTTTCTTCCAACTTTATCATGTAGTAGTTATAAACTTGTTTTCTAATGAAAGGCTAATTAGCTGAAGGAAAGGAAAGGGGAAATATTTATATGGTCTTCCATGCTTCAGTGTCTTCAGTAACCCCCAACTCCTCCAAACAATTTAACCCACACTTCCTGCTCTTTGAATTTGCAGCCAAGTTTAATCCAGTTACTATACATGTAGTCCCCTTCTACCCTAAATCAACTTCGTGACTTTATGCCCATAATAACGTTGAATAGGTTGATCTGGCTACCTACAACCCTGGCAAACTATTTTCATATGAGTGATTTTTAATGTTGATTTATCATCTAGCATGGTTTTTGAAAAGCATGTGTTGGGCTAGTATCAATATTTAAAATAAAAAACATTGTGTTCCAAGTCACACTTGTTAATTTCTAATTTACTGCTTAAATCTCACAACATTTCCAAGTTCAACAGCCAATATCTCAAGAACTAAATGACCTATTAGAAAACAAAAAACACAATTGAATTCCTTACATTAATAGCTTGTAATTCTTGTGAAATGAGTTACCATAAATGCTTGCCAATGGTCCAATTAGTGGCACACGAAGTAACGATTTTTACAAATTTTAAAAGGTCATATCTCATAGCTTCAATTTAATGTACAAGTTGACAAATTTGTTATTTTTTCATAATCATGAGGAGGTCATATAATTCAAACCACCTAATGTGACCTTTACTTCCTGTCCAAACAGGAAGTTCAAATTCAACACATTCTAACGCAAAATTGATATGTCTTTTGAATATGAAATTGATATTGTTATTATAAAAGATGATAAACCCTTGCACAATATGATATTGACATCATCGATGATAATTTGATTGAACCGGAAGTTGACTCGAACACCGTGTGTTTGTTCTAACCAACACTTAAGCTCTAGTTCGTTTTGTGTTTATTTAAGTTTATTACTTGGTGACCCCCAAAATAGCAATTCTAATTTATTTCTCTTTAGAATGCCAGGAGTGTTCAATGATTGTAATGGTGTATTAGCTGAAGACAGTGTGAATCCAAGCTGTAGGGTAAATGAGTGTTCAATGATTGTAATGGTGTATTAGCTGAAGACAGTGTGAATCCAAGCTGTAGGGTAAATGAGTGTTCAATGATTGTAATGGTGTATTAGCTGAAGACAGTGTGAATCCAAGCTGTAGGGTAAATGAGTGTTCAATGATTGTAATGGTGTATTAGCTGAAGACAGTGTGAATCCAAGCTGTAGGGTAAATGAGTGTTCAATGATTGTAATGGTGTATTAGCTGAAGACAGTGTGAATCCAAGCTGTAAGGTAAATGAGTGTTCAATGATTGTAATGATGTATTAGCTGAAGACAGTGTGAATCCAAGCTGTAGGGTAAATGAGTGTTCAATGATTGTAATGGTGTATTGGCTGAAGACAGTGTGAATCCAAGCTGTAGGGTAAATGAGTGTTCAATGATTGTAATGGTGTATTGGCTGAAGACAGTGTGAATCCAAGCTGTAGGGTAAATGAGTGTTCAATGATTGTAATGGTGTATTAGCTGAAGACAGTGTGAATCCAAGCTGTAGGGTAAATGAGTGTTCAATGATTGTAATGGTGTATTAGCTGAAGACAGTGTGAATCCAAGCTGTAGGGTAAATGAGTGTTCAATGATTGTAATGGTGTATTGGCTGAAGACAGTGTGAATCCAAGCTGTAGGGTAAATGAGTGTTCAATGATTGTAATGGTGTATTGGCTGAAGACAGTGTGAATCCAAGCTGTAGGGTAAATGAGTGTTCAATGATTGTAATGGTGTATTAGCTGAAGACAGTGTGAATCCAAGCTGTAGGGTAAATGAGTGTTCAATGATTGTAATGGTGTATTGGCTGAAGACAGTGTGAATCCAAGCTGTAGGGTAAATGAGTGTTCAATGATTGTAATGGTGTATTGGCTGAAGACAGTGTGAATCCAAGCTGTAGGGTAAATGAGTGTTCAATGATTGTAATGGTGTATTAGCTGAAGACAGTGTGAATCCAAGCTGTAGGGTAAATGAGTGTTCAATGATTGTAATGGTGTATTGGCTGAAGACAGTGTGAATCCAAGCTGTAGGGTAAATGAGTGTTCAATGATTGTAATGGTGTATTGGCTGAAGACAGTGTGAATCCAAGCTGTAGGGTAAATGAGTGTTCAATGATTGTAATGGTGTATTAGCTGAAGACAGTGTGAATCCAAGCTGTAGGGTAAATGAGTGTTCAATGATTGTAATGGTGTATTGGCTGAAGACAGTGTGAATCCAAGCTGTAGGGTAAATGAGTGTTCAATGATTGTAATGGTGTATTGGCTGAAGACAGTGTGAATCCAAGCTGTAGGGTAAATGAGTGTTCAATGATTGTAATGGTGTATTGGCTGAAGACAGTGTGAATCCAAGCTGTAGGGTAAATGAGTGTTCAATGATTGTAATGGTGTATTAGCTGAAGACAGTGTGAATCCAAGCTGTAGGGTAAATGAGTGTTCAATGATTGTAATGGTGTATTAGCTGAAGACAGTGTGAATCCAAGCTGTAGGGTAAATGAGTGTTCACTGATTGTAATGGTGTATTGGCTGAAGACAGTGTGAATCCAAGCTGTAGGGTAAATGAGTGTTCAATGATTGTAATGGTGTATTAGCTGAAGACAGTGTGAATCCAAGCTGTAGGGTAAATGAGTGTTCAATTATTGTAATGGTGTATTGGCTGAAGACAGTGTGAATCCAAGCTGTAGGGTAAATGAGTGTTCAATGATTGTAATGGTGTATTGGCTGAAGACAGTGTGAATCCAAGCTGTAGGGTAAATGAGTGTTCAATGATTGTAATGGTGTATTGGCTGAAGACAGTGTGAATCCAAGCTGTAGGGTAAATGAGTGTTCACTGATTGTAATGGTGTATTGGCTGAAGACAGTGTGAATCCAAGCTGTAGGGTAAATGAGTGTTCAATGATTGTAATGGTGTATTAGCTGAAGACAGTGTGAATCCAAGCTGTAGGGTAAATGAGTGTTCAATGATTGTAATGGTGTATTAGCTGAAGACAGTGTGAATCCAAGCTGTAGGGTAAATGAAAGGGAGAAACACGGTACAATCTGATAACTTGCCCGCTGGCTACACCGATCTGCCAACTAATGCACAACATGAATCCACGAATAAACGCACTAATTGTGCCTTTAAAGAGGATCTGATGATATTTATTTATTTATTTATTTATTTATTTATTTATTTATGTATTTATTGCCAACCAGTGAAATACATGTATGCGGTTATTGGAACCAGACCACATTTCCCATATACAAAGTATGGTGGCTAAGAGAGACCTCACAAATCAGGCAAACGTTTATACCCCTTTGTGAAAAAGTCGTTGAACACATCACGGCAGAAATCCAATTGATCCTTGATCCAGCAATTAAAAATGCCGACGCGCATGTCTGAGATGACGCGTGCGGAGACCAGAAACCAGAGACTTGTTTAACCTGTTAAGCTTTTACCTCAAACAGTTCCACACAATAATTTCTGAGACTGATGTAACTAAAAGGACAGCTCTTCAGAAATGTATAGTTCAAGCTTCTTTGACAATGATCATCTTTTTGATTATTGATATTTTACATCAAGCTTTATATAAAACTCTAATCAAACTTGTCTTTTCACTAAGATTACCAATAGTGTACAATAGCTTTCATGGGTAAATGAAAGGGGTGAATACGGCAAAGGAAGGGTACACTGCAAGAAACGGCGGGGGGGGGGGACGCCTAAATAATGAATGGTAAAATAACATGTATGATGATATAAAGGAACACGTCCCCCTCCCCCCTCCCCCCTCCCGCCATCCATCAATGGTTTGAGACTCAAGAAACGGGGGACGCCTAAATAATGAATGGTATAAAATAACATGTATGATGATAAAAAGGAACACTTCCCCCTC
Organism: Zoroaster sp. YZ-2022; assembly: GCA_029582265.1. Lineage (NCBI taxonomy): Eukaryota > Metazoa > Echinodermata > Asteroidea > Forcipulatida > Zoroasteridae > Zoroaster > Zoroaster sp. YZ-2022. Next base: position 24,009,670 of record CM055816.1, on the reverse strand, counting down.
CCCCGCCATCCACCAATGGTTTGAGACTCAAGAAACAAAGGAGGGACGCCTAAATAATAAATGGTAAAATAACCTGTTTGATGATATAAAGGATACGTCCCCTCCTCCCCCGCCATCCACCAATGGTTTGAGACTCAAGAAACGGGAGGGACGCCTAAATAATAAATGGTAAAATAACATGTATGATGATATAAAGGGACACATGCCCTTCCCCTCCCCTCCCCCGCCCCATCTACCATTTCTTTTTGATCATCACAAAACAAAAGGAAACATAATCTGTTGTCTTAGGGAGAATTCAGGACGGTGCAGGCGGTACATACAAGAAGGAGCGTGTGGCACACCCAGATGTTCATCCTGAGGTAAAGGAATACTTTGGACACATTGTTTATTCTCCATTCAATTTTAGAAAATTTATATAGATATCTTCCAAATCTATTCCCTTTTGAATTAGTCAAATTTTTGTTTTAATTTTGGGTGAAATTAATACCCTTGCATAAAAACTTCAAAACAATATTTAGGGGTTACAAAATACGGTCCTAAATAAGGGCGTTATGTATCAAAACGCTAAAATATCATCATTTAATCCATTAAAACAAGTTTATATTATAAAACTATGAAATATGTACCTCACAAACAGAATTTAAAGAGAAAAATGTCCAATGCTTCATTGATGACTGCTCCGGTCGTTAGTTCTTTTGTTGAAATCATACACACCATGATGTACAACGGCAGTTTGATATAAGCCATTTAGCTTAATTATTTTACTGCAGTGAAAAGCGGAACCTTTTTATGCTACTTCCATTATTGCCATCATTAAACAGTCGTATGAGTGGTTTACTGAACGAGGTTGAACTTTTTCAAATTAAACAGCGACAATCGTTTGAAAACTAACAATAAGCTACCGTTTCAGTAGGGCTGTCATAGCTTTTGTAATTAATAGATGTTTTGCAAGCAGAAAACATATGACAGATTTAGTCCCTCCAGATAACAGCAAATTAGTTTTCAATCCCTGGCTCATGGACTCTCTGTATTCTCAATGCTTTCCGAGTGTATGTGAAAAAACCCACAGGTGATTCAGGCGGGATTCGAACCCAAGACTTCATGCTTACTAGTGCAGACGTCTTAACATCTTGACCACCGAGCTTGTCCGATGGCGATTGGCATGGCTAGAATCCCATAGCAGCAGGTACTGCGAGATGTGTATATTAATTAACTCTTACATCGGGTGATAATTTGATTTTACCCTTACACTGACGTACTATGTATATGAAGCACTTTGCTCAGTGCTTTCAGTGCAGGAGGTCATGGATTCGAAACCCGCCCCAGTCGCCTTTGGATTTTTTCAAAGACACTCGTCACACGGCATAAAGGGGCACGCCGTCATAAAAGTGGGAAACGCCTTGACCACCCTCCATCACATGGTCTGGGTGTCTATGTTAAAGAAACTCTTCCCTTAGCCCGTGAAAGCACTTTGGAATGTAACAATCATGAATACATGTGCTTTCGCCTCTCGCTTCTCCATTCCACTACTTACCTGTTTTTTCTGTATCGTTCACCTTCATCATCATCCTGCGCAGTGCTAGATGCTATCTCTGATAGCATTGATTCGGCTATTTCTCAGCACCCTTCTGCTCAAGTCATGGTATTTGGTGACTTCAATGTTCACCACAAGGAGTGGCTGATTCATTCTCGTAATATTGACATTCCTGGTATTGCAACATATAATTTTTCCATCTCCCAAGATCTTACTCAGATCGTTTCATCCCCTACTCATATTCCGGATCGTGCTTCCGATGGTAGGTACCTGCTGGATCTCTTCTTGTGTTCTAACCCAGAAGACTGTGTCGCCAAGGTCTTGCCTCCAATTGGTAACTCGGATCACTCAATTGTCTCTATTTCCGTTTCATATTCTTCTCCTTCAACTACATTTCAGCCTTTTCATCGTACTGTTTTTCAGTTTGAAAGGCTGATTGGAATGGTTTTCGATGTTTTCTTGCTGATGTGCCCTGGTTATCGTATTTAAGTCTTGGTCCTGATTTGGCAGCAGACGAGTTATCCCAATGGATTAACCCTGGTATGGAGATTTACATCCCCTCACGTACCTACCAGATCAGGGCCCATTCACAACCTTGGTACACTCCAGCCTGTTCTGCAGCAATTGCCCATCGTAACCATTTTTAAGAAGTATCATCTTTCAGGAACTTTGGATAATAAGCGTCTTTTCCATGAAGCTCGAAATCGATGTAAGAGAGTTTTAGAGGATGCTAAGCAGCAATATGCAAACTCTATTGCTGGTTCCATTTCAACGCAACGGCTTGGTTCCAGGGACTTTTGGCGGATTGCCAATAGTGTACTTAACCGCAACAAGTCCTCCATTCCTCCTCTCTTTCATGGACCCGAAGTTCTTACTTCTCCCCAAGATAAGGCAAACCTTTTGCTGACAACTTTGTATTCAACTCCACACTTAATGATGAGGGGCATCCACTTCCTGCCTTTCCATCCCGTACAGCCACGGTAGTATCAAAGCCTATTATCACACCAAAGAAGATTGCCCGGACTATTCATTCCTTGGATGCCTCCAAGGCTACTGGCCCTGACGGAATCCCTGTAATTGTTCTGAAAATGTGTTCCCCAGAACTTTCACCTATTCTTGCCAAGCTATTCAATATGTGCTTGGCAGTCTCAGTGTTTCCTTCATCTTGGAAAGTGGCATCTGTTGTCCCTGTCTTTAAGGGTGCTGGTGAGCGTTCTGAGTCTACTAATTATCGTCCTATTAGTCTGCTTCCCATAATAAGTAAGATCTTTGAATGCTTTGTCAACCAACAGCTCCTTGGATACCTGGAGGACAATGACCTTCTGACTGACTGCCAGTATGGGTTTCGCCATTCCCGATCAACCGGTGATCTGCTTTCCTAATTACTGATCATTTTAATGGGGCATTAGATCGTAGGGGTGAGGCTCGTGTTGTAGCATTGGACATCTCAAAGGCCTTCGACAAGGTATGGCATTCTGGCCTGCTCCACAAGCTTCAGTCATATGGTGTGTCAGGCAGAATGTTATCCATAATCTCTGCTTTCCTTTCCAACCGCAAGTTGAAGGTTGTCCTTGAGGTCAATCTTCTCCTACTCGTTCTATCAATTCTGGTGTTCCACAGGGCTCGGTACTTGGTCCTACTCTCTTTCTTATCTACATTAACGATTTGCCCGATAAAGTTTTGTCTCAGCTCGCCATGTATGCTGATGATTCAACCCTCTACTGTGTTTCCCTAACTCTTCTAACACTTCTCGCTGTGAGGTGGGTGTCTCACTGAATAATGATTTAGAGAGCGTGTTGAAGTGGGGAACGATTGCTAGTAACCTTTAACGCAAAGAAAACTAAACTACTGTCTCTTTCTCGCTCTAGAGATGATACATTTCCATCCATTCATATGGGTCCATTAACTTTGCCTGAGGTATCAGATTTTCGCCTTCTCGGACTTGATATCTCCAATAAAGCCAGTTGGGAGAGGTATATCTCAGGCATTGCAAAGAGTGCTTCCATGCGAGTTGGTTGTCTTTATCGAGCTCGGAAGTTCTTACCTCCTGATGCTACTCTCTACCTGTATAAGACAACTATACGTCCCCTAATGGAGTACTGTTGTCACATTTGGGCCGGAGCTTCTGCCTGTCATTTATCTTTATTAGATAGAGTGCAGAAGCGTATTGTTAATCTTGTTGGTGAAGAGTTGGGATCATTGTTACAACCTCTTTCTCACCGTAGGTTTGTAGCCAGCCTCTGTCTTTTCTACAGATATTTTCATGGCAAATGTGCCACCAGTGTGTCCGATCTGGTTCCTCCTATCAGGGTGTTTAAGCGTGAGACCAGGCTTTCTGCTTGTTCTCACCCGTACACTCTAGCTTTGCCGAGATGTAGAACAATGAGCTATGCCAGCAGCTTTTTTCCACGTACTGCATCTCTTTGGAACTCCTTGCCTGGTGCATGTTTCCCTACATCCTATAATCTAGACAGTTTTAAGAGGAATATCAATTCCTACCTTCAGTCCTCCTGAGTTATTTTCATCTTCTATGATTTCTTCTTGTAGCCCCTTACCTAGAGTGGCTTTTAGCCTTGTTTGGGGCGAACTTGCATTAAAAAAAAAAAAAAAAAATTTTTACAAAGTCGTTAAATTACATAAAATGCCCCCTTGACTTCACCCCCTCTCGATCCGCCAATGGTTTGAGACGTAATTGCAATCGCATGTTGAATTTGAATTTTAATAACATTCAATTACTGAATTAAAAGTCAAAGTCCTGAACTTGAAAAGGCTCATTAAGGTCTTTGGACTTGAAATGGCCCATGAAGTGTTTCCACCCACAGTCGGCTTGTAAAATAATATATGAGAAGTTTGAGCTCTTACTGAGAACAGACTATTGAATTTTAAGCGGTTTTTGTTAGGTATTGTTGTGCTTGTAACGGTTATTATATCAAATAATATATGATAATAAAACTACCGAATGTTATATAAATCATTTGTCAACGAGAGATATGAAATCAATAAATTTGAGGCCTTTTTGACAAGCCAATTTAGTGTTTCAATAAGTGTCTCCATTATATTTTCTTAAAACTTAAACTGTTGCAATAATTAATTTTATCGAAAAAGAATGCCGAATATGACGAAATTTATTTCTACTTATATGCGTAGGAATAGAAATGTGGATGGTCTAATCCCGGCCTCCACACTGCAGCACACACTCTTGTTATTTACCCTGTAGCAGACTATAACCCAAAACTGCATTGGATACGAGCATTCAATACGAGTTAAATATCCAAGATGTGTGGATATTAGTCCATTAGCCAGGTAATGCTTCGGTACCATCTGGAGGGACTAATTCATTTATATGTTTCCTTTTTTACGGAAAAATATGAAAATTTCAAACAAAATGTGATAGACTTGCTGAATCGGTAGCTTAGTACTCGTTTTTAGGCGATTCTTGAAACGCTAAGCCTCGTCCAATAAAATACTGTTATGACTGTTTGACGATTGCTACCAGACGTAGCCTGATAAGTTCTCATGTTATTACACGCAGTACAATAATTAAAGATGAACAGCAACATAAAACAACCGTTACAATGCACCAACGAAATAAGAATAAATACATTCACCTAGACTTCCATTTTCCCGAGAAAATACGTCTTTGGAAGCAACTTCCAAAGTTTTACAAATTTCACCTCTCTTGGAAAACATTTATTTTGGGTTTGTGTTTTTTAACTTAAAGCTAAGATTTAGGGCCAATTTTCTTTATCGCATTACATTGACATCGAAACCATGTGTATTACTGCTTTAGTCCACATCATCAACAATTAAAGGGTCAATATTGATCAACAGGGCAGTTTTAGATTAACTATTATGTATGCTAACTATCAGCACCAGATCAAGAAATACATTTTCAGAAAAACGTATTTCCAATTATATAATGAAATCAACTTTTATTTCAACAAGAAATTAATTAACATTTAATTTATTAATGGAAAAACAAAATTATAGAGAAGGATAACAAATTCAACAAAGTTAATACATTTTCCACAGGGGGAAGTTTGGGTAGTTCAATAATTAAAAGGAGGCTTCCCAAACCATTCATCACACCTGCATCCATACACAGTGTGGTAGTTTCACACACTGTAGCCAGTGTACGTAAACGGCTTCGGCGAAGCCGAGCGAGGTCTCCAGGGTTCCCCGGTGACCGAACTGACGCTTGCCGCGCTGGTAGGCTGAGAAAACGCCGGTGTTCAATTTGAAACGATATGTAACCATAGATTTGCCTGATTTTTGAGGCCTCTCTTAGCCATCATATTTTGTGTATGGGAAATTTGGTCTGGTTCCAATGATCGTGTATACATGCATTACGTATTTTACTGGTTATCAAACCAAAACAAAACAACAACATCAACAAAGATTTTTAAAAAATAATAAATTTAAAAAAAATAATAATAATAGCATGTCACCGCACCGATTTTGAAGCTGACCTCTGACCAGAAACTGGAGACCTTTTTTACTAAACATTTAATTTATTAATGGAAGAACAACTTTATTGCCCTTCTTCATTTGTAAGCACACTAATTAATTTTACTAAATGCAAATTCTTTGTAAGTAAATGCACATTGTGAAGTAAATGAATTAAATTAAATATTTGAAAATCTTAATTGAATTGAATGTTAATCATATAGATTGCAATATAAAAGACTCAGCGAGAGGATGGATCATGATATTAGAATAAATGTTTACCCTACATGAAGATCCATGAGCATCACAGTTATTTGTTTAGAGGGTTCACTTTATCCATTTTATTATAGGTTTTCCCGATGAATTTCAAAATATTGCATTCAGTTTAAATACGTGACTCATTAATTTGATTTGAAAATGAATACTCCTTTACATCATCATTCAATCAGCAAAAAGATACATTCAAATTCATAAGTTGAGCATTCTATCGTCATTTTACCCAACTCATTGATAAAATAAGTACGTTCCAATTGAAAACGTCGTCAGGTACATTCAATTTCAAAAGAACCAGTCGCAAGAATGGAAAATTATAATGAAACACACAACACAGAGTAGGCCTAATGTAAATGTTATTGAATTTAATATTTTTGTCTTAAAGGTAGGTTATAGAACTGATATTTCAAAACATAATTCAAAAATACCCAGATAGTTGAATGTTAATATACAACTGATGATGGAATCAATCTTCACAATAAACTATTTAGTCTGAATAATGTATTAAACAAAATTAAAATTGAAATGATTCAAAGAGAAGCAGTTATTTTATAAATATTATTGTTCCATCCCTTCAACATTTGATATAATGAATCTCTCCTAAACTTTCATACCCGGGCCTGAGAATTGAATATATTTGACAAAGGAATGCCAACTGATGAAATTGAATTTTTGATCAATCGCTTAAAGACTGGTTCTTTTGAAATTGAATTAACTTAACGATACTTTCAATTAGAACGTCCCCCATAAAGTTGATGATAACTATGAATGTATTAAACAAAATTAAAATAAAAATAATTCAAAGAGAAGCAGTTTTGCCAACATTTTACAAATATTGTTGATCCATCCCTTCAACATTGTCTGAGAATTGAAAATAACAATGTGACAAATGAATGCCAATTGATAAAACTGAATTATATTTTCTTGTATATTAAATAACATATATCTTCTTCAGTTAGGGTCCTTCATGTTTCAACGTTACACAAATAAATTGCCCGACTCTATTTGCTCTATGTTCGTTCGTTCGTTCGTTCGTGTGGACGGTGTCCGGGTTAACAGTTTCAGTTCAAGAAAACTTCTCTTAACAGGATCACCGCGGGAAGGTAGCTGCCTTGATCCCTGCTCTATGTTCAATAGTGTTGTTAAGGGTACATGACTATATACCGACAATTTATCAGGCAATTTGACGACTAAGGCAATTTCCTCAAACCACTCTTACTCAAAGAAATTGAACATGAAGGTCCCCAAGTTGTGGAATTCTGTGAAATTATCCTTTAAAAATATTCGGTATTTTAATTGAAACATAAACTAAAGACTTAATTACTAAGGAAGTATTTGTAATATAAATAAGATTCTTGTGTACATGTCCTTGTGGGAGTTTAACGTTTACTGTGCCCATAACATTATGAATATGTGAATCAAAATGAGACTCTTGCCTTAAATAGTGTGGTGCCTTGCAAACTCATTTATGATTAGCTGTCAGGTTACCAGACAAATATGGCCTCAATGTGACGAGGATCTGTTAAAGCATGGATAAGACGACTTCCTGGCAAGCAATGATTGTACACAAGGACATGTACACAAGAATCTTATTTATATTACAAATACTTTCTTAGTAATTAAGTCTTTAGTTTATGTTTCAATTAAAAACAATAAAGTCATGGGAAATTTATCATACATCTAGTTTACTTGCACGAGATTAATGTCAACTAAATTATCCTCATACTATCCATTTTCATGTAATGGAAAAGTTCTTTGGGGGAAAGTTGCCTTGCTCCTACCTATGCTCCTAGGAGGACGAAATTCAAGGCCTGTGAGGTGATCAGACATTGTTAAATTACATCGGTAAAACACCACAAAATTTACATATGTGTGTGTCAGGCCTCTATTCCTAAAACTAAGGTTATTGACATTGAGGTTAAGTATGGTCGCCAGCTTGATTATTTTAAGGACTATGTCAGAATAACTGATATGATGGGTCTTATCACCATTCTCAAATTCAAGAAAATCTCTTGTCAACCAAATCCTTCCATCCTATAGGTGTAACAGACCTTTAATTTAATAAACCGCAGCCATCTTTGCTTTCATGTACATAAGTCTATGACAATCAGAATGAGGCACATGTACAACTGAACAAGTAGACATGTTTCTTGCAATGTGATGAATCCAATCATAACGATATCTCTACTGCCCGTACACTGTAAAACCAGGTGTTTAAGTTATAAACGCTTTTTGCAACAGTTTATAAACACTCTAACACGTTTAACTGAATAATGGCTTATCAGAATGAGTGTGTAGGCCTATTATTACCGTTCGATTGCAACGACAACCACCCCTCGATTGCCGTAACACAACTAATTTACTTGCAGTTGAAATATTCACTTTGTCTTTTTGTAATTGAATGAATCTTATTTAAATTATAAACACATTTAAATTATTTTATATAAACACATTATAAACATTACCGTTTAGATTTTAAACACCTTATAATCACCACTGTTTAATAAATAAACACATGTGTTTAAGTTATAACGTCAAGTGTTCCCCGGTTTTACACACTGTAAAACCGGGGAACACTTCGCTTGTTTTCGTGAGTGTTTCAATCAAATTAAGAATTATCGCGCAGGATTTTGTGCAAGTTTATTTTCGCTTTCGTTTATGGACAATCAACATCATCTTAAGATTATTTCTTCAGATGTGAGTTATGAAAGTAACTAAGGCCTATCTTATTTGAAACTTTTTCTTTTGTGTCGCTATACAATTTCTCAATTTTTATTCCAATGTCCAAAACATTTAAAAGTACGAAACAAGAATCAGAGTATCCTCACGGGGTTAATTAATTGCATCACGGATTTGTTTCACTTTGTAATATATTTCCTCCTCAATCTTCCTTTTCCCGAAAGTTTAACTGTCTTTCCTCCCCCCCCCCCTTTTTTTTCTTTTGCTTTCTTTTGCCTGTAATCTCCTGACGAGCTAGGCAAATGAGACAGATAGGAATCTAAAATATCATACTCAGGCCTGAGAATTGAAAGTAAAAATGTGACAAATGATTGCCAATTGATGACATTTTGATCAACCGCTTGCGACTGGTTTTGACGGAATTTAATGAACTTAGTGACACTTTCAATTAGAATGTACTTATTTTGGCGATTAGTTGGGTTAAATGACGATAGAATGCTCAACTTATTTAAATGTATATTTTTGCCGATTGAAATTGAAATTTTGTATTTAAATTGAATGAAAACGGGATGAAATTAGCGGGAAAACCAATATTATATTCTGGTGGTCAGCTTTATCTTGCTAATCAAATGCTTAATCTTCTGCTTAATCTTCTCTGTAAAACAAAGCAGTGATTGTCGACACTTCCCATGTCAGTATTATTGTTTTAAATAAATAAACATAAAAATAAAATAAATAAATAAACAGTCAATGGTTCGCCCCAGGATAAATGAACTCTTAAATACAAATTTAACTGCAAATTACACTTTGACTTGATTGAGAATGATGATGTTTATTGTGTAAAAAGCACAAAGAAACGCTGTGATTGTATTGAATTCAGGGATGAAAATAAAGTTATTCTGATGAGGCCCTGTGGATTTATTATAATGGATACGAAATCATGAAAAGATACTTGCAAATTCAACTGTTATTTCATAATCCATAAAAATCATTGAGTGCGTATTTTAATAATCAGTATGCAGCTAATTACAGAGATGATAATCACACAAACATTAATAGTTCAACTGATTCATTGAGTCAGGATTTGCCATATCAATTATTTTAAACACACCAAATATCTGATACACTCACTGGCCATAAGTATTGAAACAGTTTGAAGAAATGTGTTACAATAATTTATTTTATTCTTAAGACTTCTTGAAAGTGCCTGTGTTTTGAAGTCAATGTTCTTTTTTTACTGTTCTTGCTCGGAAATTATGTAATATACGATCGATGAAATCGGATTAAATGATCATCTAACCTGTTACTTGTAAAGTGCTATTTTGAGCATGTTGGCCAGTGAGTGGATAGTTAATGCTATTTAAGATAATGTAAATATTGAATATTAAATATTGAATATACGCTTCTTTTTGTATTTATTTATTATTATTTTTTTTTTACAATAATCTAAGGTTTGACTTGCTGTACAATTTAACGAAGTACAATGAGGTACATTCAAAATGAAATAAAAATATTGAACAATTTTTAATTCAGTTTACTGCTTGCGTAAAACTCTTTCTACCCACGACATTATTTTCACAACATCAATCCGAATTCCTAATTCACAAAAACAGCAGTTTAAATTCAAAGAAAAAACACTACATATTGCTTGTAAAATGTAAACATTTAATTCCCCCTCAATTGACATGATAAGGCCATATATTTTGTACTAACCAATCAGCGTTGTGGAAATCATTTTTCCCATCAGGGTCTAGTAGTGAGAACGAGGTAGACCCTGTGAACGAGGTTATCACGGGACGCTTATGTTCAACATTACAGGACAACGACGAATTATTCAGGATATTTGTGTAATACTTGGGTTGATGTTCATCAGGGACGGATAATTATTGGAATTCAAAATTTGGAACCGAACCATGTCATGTCAACAAATTTACGCCATTACTATATTCAAGTTCCCATGACAGGAAATCAATTTATCGATCAGTAAATTGATCACTGCAAACCAAACTAATAATCTAAATTTAAATTCCATATCTTGTCAAAACGCTGTCTTTATGAAAACCATTAAATCTTCAGTTTTAATGAGATGTCAGCAGGAAATAATTTATATCTTAATTCATAAAATTGTGCTTCCCCACACCCCCAGGCAGGGGTGGAATATTTACTTCAGTCAGGGGTGGATCGGGGGGGGGGGGGTGACAGCACATTACAATACAATTACAATTAAATACCGGTATGATTTTCCCTGATGGCAATGATTAAATACTTTGTAAATCTCAGATGTGTTTCAATTTGATGTAAAATAAAGTTGTATAATGGTAGAAAAGAGGTTTCAGTTTTGTTGTTGTAGCTAAACTTTTTTGAGGTTAACACATGCAAGTGTTTTGGTCTCTGAAAATATAACTTATTTCTGTTTGGCCTAATTGAGGAAAGAAGAGGCAAGCAAGACGTGGTTTGTAAATCAATATTTTTCTCCGTCTCACTTGTTGAATTGTAATACTAATCAACCTTGATATTTTACAGCAGCTACGACAGTCTTTTGTCACGTAGAGTTACTGACAGCAAAGTCAATATTTTAGCCAAGCATAACTAACACACTGCACTGTAGTTCCGTTTCCAGCTTTCCGCATAATTTATTTGTCATTGTAGCCAGTTGAGGTATGAACTGATCAGCACGAGACTATATTCTTGATACAATGTAGAATATTCAACTGTAGCCTGTAAATGATACACTGTATACTTACTTATATTTCAAGATTTTTTAATTCAAGACATTTTCACATAAAAATACTTGATAATTTGATAAACCTCGCTGTGGTATGAACGTGGAAATCTGTCTTGTTTAATTTTCTTGCTTTGTTACAACTGTTCCAATGAGTCAACATTTAGCAGCCATCAAAAACCTATGAGACATTTGTAATTGTGTTAATCAGACTAAAAATGTACGTAACAGTGAAAGTAATCATTTGAATTACATATAATGTTACTAATAATAATGTTTGGAATTAACGACCTCTGGGTTAATGTGCTGGTGCTTTACCAACTAAGCTATCTAGCCCTATGTTGGCGGTCTCTCTATTTTGAATTACATATAATGTTACTCATAATGTTTGGAATAAACAAAGAACAACTTAATAGAAGTGAATTTGAACCTGTGACCTCAGGGTTAATGTGCTGATGCTCTACCAAGTGAGCTATCTAGTCCTACATTGGCGGTCTACATAATTGATCAATATCTTTGTTCAGGGGCGTAGTCAGAAGTCACAGAATGCCGTATAGCCACGGATCACGCCCCATGTTACCATACAAAATAATATAAATTTTATTTAGTGTATTCTGTATTCTAATTGTTAATCAGGTACTAACCACATTGTTATGTTTACCTCTTTGATATACACTGTAAAAATTATTTGCACTTCTTCTACAATCCATCACTATTTTGTCGCCCTAAAACCTGGCTCATGAGGTGCAATTTTTTTTTTAAACATAAAAAATGAAGTGCATAATAAGAGCATTTGAGGCACTTGAGGTGCTTAATATTTGGCACTTGACCGACACTTTATTTGTGATTTTAGACCAGTACTATCTTGTCCCAAAATAACTGGCATAGTATAGACACTTGAGGAACCTCAACCGAACTATCCTTATTTTATTCTACACCTGAGCTACAAGAATGTAAATGGAAATGGAATGATTTTTATTTTAACAGGTGTAAACATCATAAAATCTGAATATGGATTGATCTAAGAAATAAAAGGTAAGACAAATTTGCTTGTTAAAAGAATTGGAGAGTGGCTTGGTTGATGATGCTGGCGATAGGTTAATTGAGGTGGTACAACTACATGCACCTCTGTGCTCTCGAATAGTCTTATTGAAAGCCAGCCCCGGTCCCTCACCGTCCATTCCCTATCCACTTGAGGGTCAAACAATCACACACAAACAACAAACCTCAATATCCCTCACCCGATGAGCAAAGTGAGTCGTTGAATAGGCCTATTTTCTCAATCGACGAATGAGGTGTGTTGGGTCGCTCGATTTGAACACAATGAATGATAAAGCGAGAGTTAGGGTAATACTTCTATACGGCTCAAGAATTTCATGCTACAAAACGTATACAACAAACACATCAGGCACTAAATAAATAATACAACCAACATACACTCTTAAAACCACATTGATCAATCTCTCGGTTAAAATAATAAAATAGTGTTAATCATTTAAATTGGTAGTTTTTAACCAATCTGTTTTAGAGTGCATAGACTTTAAAATAATTAGGAACATTTGATTATCTCTATGAACTCAAGTACCTTTTTACAATGAACATAATGTTTTATTTCACTTATATATTTCTTACCACAGTGGGTTTTGTTTGTAACTGAATTAGTTATTAATTTTATCTTTTGTTTTAGTTTTATTTGTTTATATGTTTTATTATGTTTATTGTTTATTGATCATTTTAATTTTATCTTTTGAATTACATTTTAATTCCCAGGGCCACGAGGGAGACCACGTGTTATATGAACGCGATACCCTGATAAAAACATCAGAAATAAATAAATAAAATACAACCTGGGAAGCAGCAATCTGGGCATCACTAGAAGAGGATGCGATTTCTTGTTATTATAAAATTAGATCAAACCACATAATTATTAGTAAAAGCACTTACGGAATATAGGCAGCTCTGAGGTCTGCTCAAAAACAGAAACATCTCTAGTTTGATGTATTAGCTTGTTCACAATAAAAGAAAAATAAACATCTTTATAACTTAACACACGACTCAGTTTTGCTGTCCCGATGTAATTGTACAACGTAATTATCTTTGGCGAGGACTGCAGTATCTGCCCATATCAATTGATATATCAAAGAATGATATTTCTGAGCTATTCGTATCTGAAAGAGAAAATTCCGAGCCATGTGCGTGTTTCTTGGTGTGCATGTATATGTATCTACACGTAGTACAAATACACGTGCATACACATGTGAGTATATTCGAGCGAGGTCTTCAGGATTTCCGTCCCAGTGTCCGGACTGGTTCTTGCCGCGCTGGCAAGGTTAGAAAACGCTGGTGTTCAATTTGAAATTTTGAATTTTTAATAATAAAATGACGTTTCCATTAGCGTTTCAGAGTAATTTTTCATTTCCTTATAAGCAATCTGGCAAATTTAACGCTCCTCAGAATTTTAATGCTAGCGATTTGACGAGTATAAAAATTTATGTCAACGAGAACGAGTTTTTTAACGCACAATTCGATAATGTTTTTAGCAACTACAAGTTGCCTCGCGTTGATAGCGACGAGATTGTAAATAGTTGGCAGCATAATCCGTTAAAAAAAATTCAAAATCAAACAAATTTTGTAACGTACTGCAGTACAACTAGATGCGGCGTGAGTTATAAACATTTAAATCATTCGAACGTGATGATTCGTAGTTTTTTTTAGATTTCACGTTTATTATCAAATGAGACGATTGCTCAAAGAAATGAGCTGTCCTACATTTTTTCAAATTTTTTATGACGCGTTTGATAACAATATAGACATTGGCGCATATAAACAAAATATGTAAAGACTTTCACCTTTCAACATCGGATCATTGGAAACAACGAGTACACAAAACTCGTCGGGATTGGGAACGGCCTATTATTACGATAACGGCTACAAAGCGGTGCTCGGAAACGACTACGATAATTCTAGTTTGAACGTCAACTCTACCGAGGTGAGCGATTACGATTATTATAAAACTGCGACAAAAATGAGTTTTGAGATCATCCTTCGACCCATACGCCGATCGGATACATTTTACAATTCCATCTACAGAGCTCGCTTGGACAAAATTTATAATCGGCAACTCTAGAGGTTTTACGGATATTTAGCACAGAACGCATAAACGACTCTATAAGAACGTACGTTTACGCGTTATTAGGAGCTCGCGCAAGCAAAAACATAATTTTTTACATCCGGTACCGGTTTAGACGCGCAGCGTGAATTTATAAATATAGTGGATGCCGAGATTGATTCTGCGGTCGATTTACAATTTTCTATTCAACGATATCAAGATAATTTACAATACGCTCGTTCTCAATTAAACTTTGCTATCGGAGAAAATTTATACATGATGCCGAGCGATATGAATTTACGAATAGGTACATATGCAGGATACAACAATAATATTTTAATCGCGCCGAATGATTTATCTCTAGGTTCAAATTTAGATACAAATTCAGAACTCATTCCTTCTCCTCTTCCACCTTTATAATCGACGTCGCTGTTAACCGCTACGCATGTGGAAGAATCTAATGATCTAGAATCTCCCTCTACAATAGCACATGCGCAAGAAATCCCTCTACACAACTCCAGGACTCTTTGGAGGCTACAATAACTCAAGACCCTTTGGAAGAATCGCGCGATAACCACCAAGATGAAAAACATGCTTTAATTATTGGTTTTGCGATTTTAAGTGGACTTGGCGTTATGATTTATGAATTGCTCTACTAGCGTAAAGCTAGAGTTTTTTCTGCATCCAAGTTAAAATTAAAACTCCAACCCCCGTCAAAGCTAGCCACAAATGTTCCGCCGTCCACGTGACGATGCCAGAAGCTGTTTTAAATAACCAACTTGCGACCGCACCGATAATACCCGGTAAAGCGGCTAAAGCTTTTTCTCCGAGTTTTGCTATTACACTCGCTAGATTTTTTAATGTTTTTTGTATCCACTCTTTTACACCGCCACCGCTAGGCGTAGGTTCTGGCGGTGTAGGTATAGGTTCTGGCGGTGTAGGTTTTGGGGGTATAGGTTTGGGTAAAACTGAATTTACAGTATCGCCGATCGATTTTACGATAAAAGCAATGGTCATACTAAAAGCCGTTAATATACTAACGATCGTTATGCCTTGTTCTCTAAATAAAGTTTTTATTCTTTTCACCTAACGTTTTATCTATATTTTTTATTCTATATAACGTTTCTTTTATTCTATTGAGTTGACTACTCGTCTTATCGTCAAACTTGTATATTTGTTCTTTAATCACTGGTATTTCATCTAATAATTCTTGCTCTCGTTGTACAAGTTGTTCCATTGCATTTTCATCTCCCACAACATTATTAGCGATTCGTTCTCTAACTGTTGCTAATTCTTTGTTTCGTGTATACAATTCAGCTTCAAATTTAAATTTAAGATCAACGTGACCTACTATTTCACGGTATACATTCATTTCCTCTTGAGTTTCTGCGTCTATAGAGAGAACTCTAATATATTCTTCAATCGCATCTACTGCCTTATTTACTCGTAGATCACTCAGTTGAATATCGTCATTTTTTCCTAATCCGGCACTTTGTTTAATTTCCAGCCTTTTTCTTTAATCATAGTATAAAAATCATCAACTCGTTGACTATCTGATGATCTTATCGTTAAAGGAACATCACCACGTAATCTTTCTAATCTTTCTTCACTTCTTTGTCTTTCTCTTTCAAAGGACAAATTATAATCTTCTTCACTTAGTTCATTATCATCGTCGAGATTTTGTAATAACGGATCCACCTTTATAAAATCATGTCCTCCTGCTGCCATTTTATAATTACTTTTTATCTTTTTAAATAATTTATAACTCACGTAACCTACAGCACTCACTCCTAAAATAATGAATATGATTTCTCGCGTTTTTGGATCTTCGCTAGGAACGTAAAATCCTCAAGTTAGTTCGTTGTATAAAATTTTTGGTAAATTAAAATGATTCCCGTAACTCGTGAATATTCATTCATCGCTTCGTCAATGTTGTTGAACGTTTTTTCAGCGTTTGATTCTTTTTGTATTTTTCATTTAAATAATCTAGATATTTTGAGCGCTTTTACTAAATTCGTCTCTGGCTTTTGAAAGTTGTTGTTGGGGCTAAATCGTGCATTTTACGTTCTTGTTCAGCACCGCTAGAACGTAAATTGAAAATAAAACATTTGAACCGGTAATGCCAACGCGTTGACTACCGCACCGCCAATCATCATCGCTATAGACACCATTTTACTTTTTTCTTAAAACATTTTATTTTATTTTATATTTTACCAACTATAAAATATGACTGATACATACGGAGATGTACTCGATCCATACAGCAGATTAAGAAACCTTTTGGGATTAAAAAGGATTGCGTCAAAACGTTGTCATTACAAACAATCCGAGCACCATTACCGAAAATCAATTGTTGACGGTTCGTTTTCCAAATTTAGGAATAAATGACGTCATCGTTCCGGGAACGGTTCGATTAGCTTTCAACATTGTTCTTCAGTCTGCGGATGATGATACGAGAACGATGGTACAAAACATTGGTAGAGCTATCGTAAAACATATAATCATTAAAATGGAAGGAAATGAAATATTTTCATTAGACGATGCGGATGTGTTCAATTCTTATAAAGACCGTTAACGAAAGATCAACGCGAAAATATAGCGTATCAAGGAATCGAAAATCCTAACGTCACTAAATTAAGAGTAGACGCTACTGACGCGGTTCCCACAAAAAACGAGGGAAAAGATAAAGCCATCGCGGATACATTAAAAAATAGATATCACATTCCGCTCGATTTTGAATTGTTGACCGATCATCAGCCCTACTACCAATCGGGGATCGGAGATCGATTGACTTACGAACTCGTGTTTAATACATTTTCAAACGTGATTAAAAGCACCGACGATAATGCAAAATATATCATAAGTGGGATTTCTTTAGAATACCAAGTCGTTCATATGCCGGAACTCGCTCGAATAATTAAAATCAATATAGCAACCGGTTGTCGATATTGTTTGATCGCGTTTTAAGACAGAGCGTGACTCCGTTAGACACACGCGATACGACGTGGAATATAAATTTAAATACCCCGCAAAAGTATGAAAGGAATATTGTTTTATTCAAAGAACCCAATGTAAAAGAAACCAACAAATTTTTATAATCCAAAAATCGATAAAGTTTCAATTACGATCGAAGGCGTTCCCAATCAACTCTACGCGCACGGAATGAAAAGGTATCAACATTGGGAAGAAATTCTAAAAAAAATCGGTGATTCGAGCAAAGAACACGCTATTCAAATCGTTAAAGCTCTAAATTTACCCAACGTCAAACAGGCCGATTATTTACTCAATCGATACGGTTTATTTTTAGATATGAGAACGAGCGACGACAATAAAATACACGGAAGCGGAAGACGAGTACAAAACTTATCCGAAGGAATTACCATTCAAATAGATAAAGAAGGGAAGCCGCAGGTGAAATATACATGTATACTTTTATTATTATGGATGCGCAACTTGTTATAAAAAATGGGCGTTTTGAATCTGTCGATTATTAGTATTAGCGACTAATATTAAAAGGGAATGTTGCCTAAATATCCACACGCTGGGCTCATTTGCGGCCAAACTGGATGCGGAAAAACTGAATTTGTTTAAAATTTGTTACAAAAAGAATATTTAAAATATTTCGAAACGATCGTCATACGATGACAACGACATCGGTGACAACGACACGTATCAAAATAGAAAATGGATTTGGAACGACGAGCGAGTGATCGTTGACGATTAAAAAAATTATACGTTAAACAAAGCGATAGAAATGTATAGCGACGTATTCAAAGGAATCGAAACGTTGTTTATCATCGACGATTGTAGCGCGAGTAAATATTTGCGATATAAACATTTTTGTCAAAATGAGACGAATGCATTGGTATACTTGGCTTTTAGCGGTCGACACGCACATCACAGCTGTTGGGTTATTTCACAAAAATATAATAGCGTGTTGAAAGATTTTAGAGAGCATCTCAAATGGGTGTGTTTATTTTATTGTAAAGATAGAGACTCATTTGAAGATTGTCTTCGAGAAAATGATGTCATACCGACGAAAGAGTTGAGAGAGCAGATGCGCGAGAAATTAAACAAGTCAAACATTGCAAATTGATTTTAAAAACGGATCAACCTACCGATTATGCTATTCTAGACTAAATAGCCTTAGCATGCACTTTGGGGAAACGGGTTACCTATAGATTACTGCAGGTTACTTGCCAAGTTGTAGTTACCTGCAGGTTACTCATGTAGGTTTCACTTGTAGGTACCTTGCAGGTTACCTCGTGAGTTACTTGTAGGGTTGCTTCCAAAGGTTACCTCCGCAGGTTACCTGTAGGTTGCAGGTTCTGGGACATGGGACGGTTGCTGGCAGTTGCTGTAGGTCACTTGTGGGGTTACTTGTGATTCTCACGTCAGGTTACTCCGGGTGGGAAACATTGCAGGTTTGCCTGCAGATTACTCATGTAGGTTACTTGTGCAGGTTACTTGTAGGTTGCCTGAATTTGTGGTTACTTACAGGTCACCCTCGTAGGTTCACCCCGTATCATGCTGGTTACTCTGCAGGTTGCCTTGCAGGTTACTTGTGCAGGTTACCTATGGTGTCACTGGAGGTGCCTTGAGGGTCACCTTGTAGGTTGACTTGTGAGTTCACCGTGCAGGTCAATTCCGCAGGTCACTGCTGGCAGGTTACTTGGTGTCACTCCTTAAGGTTACTCCAGGTTTCACCTGCGTCACCTGCAGGTCACCTTGCAGGTTACCCCCGTGAGTTGCCACCGCAGCCACCCGTTTCACCCAGGGTCACCCGCTTCAAAGTTGCTGCCAGGTTTCACCTGTGTCACCCAGGTCACCTGTGTGGGTTGCCAGAGTGTCACCTGCAGTAAGAGATTTCACCTGCAGGCCCACCCAGGTTACTTGTGCCCACCCAGTGTCACCCGCAGGTTACCCAGGCCAGGCCTACTCGTAAAGGTTCACCTTGTGGGTTCTTGCGGGTTACTTAGGTTCACTTGCATTCTCATGGGTTTCACTTTGTAGGTTTCACACCCGTAGGTTGCCCGGCAGGTCAATTCCTTGGGTGCCTTGGGTGCTGTAACCCAGGCCACCTTGCAGATTTGCTTGTGATTAGTGTCACCAGCAGGTCACTCCTCGGTCACCCCTGCAGGTTACTCAAGGTCTGCAGGCCGTTACTCGTGCAGTGTCAATCGTAGGTTTCACCCGTGGGTTACTTACTGCCAGGTACACCTTGGGTGATTTCTAAGAGTTCACCTTGTGGGTGTCTCAGGTTACTTGTAGGTTACCTGTAAAGGTTGCCTTGATTGCCAACGATTACCCTCCATTACCTGAGTTCGTTACAATGTTAGCTTAGTGGTTTTTTTTTATTATTGTAGGATATATATAATATGAATACTGAAAAAGTAAACGATTTGTATATATAATCTTAAAAACAACTTTAAAAAATACTGAAAAGAAAATTTGTACTAGTTCATCTTTTTGTTCTATATCGATATTGAAATTTATAGAAGATCCTTGTTTTATTTTTAAATAATAAAAAAACAGAACAAATTATAGAACAACTTGTTCAAGTTTTAAATAATGGGTAATAAAATTAACAAGTTGTTAGCTTTTAGATAATTTAAAATATAATAAAAGCTATTTAATAATAAATGGAACTAAGTTCACGAAAAGTCATTCATGTTACCCACCATCGATGATGATGAGAGAGAGACAACACGATGTGCTGCTGTTGCTAAAGCGAAAGCGTCTTTTTCTCCATTCCCTGATGTGTTATTTGCATTACTTATTGGTTACTCTCTGTTGTTTTAAATTTTACTGATTTTCTCTATAAATACTTATAATAACGGAAGAACTTCACAAAATATTAAACGAAAAATCCCCCAGTATTAAGCCCACTCATCGTCATGGATATTTAATACGAGTGACAACGTGCCTGCTGAAGCAAAAGCAACGAGATAAACGGCTCTTCTCTCTGTTGTGGCGGAGGAGAGTTCAAAGAAACAATTCGGTAAAGTATTCCGTCATGACGACATTGAAGCTTTGTCTACAGGAGAGGCGCGAGATGTATTACACGCAACACGAAACTAAATTGAGGCTTCGTGATATAACAGAGTCTTTAGGTAGCGCCATTCTCTAACACTATATGCCAAATTATTAGGTTTTAGTTTAAATCGTATTGATTTATACGGTCATCATTTTAAAATTGACGATGATGAAGGTAAATTAATTACAGATTTAGAAAAAGATCCATTCATTTCGAGCATGCTTTCTACAGATGGCGTGAAATATGCTTTTCAAGTACGGAATGTTGATAGCACCGCTCTCTGCAACGCTAATTACGCCAAAACACATTTTAACACGAAAAGAAGAATCTTGTAGATGAATGGCGATGGAAGATGCGCAAGCCAGAGCAGAGACGCAAGTTGTGGAAACACCGTCATCGATGGTGTTGACGGTATAAACCGATCAATAAAAAGAAAAGAAAAAACAAGGTCGCAGCTGGAAAAGACTCGCTGAACTTAATAAAAAAGAAAAACAAGGAATTAAAGAAAGGCGCGACCAAAACTCGTTATGTAGCCGTTCATGCGCCGCAAGCGTCGCAAAGTGCTACACACCGATAAAAGAAGAAAGCAACAAATAAAACTACTACTATCACGCTATTGCCTTAACCGTTGGGTTTGTTTGGGTGCTTCAAAGCATAACGTGTTTTCCAAAAAGAGCCAGCGCCACCAAAAACCCGCGCAAGCGCCAATACCACCCCAAACCTACATACGCCACCACCACACTGCCAACGAAGGGGGAACTTGCTGTTTTTGAAATGGAATAAGTTTTTTTAAAAAAAATTATATTATTATTTGGCAAGTATAAATATGATGGATACAAAAGGAATCGTCAATTCAGCTTATCACGAGTGCTAGTTTTGGGATTTGTTACCGTTTATACAACATATCGGTAAAAAAAATATTAAACACATAGAACCAGCCGATTTAGAGAAAATGGGTAGGCACAGACGGACTAAAGCTAACCACGACCGTTGCAGCAGCTTCGATGATAAATGTGGTTAGATTAATCAAGGAATTTTACCAGACTCGAGTTGTGCTCTAATAATTTACAGAATATAAATATATATTGTCAATATTAAAAATGAGCAAACATATAAAACTAAAACTACAAAACGTCTATGTATAGTGATCCGAAAAGGGATACTGGAAGAAGTCATTCGACGCGATTAATAAATTAACTAAAAAAACTAAGGTGACAAAGAAATTGGTTCGCAGTGATAAAAAAGCAAGCGCTGTGTCCCAACATTTATTTACCTATCCTAAATACATTCCTAGACCGACTAGTTCGCCAAAATATGTATGAATGAAAAAACCAAATGAGGTTCATCAAGCAGATTTATTGTTTCTTCATGCGATAGTATGGGTAAAAGACGTACAAGTAGCTGCATTATGGGTGGCCATTGCGGATGAAGCCAGCAGATATAAAGAAGCTGAACCAGCAACCGATAAAACTGCGGCTCAAAGTCGGTCGCGTTTGAAAAATTTATAAACGTTCGCCGCTCACCGGCCAAAATTTAAAAGTCGATCATGAATTACCAATTTATCAATTGGCATTCATTTGTCACATGTTTTACCACCCCCAGGCCCGAAGCGTATTGTGGAGTTTGGGACAGATTCATTATATGCATTAAGCGTTTAATACATTTATAGTTATCATCAAATTTAAGGGGGAAAAACGTGTTTGGAAATAATGTCTTCTCTTTAAAATGGCAGTTCCTCAGACCAAATAGTTTGTGTGGAAGATTGATACTATCATTATCTTTACACATAAACCGTTGTACATTAACATTCAAAGAGGCTTTTTTTTTATTTATTTTTTAATATCAGTTCTATAAACTACCTTTAAGACAAAAATATTAAATTCAACAAAACTTATTTTTACCCCTACCTGGTGTTGTGTAATGTCTTCATTAAAAAAAATCATTGTGTTACTTGTATATTAAATAATATATAACTTCTTCGATTCAGGGTCCTTCGTGTTTCAACGTTATACAAATAGAATTGCCTGACCTCTATTTGCTCCATGTTTCAATATTGCTGTTCAGTTAAGTGTATGACTATTTACCAGGCAATTTGATGGCTGTAACATTTAATCATTTCCTCCAACCATTCTTACTCAAAAGAAATTGACCATGAAGGTCCCCGAGTTGTGGGATTCTTGTGGAAATCGTTTACAAATATTGAATATTAGAGCATTACGGCATTGTGCGTGGATTTCATCGCCTTGGATTGGTTCAGGAGTTATCCATCATAGAAGACAACAGTTTGTTTCCTTTTTAACTCTCCTCTTGATCCATCCATTTCATGCGGAGTCCCCTATAGGCTTGATGCCAGTGACGCTGGCTGATGCGCTTATACACAGTATGATTGTTGCCAATGAATGGGTCTAATTGTAATCGTACGCTGCCATTATGTTGATATACTGTTACAACATACCCAATCGGCACCGGCGTGCACGGGTTTCTATGAAAGAAGACAAAGCAACTTGAAATTCCTGTCCTTGAGTCCTGAAAGCAAAATGTGTACAGTGATGTAATCGTTTAAATGAATAGATATTGTAATGCTCTTACACAATATACCAAATCGACAGCGGTTGCGTGGGTTTCTAAAAAAAGAAGGGAACAATTCCCTTGTGAAGCTGGTGTACAGTGTAACCAATATTGTGTCAAAAACTACACTCACTCAAAATGCACAACACGTGAAAAGTGTTTAAATATGTTGAGAGCGATGTAGTGGGTTTACCCCCAAGTAAGAATACATAATCAAAAATCAGGTGTTAAAGAAACTGTTTTTAAGCGTTTAAAAATGTTTCTTAATCGTCTCATAACATAACATTTTTAGAAATCTTACTAGAGCAAGATAACATGGGTAGTTCCGTGAGAATTCTCTTCAATACAAATACCAAAGGAATTTGCGCTTACTTTACGGTTTAACAGCGAGAGTTGATTACCATTTTAAACTGAGAGGAACAGATCACGTATATTTGAGTTGTCTAGAAAAAAGACTATACAGTTGGTTTTAAGTAAATTAATAATAGAAAGTCTACAGATAAGAGCCAATTAATGGTTAGCTTCTGTTCAGCTCGTGTAAAATACGAGCTGCATTATTTACATTGTGATGGATATAAATTAATTTGTACCATCCAAAAAAAAAAAAAAGGATATAAATTTTTGATGAATTACAAATATCAATAATATAAATAATAAACAATAAGGGACCTAATACACTGCCTTGGGGAACTCTCCCGAAAGTGGATGGATCAAGAAGGAAGTTAAAGGAAACAAACTGTTGTTCTGTGTGATAAATAACTCCTGAACAATCCAAGGCTAAATCAACGCACACCATAATGCTCTGAATTTAAGAAATAAGAATGTTTTGATTTACATTGTCAAAAAGCCTTGGAAAGGTTGGGAAAATACCAACAAAAACTGCTTATTTTCTATATCTTCAGTAATGCAGTATATAAAACAAAGTGCAATGTTGAGGTGAACGAACGTCAGGTTGTAAAATGTGTATTTTTGTAACACATAATGAGATACATTTTTATTTCCAAAAGAGAAATGAATAAACATTTAATTTATTAATGGAAGAACAATTTTATTGACCCTTCTTTATTTGTAAGCACAATAATTAATTTGCTGATACAAATTCTTTGGAAATACATTGTGAAGTAAATGAAATTAAAGTAATATGAAAATCCTAAATATGAAATAAATATTAATTATTAAGAAGGGATAACAGAAATCAACAAATCTAATGATATTTTCACACAGGGGAAGTTTGGGTAGTTCAAAAATTGAGGGGGGGTTTCCAAACTGGTCATCACACCTGCATCCATACACAGTGTGTTGATTTTCTACACTGTAGCCAGTACGTGCATCACGTAAACGGCTTCCGGCGAAGCCGAGCGACGTCTCTGAGGTTCCCCGGTGCCCAATTTGACGCTTGCCGCTGGTGTAGCTGAGAAAACGCTGGTGTTCAATTTTCAAACGATATGTTAACTACATGAATTTTGCCTGATTTGTGCGAGCCTCTCTTGGTATCATCACTGCACCGATTTTTGAAGCCAACCTATGACGAGAAATTGGGGAAACCCTTTATTAATAAACATTTGAAGAATTTACTGTTCCCTTCATTTCGTAAACACCTTTAATAATTAATTTTACTAAATGCAAATTCTTTGGAAATACATTATGAAGTAATTGAATTAAAGTAACATGTGAATATCCTAAATGAAATAAATATTAATCATTACAAATGACTCAACCCGGAGAATGGATCATGATATTAAAAAAAAAAAAAACATCACAGTTATTTGTTTAGGCTGTTCATTTATATCATATTTTATTACAGGTTTTCTGATGAATTAAAAAGTGCATTCAATTTAATACGCGACTCATTAACAGGATAAGGGAAATGAATGTCTCCTTTACGTCATTCAATCAGCAAAACGATACGTTCAAATTGATATATGATTGGCATTCTATCATCATGTAACCCAACTCATTGATAACATAAGTACGTTTCAATTGAAGAAGACCCAATCGCAAGCGATTGATCGAAGAATTCAATTTTATCAATTACATTCATTTGTCACATGCTTATTTTCAATTCTCCAAGGGCCGGCAAGTATGAAAGTTTAGGACATATTCGAAATTATATGCC
This sequence comes from Zoroaster sp. YZ-2022, assembly GCA_029582265.1. Taxonomy (NCBI): domain Eukaryota; kingdom Metazoa; phylum Echinodermata; class Asteroidea; order Forcipulatida; family Zoroasteridae; genus Zoroaster; species Zoroaster sp. YZ-2022. Next base: position 23,984,186 of record CM055816.1, on the reverse strand, counting down.
ATTGTTTAATATATTCATAGTTGTCATCAATTTAGGGAAAAACATTTGGAAAGTAATATCTTTCTTAAAAATGGCGAGTTCCTCAGATCTAAATAGTTTATTCTGAAGATTGATACCATCATCATCTTTATACCAACTAAGTTAAAATTTAACATTCAAAAGGTTTTTTTTTTAAATATCAGTTCTATATACCTTACATTGACAAAAATATTGGTCTAACAAAACCTTGTTTTAGGCCTACTCTGTGTTATTGTGTCTTCATTATAATTTTTCATTATTACATTGCTAACATATTAAATATATATATATCTTCTTCAGTTAGGGTCCTTCGTTTTTCAACGTTATGCAAATAAATCGTGTCTTAAACTCTTTCCTCCATGTTCAATATTGCTGTTGTTAAGTGTATATGACTGTTACCAGGTGCAATTTGATGGTTAACATTAATCATTTCTCTCAACCACTCTTACTCAAAGAAAGAAGCTTGAGCCATGAAGGTCCCCAAGTTGTGAAAATTCTGTTGGCAATCTTTTACAAATATTCAATATTAAAGCATTACCGTGTGCGTGGATTTCGCCTTGGATTGGTTCAGGAGCACATCACATAGAACAACAATTTGTTTCCTTACAACTCTCTCTTGATCCATCCATTTCATGCGGAGTCCCCTATACGCAGTGCCAGTGACGCTGGCTGATACCTTATCTACAGTATGATTGTTGCCAATGAATGGGTCTAGTGTAATCGTACGTGCCATTATGTTGATATACAGTACAAAATATACCCAATCAGCACCGGTGCATGGGTTTCCTATAACAAAGAAACAAAAAAGCAACTTGAAATTTCTAGTCCTTGAAAAAACGGAAAATGTATACAGTGTATAATCGTTGCAATGAATAATATTGTAATCATACACAATATACCAAATCGACAGCGGTGCATGGGTTTCTAAAAAAAGAAGGGAACAATTCCTTGTAGGCTGGTACAATTAACTAGCCAATTGTGTCAAAACCACACTGCTCAAAATGCACAACACGTGAAAAGTGTTTAAATGTTGCAGAGTGTAGTGGGTTTACCCCCAAGTAAGAATTACATAATTCAAATCAGGTGTTAACAGAACTGTTTTTGCTTTAAAAAATGTTTCAATCTCATAATACCAACATTTTTTTTAAAATCTTACGAGCAAGATATTAACATGGTAGTTCCATGAGAGATTCTCATCAATATCAATATCAAGGAATTTGGTGCTTACTTTAACTTGCTTAAAACTTCGAGAGGAACAGATCACGTATATTTGAGTTGTCTGAAAAAAAGACTATAAGTTGATTTCAACAAATTAATAGGGGTCTATTAGATAAGAGCCCAATTAATTATTTTAAATAGCTCAGTGTGTAAAATACGAGCTGCATTATTTACATTGTGATGGATATCAATTAAATTTATACCATCAGGAAATAAACAAAAGGATATAATTTTGATGATGAATTACAAATATCATTAATATAAATAATAAAGAATAAGGAACCTAATGCACTGCCTTGGGAACTCTGCATGAAATGGATGGATCAAGAGAGTTAAAGGAAACAAACTGTTGTTCTATGTGATAAATAACTCCTGAACCAATCCAAGGCTAAATCCACGCACACCATAATGCTCTAATTTAGAAATAAGAATGTTATGAATTACATGTGTCAAAAAGCCTTGGAAAGGTTCCGAAAATACCAACAGAAACTGCTTATTTTCTATGGCTTCAGTAATGGTATTTAAAACATTAGAAATGGCAAGTTCAGGTGAACGTCAGGGTGTAAAACGTATTTCCAATGACATAATGAGATCAATTTTATTTCAACAAGAAATGAATAAACATTTAATTTATTAATGGAAGAACAATTTTATTGACCTTCTTTATTTGTAGCCTAATAATTAATTTTACTAAATGCAAATTCTTGGGAAATACATTGTGAAGTAAATGAATTAAAGTAAATATATGAAAATCCTAAATGAAATAAATGTTAATTAAATTATTAAGAGGATAAAAATCAGCAAATCTAATACATTTTCCACAGGGGAAGTTTGGTAGTTCAATAATTAAAGGGGTTTCGAAACCATTCATCACACCTCATACACACAGTGGTAGTTTTACACACTGTAGCCAGTGTTGTCCTTATTTCGGCGAAATAAAGCGAGGTCTTCAGGGGGTTCCCCGGTGCCCGGACTGACGCTGCTGGTGAGGCTGAGAAAACGCCGGTGTTAAATTTGAAACGATAAGTAACCATACTTTTGCCTGATTTGTGGGGCCTCTCTTAGTATGTCAATGCACCGATTTTAAAGCCGACCTATGACCAGAAACTGGAGACCTTTATTAATAAACATTTGAAGAACAACTTTATTACCCTTCTTCATTTGTAACTTTAATAATTAATTTTACTAAATGCAAAATTCTTTGGAAATACAATTATGAAGTAATTGAATTAAAGTAAATATATGAATATCCCTAAATGAAATAAATGTTAATCATTACAAATGACTCAGCGAGAGGATGGATCATGATATTAAAAAACAAAAAACATCACAGTTATTTGTTTGGGCTGTTCATTTTATCTATTTTATTACAGGTTTTCAGATGAATTAAAAAGTGCATTCAATTTAATACGCGACTCATTAAATATGATATGAAAATGAATGCCTTACGTCATCATTCAATCAGCAAAACGATACATTCAAATTTATAAGGTTGAGCATTCTATCGTCATGTAACCTAACTCATTGATAACGTAAGTACGTTCCAATTGAAAGAACCAATCGCAAGCGATTGATCAAGAATTCAATTTTATCAATTGGCATTCATTTGTCACATGTTTACTTTCAATTCTCAGGCCCGGGTATGAAAGTTTAGGACATATTCATTATATGCATTGTTTAATACATTCATAGTTATCATCAAATTTAGGAAAAACATTTTGAAATAATATCTTTCTTAAAATGGCAGTTCCTCAGACTAAATAGTTTATTGTGATGATTGATACCATCATCATCTTTATACCAACTAAGTTGTACATTAACATTAAAGGTATTTTTTTTTAAATATCAGTTCTATAACCTACCTTTAAGACAAAAATATTAAATTCAACAAAACTTATTTTAGGCCTACTCTGTGTTGTGTGTCTTCATTATAATTTTTCATTATTATTTACTTGTATATTAAATAATATATATCTTCTTCAGTTAGGGTCCTTCGTTTTTCAACGTTATACAAATAAATTGCCCGACTCTTTTCCTCCATGTTCAATATTGCTGTTGTTAAGTGTATATGACTATTTACTAGGCAATTTGATGGTTAAACATTAATCATTTCCTCCAACCACTCTTACTCAAAGAAACTGACCATGAAGGTCCCCAAGTTGTGGAATTCTGTGGCAATCTTTTACAAATATTCAATATTAAAGAACATTACGGTGTGCGTGGATTTCGCCTTGGTTGGTTCAGGAATATTCATCACATAGAACAACAATTTGTTTCCTTTAACTCTCTCTTGATCCATCCATTTCATGCGAGTCCCCATACGCAGTGCCAGTGACGCTGGCTGATGCCTTATACACAGTATGATTGTTGCAATGAATGGTCTAATTGTAATCATTACGTGCCATTGTGTTGACATACAATACCCAATCAGCACCGGTGCACCGGGTTTCTATAACAAAGAAACAAAAAGCAACTTGAAATTTCTAGTCCTTGAAAAAAAAATGTATACAGTGTATAATCGTTGCAATGAATAGATATTGTAATCATACACAATATACCAAATCGAAAAGCGGTGCATGGGTTTCTAAAAAGAAGGAACAATTCCTTGTAGGCTGGTACAATTAACTAGCCAATTGTGTCAAAACTACACTGCTCAAAATGCACAACACGTGAAAAGTGTTTAAAATGTTGCAGAGTGTAGTGGGTTTACCCAAGTAAGAATTACATAATTCAAATCAGGTGTTAACAGAACTGTTTTTGCTTTTAAAAAATGTTTCAATCGTCTCATAATACCAACATTTTTAGAAATCTTACGAGCAAGATATTAACATGGTAGTTCCATGAGAGATTTCATCAATATCAATATCAAGGAATTTGGTGCTTACTTTAACTTGCTTTAAACTGAGAGGAACAGATCACGTATATTTGAGTTGTCTAGAAAAAAGACTATAAAGTTGGATTTCAGCAAATTAATAGAAAAGCTATTAGATAAAAGCCAATTAATTATTTTAACTAGCTCAGTGTGTAAAATACGAGCTGCATTGTTATACATTGTGATGGATATCAATTAAATGTATACCATCAGGAAATAAACAAAAGGATATAATTTTTGATGATTACAATATCATTAATATAAATAATAAAGAATAAGGGAACCTATTATGCACTTTGGGGAACTCTGCATGAAATGGATGGATCAAGAGAGAGTTAAAGGAAACAAACTGTTGTTCTATGATGACAAATAACTCCTGAACCAATCCAAGGCTAAATCCACCACACCATAATGCTCTAATTTAGAAATAAGAATGTTATGAATTGAATGTCAAAAAGCCTTGGAAAAGGGTTTCCGAAAATACCAACAGAAAACTGCTTATTTTCTATGGCTTCAGTAATGGTATTTAAAACATTAGAAATGGCAAGTTCAGGTGAACGTCAGGGTGTAAAACGTATTTCCAATGACATAATGAGATCAATTTTATTTTCAACAAGAAAATGAATAAACATTTAATTTATTAATGGAAGAACAATTTTATTGACCTTCTTTATTTGTAAGCACAATAATTAATTTTACTAAATGCAAATTCTTGGGAAATACATTTGGGGAAGTAAATGAATTAAAGTAAATATATGAAAATTTTAAATGAAATAAATGTTAATTATTAAGAGGGATAACGAAATCAACAAATCTAATACATTTCCACAGGGTTTGGGTAGTTCAATAATTAAAGGGGTTTCGAAACCATTCATCACACCTGCATCCATACACAGTGTGGTAGTTTCACACACTGTAGCCAGTGGTAAACGGCTTCGGCGAAGCCAACGAGGTCTCCGGGGCCCCCGGTGCCCGGACTGACGCTTGCCGCGCTGGTAGAGCTGAGAAAACGCCGGTGTTAAATTTGAAAACGATATGTAACCACTTTTTGCTGATTTGTGAGGCCTCTCTTAGTATGTCACCGCACCGATTTTAAAAAGCCGACCTATGACCAGAAACTGGAGACCTTTATTAATAAATATTTGAAGAACAACTTTATTGCCCTTTCTTCATTTGTAAGCACAATAATTAATTTTACTAAATGCAAATTCTTTGGAAATACATTATTAGAAGTAATTGAATTAAAGTAAATATGAATATCCTAAATGAAGAAATATGTTAATCATTACAAATGACTCAGCGAGAGGGATGGATCATGATATTAAAAAAAACAAAAATACATCACAGTTATTTGTTTGGGCTGTTCATTTTATCTATTTTATATTTCAGGTTTTCAGATGAATTAAAAAGTGCATTCAATTTAATACGCGACTCATTAAATATGATATGAAAATGAATGCCCCTTTACGTCATCATTCAATCAGCAAAAAGATACATTCAAATTTATAAGTTGAGCATTCTGTTGTCATTTAACCCAACTCATTGATAACATAAGTACGTTCTAATTGATAGAACCAATCGCAAGCGATTGATCAAGAATTCAGTTTTATCAATTGGCATTCATTTGTCTGTTTACTTTCAATTCTCAGGGGTATGAAAGTTTAGGACAGATTCTATTATATACATTCATAGTTATCATCAAATTTAGGGAAAAAAGTTTTGGAAATAATATCTTTCTTAACAATGGCAGTTCCTCAGGCTAAATAGTTTATTGTGAAGATTGATACCATCATCATCTTTATACCAACTAAGTTGTACATTAACATTCATAGGTTTTTTTTTTTTAATATCAGTTCTATAACCTGTACCTTTAAGACAAAAATATTAAATTCAACAAAACTTATTTTAGGCCAACTCTGTGTTGTGTGTCGTCGTTATAATTTTTCATTATTATTTACTTGTATATTAAATAATATATATCTTCTTCAGTTAAATCCTTCGTTTTTCAACGTTATACAAATAAATTGCCGACTCTATTTGCTCCATGTTCAATATTGCTGTTATGTATATGACTATTTACCAGGCAATTTGATGGTTAACATTAATCATTTCTCCAACCACTCTTACTCAAAGAAACTGACCATGAAGGTCCCAAGTTGTGGAATTCTGTGGAAATTACAAATATTTAATATTAGAGCATTACGGTGTGCGTGGATTTCGCCTTTTTGGGTTCAGGAGTTATTTGTTAGAACAGTTTGTTTCTTTAACTCTCTCTTGATCCATCCATTTCATGCGGAGTCCCATAGGCAGTGCCAGATCACGCTGGCTGATGCCTTTATACATAGTATGATTTCATTTCATTTCATTTCATTTATTATTTCTCCAGGAAAGAAAAGAAAAGTTACAGTACAAGCAGATGAAAATAAACGTAAAACAGAACATAACATGGTAACACCCCTGAAGGATTGCCAAATGTGAACTAAATCACAATCAAGTGGCTCTCCAAATGCCGCCATGCAACACATAAATACATGTTCATATACAAGATAAAAATATTTAAAAAAATTAAAAAAAAATAAAAAAAATACAAGGTAATTAGGCGTTTGACTAAACGCACATGCCAGTAATAAAAATATACTAGTACATAATATTACAAATAGATTAACTTACAGTATACGGGCTAAGCAGGAGATGATACTAAATAAATAAATAAATAAATATATATATATATATATATGGGCAGTCGGACTTCAATTACATTCATGATAAATCTCATACATTATGTACATTAATAACAGATTATATCAGAGTAAACCTAGAACATGACGTCGCACCCCCTCACATGCATACAATTCTATATGGTAGTCTCAGTACCAGTCAACTTATAGGGCCATAGAAAAGCACGCATGTAAAGCAAACAAGACTTTCATGTTTCAGGTGCAAACCTACTGGGGGAAAATATGATGGATTTTCCCAGGAGACAGAATATGATTACGAAAACTACTGAGAAACTTGGACATATTAAATACAACTTGTTCCTTAACATCAGATGGTAAACTATCCCATAATCTTGGAAACCTAACAAATAGAGAGTGGTGTAGGCAGTTAGTGCGGCCCCCCTTGTGAAGAAACTTGACAGAATCACAATGCCTAGAATTAATAGTAACAAAACTGTGGATACTTACATCAATTTTTTTATACAAACATTTAACAACAAACGAAATTGACAAAAAATGAAGTCTATTAATCAACAAAGGAATTCTAATTTCTTACATCTGGAAGGTAGTCTATGTCGGCATTGTTAGGTCTGGCTCTTTTAGGGAGACCAAGACAAGAACGTGTGAAACGCCTCTGAACCTTTTCTATGAGTAATTGATGAGTGTGTGAGCTTGGGCACCAGACAGGAGCGGCATACTCCATGACAGGTCTACATAGTGAAGTGTAAAGTTTAACTAGAACAGTAGAATTATTACTCTTAACAATCCGTCTGATAAAACCACAAAGTTTAGTAGCTTTAGAAGTAACGCTATCAATGTGGTTCTTCCAACTGAGATCACGAGAAATGATGACACCAAGATACTTGTAATGGGAAACAACTTCTAAGAGAGTCAGAACCAATATTATAAATGGGACTAGGAGGATGTCTGCTACGAGTAACAGTCATAAGCTTACATTTCATAGAATTAAGTGACATGTGATTAATATTACACCAGTTAATTAAATTGTTTAAATCACTTTGAAGGATTACTGTGTCAGAGTCGGATCTAATAGGTCTATACAGTACAGTGTCATCTGCATATTGTCTAAGACTGGATTGAACGCAAAATGGGAGATCAAAACAAAAATATTGAAAAAAGGGGCCCAAGAATAGAGCCTTGTGGTACACCTGAATAAACTCTTAACTGCTCTGATTCGGTACCTTGAAAAATTACTCTTTGTGATCTGTTGTTAAGATAAGAATTAAACCATGATAAGACTGAGCCACAAATACCATATTTATGCAATTTATCAAGTAACATGATGTGGCTAACTTTGTCGAAGGCTTTAGCCCAGTCAAGAAAAATTACATCGATACGAGGAGGGTTACACACATCAATGACTTCAGCCCATTCATGATAAAGAGTTGACAACTGGGTTACACATGAACGCTTAGGGAAAAACCCATGTTGAACATCGCTAATTATGCCACGTCTGCACATATGACTTACAAGGTGATTGCTCACAATTTTTTCTAATGTCTTACTAACTACAGAACAAAGAGAAATCGGTCTATAATTACACATGTTATGTGGATCACCAGATTTGAAGAGGGGTACAACATGAGCAAGCTTCCATTCGTTAGGAATAACACCGGAGGACAGAAAAAAATTAAACAAATTAGCCAGAGGTGTAGCTAAGCTGTCACTGGCAATGCTCAAAAACAGTGGAGAAATCTCATCGGGTCCTGCAGACTTGTGAGTGTCCAAATTGTTCAACATTTTCTTTACTTCGAGTGGGGTCACAACAATGTTCGTTAATCTAAACTCTGAAGGGGAATGGTTGCAGGATTGAGGAATTGAATAGCGGTGAGTGTCCCGAGTGAAGTTACTTTGAAAGATCCGGTTGAAGTTGTCTGCAATATCCAAATTGTCAGTGATTGCAGAATCAGGGTCGCCATTATGAAAGTTGCTAGGACAGCTTTTCTTTCTTTGGCCACTAACAAAGGACCAGAATTTCTTGGGATTGTTGGAGCAGTTGAGGCAGAGGTCGTTTACAAATTTGTGGTAGGACTGAGAAGTAATATATTTAACCTTATTACGTATACACTTGTACTTTTCCCACAGGTAAGTATTTGTGGGATTACGTTTTGTTGCTTTGAAGGCACGTTGCTTTTTCCGGCTAAGTTGAACGACTTCGCTGGTGATCCAAGGGCTCCGTTTTTTACCTTTTTGTCTGGCCATGGGCACGACATCCTTAATCGCTGCAAACAATAAGTCTCTAAATCTATCCCAGACTTCATCCGCATCAAATCCTGGCGAAAAGCATGTGTCCCAAGGAACGCTGTTCAATGTGTTACATAGCTCACTAATATCAGCTTTGTTGTACTGGTAGAACATTCGAGTGATCGTTTTGACAGTATGATTTGTTTGAATTTTAAAACCAATACCATAATGATCACTGTTACCTAAGCCAGGTGAGCCTGAGTTTTAATGAATAAATCTGGTCAGTTAGTGAACAAAAGATCAATTGTGGAACCAGAGTTATTAACTACATTGGAATGAGGACGAGTTATAAACTCTACCAGTTGGTTGAAATTAAGTACATTGAAATAATATGTAGTCGTTGTACATTAGGAACAGTAGTGTTTACATCGATATTAAAATCACCCAACACAGCTATGGCAAAGGTAGTTATGGGCAAAAAGGTAAAACTGATTCCAGAACGGTTTCATAATAATCAAGAATTTGGAGTTAGCATTAGGTGGTCTATAAACACCTAAAAGAATGATACCTCGATTACCTGAATAATTCTACCCACAAAAATTCTAGATCAGGATGCTCAAATTTACAACAGCGTGAAGGTTTAAGTGTTTTGATATAGCAACAAATATACCCCCCACCATGCCTGTTTCGGTCCTTTCTTAAAAAATTGAGTATTTAGGGTTCAGGTTTAAATTCACCATCGAGAACAGTTGGGTCTAGCCAAGATTCAGTTACGAAGGCAATATCAATGTTATTAACAAGAAGTTCAGATTGAAACAAATGCTTATTGACAAGACTTCTGGCATTATATAATACACAATTGATTTTTGAGCGTTGCAGTTCTGTACATGTACTGTTATTGTCAGAAGATTTGGGTGATGTTGAACCATCGGGGCCGGATTTGGGTGTACATCACCAGAAAGTTGAACTTGAAAAGATGAGGCTGAGTTGGGGTAGTAGGAGATCGGGCATTTACCAAATCTTCGATGACGACAAGGTTTGATGGTGGAAATGCTAACAAGTACATGATGGTGAATGGCATGATAATCCCATGCTAAAAGTACTAGTAGCTGAGGCTGTGAGTCAGTGGAGAAACTTGCAGTTACTTGATGGTACCTTAGTGACAATTCAAGCCGGAAAATGACCAAATTATTGGGAAGTTCTGTCCAGGAATTAAAGTTAACATGGTGGGGCTTGTGGATAAATACTTCAGCTTGACAAGTAGGCTTGGTAAACAAAGGACAAAGGCTGGCACAGTTATCAGGACAAAGGCTGGCACAGTTATCAGGACAAAGGCTGGCAGCATCAGGACAAAGCCAGTGATGAAGGTGGTGGAGGTCACAGGCGATGAACCATTAATGCAGCTTCTATGGATGTTCGGTGTGTACTGTAGCTGAATCCACTCAGATTCATCAGCAAACTTGCTGGCAAAATGACACCAAAACTTGCCTCTGGTTCCCCAAATGTTGCAGGAAAACACACCAGTAGAATCAGCATAAAAAGCCCCCTCATCTAATATGTGATTGATGACAGGCAAAGGGCTAGAACTGGTGAAAAGGACTCTGGAAGTCAGAGCCAAAAACAGAGCATACAGCCAGACCTCCATTCTTATGATTGTTGTAATGAATGGGTCTAATTGTAATCATTACGTGCCATTATCTTGATATACCGTACAATATACCCAATCGGCACCGGTGCACGGGTTTCTATAAAAAGAAACAAAAACAAACGAAGCAAACAAAAAGCAACTTGAAATTTCTGGTCCTTGAAAAAGCAAAATGTAGGCTATACGGTGTATAATCGTTGCAATGAATAGATATACACAATATACCAAATCGACAGCGGTGCATGGGTTTCTAAAAAAAGAAGGGAACAATTCCTTGTAGGCTGGTACAATTAACTAGCCATTGTGTCAAAACTACACTGCTCAAAATAAAATATAGGACTCAAAAGTATTTCTTGGTCCATTTTGTCCATGTGAGGACACAAAAGCAGTTTTTGGTGGAAGTAAAGTACTAAAGGTTACTCTGCAACATTTTAAACACTTTTCACGTGTTGTGCATGTCTAATGACGGTTTAAACTGGCAGATCATGTGATAAGGCATGAAAATGTAGATAACAGGTTGATGTACAGTACTCAATATCAAACTTGGCTAATCAGCTTTATTTCTTCATGTGTAACTCCACAATTGACTTCAGTAGGATGTTGCAGCACTCCGGACTCGCACACATTCTGCACAATGCCTCATGGACAGTACGGTGTTCCGGATCACAGCTTGGTCGAGGTTGTTCCACTCATCCTGTAGAGCTGCTGTCAGGTTGGCAACGTTCCTTACAGGAGGGTTGTGACTTCTGAATCTGTAACTTAGAATTGTCCAAATGTTCTCAATAGGGTTAAGGTCTGGTGAAATGGCAGGCCATTCCAGCCCTTACAAAAAAGTTCTATAGAAGTCTATAGAAGTCTATAGAACGCTGTATAGAGTTCTATAGAGCTCTATAGAAATTACAAAAATCTATAGAAACTCAAAAATAATTCTATAGAGTTATTACTTTCTATAGAATTCTATAGAACCAGTTATCTATAGAGACCAATCTCTATAGAATTCCACTGACTCGGTAAGAATATAGAATTCTTAAGAAACATGTTTTTCACAATAAGAATAGATGTGGGAATATTCTTTCCTGTTTAATTCCCAATTAGACCATTAATTAATATGACTTGTTCTCATCTCAAGTTTTAGTAATTTTAGTCCCAAACTTTATTAACCCTAACTCCCTTGGCCCATAGGGAGGGGAGTGTTTACCCATGAAACCCCCAACCGTTAACTACATGCAATTTGGGGTGATCCCATGGACCATCCACTCCTGGGCCAAAAGTGGGTACACACGTGTATCAACCCACCCCACCCCTACCCCACCCCTATCCCCACCCCTATCCCTCCCTCCCTGCCTCCCTCCATCCCCTCCCTCCCTCCCTCCCTCCCTCCCTCCCAGATTTATGTACAAATGTTACATAAGCCTATACCTGTACATAGTAAAAGTGGCATCCTGTTTAGAAATTTGTATATTAACCACCCTTATAATTTTTGTTTAGACCCATTCTCATAATTGCACTTGCCTCTCTTGACAATGGAATATCCCAAAGACCAAATAAACACCTTTGTGCAGGATCTTTGTCAGAAGGTCATTATATTCCATGTGATGACCAGTTACAACCAGCATGGATGGATTTATGCCACAAGTAAGAATAAAGCTTGGGGAAGTTCTCTTTTTCATCTCCTGATTGTTCATCTTTTATTATTTCAGGTATGTTGCTTTCATTATCATAAGTTTGATAGTTTATACCACTGTTTTGATATGGAATAATTTAGTTGTTATTACTTTGAATTGCTTTATAATGTATATGGGAGATGTGAAGAAAAGGAAGTTTCAATTCCTTACACTTTACAGTTTCTGTATACAGTATAGATCTGTATGCATCCGTGTTAGTCAGGTAGAATAAGATATATATAAATGGTAGCACTTTTAAGACTAACTAAATTCAAAAATAGGCATAAACTTTCGTAGCTACAGCTATTTCATCAGATGCAATGATGACCAGAAGCCTGTGGCTGAGCACTTTAATCTACTTGGCCATTCACTTCAACACTTCAAAGTAGCAGTTCTCAAACAAGGACCATTCAAAACCAAACTTCAAAGGAAGCAGCTGAACAAAGGATTATTCACACCCTGAACTGCATTGAACAAGGACTGAATAGAGACTCTGGCTTCATGTCCCAATATACGATTAACTTCATGAGTCACTGCCACCTTTTGTTTGCCACCTCCTCCCAGACTGTATATTAACGAAAGCTTATGCCTATTTTTAAGTTTAGTTAGTCTTAAAAGTGCTACCATTTATATATATTTTTATACAGTATATACTTATTGTTATGAAGATCTAGGATCATTGATGTTTAGTGCTTTTATATCTAGTCAAAATAAGTTTTGTTGTTACCTACATCATGCTTACATGTAATATATATAGGCCTGTTATTCAGTTTCCATGTATACTTTAAGCCATATAGCTGGAGTATCAGGCATGAAACAATAAGCCATTCATTCACTATACATGTATGTGGTCAGTGTGGCTCATTAGTATTCATGGTATATGCCTGTGTTGGTTATTGACTGTACAGCTTATACTGGGAACATGTGTGACCCCATGCTGAGCCAAGAGCCTTGATTCTGATAGCCAAGTATGTTTATGGTCCGGTAGTTTTGTGATGCACTAAAGTACATTGAGTGGAAGTAAACATTAGAGTTATGAGTTTGTATTATTTTATATATATAGAACAAAAACTTCAATGACAAAAGTATGTTAATCATGCATCTGTGATTGAAAGGAATGAAATGTAGTAGAGTTAGCATTTACCTTTTAATGGTTTTTAATTTACAGTTTAGGTTTCCTAGAATGTCATTTCAATTGTTTTTGATCAAGATTTATTGTATATTCCATGTGATGTTCCGATACCACCATTAAGAATAAAGATCTGAAAAGTTATCTTATTCAACTCCTGACTGTTCATCTTTTATTCTTTCAGGGTCATCGGCCATTGAATCATTAATGTACCCCATGTAACTGCAGTTATTTGGCAGTCAGACTGAGTGTTCCTGTCCGACAAGATGACATACAATTACGCCCCTACAGTGATGAGTACCCTCAGCCCACCAGAGTACAATGGAAGTGGAACCATGCAGAGGATGAGCCAGTAGCTCTATGGTATTACCGACGTCAGCTGAGGGGATAAGAAGGCAAGACATGTAGCCAGAGGGTGAACCATCAGTGAGCACGCAGGATACAGTTGAAGACACTAAATAGTACCATCCAGCTACATCTACCAGACGACATGAGAGACTTGAATACGGTCTTTGAGCACGACACAATGGTCTCACCACCACACAGCTGTATCTATCACACAGGATAAGCAGCAGAGAAAACAAATGGTCGCAACCGACCTGCAGAAGGTACTGAGTCATGTGAACAGTGACGAGGTGTAGGATAACTGAATAATATTGGGCTGGAGTTGTAACAGACACCTTAGACCTTCCTCGAAGGAATGTCCCAGACGGTGGAACCAGCAGAAATGACAATGATCAACCCCGCCCGAGTCTCTGTCGCGTTATTTCTGTGCAGTAAAGGGCAGTTTGCTTACATGTGCATGTACTTACCTTCATCATGAAAACTTTCCCAGAAATTAACATTATTGATCAGCAGATCGAAAACAATTAAAGATAAAAATGGAGTCATTGTGCTTTTCCATGTAATACAAAATAATTGACGAAAAGTGGAACTGCACGGTTTGAATAAACTGTTCATATGACATCATTGACTGAATTATCAGTGAAAGGGTGTATACTCTGTACCAAAATTGAATTGGTTTGTACATTTCTATGTATCATGTGTACTTTAATTGTACTTTTATTGTTTTCAGGGTATGAGTAAAATTAAAATAAAAATTTTCTCCCACTGAAAATTATATTTTGGAGACAAAAACTCCAAGGAGATTGTTTTTAACACCCAATCTATATGTATTTTTCATTTTGAGTAAGTCTTTGATTTTTATTTATTAATTTTTTGGGGTTTTTACCTAATACTTTGTTGACGACCTGGTCAATTGTTCTAGCTTATTATTCAAAGTTTAAAGTACAAACGTATTATTTTTGTTCTGTCTATATTATTCTACTTTTGCAGAAAACTAATAGATAACAATAAATAAATATATATCGGTCTAAAAAAAATTATTTTCAGCCTTGTTTTTTATTACAAAACTATTTGGAGACCACACATGTTTTTCTAAAGAACAGTTTATTTGTAGATTTTTTGTTCTATAGAACTCTATAAATTGTTTTATAGAACTCTATAAATTGTTCTATAAATTGTTCTATAGAATTCTATAAATTGTTCTATAGAACTCTATAAATTGTTCTATAGAATCCTATAAATTGTTCTATAGAATCCTATAAATTGTTCTATAGAACTCTATAAATTGTTCTATAGAACTCTATAAATTGTTCTATAGAACTCTATAAACTATTCTATAGAACTCTATAAACTATTCTATAGAACTCTGTAAGCTATTGTATAAAATACTATAAATTTTCTATAGAATTTATCAAGTTTCTTTAGATTTCTATAGAAACGGTTCATTTTTATAGAATTTTTTTTTGAAAGTGGCCCTTTTTCTAGAAATTCTATAAGCTCTATAGAATTTGTAGAAATTGTATAGAAACTGTATAGAAACTGTATAGAGCGATTCTATAGCACTCTCTATAGAAATCGGTATAGAAATTCTATAGAATTTTTTTTATAGAATTCTATAGAACTTTTTTGTAAGGGAGACGCTGAATATGGTTATCTGTAAGGAACGCTGTTATGATTCTTGCTCTATGAGGACGGGCGTTGTCATCCATTAGAATGAACCTGTTATCTGCATTTTCATGCATTATCACATGATCTGCCAGTTTAAACCGTCATTAGTCTTACTTATCTTGTGTACATGTCCTTATGGGAGTTTAACGTTTACTGTGCTCATAACATTATGAATATAGGGTCCCTGCTCGACAAGCTTCATGAACATTCATAATTATATTAATCTATTATTAAATGTTTCATATGTTTACAAGTATGATTTTGTAGTCCCCTTGAGTGTGGCGAAAATAAAGGAATGAATTAATGAAAAAATACGTCTTGCAAAACAAAGTATTTAAAATGCATATATGAATATAATATTGAATATTTGCATGTTGAAATGCATGTTCAAACTTCTAACAGTGAACCATGTATCAAAAATGCTACACAACATTCATGATTTGCTAAAAGTTAGTATAACACACCGATCGGTGGGAGGGGGTTGCTATGCCAAATGTTTGAACTAAATCACTCACAGAATAATGTACATGATAATAACAGATTGATTTATGGTTATCCCCTCAAAAAAGATAATTAATTAATTTAAAACTTTAATTTTTTTGTTTGTTTAGCAAAACAAAAACAGTGTATTGGGTGAGGGGAAATTATCTCTCACCCTGGCATGTGTGCAAGAATTGAGCTCACAAATATAATTTGCACATATACCAATTCTGATAAAATATCAGAAATAAATAAATAAAATACAACCTGGGAAGCAGCAATCTGAGGATCACTAGAAGAGGATGCGATTTCTTGTTATTATAAAATTAGATCAAACCACAATAATTTTGCATAATAATTGTTAGCAGGAGCACTTACGGAATATATACAGGCAGCTCTGAGGTCTGTTCAAAAAGAGAAACATCTCTAGTTTGATGTATTACCTTGTTCACAATAAAAGAAAAATAAACATCTTTATAACTTTTTGTTATAACTTTTTGACTCAGTTTTGCTGTCCCGATGTAATTGTAGACATGTATATCAACGTAATTTTCTTTGGCGAGGACTGCAGTATCTGCCCATATCAATTGATGTATCAAAGAATTATATTTCTGAGCTATTCGTATCTGAAAGAGAAAATTCCGAGGCATGTGCGTGTTTCTTCGTGTAGACGTATATGTATATACACGTATATACAAATACACGTGCATACACATTTGAGTATATTCGAGCGAGGTCTTCAGGATTTACGTCCCGGTGTCCGGACTGGCTCTTGCCTCGCTGGCAGGGTGAGAAAACGCTGATGTTCAATTTGAAACAAAGAACAATTGTTAACTATATGTATACTAGCCATCAGCACCAGATCAAGAAATAAATTTGCAGAAAAAACGTCTTTCGAATTACATAATGAGATCAACTTTTATTTCAACAAGAAATTAGTTACAATTTAATTTATTAATGGAAAAACAAAATTATTAAGAGGGATACGAAATCAACAAATTTAATACATTTTCCACAGGGGGAAGTTTGGGTAGTTCAATAATTAAAAGGAGGCTTCCCAAACCATTCCTCACACCTGCATCCATACACAGTGTGGTAGTTTCACACACTGTAGCCAGTGTACGTAAACGGCTTCAGCGAAGCCGAGCGAGGTCTCCGGGGTTCCTCGCTGCCCAGACTGACGCTTGTCGCGCTGGCAGGCTGAGAAAACGCTGGTGTTCAATTTGAAACGATATGTAACTATCAGCAAGCATCAAAAAAATAAGTTGGCAGAAAAAGTATTATTTAGAAACATTTCGAAACATTATGAAATAAATTACATCATTTGTTCCAATTATTTATTAAGATGCAACAAAATGCAACAAAAGTATAAGCTGTAAATTAATTAATGAGGAAGCAAAGCTTTTGTACCCTTCCCTATGGACAAACAAAACGCAATCATTATGACATAATACAAAACAAAGAAAGGACATACAAAAACATGAGTAAGACTGGATGTAGCTTCATTTGAGAGATTATGAAAGAAAAAAAGATTCAAAAAAAATTGTAAAATGCTACTTTTAAGTTTTTTGTCAAAATATATCAGGGAAACAGTTTGTCTTAGTATGACTTGACACCATTCTGTGCAGGAGGTCGTGGGTTCGAATCCCGCCCCAGTTGCCTGTAAGACGCTATATTTGTGAGTGAGTTATCCGACTAAAATTAACATAAATATTACCATTTGATAAACTACGAGTCTCATAGGAGTAAACAGAAGGAATTAATGTAAACCAAGAATGAAAACTAGCAGGCAGTAAGTAATGAATATATTTAAACCGAAATGTCCCCCAAATTAAGATAAAAGGTTTTCAAAAATGGGGTAGATCACAGAACCTTGTTTACAATGCGAACTGCACGTTTTTGTAGAATGAATAGCTTGTTACAAAGTGTAATGAGTTTACCCCAAGTAAGAATTGCCTAATTCAAATCAGGTGTTAAAAGAACTGTTTTTGGTTTAAAAATGTTTCAATCGTCTCATAATACCAACATTTTTCGGAATCTTACTAGGCACGATATTAACATGGTCGTTCCATGGGAGATTCTCATCAATATAAATACCAAGGAATTTGGTACTTTTATTTTGCTTTAGTTGATTACCATTTAAACTGAGAGGAACAGATCACGTATATTTGAGTTGTCTAGAACAACAGACTATAAAGTTGGATTTCAGCAAATTAATAGAAAGTATATTAGATAAGAGTCAATTAATTATTTTAACTACCTCTGTGTATAAAATATGAGCTGCATTATTTACATTGTGATGGATATAAATTAAATTTGTACCATCAGAAAATAAACAAAAGGATATAATTTTTGATGAATTACAAATATCATTAATATCAATAATAAACCATAAGGGACCTAATACACTGCCTTGGGGAACTCTGCATGAAATGGATGGATCAAGAGAGAGTTAAAGGAAACAAACTGTTGTTCTATGTGATAAATAACTCCTGAACCAATCCAAGGCGAAATCCACGCACACCGTAATTATCTAATTTAGAAATAAGAATGTTATGATTTACATGTGTCAAAAGCCTTGGAAAGGTTCAGGAAAATACCAACAGAAAACTGCTTATTTTCTATGGCTTCAGTAATCGTATTTAAAACATTAGAAATTGCAAGTTCAGGTGAACGTCAGGCTCTAATGACATAATGAGGTCAATTTTTACTTCAACAAGAAATTAATAAACATTTAAGTTATTAATGGAAGAACAATTTGATTGACCTTCTTCATTTGTAAGCACAATAATTAATTTTACTAAATGCAAATTCTTTGGAAATACGTTGTGAAGTAAATGAATTAAAGTAAATATATGAAAATCCTAAATGAAATAAATGTTAATCAGAGTACATTACAAATGACTCAGCAAGAGGATGGATCATAATATTAAAATAAATGTATACCCTACATGAAGACCCATGAGCATCAAAGTTATTTGTTGAGGGGGTTCATTTTATCCATTTTATTATAGGTTTTTCAGATGAATTTAAAAAAATTGCATTCAATTTAATACGCGACTCATTCAATTTGATATGAAAATGAATGCTCCTTTACGTCATCATTCAATCAGCAAAAAGATACATTCATATTCATAAGTTGATCATTCTATCGTCATTTTACCCAACTCATTGATAAAATGAAGACGTTCCAATTGAAAGTGTCATTAAGTTCATTCAATTTCAAAAGAACCAATCGCAAGCGATTGATCAAGAATTCAATTTCATCAATTGGCATTCATTTGTCACATGTTTACTTTCAATTCTCAGGCCCGGGTATGAAAGTTTAGGACAGATTCATTATATGCAATGTTGAAGGGATGGAATAACAATATTTGTAAAATGTTAGCAAAACTGCTTCTCTTTGAATCTTTTTTATTTTAATTTTGTTTAATACATTCATCATGGCAGTTCCTCAGACTAAAGCGTTTATTGTGAAGATTGATACCATCATCATCTTTATACCAACTAAGTTGTACATTAACATTCATAGGTATTTTTATTGTTTTTTTTTAAATATCAGTTCTATAACCTACCTTTAATACACAAATATTAAATTCAACAAAACTTATTTTAGGCCTACTCTGTGTTGTGTGTCTTCATTATAATTTTTCATTATAATTTACTTGTATATTAAATAATATATATCTTCTTCAGTGAGGGGCCTTTGTGTTTCAACATTATACAAATAAATTGCCCGACTCTATTTGTTCAATATTGCTGTTGTTAAGTGTACATGACTATTTACCAGGCAATTTGACGACTAACATTAATCATTTCCTCCAACCACTCTTACTCAAAGAAATTGACCATGAAGGTCCCCAAGTTGTGGAATTCTGTGGAAATCTTTTACAAATATTCAATATTTTAATTAAAGACTCAATTACAAAGAAAGTATTTATAATATGAATAAGATTCTTTGTTAATATGGGTAACATTGTCTTACTTATCCTGTGTACATGTCCTTGTGGGAGTTTAACGTTTACTGTGCCTATAACCTTATGAATATAGGGTCGCTGCTCGAACAAGCTTCATGCACATTCATAATTATATTATTTTATTGTTAAATGTTTCATATGTTTACAATTATAATTTTGTTGTCCCCTTAAGTGTGGAGGAAATAAAGGAATCATTTAAAATGCATATAAAATGAATCCATTATTATATATTAGTTGGAATCAAAACTGCAAAATTACGAATTACATTTAAAACAAATCACAAACACAATAATACAAGAAAACAAATAAAATTCATTTACATAAAATAAATCTATAATTAAAAAAGGGCAGAACAGATCCTTGTTACAAAACACTGCACGACAGTCAATATCTTTCTTCGTGGATTTTTTTTTATTTCATAGACAAATAGAACTTCATCCAAGAATGGTCAATTTTGGTTTCCTAATGCACTTCTCTATTGGAATCAAAATGAGGCTGTTGTCTTAAATAGTGTGGTGCCTTGCAAACTCATAGTGATTTATGATTAGCTGTCAGGTTACCAGACAAATATGGCCTCAATGTGACGAGAATCTATTAAAGCATGGATAAGATGACTTCCTGGCAGGCAATGATTGCTTTATTATAAACAATAAAGTCATGGCAAATTGACCATGCATGTCTAGTTTACTTACACGAGGTCGATGTCAACTATACTATCCTCATATTGTCCATTTTGATGGAAATTGCCTATGCTCCTAGGAGGACGAAATTCAAGGCCTGTGAGGTGATCAGACAGTGTTAAATTAGATCGGTAAAACACCGCAAGATTTATATATGTATGTGGCAGGCCTCTGTTCCTAAAACTAAGGTTATTGACATTGGGGTTAAGTATGGTCGCCAGCTTTATTAATTTAAGGACTGTCAATAACTGATATGATGATGGGCCATTCTGAAATTCAACAACATCTCTTGTCAACCGAATCCTTCCATCCTATAGGTGTAATAGACCTTTAATTAATAAACCGCAGCCATCTTTGCTTTCCTGTACACAAGTCTATGAGAATCAGAATGAGGCACATGTACAACTGAACGAGTAGACAGGTTCGTTACGATGTGATGGTTCCAATCATAATGATACCGCCTGTAGATAGGGAACGTGACCATGGTAGACGTGTGCGAGGAACAAACAATACACAATGGGCAATTATTGTTATGTTGGTGTAAAACGATAATGTAATACAGGGGTGGATCCTGGGTGTCGATAAAAGGGGGCAAACAAGGGGGAAACAAATAACATAATTATTATGATAAATAGATGTGCAAAGAGTGCAATTCATCATTTTCATCGTCATATGAGTAGATTTATACGCTATTACGTGCGTTCTTTCTCCCACACTGAATCCACCCCTAACTGATAAAACAATAATGGTGATAGAGGGCGGGCTGTATACCTGCCAGAGACACCGTATTTTGTCTGGGGATATAGGTTTTCCCGTCCAATGTCAAAACCTTTTTGTTAATTTGTCGTTCAAGAATATTCAAATTCACGCCGTTTTAGTGATCCATTCTTTTTATATACTGTTGCGTTTAATTTAATTGATTTCAAAACAATAATTATTTCGTTCATATCATACCGCAAGTAGTAAGTTCTAATTCGTTTTTCGGCATTCGTGACTTCAACTATATCATCCTGAAATTTAATGTTTCGCATCTTTTCGTGATTGATGCAATCAAATTAACAATCATCGATGCACAAAGGATATTGTACAAGTTCGTTATTTTCGTTTTCGTTAATGGGCAATCAATTCCAACGCGGCCTTGGCAAATTTCAGTGAGTTTTTCCATGATTTTTGTTGTGAGTTAAGAAAGTCAGTAAGGCCTATATTTTTCGAAACTTCTGCTTTTGTTTCGCTGTCCAATATCTGGATTGTTATTCCTATGTCCATTTTTTTTTAAGTAACGAAGAAGAATCTGCTTATCCCTATGGGGTCATCTTGCATAACAGATTTGTTTCCCTTCACTGTGCGCGGACGGCTGGTACCAGCAATAACCACGGACAGACTGATCAGCGTAATCTGTAGAAAACATCAAATTTTTAGTTTGTTTTGCAATGTAACACAAATAACAACCATTGAACTAAGGTATTTACATCTTTTCGTTAGGAAGTGCATTCGTTTGTGGTAATATCGGCCTTACAGAGTACGTACATGGGTGGCGAATAAGCGCCAGCGACATTTCTGTTTTTTACAAAGTGACGAATAAGAAAGTATAGGTATATACGCTGTGCGTGCGTTGAAGTGACGAAGAGGCGACCACGCGGCATTTGATTTTGTACATAGTGACGAATAAGTTCAAGTCATCGTTACACATAGAAAATCAACATTTTAAACAAAGCAAACACAGCAAAGTACCAACCAGGTACACTGCAATATATGCGGTGTTAATAAACACCAGTGGTGTTACACCACTGGTGTATATTTTAACACCATATTTTTCCAGTGTACTGAGCCAAGAAACTGTCAACGAAAATGTGTCCGACTTAAAACATGCTGGACGGTCTAAAGGCCCACGTGTGTGCCACATTTTCGCAACGAGCCTTATAAAAGGCTCTAACGTCATTACCTGACAACGGGTCTTGTTTTGACTTATTTTAATAACCGAGCGCACAATTGACCAATAAAAATCATAATCTTTATTTGATATCCTACTTACTTCATTAGTCCAAACATAAAAACATATTAATAATTTCCACAATTGACCTTGATTGTTTACAGTATCAAATTACAATAATGAAAACAGTCAATTTCCGAGAGAAAAAGTTACTCGTAACGCATTTTTTCCGGTTCGTCACTATGTAAAAAACGCGACGATTTGATGTTTACAATTAATTGACAAGATCATCATTTTAAAAAATAACGGGAAGAATTCAGGGAAAACAAATATTTTCATGAAGTTCAAATTTTGTTTTCTTGAATAAGCCAAAGCTAACTCGTAGAGAAATGCATACTCAAAGAAAGACACGTGGTACATAGAACATTAGGACAAAAACCTTTATACATGTTATACTTCATCCCTTTAAATGACATCTGAACTCAAGAGGGCGCTCTTACATAAAGGCAGCATTGATCCTATCAAAACGGGTTTCACTGACGCTAAACACAGTCTGGGTTGTTTGTGCTCTGTATATAGCTTTCAAACAGAAGCAATTATACAAATGAAATACAAACAATTAAAAATAAAAACAAAATCACATGTTTGTAGTTGTATTAGTGCAGTGTCAGTTTAATTGGAAATGATATCACATACCGGTGTGTATTTTTTATAACCAAACTTTCTCTATACAACTGTCAGCAGACGCATCATAAGTTAAAACCAAAGTTGTTGATCTGTAATATTTTCAGACGGTTATTTAAGGACTAGATGTCAGAATGACTGATAAGATAGACTTATCCCTAAGATAAAGTGACCAAAAAAATGAGCTAGATCAGCTGGTGAGTTAACCTAATGAAACCTATTGGAAAATGTTAGGCATAGTCCCAGGTATCATAAATGGCCGCTGCCAGACATTTTCAGCGGTGGGGGGTGCCCGCCAGACCTGAATAACCGGTGCCCCAAAATTGAGCTAGATCAACCTGATGAAACCGACTGGAAAATGTTCGTCATAGTCCCAGGTATCATGAATGGCCACTGCCAGACATTTTTAGTGGTGGGGGGTGCCCGCCAGACACCCCCGAATGGCCCCACCCCCAAAACTGATCTAGATCAGCTGGTGAGTTAACCTGATGAAACCGACTGGAAAATGTTCGTCATAGTCCCAGGTATCATGAATGGCCACTGCCAGACATTTTTAGTGGTGGGGGGTGCCCGCCAGACACCCCCGAATGGCCCCACCCCCAAAACTGATCTAGATCAGCTGGTGAGTTAACCCGATGAAACCTACTGGAAAATGTTCGTCATAGTCCCGGGTATCATGAATGGCCACTGCCAGACATTTTCAGTGGTGGGGGTTGCCTGCCAGACACCCCTGAATGCCCCCCCCCCCCAAAAAATAAAAAATAAAAATAAAATAAAAAAATCAGCTAGTGAGTTAACCTGATGAAACCTACCGAAATGTTTGCCATAGTCCCAAGTATTATGAATGGCCACTGCAAGACATTGTACATTTTTAGTGGTGGGGGTGTCCAAAATCACCCCCTCGTTAATTTTTTAACAACATTTTAAGATGTATATAAAAAAGATAATAATATGAATAAATAAATAAATAAAACAACCAAATAAAATAAAACGCATTGAAAATAATAATTGTGCTAGACGGAGATCTGTAAGTCTTAATTGTAATGTATTTCTTTATTCTGTGGATTTGTATATGTAATTAATGGGGTTTGGAGTCGGCTGTCCTGATTATTTTCACCCACTACCAAAATGATGTCAGCTCGTGTTAGATAAATTACGAAACTACCGTGTGCCCAGAAGGAAAATGAAACCTCCATTGTTGTGAGTCAGAACAAAATGTTCGTAAATGCCATTTAGTTTATTTGTGTCAGACATACCGTTGTTTTAATTTGTATTATTTAATTTTACTTTAGCTTGTTGTTGATTACCACACATTCTAACTGGAGTTGAGAAACTCAAACAGACAAACTGTTAAACTTTCTATTGTTGAGGCTCTTAACTTGTAGTTTGCTTATTCATCACTTAAAAATAATAGTTCATTATTATAATTTACTTATGGGCTGAGTATTTTGTTAATGTAATCAATAATAATATTCTTCCATAAATACATGGTGAACGGTTTTATATATTTTATATTAATGTTTAGTTAAGAAACATGAACTACATATGTTGATTGACAAATTACTTGTCATGCCCGGGCTAGGTCACTGCCGGCCCTAACTCCACACCACAGGTAAATATTGCTAAATGTTATTGTTGGTTTGTCTCATCTAAACTTATTTGGTTTCACTTTTATACAATTTGAGACAACCATCTTTTATACAGCATGCGCTATAGATCACAATTTTGATTATTTAAATAATCAGAGAGATTTAGAGAGATTATAGTTAAGTTTTATCACAGGCTTTTCATTTAATACATAACGGATCGGTTAAACATGTACAGTGTATATAATCATGTGAGTTTGAGCTGATGTCATAGTATTATGGCTGTGCAGCATAATAAAGTGATTGTGTAGCGAATGTTTTTTTTGGTTTAGAAATGATGTCACACAAAAATAACATCAGATTATATCTTCTTGAACAATGTTGATATGTAATAGTCATACAACAGGTGGGGGGTGGGGGTCTGGTCAGTATCAGACCACCTCGTGGTCATAGCCTAAGAATGTGTGTTTTGTGCTAACTAAGAAATGGGAGGGCCTTGAAATTCCACAGTATATTTTACAGCTGTTAACATGTACAGATTATTGGGGATGATTTAGTTTAAAGTAATATTCCTTGCCTTTAATCCTGAAACTTCCTAAAAATATTAATCTTAAGCTTTATACGATATAAAACATTGAAAGTTATTTGCTGTAACTCAGGGAAGTTGTTTCTTGGGTTAGGTTGGGGTGCTCGTTGTTGGATTGCGCGCAAGTTTGACCAGTTTGTTAACAGTCTATAACAACACTGTAGATACATTGCCTGCATGGATCCACATGAAGCAAGTATGACTTCAGAAAATCAAGGTTCAGAAGAATCGCAAAGGAGGAGGATGGAACCAGAAGAAATATGTTCCAGTTTAGAACAGGAATTTTCAGGAGAGTCATCCCAAGGATTAAATCGAACATCCACTGTTGTCAATCAAGAGGTATGTATTTGCACAATCTTTTTCAAGGACAAAAGATGAAATTCATAATTCTCATAATCAAAATGTAAATGTCATTATGCCTCATCCACGGTTTGACCGTCTGTATGTCTTCCGTCCGAGTCTCTGAAAAAAAATATCCTAAACATCGTTGGGAAAAGTTGTCTTTGAACTGTGTACCTAATGTAGGCTCTTCTTGCCTCACAGCTTCTTTGCAAGCGGAGGCAAATTTTGCAACATGGTTCATGGACAATTAAAATTTATACTTTATATTTTCATTCCAGAACAAAGATGATGAGGGTGTTTTAAGTTGCTACATCTGTCACAAAACCACAGAAGAGGATGGCAAGCTCAAAAAGCTAAATGATGGGATATGGACAACTGTAAAGAATGCTGCTGCCTTGCGTAAAACTTTGAACTCTGACAAATACTTGGAGGTCACGCAAAAGATTTTGGTAAGCAATGATCAGAAATCTACTCTCATCTATCACCCATCTTGTCATAAGTATTACACAGCAGTGAAGCGTCAGAAAGAACCCCTTCCACCTGATGTTAATGAATCCACCACCAAACAGGCTTACATTGAGACAAGACGCTGCAGTGTTCTTCCCAAGTCCGATCAGCAGGGCCTGTTAAAAGGAAATTGTATTTTCTGTGGCAAAAGCCGTAAGAAGAAAATGGAAAAGAGGAGCCTAGACTGAAGGTAGCCACAGTTGCTGGTTGTGAGTCACTTTGCCAACGGGTCAAGTATTCAAAAAATGAACGTATCAAGAGTCTCGTTAGGAGTGGTATGGACCTGATCGCAAAGGAGGCAGAATACCACAAATCCTGCCGCGTCCAGTTTCTGAGGGAGACTGATGATCAATGCAGGCCTACCAATCCAGGGAGCTTATCTCAGTCAAACCATAAGAGGGCATTTGAATCTCTGATTTCCTTTATCCAGAATGAGGTGGTAGGAAAGCAACGATCGGTATTGGTCGGTGATTTGCTTGGCATGTACAAAGAGGAGTACATCAGTGTCGGAGGAGATGTTGCAGACATCCAGACCTACACAGTTCAAAATCTCACCAGGAAGGTAAAAGACCGTTTGAAAGAACAAGTCAAAATAACATTAGTGGACCAGCGGAAAGGCAACTTCATCTACAGTTCTGCTCTTCCAGAAGAGGATGCCAAGGCTCGCCTTCATGAGGATGCTAAACGGTATGAAGAGGATAGCAAGTTGAGATGGGCCGCTCTCCATCTTAGATCACTGATAATGCAGCTCCCGAAAACAAAGACCCCAAATCCTGCAACAGTCCAAAATTTGAAGGAATGCGCCCCAGAGATACCAACACAGCTGGACCTGTTCTTCAGAAGTCTTCTTGGTGGCATCACATCAACTTTCAGTGGTGTACACAAGGAAACTGTCGACCGAAAGGTAACTGCAATGGCATCGGATGCCATTTATAACGTCACTCGTGGAACAGTGAAACCCTGGAAACACACAGCCATGGGTCTCGGGTTTGCATCCCTCACAGGATCAAAACTGGCAATGCAGATTATGAACAGAACAGGACACTGTATAAGCTACAGTGAGACCAAAGGTCTGGAGACTGAATTTGCGTATTCAGTGGCGGGTGATGAACGTGACGCTCCAGATGGGATTCGCCTTGATCCAAACTTAGCTACAGCCTGTGTTTGGGATAACAATGATGCGAACGTGGAAACTCTAGATGGGAAACAAACATTACATGCGACAGTTGGTCACACATACCAGAATGTAATGCAAAATGACCTACAGGCCAACAATATTCCAAATGAGTTTCGAGAAGGCAGAAACCGACGCAAGTTTGTAGGGAATGAACGAGAGATACCACCATTCAGAAAATCCATCAACAAAGCCCAGTTCTTCATTTCTACTGCAGAAGCAAATGATGATAGCCCTGCCGGAGCATCTAATACGGCATCTCAAACAACCGCTGAAGAACCAAATGACTGCAAAATACAACTAAAGGTATTGGATCTGTATTGGTTTTGGAAACTGAGGATGGCAACACCCCACTGCATGCTGGATTCATGAGCAAGTACATCAAGGATCCCTTACCACTTCATCGAATTTGCTACATGGACCCATTATCCAGATCGCCAACCAACAATGATGTGGTGAGAGAGACGATGATCCGGACCATGAGCGTTGCAAAGGAAACGGGCCAAGATTTTGCAGTTGTCACCTATGATTTGGCTGTTGCATTGAAAGCCTACTCAATTCAAGCAATCGAAACTCCATTGTTTGACAAGATGCTGATAATGCTAGGCAACTTCCATATCGAACTGGCTTTCTATGGAGCAATTGGTACACTAATAAATGAAAGCGGGATAGAATTCATTCTCACTGAAGCTGACATCTTGGCGGAAGGCTCGATTATGGGTTTTATCAAGGGGAAGTTCTACAACAGATGCACACGGATTCATGATCTACTTGCTAACGTTTTGGAGCAAAAGTTGTATAATCGCTTTCTCCTAGCCATACCTGACGAAGAACGCCATTCCTTTCAACAAGTGATGTCCACAGTACCGTTGGACCCAAGACTAGCAGAAGAACACCTATTGGATCCAGTTGCCACTCATCACCTGCAGATGTACGAGGCCTTTTTCCAGTCAACTCTCGACGGAACCCTTGGGTCAACCGCTCAGTTGTGGGCAATTTACATCTTCCTGATCAATCGCCTCCACAGAGAACTGCAGAGATGCGTAAAGACAAATGACGTTGATGGCTACATCCATGTTTTCCCAACAATGTTAGCGGTGTTCTTCGCCCTGAACCGACCAAACTACGCCAGATGGGGAACACTTTTCCTACAGAAGTTGAAGAGTGCAGGCTCAACGATGCGTGAAGTACTAGAGAGGGGTGCATTTTCCATCAGGCGCACAAGGAATGATTACAGCAGATCGGCCGTTGACCTCTCCTTGGAGCAGACGGTTAACCGTGATGCTGCATCCCAAATGAAAGGAATTGTCGCCTTCAGAAATTCTGAGAGTGCAATGCGCCGGTGGTCAATTACTATGACTCAGAGGGCGATGGCAGTTACCGAGCTGAGAACATTCACTGGCCTTGAAGTGGGAAACTGCAATATCCCAATGTCGTCCCTCTAGAATCAAGAGGGACAACAGTCAGATGGCTGCACTGAGTGCAAAATCGACGATTTCTGCAACCCATTCACAGATGATGCTCCAAATTCCTTGGTGAATATGGCAACCGGCCAAGTAGCATCAAAGGCCACAGAATTATATCTACTCAACACACTGAAAAGGGGTCAGGATGAAAGAGATAAGTTTCAAAATGAATGGGACATCAACAACAGTCGATTTCTTCAACCTGTAAAACGGACTCGTGTTCAAAACTTCGCTGCACAGAACGTAAAGAAGAAAGCTACTGCCTCCAAGACAAATGCTGAGAGCCTGAGGGACACATTTGTGCGAATGATTGTAATTGTTGCAGAGAACACAGCCTTTGACCTTCGGAAGGTTCTCTCCTACCCAATAACAACATACCCACTATCACTCGCACACTGTGATGGAGCGCATGTGAAAACTGAAAAATCCGCATTGCTGAAAAAGCTTGAGTCCCTCCAGACGGAATCAGTCAGAGATGGCGAGTTACTGAGGGGCTATGTACAGGTCTATGATGGAGGCCTTCTTCTCCATTCCGTCCTTTCACAAACAAACATAGGAGCATCATATGCATCAATTGCTCGGACCATGCTGTCAGTGGTATGTTCAGGGAGGGCTAGCGAAGCACATGTTTGCCTCGACAAGTATGTGGAAAACTCCATAAAGGACAGTGAGAGAAAGTTGCGGGGTGCAGTTGACTCGGTATTTGTAATAACCGGGTCAGATCAGACAATCAGACAGAGCGGGAAAAAACTTCTCACCAATGGAGTTTTCAAGAATGAACTCGCCAAGTTTCTCTTGAAAGAGTGGGGGAAGATCACTACTGGAATATCTTTGGTGGTAAAACCTTGTTTGCTTCTTACGGCGGTGAGTGCTACCAGTTCATCCCCGACGAGCACCATCATATTAATATAGCCAGCCCAGAACACCTCCAAGGCGACCATGAAGAGGCCGATACGCTAGTTGCTTTCCACATCGCAAATATCACATCAGGCAATGTCATGGTGAGGGCATCTGACACCGATGTTTTAGTGATACTGATTGGTGCCCTTGGCCAGCAACGTCGAGAAGTCCGGTCCGTAGCCAACATCATCATGGACTGTGGGATGGGAAACAGCAGGAGGTACATCAACGTGACCAACATTGCTGACGTCCTTGAAGAGCGCAAACCTGGACTTCCCAGAGCACTACCGGGATACCATGCCTTCACTGGATGTGACTTTACGTCAGCCTTTTACAGGTAGGCACAAATTCATTTCCTTTTCACAAATACGTCTCTATTAAAGCCCATACGACCCATGCACTGAAACTAGACTTAATAGAGGATAATTGTTGTGTGGGAAAGTACAATAAACCATTTTATACTCATTGGAGCAGTTGTTTTATCTATAACTTGTACTTTCTTTCCAGGAAAGGCAAAACTAAACCCCTTGATCTCGTCGAGAAGGACCAGACTGGTTGCTATATTAACCTCTTCATCAGCATGGGTGAGGTGCATGGCAATGTTGATCTGGATGTTGCATCACAGTTCGTCTGCTGCTTGTATGCACAAAGCAAGACTCAAAATGTCAACGAAGCACGATACAACAAACTGATGCAAATGACCGGCAAAGTTGACAAGGTAGTTAAGGCACAGACATTAATATGGTCATCATTAGCAAATTTGAGTACCTTTAAAGCTCTAATCATGTATTTTTTCAACTTTCAGGAAAATCCACTGGCGAACATCAAACGGATTGACTGTGCCTTATTGCCGCCTTCTCGTCCAGCCCTTGAAATGAAGATTCGACGAGCACAGTATGTTACAGCATTGTGGACACGGGCTGTGACGGCATCTCCTGGGGACGGTTTGTCACCAACTGATTATGGATGGTGTGTGAAGGACAACCTCTTGAAGCCAACCTGGTACGAAGGGCCCGCCATACCAGACAGTTTGTTTACGGATGGCAGTAGCAACGTAGAGGACATGGAGGTCGAAGTTGACAGCGAGTCCGAGTTGGACGAGGAAAATACTGATGGACTAGTGAGCGATTCAGATGGCGAAGCGTGGAGCGAAGACTCAGATTCAGAGGAGGAAGAAGATTACTAGTAGAAGACAAAAACTCCACAGAAGTTACTCAATCAGCTCAGATCTATCAAGCTCTATATTTGGGATGGGGGGTAGTTGTTTTCATGACCAACATTATCAAGTAGGTGTTTTCAGGTTATAATCAGCACATTAGTAAATTGTAAAATGGACAATATTATGTTAAGGAGAATGGACGAGAGGGTGTAGATTCGTGGGTACAGCTTGTACACTGTAGCCATGAATCTACACTTTAGAGTCTAATCTCTGACTTGAACTATTTCTACAAAGCCATTTATTAGGTCAAAGAAACTTCGATATTGTTATTGATTTAATGTTTACATAAATTTTACAGATGACTCAGGCGTATGTAATTCTTTCTCACTTTGCTTGTGAAACAGTTGCTATTAAGTTCAAAACGGTCACTGTGATTTTCCAGTCATAAATTTACAATTTAATCAAGGGATTTAAACATCTTAATACAATGTGTTTGATTCTTTTGGGGGTATGTTATATTTTGTTTTATTTCGTAAGACTATGTTTGGTCACAATTATATCTTTTTTCGATAAACTTATAATTTGTATATGTCTACTTTATATTACATGCAACATTTTTGAGTCCAATGTTTTGATCAGTTTTACAGAAAAATTGTGATTGACATTCAGGTTGGCTAAGTGGTTTCTTTCCCTGCCTTTCACCTCTGTGGACCCCGGTTTCATCAGGTTAACTCACCAGCTGATCTAGATCAATTTGGGAAGGGGGGTTGCATTCGGGGTGTCTGGCGGGCACCCCCCACCACTAAAAATGTCTGGCAGTGGCCATTCATGATACCTGGGACTATGACGAACATTTTCCAGTAGGTTTCATCAGGTTAACTCACCAGCTGATCTAGATCAGTTTTGGGGGTGGGGCCATTCGGGGGTATCTGGCGGGCACCCCCACCACTAAAAATGTCTGGCAGCGGCCATTCATGATACCTGGGACTATGACGAACATTTTCCAGTCGGTTTCATCAGGTTAACTCACCAGCTGATCTAGCTCAATTTTGGGGCACCGGTTATTCAGGTCTGGCGGGCACCCCCCACCGCTGAAAATGTCTGGCAGCGGCCATTTATGATACCTGGGACTATGCCTAACATTTTCCAATAGGTTTCATTAGGTTAACTCACCAGCTGATCTAGCTCATTTTTTTGGTCACTTTATCGTGCCCCCCTGACCACACCCACCAGAATGTGCTCGGCAGACGTTCATTTCTTTACATGGGCATGTACGTGGATCATTGCTATATACATGAAAATTGGTTAACTTCCCAGCTAGGCTGACCCCCCTGGGCTTCTGTTCTATAATGGTTCCATTGGTAATAACTAGCGCTCTCAACGATGTGGCTCGGCGTATTGTACTGGATCTCGACCGTATTCGATGCCATCAAAAGGTACCGTTAAAGCAAATCATTGTTAGCAATTTTCAGAAATTTTCCAATTAATGATTTCTAATTTCTCAGAATTTCTTTCTAATAATATTTTTAAATCCAAATTAATGTTTTAAACGGAGGTGGAGGTGAGTTGGGCCATGGGGGAGGGTTAAGACAGGAAGATCCGTTTAGGGGTGACCATTGAATGTTGAGAATTAGGATAAACAAAATCTACAACAATGGGCAGGAGCTCAAATCTTCATGAGGGATGGGGTATACAAATTATATCCCCTAAAGATTTGACGGGGGATGACCAATACAATTATCCATCGATAGAGGGCGGGCTTTTTACCAGGATCGCAGTCGTCTCTTGTCTCTGCCTAGGTCAGGGAAGGGTTTAGGAAGTCATTGTGTATACCCTGTAGCTAGATGAATGGGAAAGCGCCTTCCTATTATGCTCGCCAACCCCACCCCACCCCTCCCCGACACCCCAAGAGATCGTGGCCGGAATCCAACACTGGTTCAACACTGCTGGTTCAAAATTGGGGCACGAAGGATAATGATCAGGCCATGTGGAAACACGTTGAAATTCCATTGGTTTTTTTGAGGTGTGGCAGACATAGGAGGGCGCTTTTCAGAATGGGTAAATCTTGTGCAACTGCAAGAGTTCACCCAATCTAAACAGCGCCCTCTTTTTGTGAGGAGTCGGAGAGGAGGGAAGGGGTGGGCGGGGAGAGAGGCAGGGGAGGAAATGCCCTGCCGATAAATATCAAGGGCAAATAAATATCCCCAAAATGAGTAGCTGGGACGTAGGGATGCCCCTTGATATTTATTTGGTAACTTGGCATTTGGTCCCCTTCCTCTCCCCACCCCAGAAGTCTCCCCTCCCTTCCTCTCGGACTCTACCCATCTAACTCCCTTCCTTCCCTTTCCTCTCCCCTTCCCCTTCCTTCCACCCCTCCCCATTCCTCCCCACCCAACGCCTCTCCCTATTCAGCATCAAGTCGAAATTTAGTGAAAATTTATTCTGGTCCACTAAATTTTCGCCTTAATACTGGAAATGAAAAAATATTTTTTTTAAACAGGGTCCCTTTGCAATGTTATATTAAATGTCCCTTCAGTAATGTCAGAGAGAGGTTTAGTTATCTATAGTCTCTGTAAACCTCCTGTCGCCGTTTGTCCTCATCTGTCAAGTCACGTGGTCAAGTTTAGAATACACAAACTCAGAAATGAAAGAAAACATTTGTATTCGGTTCCTATCACTCAGTTTATTGCACTTGATTCGAACCAGGTTTTCAACAGTATTAATTTAATTGAGGCTATCCAACATTTTCGACATTTGAGTACTCAGCATTTTCAAGATAAAAATTGCCAAACACGTCCATTATTCTCCTTTGAAAATGTCTGAAATTGTGGATGGCCTCCGACTGCTAATTTAACATCAATGCGTTATGTACAGGCAATTTTCTTTTAATTACAACGATTGTTCTCAAAGATTGATATTCCGTGCTCAAAGTGAGTTTACCTGGAAAATATATTTCAATTTTGAAATGCTGTTTTAGTTTGGTAATAAGGATTAAAGAATGGTTATATAAAACTTTAATGAATTTATGACATTACGTCATCAATTCATAATTATTTTATAATGGTTTCTCATTTAAAATCACATGTTTTACTTTAGTGACCATTATCGCTTGAGCATGGAATATATTAATATCTTTAATGACTTTAATTATAAACAAATAAGTAAATTGTAAACAATTCAAATCCATTGTCAACAAAGACAGCTTAAATTCTGCAGACTGCTTATGTTTTGTTTTTTCATCAGTCACTTTCCCCGTATGTACACTCACGTGAATCAGAGAACAAAAGAAGGTTCGAAATCACATCAATTGACAGGTGCTTCGCCAAGGACATTTCAAAGTCTGAAGAATTCAACAGATTGTAATTGTTGACAAGAGACTAGGATATATGTAAATTCTACAAATACATTCAAATATTCATTTAAAAGATTTCAATAAAGATTTCTAAGACAGAGATATTCTGACAGATATAATTTCACAACATTTTGCCCGAGTCACTGGCTAACAATTACTGGCTAATAGAATGTAAAATAATTTTTGTATTATTACTCTTATTTTGTTTTTGTATATATACATATTTTTTCAGTATTTATTATTATTAATTGTTAATATGACCATGTAATAAATAATAAACTAGTGATAGTCCTTTCAAATCGAAAAATTAGGTCGGGTTGATTCATTGTATTTATTTATTTATTTTCACCACATACAGATACAACGATGCTGCTTTCACTGTAATCTCGTTTGGGGAAAAATTACCGTCCGGCTGAACTGGGATTATTTTACCGTTCATATCCATCGTGAATATGCTGGGAGGAAGATGCAATTGGAACTACCTACCCAATTGTTTTATTTATTTTTTATTTTTTATTATTAGACAATTATTTAACCAATTATTGGATATAAAATATATAACATAAATCAAGTCAGGCCTAATCCATTAGGTTGAGCAAGGACGATCACCTTAATTAATATTTTGTTGACATGGTCTGTTATTTGTTCACATTTTAGTGTTAACCTTTTTCGGTAGTTAGTAAAATCCACTAAACAAAGCTAAACACACCATTCATATATGATTTAGACCCGTAGACTAGTTTGAAAATAAGGGATGGGATGGCTTAAAGAGATTGTATACAACACTATTAGTAATATGTCTATAAATGCATCCATACTTTATAAGAATGAAGAGATATTTATACAATAAATTTTCAGTTTATACAATAAAGTTTCAGTTTATTCTCGTCGTTAACGAGAAAATAGCGAACACGTTATCAGATTTGTTTGCATGTATTCAAATGTAGAAAATTGATCCATTCCAAATTTGTAATACATTTCTCACGTTTTACAGAATCTCAGACTGAATAATTTCTCTAGATGTTTGGTACGAGCAAATAACTTCACATAAAGTAAGTTTTTAGATTATATTTTAGTAATCATGTAATCGGGTGTTATTTGCAAACGTGTACACTTACATTGCAGATTTTTTTTCCAATGGAACTCATTACACATTTGTCGCATACGCGCAATGATGTTTCAAAGTATATTTAGGTTTAACACCAGAGCAAGTGCAACATGTCTGGGAAGGCGGGGGGTGGGGGTGGGGGGTCGTGGGTTCATTCTCAAATACAGATCCCCAGTCTACGGGCCAGTGTTTACGATACTAATATGATTACATTTACAAATATTGTGTCATTTTCAGTGCAGTGCATACATTTATAATTACAATTACATTCAGACAAACTTTAAACACCAAATATATTTTTCTATATGACCAAACAAAAATGCGCACAACTTTTCCAGCGGCCAAAGAAAAGCCAGTGCGGAATTTTGCGAAAAACAAAAGGAATTCTTGTGTAATCGCTGAAAGGTCGAAGCCTTTTTCATGATTCCCAGCTTTGAAAACTAACTAAGTGAACTAAAAAGACAAATATCTCAAGTTCATTCAGTGTTATGTATTTCTGATGATATAATGTACCGTGACAGACATAAAATGCTTTCAATTCAGTCAAGATAACTTCATATTTAAACTTCTATCTTAATGTCCAAAGTGATGAGAACATTAGTCATTTTTCCCCCAAATGTTGCAAATGATTTTACCGGCAAGTCCGGCACAGTTATATTTTCCTATTTAGTAAGAAATGTATCAAACTTATTGTTAGTGACATTGTAAAACCATTGTTAAACAGTCTATCATAGGTGCCATTATTTTGAAGAGCAATGAATCTAGCTGCATCATCAATGCACTCATTCACTTAATTTCTTGTTATCCATATCCAATCTTTATCAATTATATAGCGTTAACCAAGGCTGTTATCGTACGGTATCTCCATCCCGTACCGATTTCTGGCCAGAGAAATTCAGCATACACTGTGCACTGTCCCCGAATGGGATACATTCATGTACATAACAGACATACATGTACATCTATCCAACGAGTGGTCATTGTCTGTATTTACATAATTATATGTGTACATACAGTGTGTATACATATGGATTCATGCACTGTGTGTGTAATGACTGCAACGGTGAGTTCGGCTAGCTAACTGTAAGTGGGGCAAAATTACGCGACCAAACCGTTCCGATGCGCCTTGATCAAGGCTATCAATTACATTGTTAATCTCAAGAGATTTAATTTTCCAAAATGGTGCAGCTTGTTAAATCGTTAAAAAATAAAAATTAAAAAAATTAAATAAACTGAACTAGCTTTCAATATGAGGTTTTCAAAATTAAGACCAAAATATTAAGTGTTTCCATTTATAATTATAAAAATAAGGTTGGTACAAATGGATACCCTTTTCAGCTCCTGTTATTATTATTATTTTTAAACAAATATATAGGGTGGAAAACACACCTTTATGGCCTAAACACAAAATATAAGGCTTATAATAACATATGTTTTATTTATTTACAATTATTTGTAATTTATAATTTGTATTTATGATTAAATGATAAAGGTAGGCGTGATGTGTTAGGTGATTGTGGGTAGACGGGAAACACACATATTTATGTTTTTGACCGCTAAATAAAGCTACTATTTTATATTCTGTTTTTCCAGTATGTTTCCAGTAATGTTAATTAGTGTACTTACATGTCTGTTTCACGCATTTTCATGCTGGATGCTTTGAGAGGATTGCGGATGTTATGCCAGTAATACCACACAATGCCTTTGT
This sequence comes from Zoroaster sp. YZ-2022, assembly GCA_029582265.1. NCBI lineage: Eukaryota > Metazoa > Echinodermata > Asteroidea > Forcipulatida > Zoroasteridae > Zoroaster > Zoroaster sp. YZ-2022. The sequence goes on along the minus strand of CM055816.1, from coordinate 23,947,066 downwards.
TACCCTGATACTGCCCATCTGGGTAATAACGACCATTTAAGTGAGAATAGCGACATCTATTAAACCACCAGGCTCCTTCATAGCGTTGTGTTGATTATAAATAAACATAAGGTTTATTTAGCCCTAAACATATCTCACGATATGCAAGAACGTTAATTCTATCACCGTGGACAAACGGATAAAAACTATTCCAAGAAGTGCGTAGAATGAGAGTGAGTGACGACTGATTATAAAGATTCAGACTTTGTCAAACTCGGCACGAAAGGAAGAAAATTTATACAAAAAAAATATATATAGAGGGTTGTGGATGCTAGATGTGTTGTATGATTTATTATAAGAATTTATTTATTTTTTATTTTTTATTTTTATTTTTTTATTTTTTTTTTAAATTAAGGTTAAAAAAATATGATTGGAAAATGATAATAAAATACATTATTTTTAAGTTGCAGGTATTTATTTCTGAATAACATAAAAAATATATGACATGGGGTCAAGAAAAAAATAAAATTGATCTTTATATTGATTAAAAAAGAGTTACGAAACAAAAGTGATACAATTGTGTTATTAGTAAAAGTAATACAGATGTTGATGAAGTTTATATAAAAATAAAACAGAGTAAAAGTGGGTACCAGTTAGTGTTGGTAAATGAAACTACAACAAGAATTAAATGAAAGGTAATAGAAGAATGGTGTGATTGCTAGTTGGTATAGTGACGATGAACAGCGTATGAGGGCGCGCACGCAGTAATCATTATGTTGTATTGACTGTGCGTGTACACATAACCATTTGTATGCAGGACGCATAGTACAAACGTCGCGCGCGGTCAATAAACTATATGACACACCAAATAATGGACAAGATGTACCAGTACGAAGTACCACAAAAATGGCTAAAAGTACAAAACAAAAAACTACCAAGACGAGCAATAAAAACGGCGATAGTTTAAAGAAAAGGACAATATATGAAAAACAAAAAAATCTGAGTGAAATTAATGTGAACCGACGACGATGAAATGTAGAGACGAACTAGCCAAGTACTAGTACCGTAGTACAACAAGATGGAAGCAGAAGGGGCAATGGTGGACAGCGAATCAATACACCGAAATAACGGGACATGAGGAAGCCGTGTATGCTAGCACATGGAGGGTGAAAGGGTAAGCGAAAGAAAACAAGATGTATTAAAGGAAAAAGTCGACAACAAATTTAAACTAAAAACACTAGAAGACATTACTAAGTTATTAAAGTACCTTAAAAGATAATTAAAAAGAGGAGACGTTGAAGTGTATTGATATAATTGTATATATGTGAAACAGTTTAATTAAGCCAAATGATTAATCACAATTTAGGGATTAAAGTAAAATTAACAAAAACTTAGAATATTATGTTGGACTAAGAATCATTAAATTTATTAAGATTAAAGCTAATAATAAATATAAAAAAATTGTTTGAAAATAAAATAAAATAAGAGAAATTATAAGAAAAAGACTACTAAATTATGTATAAATTTATTCACAGATGGAGTAGCGATGGACAAGTGTAATGTCACGGACGACATGTGTGATAAATGAAAAGAATTTAGCTGTAGTGAACTTATGGAGAACAGTATACAAGACAAATATAGCGGTAATGAAAGGCAAAACGGTCATGTGTAAAATGCGAGGAGGAAAAACAACAGTCGGGCTCAGTGATTGAAAAATTTATAAAGAACTGAATGATGATGGAAAACATGGAAAATTACATGTTGATTGTGATACAACAATTAGGTCCTAATTATTCAGGAAGTACAGGATGTATCAAAAATTGTGACGAGAAAAAATGAAAAGTAATATGAAAAAACGCCTAAGGAAATAATGCATGGATGGAAATATAATGTGATACTGGACAGATAAAGGAAACAATACATGGATGATGCAAAAAGTAAGTCTAATAATTTAAGGTTTGAAAGAGCAGATTTTCTTGTGAAGTTTGCTACTAGTACAAAACAGTTGTTTAAGTTTGATATCATTAGATGAAATTATAAACATAGAAAAACGGTTCTTGATAAGATGTTTATTTATTTATTTATTTATTTACTCTTATTTATACACGGTAAGCCCATTCAGCCAGGGGCTGTTTTTCAAGGGGCCGTGATTAAAACCTTGTAAACATAAATTATACAATATAAATAATAAAAAGTATTTTAAAGAGCAACAACAAGTATCGGACATATATATTATGTATAAAACATGAAAAATTACATGAAAAATTACATGTTTGTATTTGTTAATAACCTTACGAGCATAGAAACTATTATTACTGGTTTTGTTAAACTTAACAGTACAAAAAATAGGTTTAACGTTACAATTAGACAAAAAAGGTTTGCGGGAAAAAGTATGATGATATTTAAGCTTAAATCTGTTAATAAAAGACCTATGAAAACCAAATTTGAGGAGTCTAATTGAAAATAGTTTTAACATATGGTTATATTCGTGGATACAGGATGAGTGGGTTTTATAACGATGGCATTCACCTTTAATAATGCTAGACAAATAATCGGGGTTGTGATTGGAAGTGAAATTAATATAGCTGAATTTTTTGAATGGTTTCTGATAAATAAAGAAATTTAATTAATTATTTAAAAGAGTAAAATGATCAACAGAGAGCTGGAGGTCTAAAAAATTAATGGTTTTATTATTAATAGTAAAAGTGATTGGTATAGATTTAGGGTAAACAGAGGTGAGGGCATTAATGACATATTTATGGCTAAAATTAATAGAGTTACGAGTGATTAAGAGACCATCATCAATATACCTGACAAAAATAAGTAAATTAGGGTTGTTGAAATTTTTGAAAAAAAGAAATTCTCTGTAAGCTAAAATTAAGTTAGCAATTTGTGCTGAGTGATAGCTACCCATTTGAACACCGATATTTTGTTTAAAAAGAAAATTACCTACTGAAAAATTGCTATATTTGCAAGTGAAATTATAAAGTTTGAAAAAATAATTTAAAAATTTAAAAGGGTAATCACAAATTGAAGTAACCTTAAAAAGAGTATCATGGATGTCACATGGAGTAATATTGGTGTAAAGACTTTCAAAATCAAAAGAAATGAGGGAAATGTCATCAAAATAATTAATATCTAAGGTCTTGATTTGGTCGATAAGTTGATTATAACTATTAATAATAGGCCAGGGAAAGTTAAATTCTGTAAATTTATCTTCAAACCTGCTTAAAAGAATATCTAAATAAAAACCAAGTGCTTTAGAAATAGGGGAGGTAATCCAACTATGAGCAGTAATAATGGGACGAACTTTAAGTTTTGATTCGTTAGATGGACAAGGTGGAGAGTCTAATTTGTGAACTTTTGGGAGAATATCCATAGAAGGGACTTTAATTATTTTAGTTTTAAGGAAGGATGTTATTTCTTTGAAGTCTGAATCTGCTGCTTTAGGAAGATCGTTTTCTGTAAATAATGAGTTGATGTCTTGTTTGGCTGATGTTATGAGAGTAGTGACGATGTTAGTGTTAAAACGACCTAAAGATGTGTATGTGCTGCAGTTAATTTGTCTCTTATATTCATTTATGTACCATGATGTGTTGCAAATGCATAAGCCCATATTTTTGTCGGAGATTCTAATAAAGATGTCTTTATTACTGGAAAGATGTTGAATGTCTTTAATATCTTGTAATGTAACGTTATGAAGGCGATTGGGATTTAATTTTAAAACATTGTTATGTGGAATGTTCATTGATTCTTCTAGTGTTGCCTGGATGTAACTGAATGTGTTATTATATATTTTGGGATGACAGAGAAGTGAGTTGAGATGTTTATTAGTATATTTCTTGTTAAGTCTGAAATTAAAATGGTAATCTGTGGATGGTTTGTAGGTATGCGAATGAGATATTTCTTTAGATGCTAGGTTTTTTTTAGAGAGAGGAGGATTGATTTGTGTAGTGTAAATTTAGCAGATTCAGAGCCTTCTGAAGGGTTAGTGGGGATGAAGGATGGACCTTTATTGATAATTTGTTGGATACGTTTGGGGATGTTAATTGAAGTAAAATTATGAAAATTAGGTGAATTATTAGAGATTTCATTGATGATGATTTTATCGATGGCTTGATTTCTAAGAGACGAGAGTTTAGAAATTAAAAATTCATTGTGAATTAATTTACGTTGGTTAATTAAGGCAATAGCTAAATGATAATTAAGGGATAATGAACGAAGGCGTGAATGACGATTCAGTGGTTTAGATGAATTAAGGAAATCAATTTCAGAAATAAAATGTAATTCTAAGTTATTGGAAATATTAACAAGGTTGATTTTAGCATTATTAATTAATTTATTTAAATTGTCGATACCTAAACTGAGGTTATTAGGGTGATGATTATAGTTTGGTGTGTTTTCTATGACATTGATAATTTGATTAAAATTAAGTTGAAGTTTATGGAGTTTTGGTATGAATTCATCTAAAATTAAACAATATTTATTAGTATGATTGATATAATTTTGAAAATAATTTTTAGAACGAGAAGCCAAAGTTTTCCATTTATTGAAGTTATGACATTTTTTGGTTTTATCAAAAATAATTTTTCTGGGGCGAGATGATGGCATAATGAAAGGATAACAATAAATGATATAAAATATGAAAATTACTTTGCCAAGGAAAACTTTATTTAAAAATTCTTTGAAATAAAATATACATAAGGAGGCCGTCAAGCCAAGTTGTTACTGTCGGAAGCTTATTACCACAACCCTAAGCTCTTCAGTAATTATATTATTGGTTACTCAACCCCCCCCCCCCCTTTTTTTATAACTTTTTTTTAATTATCGTCTTATGCCTTGTTGCTTCCGACAGTAACAACTTGGCTTGACGGCCTCCTTATGATACTGCCCATCTGGGTAATAACGACCATTTAAGTGAGAATAGTGACAGTTATTAAACCACCAGGCTCCTTCATAGTATTGTGCACAATTCCCCCCTGACGCATCATTGTCATTATCCTTTGTTGTGAAGTGCATTCCCTTGTGATACCAAAGAGAGTCACCAGCAGTGCTGCTCACATCGTAGTCGCCATAATTCAGTGTGTACTTCTCACCAGTGATTTGGAAATCCGTGTATTTCGCGAATGCCGTATCGTCACTCCAATCTGTGAGATCTATGCGGAGGTCCCATGTCCCGTGTGATTTATCAGATGTCGGACTCACCAAGTTATCATTCCCTAACCAATGCTCCCCGCTTAGATCACCGAAGCCAGACTTATACTCACTCCAGTCACGATAAAAGTAAATTTTGCCGTCCTCTCTGCGCTGGAACACAATCCATCCGCCGCCGTCAATGTCCATTTCACAATAGACTTTGAGACCGTCGCAGAATCCGTCTGGGTAGATCTTATAGACACCACTTGTGCGGTAACCTGCCTCCATTAGCCCTTTACCCTTTACAACTTCTGTAGCGATCAATCTCAGGCAATGAGAAGAGAGGTGTATTTTCATTTTCATCGAAGTACACACTCTCTTGATCTTCAACAAATGATTCAGGATACTCAGCCCTTGTGGAGTTATTTAACTCACACAGTTTATTGCATTTATAGAAGTTAAATGACTTACAGTTCTTATCCATGTTACAGTCTCGTCCGCACACGATGTAATAGGGTACAGTTTTCTTGGCATACGTAAAGTTTTTGAGTGCCCGGTTATCTGCGGGGAGATATTCATTTGCAAGCCCACCACATTGACTTCCCAAGCTTATCGCTTGTGATATCAGTGGTATTATAAACACGAACATCATTTTGAAATGGAGTACGCACATCAAGAGTACTTGCTGCGTCATCTTCAATGTATTGTTTGTATATGGGTGAAAACGTTTCAATGTAAATCCAATTAAATAAGTAGAACTATCAGTTTTTATTCAATCAAGTATTTCGGTATCATCGGTCGACCAACTGTTTGATTGAAACACGACTATACTGCACACGGCGCAATGTAGAAATGTAACACAGCTTCGACCGATGAGTGTTTATATTGATTGTTTGTGATCCAAATGATTGCATGCGTAAAGCACTGATTGGTCAAAGTGAAGTCACTGCTGAATGGTGATTTACATGTATCACCTGATTGGTTGACAGAAACATAAGGCCCAGCTTTATCTGTTTTTTGGTTTCCTCAAAAAGATAAAATTATTCACTAATAGACAGTCCCAACCTGAATTGTTTTAATGTTTCGAGGAAACAAAATACAAATTTTGCCTTTATGAATTAATGCCTATATATAATGAATTTGTTTAGCACATAACATTTTTGGATGAGTGATTTTACTGAAATATTAATGAAATAAATTAAATAGCCTAGTCCTGGCTATTTTTTTTAACTCACACAGTTTATTGCATTTATAGAAGTTAAATGACTTACAGTTCTTATCCATGTTACAGTCTCGTCCGCACACGACGTAATAGGGTACAGTTTTCTTGGCATACGTAAAGTTTTTGAGTGCCCGGTTATCTGCGGGGAGATATTCATTTGCAAGCCCACCACATTGACTTCCCAAGCTTATCGCTTGTGATATCAGTGGTATTATAAACACGAACATCATTTTGAAATGGAGTACGCACATCAAGAGTACTTGCTGCGTCATCTTCAATGTATTGTTTGTATATGGGTGAAAACGTTTCAATGTAAATCCAATTAAATAAGTAGAACTATCAGTTTTTATTCAATCAAGTATTTCGGTATCATCGGTCGACCAACTGTTTGATTGAAACACGACTATACTGCACACGGCGCAATGTAGAAATGTAACACAGCTTCGACCGATGAGTGTTTATATTGATTGTTTGTGATCCCAAAGGATTGCATGCGTAAAGCACTGATTGGTCAAAGTGAAGTCACTGCTGAATGGTGATTTACATGTATCACCTGATTGGTTGACAGAAACATGATAAGGCCCAGCTTTATCTGTTTTTTGGTTTCCTCAAAAAGATAAAATTATTCACTAATAGACAGTCCCAACCTGAATTGTTTTAATGTTTCGAGGAAACAAAATACAAATTTTGCCTTTATGAATTAATGCCTATATATAATGAATTTGTTTAGCACATAACATTTTTGGATGAGTGATTTTACTGAAATATTAATGAAATAAATTAAATAGCCTAGTCCTGGCCTCCCCAATGCAGCTAACGCAATTCAACAACAGTATCAGTCTATCGCCTAATTTGCATATCCAATATTTTTGTGTATTGAAACCGTCCCCTCACAGTGCGAGAGAGCAGTGGATACGAGGTATACATAAACTACAGGAACATCCTGGGGACGATGTTGTCGTTCATCATACTGAACACTATTCAGCCCAACTTTCACGTACGTGACCAATTCAAAAGTTAATCATTGCTATGGCATTATTCGTTTTGTGTTTATTTAAGTTTATTACTTGGTGACCCCCAAAAATAGCAATTCTAATTTATTTCTCTTTAGAATGCCAGGAGTGTTCAATGATTGTAATGGTGTATTAGCTGAAGACAGTGTGAATCCAAGCTGTAGGGTAAATGAGTGTTCAATGATTGTAATGGTGTATTAGCTGAAGACAGTGTGAATCCAAGCTGTAGGGTAAATGAGTGTTCAATGATTGTAATGGCGTATTAGCTGAAGACAGTGTGAATCCAAGCTGTAGAGTAAATGAGTGTTCAATGATTGTAATGGCGTATTAGCTGAAGACAGTGTGAATCCAAGCTGTAGGTTAAATGAGTGTTCAATGATTGTAATGATGTATTAGCTGAAGAAAGTGTGAATCCAAGCTGTAGGGTAAATGGAAGGGGGAAACACGGTACAATCTGATAACTTGCCCGCTGGCTACACCGATCTGCCAACTAATGCACGACATGAATCCTCGAATAAACGCACTAATTGTGCCTTTAAAAAGGATCTGATGATATTTATTTATTTATTTATTTATTTTTTGCCAACCAGTAAATAATAATAATAAATTAAAAATTTCTATTGCGCTGTTTCCATTTAAAAATGATCAAGCGCATAACAAAAAATAAACACGCCATAGAATAAACAGATATTACGGAAGCGTATAGCTGCCAACATAAAAATAAATTTTCCTCCCAATTAAGTCGTACGTACGAGATAATAAGTCGTACGTACGAGATAATAAGTCGTACGTACGAGATAATAAGTCGTACGTACGAGATAATAAGTCGTACGTACGAGATAATAAGTCGTACGTACGAGATAATAAGTCGTACGTACGAGATAATAAGTCGTACGTACGAGATATTAAGTCGTACGTACGAGATAATAAGTCGTACGAGATAATAAGTCGTACGTACGAGATAATAAGTCGTACGTACGAGATAATAAGTCGTACGTACGAGATAATAAGTCGTACGTACGAGATAATAAGTCGTACGTACGAGATAATAAGTCGTACGTACGAGATAATAAGTCGTACGTACGAGATATTAAGTCGTACGTACGAAAGTAGCAAAACATTCACAATCAAAACGAAAATTGAAACGATTTTCATTTGAATGCTCAAATAAAACCAAACAAAACCATATTAGTCAAATGACTATTTTAGCAGAACAAAGTGAACAATTTATCACAAACCTATCCACAGCGAAGCTATCTCAAATTGAGAAAATTGCTCTGGGTAAAGGTTTAAACTTCGTTCCAACCCCTGCTAAACCAACCCGTTCTACTCCCCTGAGTGATATAAATATCTTCCAAAGAAGAATGAGAATTGCATAACCAATGCTTAACAATACTTCCAAAAACCCACTGGCAAACCTAGCCAAACCCATTCAAAAGGTAAACAATAACATGGAAGTACCACTGGTTTTCTCAACCACATATAATCCGTTCGTTAACCACAACGATGTGAATCAAGCAATAAACAAACACTGGCCGCTGAGACAACAAAACCAACAACCCTCGGAAATATTTCCGAAACAACCCTTTGTTGCATTGAGAAAGGCCTAAATGTTTTACTTTCCTTATTAGAAGAACAAATCACATAAAAACAACGAACTCTCTCACTCAAACAAAACAAAACGGACACATTACAATTGTTTGGAAAGAACATCAATTCAATGTCTTATCTAAAAATAAGACAGGAGACCACCAGGCTCATTAATTTGAACCATTACATGCAACTGATGATTGCCGAGTGAGGCATGAAAGCTTAGCTATTGCTACTAAAGGATCTGAAAAAATATCCTGTCTCTTTTACACATTCCCACAATTTGACCAATCGGTCATACAAAAAAGCCTACTATTCCCACAAAACTCATTGTCAAATTGACAAATTTTGGAAATAGTCAAATACGGATTCACTGTATTTCAATTTGTATGACAAATACATCTTGGAAAACAAAAACAAAAGTCAACGAAGATGTGGTGTCACTGAATGGGTTTGCACCATCATTATTTACTACTAGCACAAACAGCCCCCTCTAGCGACCAGTTATCTCGTACGTACGACTTAATTATCTCGTACGTACGACTTAATTATCTCGTACGTACGACTTAATTATCTCGTACGTACGACTTAATTATCTCGTAAGTACGACTTATTATCTCGTACGTACGACTTATTATCTCGTACGTACGACTTATTATCTCGTACGTACGACTTATTATCTCGTACGTACGACTTATTATCTCGTACGTACGACTTAATTGGGAGGAAAATTTATTTTTATGTTGGCAGTTATACGCTTCCGTAAGATATAAATACAAACAAGAAATTAAACACAAATCACTTTAATCAGAACAGATGAGGTTGCCAAGCCAGCTACCAAACCTCAGTATGGAATACATGTATGCGGTTATTGGAACCAGACCACATTTCCCATATACAAAGTATAGTGGCTAAGAGAGACCTCACAAATCGGGCAAACGTTTATACCCCTATGTGAAAAAGTCGTTTAACACATCACGGCAGAAATCCAATTGATCCTTGATCCAGCAATTAAAAATGCCGACGCGCATGTCTGAGATGACGCGTGCGGAGACCAGAAACCAGAGACTTGTTTAACCTGTTAAGCTTTTACCTCAAACAGTTCCACACAATAATTTCTAAGACTGATGTAACTAAAAGGACAGCTCTTCAGAAATGTATAGTTCAAGCTTCTTTGACAATCATCATCTTTTTGACTATTAATATTTTACATCAAGCTTTATATAAAACTCTAATCAAACTTGTCTTTACATTTAAGATTACCAATAGTGTACAATAGCTTTCATGGGTAAATGAAAGGGGTGAATACGGCAAAAGAAGGGTACACTGCAAGAAACGGGGGACGCCTAAATAATGAATGGTAAAATAACATGTATGATGATATAAAGGGACACGTCCCCCTCCCCCCCCCCGCCATCCACCAATGGTTTGAGACTCAAGAAACGGGAGAACGCCTAAATAATGAATGATAAAATAACAATGATGATATAAAGGAACACGTTCCCCTCCCCCCCCCCCCCCCCGCCATCCACCAATGGTTTGAGACTCAAGAAACGGGAGGGACGCCTAAATAATGAATGGTAAAATAACATGTACGATGATATAAAGGAACACATCCCCCCGCCATCCACCAATGGTTTGAGACTCAAGAAACGGGAGGGACGCCTAAATAATGAATGGTAAAATAACATGTATGATGATATAAAGGGACACGTCCCCGTCCCCCTCCCCCCCCCCCGCCATCCACCAATGGTTTGAGACTCAAGAAACGGGAGGGACGCCTAAATAATGAATGGTAAAATAACATGTACGATGATATAAAGGAACACATCCCCCCGCCATCCTCCAATGGTTTGAGACTCAAGAAACGGGGGCACGCCTAAATAATGAATGGTAAAATAACATGTATGATGATATAAAGGGACACATCCCCCTCCCCGCCATCCACCAATGGTTTGAGACTCAAGAAACGGGAGGGACGCCTAAATAATGAATGGTAAAATAACATGTATGATGATATAAAGGGACACGTTCCCCTCTCCACCCCCCGGCATCCACCAATGGTTTGAGACTCAAGAAACGGGAGGGACGCCTAAATAATGAATGGTAAAATAACATGTACGATGATATAAAGGAACACATCCCCCCGCCATCCACCAATGGTTTGAGACTCAAGAAACGGGAGGGACGCCTAAATAATGAATGGTAAAATAACATGTATGATGATATAAAGGAACACGTTCCCCCCCCCTCCCCCGCCATCCACCAATGGTTTGAGACTCAAGAAACGGGAGGGACGCCTAAATAATGAATGGTAAAATAACATGTATGATGATATAAAGGGACACATCACCCTCTCCCCCTCTCCCTCCCCCCCCCGCCCCCATCCACCAATGGTTTGATCATCACAAAACAACAGGAAACATAATCTGTTGTCATAGGGAGAATTCAGGACGGTGCAGGCGGTACATACAAGAAGGAGCGGGTGGCAAAATAATACTTTGGACACATTGTTTATTCTCCAATCAATTTTTGAAAATTTATATAGACATCTTCCAAATCTATATTCCCTTTCGAATTAATCAAATTTTTATTTTTATTTTGGGTGAAATTAATACCCTTGCATAAAAACTTCAAAACAATATTTAGGGGTTACAAAAGACGGTCCTAAATAAGGGCGTTATGTATCAAAACGCTAAAATATCATCATTTAATCCATTAAAACAAGTTTATATTATAAAACTATGAAATATGTACAGTGTACCTCACAAACAGAATTTAAAGAGAAAAATGTCCAATGCTTCATTGATGACTGCTCCGGCCGTTAGTTCTTTTGTTGAAATGATACACACCATGATGTACAACGGCTGTTTGATATAAGCCATTTAGCTTAATTATTTTACTGCAGTGAAAAGCGGAACCGTTTTAGGCTATTCCGTTATAGCCATCATTAAACAGCCGTATGAGTGCACTCTTAAAACTAAAGTGTTGAATCAACGTTATAAGAGTTCGGCGAGTGACAACACTTTATAAAGTTAAATTCAACTCAAAGAAATTGTTGAATAAACATGGAGTCAAGTTAAGTCAAACTTTATCAATGTTAATTCAACTCTTTTAAAAGTTGAATCTATCTATATAAAGAGTTGTCACTGACCGAACTCTTTAACATGTTGATTCAACACTTTATTTTTTAAGAGTGTGGTTTACTGAACGAGGTTAAACTTTCAAATTAAACAGCGACAATCGTTTGAAAACTAACAATAAGCTGCCGTTTCAGTAGGGTTGTCATACCTTTTGTAATTAATAGATGTTTTGCAAGCGGAAAACATATGACAGATTTATTCCCTCCAGATAGTCCCATCATATTATTTTTCAATCCCTGGCTCATGGACTCTCTGTACTCTCAATGCTTTCCGAGTGTATGTGACGTCTTAACAAGATAAACTTCTCTTTTCATACCATTGTAATTGATCGGGTCACTGAGTGGTCAACTTCCGGCCGTGTATACAAGAGTTAATGACTTGCGCGCAGGTTGCGATTACGGTTGTGCGTGACAACGTAAAAGTGTGTAAGTTTTACTTATGTTTTTAAAAAAATAGTATACATTTGTTCAATAGAATTTTACTATGAAAGTGTATAAAAGACATGATTTAATGTCAAGTCCCCCACGAGGCGCTGTGTCTCATTCAACGTCAAATTCAAGATGGAGAACACGAAGGTGAATAATGTCACAGCAGTGGGAGTATCGTCAAAATTTTACTGATTGAGCAGTGGCGTAACTATGGTCTAATTTTCAGGGGGGAACTAGGGGGTGCACCTCTTTTTCTAGGGGGGCATGTCAATACTTGAATCCTGCATTCTCAAATAGGGACCTATTTTTTCAAAATTCTGAATGGGGGGGGGGGCACGGACCTTGGCTGGGGGGCACGTTCCCCCGTGCCCCCCATATTTACGCCACTGTGATTGAGGCGGTTGAAGGTAAACAATTGTTGAATATTATGTTATATTGTTCTTCAGTTAAGATTAAGCCTGAATCGTTTGTGGGATGAAATATCAGCGTATACTCGTTCAGACACAGTCATGTATCATATTTATTATGCATTATGCGCCCAGCAACGACTGCTTCATACAATCATTGTGCAAGTATGTGCATGCATGTGTCGTGACCATTATGCGCTGTCAATCGGATACATAGTTTCGCCTTTCTCTCGGAACAACTAAGGCTTAACCTGAACTATATAAGAAGAACACCAATACAATTATTACAAACTCAACATTTGTTTAACCTTCAAATACCTCAACCCGGAATCCTTATTATATTTGTAACTGCATGGGCCAGGTACAAAACAGAACTCCCATAGGCCTATTACCAAACAATACCGGTAATGTATAGAAAAACAAAATACCCATTAAAAAGTAATACTTTATACAATTTACCTACAATAGAGGTAAACCATTTAGTCTTATACCTCACAAGAATGTAAAATTTTACCTAACCAACATTTACCTACAAGTTAGGTAAATAAAATTACCTAATATCGCAGTAAAACGTTATACAACTGTTAGGTAACATTTTACCCAACGCCTGTTTAGTAAAGTTTTACTTAATTATTAGGAGGTTCACCGGGAACATCTAAAACAGGGTAAGATTTTTACACAACTTGTGTAATTTCTTCTCTGTTTGTAGTAATGAGACTGTAATCGCTTACAGGCGTGGTGGCCGCATGAAAACAAAGTGTGTCTTCCAGAAATTGATTACAGTGAATTATGTACCCAAGCTTCAGCGTTCAACATCGTGGGAATAAAAGCACGATAGTGATGGGTACCAGACTCATTACATTGTCCCAAACAAACACTGGTCTCTTAATTTTCATGGTGTTTGGTGTCGATTCTTTAGAAATGGAATGAACATTTTTGAAAATTTTGCATTCAGGAGGCTCCGTATGGGTATTTGTGAGCTACTTCAGCGTATAAAAGTTTGATTTTATGGAGTTCATGGAAACAATTTCTTAGTGCAGATGTGATAGTAATATCATTCCCATATGTTCCTGTAGACGAAGCCAAATCAATATTTAGGTTTTGTTGTTGAAAATACAGTCTAGCCTTATGAACTATGACGAATTTATTTGGGAGTGAGGATGGGAGATGAATATGCAAATTCCCTCCAAATAAAAGATTAGGGCTGACATATGTCAGGTTGTCGAAATTATCTTTTGTTAAAATGCTGCTCATTAATGTTTTTAGTAATATATCGCCGTAGCTGTCAGACTAACACATGTCGTAAATATTTATTTTTATGGCTTTTTCAAAAGAGTTGTGTTTAATGCATTTGATTACGCCTATGGTGAATTGGTTTGGGGACATTATATAGCGACATTTATTGTTTTATTAATGTTATTCTAGCAATTGGCTGCAGGCCGAAATATGGGGAAAAAACATTTTGCTACATCCATCGTGATTATTGGGAAATTGAATCAGGCGAGAGCAATGTACAATGTACAACGGCGTGGGGTCGTGAGAATTATAAAGTGTTCTTAACTTGGTCAGGGGTTTTCTTTATTATTACATACTGTAAAAAAATTATGTATGCAACAAATACGTAAATTTCAAAGGATGATGCCAAATTCCAATTCTAAACGTTGTCCTAACCCTCTCCAGGCCAACCAACAACCTCTACCTGAGCAAAACATAAATATATCATTCAGGTTCGAAACATTAATTTGTATAAAAAACGAAAACATTATTATTACGAAAGATTTGAGAAATTTCAAACCATTTTCAAATAATGTTGGGAAATTGTTGGAACATGAGATATTCATATAATTTATCTCGAGTATTTTTTCAGTTAACTTTGAACCTTGACATATGTATAAGGGGTTTTTTTTCGTTAGAATTTTGTAAGTGACTCGTGACTCGGATTCGCACTGGACCTTTGTGACTCGTGACTCGGATTCGGACTTGACCCACATGACTCCGGACTCGGACTCGACACTAGGGACTCGGACTCGACACTGGGGACTCGGACTCGGACTCGAGATTTGAGGATGCCCATTTATCATGTTATCTGCTGTGAAATTGTATAGATTTGTTTCACTGATTCCCTTAGTCAATTTTTAAAATCTAGTGAGACAAATCCAATGGAAATTTCAAGCAATCATACAACAAAATTGTACTAATAAAAAACGAACATCGTTGATTTATTTGCAGTCAATTTAAAAAAAAAAATGGACTTCTTTTGGGACCAACAAAAATAATAACGGCCATTGTGTTCATAATTATGTTTTGTAGTGTTTCAGTAGGGGTGAAATGGGCGAATAGAACAGTGATTTATTTATCATTGTCATTAAATAAAATACTACCGTAGTGACGTGCAATACCAGTTTCAATCTGGAAGCTTACTACTCAGGACTATAAAGTTGATACTAGTACAAATCCTCCTGAGAAATATTTCCAGGAGAAAATTTTATCTGAAGACCTCCATCATTCGCTGTTTTCTCAAAACATGTACACCGAATTTGATGAATTTTTCACAGGGTGGTATAGTTTTACGTTTATTTTTAACACTAAATTGATGTACTCTTCCAAAATCCAATGATGTATCATGCCTTTAAAGTGTAATGTCTTGTTTGAACAGACAAACCAATAGACGACAATACATGTGTATGCATGTTAATCTAAATCGTAAATCGTATAAATCTGAATTCTGTAAATAATGAGTGTTTGTTTGAAATAACACACGAATGACAAGATATTATGATTGCGATCATTATGATTGATGACCATTGTTTCTTTGTTTCATGTTTTCGTGTAGAAAGCAAAATTGCAAGAATAAAGGAGAATAAAAGGAATGTCCGAGAGAGGGGAGATGAAGGAAGGGAAGGAATAATTAATATATCAGAGTATAGGGCCTACAATACATCAATAAATCCATCATACACAAAATTAAGAAAATGAACCATCCAGAACACCAGCTGCTATTTCTTAATTGTTACGATAGGCCGGGGGGACATGTCAGATTTTTCTTATCTGACCCCTAACCTGTCACCCATTAGGCCTACTGCCCCACCCAACGGAGAAAATCATCCCCTGACACACACCGTGTGACACACACAATAAGAAATTAAAAAAATATATATTTTGTGTGTAAACATTTTGAAGGTTCATTTAGGCCTACTGTTTTACGAAGATAATGAAGGAACGTTTATGAACTTAAAACTGTGGGTCCACGTCTTTGTTCTGTACCGTCGCTTACCGCAGGGTGTTTAATAGCGTCACGGTGATAGCATTTAAAACTAGCCCGCCTTCCAGTTGATCCTGGCCGATTTCCACACCTTTAAATATAGCCGGAATCTGGTTGTGCAAGCTTATGACTGGACCCTTCCAACCCCCTTTTCCAATCCCTTTTCATCAAAATAAAATAACGCAGTTTCTATTTTCCGGGGCATAATTCCTTCAGAAGAAATTCTCTCCACTAAAATAACTTACAAAAATAATGTGCCCTGAACTAGTTTATTATATATTGAGATGGACATACAGGTCTATGAAAAGAAACACCTCATATTTTTTACCACGTGCCACATCCAGCTCCCTCTCAACTTTAAAACTATTTGTACAATCATAATGGAAATCATTACATGCCTGTTAAACTTTGTGAGTGCATACTGGTAATCATGTTCAGCCATCTTATGTATTAATTCCTGAATACAAGCGATTTTGTTTGAGTGGACGCTCATTCAGAGTAACCAGACTATTTTTTGTATCTTTGAAGGGGCAACCTCGCTTTCAAATGCTAATGAAATATATGATCCGTTTCTTTATTCCTTTGCTGTGGAACTATCGGACAATTAGTGCATGAAACATAAGCCACAGTGTGGCTGTGAGGAATAGTCATTTTCCAGTAATTTGTCAGTTACCTTGTGAATAAGGCGAATGGCCTGCATGATATGTGAAGGAACGTGCTCATGTGAACCCTCATTCGTTTACACTGCACTTCCAGCTCCGACTGCGTACACCAACTGCGTACACCACAGAGCAAGGACCAGACATGATCATACTTCCAACAGGATTGCGTACAATTTACACCATCCGTTCTGTACAATCAATCAATCAATTTATTGGAGTTACACTTTCAAATCAGTGGCACGCGTCAAAGACGGTGCATCCTTAAACATAG
Organism: Zoroaster sp. YZ-2022; assembly: GCA_029582265.1. Taxonomy (NCBI): domain Eukaryota; kingdom Metazoa; phylum Echinodermata; class Asteroidea; order Forcipulatida; family Zoroasteridae; genus Zoroaster; species Zoroaster sp. YZ-2022. The sequence goes on along the minus strand of CM055816.1, from coordinate 23,929,953 downwards.
TACAGAACATAAACAATAAATATAAACTAAGACTTAAAATACAAAACACTAGTACAAAGTACACAAGAATAAAAAAAGAAAAGGAAAAAAACTAAAACTGCAGCGTGACATATAGATAGAACAGAAAACTTGTCAATTAATTCATCAATTTATAGCATTCAACAACATCTTACGCTCATCCCAAAGGTTGGTCAAAAGATTCTTACATGATGTATCAAGAATGTTTCCAAGTGTGTTATCGAATTCATACATGTTACCCAGCATCATGTATAGTTTTAAGTCGATATTGCCTGAAATAAATATTTCCCAAAACAAATCCATATTGTTACCAAAAAGATTATTTTCAAGGGCTATGAATTCCTTAATACGAATGTGATTCAATGCTGTACAATAAAACATGAAATGGCCAATATCTTCATCTACATGTACATGTACAGCAGGTGGGTGCTAGTGTGGACGGGGGTTGGGGTTGACTCACACCTTCAAGGACTGTTTGCATTGCTCCATGGTTTAATGCACACAATGACTGACATAATTATGAACTGGACACTTTCTGTGGTCAGCCAATAACGTTAGCCAGTGATACGAGGTTTATCTAGCAGAAGATCAGCTGTGGTTGCAACTGATAGCAGTCAAGGTGCTAATAACCTCCAGTGTGACATTAGACTGGGCTCGTTTCCCTAATGTTGGAGTAAATGCAAATGGTTTACCACCAAATCTCGGTTATTAACTAAAATGTCTGGGTCCTTGTCAAATCTTACTGGATTATAAAGGTTATGAACCTTATGTAAATGCTCTTTCACATATTACTTTGATAACTCTACAAATAATCATTAAATATGCCTACATCGCCTAATCCTGGTACACAATTCTTTAAAATCAAGTAGAAACATGGTTCCAAATTTCACCGTGGAATTGATTCAAGTCTATTTATTTATTTCGATGCACTTTGACACTTCATTTTCTTTTAGACCATGGGATGTACTACCAAAATGTCTCTAGAAAGTGAGTATTGTGCTCTTCACCGTAGTAGTCGATGAAACTCACCCAAATTGATCTTTAGGACATCCTGAATAACATGGGACGTACTACCAAAATGTCTATAGAAAGTGAGTATTGTGCTCTTCACCGTGGTAGTCGATGAAACTCACCCAAATTGATCTTTAGGACATCCTGAATAACATGGGACCTACTACCAAAATGTCTCTAGAAAGTGAGTATTGTGCTCTTCACCGTGGTAGTCGATGAAACTCACCCAAATTGATCTTTAGGACATCCTGAATAACATTTTGGCTACGGGGTTTGTACACATGGGTTGATTCTACAATACGATGTTCTTTGTTTTCGTATGTTTGAATCGTTTGAGAATCGTTGTACACATTTAATGGAAGGGCATTAACTTGATTCATTACATCCTTTGCATTTATCCACATCAAATTGTCTCAAACGTGTAGGGGATAAACAATGACATTTGTGAGTACAATGATAATTACAGTTCATGCATTTTAAGTTTATTTCAATATATCGTAAATACTAAACAAAGAACTCGGTGTCCCAATAATTATCAATATACATGTAGCCGGGGGTTCACAGAGGGGGTTCCCTGTGTTTGTTTTCATCGAACACTTCATTGCAATTTTGTACTATTGTAGTAATATCTGTACAGATAATACTGCAAACAATAATGTCAATTTCGAACAATAACAAACACCTCATCAGTCTCCTGCCACCTACTGTCGATCCCCCCCAAAAAACTCCCACTCAGTCTCAACATCTACCTACCCGTCCTGTCGATCGGGTCTTGGCTAAAATAACGTTTGGACGAGTTAGTACTACTTGGACGCCTAAGGAACACACAATGCAACTTTTGTACACAATGACTACAATTAATGCGCCTTTTCAGTTTATTTCAATATATCATAAATTTCTCATGAGGACGATCAGAGCATACTGATCGAAACGTCGAGTTGTAACCTCCAGTTCTTTTCAGAACTAATTACTACTCAATTGAGAATTTCACATGGTGTCACCGCAATTAGTCTTACCTATATCATAACTTTCTTAACACTAAACAAAGAACTTGGCACGTCAGTGCCCAATATTATCAATACATCCGAAACCCATGTCAGCGTTTTAAAAAGCTTAACCTCTAGTTTTTATATTTATAACTGTTACCACACAAACATTACAAAGAGATGATGTTTACTTGTTATAAAAGCCAAAACAGACGACACAGAGGTCAGAGTGGAATCCACTCCCTGAAAATCACCCACGAAACTTAATTGTAAAATGGCTATTTTATTCTCATATTTCTAAAACCTGTGTGTTCCCTTTTTGTATTGTAGTCGTGGTCACGTGTCCATCCTACCCTCCTAACATGAATCTGCACCTGAGAATCAGTGTTGTAGTCAAGACCACATTGAAAAAAGATAGTCCTTTCTCAATGGTACAATATAAACTGCAGGTATTATGCAGTCACTGGCTTATTACTTCTATTTATATGCAGTAGCTATTGGATTATAGTGCCCTGTTAGGCCAGTGCATGCTCGTAGGGTATTATTTACAGTCACTGAGTTCTTCCTGATTAGAGCAGACTCGACTGGGATTAGGAAGCCGTTAAATCTGATCATTTGACACAGTGCAGTACATTATGCACACATAATACACAGTGTAGTGCATTATGCACACACAATACACATAAACCCTAATACATTAGCCTGTCTACTGTACGAAACAGTTCGAAATGCACATCAGTATACACATGCCACGACTGTTATTGATCTCGCTGTACAGTGTTTAACTTCCGGGACAGCGCACCGAATAATATGTGCCGAATATCTCGGGCCAGAAATCGGTACGGGATGGGGATATCGTGCAGTGCGCACTACGGCAACAGCCTTCGTCAAGGTATATGGCCAAGGCTACGTGTGTGCTGAATTTCTCGGGCCAGAAATCGCACTCACCTTGCGATTAAATTCCATAGTTGTGTCATTGATGAGAATCTTCCACTTCGGTCGTAGACCTTCTAGACATATCCTTAAAGACGCTCACAATACGATAAGGAACATGCTCTTCATAAGGCAAGAACGTAAAGATTGCAATTGAAATCTCCACACACATCAGTTATTCCAATACAGCTTCATACATCACAGATCACCTGTATACATAATGTTTGTAGTAAGATGGGGCTACAGTATAATAGAGATCAGTGGGCTAGACTCCAGACGACTAATGACTTCATACAAGACTGGCAAGGTGCTGACTAACAATGTAAATACGATCGATAGTTGAGTAACTGGTAGATAACTTAACAGTACTATTGTCAATAAAGGATTGAGTATTACCGGTACGTTAGATGATGACAGAAAAACCTGGTCAGTTTTATTTAGTCTGCCGTCCTGTCCCGTTGGCTGTTCTATGCCTGTCCTAATTATGGATAGCATAATAATACTAATAACAATAAAGATTTGTAGTGCGCACATATCCACCCTGCTGGGCGCTCAAGGCGCGGAAACAAAGAAAAAACATAAATACAAAAAATATACAATGATAGCATAGAAAAAAAGTATGGACCGAGATACATGTACAATGCAATTAATAGGCCTACATCATCTTTGAAGAATTATGACATAAGATGAGTTTTAAGCAGCGACTTAAATCTAGTTATACTACGACAAGATTTGAGTTTAGTTGGAAGATGATTCCAGAGTCTCGGAGCCGCAACAGAAAAATACCTATCACCCCAGTTCCATTTTGAAGTTGGTTCCTTTAGGAGTGACATGTTGCTGGAGAGCAAATTGCGTGAATGTTGAGATACGAGTTGTGTGATAAGGTTCTTTTCAGAAACTGTACCTCAGCTTCGCGATACTTGAGATAAACACATGGTGTTACCGCAAACCGAAACGATATCGATATTCCACCATGCAAAGAGAAAAAATTGCCATTTTATAATTTAATTTCTTGGGTGATTTTCAAAAGGGAATGGATTCCACTCTGACCCCTGTGTCGTCTGTTTTATAGGCTTTAATAACAAGTAAACATCTTTGAAATATCTCTTTGAAATGTTTGTGTGGCAACAATTATAAATGTAAAAGAAAACGATGAAAATGTGCTGAAAAGAAGAATAAAGGTATGGGAATACTTCATATGGGAATACTTCATACAAAGAAGAAATTGTGTGTACATGGACCTTATTTTTCTGACATGTGTAAAGAATAATAAACCTTGGGTGATTTTCAAAAGAAAGAGTGGATTCCTCTTTGATCCCCATGTTGTATGAGGTGTCGTGGCCGAGCGGTCTAGCTTACCGGATTCAAGTTCTGGTGTTAGCAACATAATGTGGGTTCGAATCACGGACGTGACACTTGTGTCCTTGAGCAAGACACTTAATCATAATTGCTTCTCTCCACCCAGGGGTTAAATGGGTACCTGTGAAGGCAGAGTTGGTTTGCTCTATATGCGCTAGAAATGGCAGCAATTGAGCTGTATACTCCCCAGGGAGCTGAGATGGTTTCAGTCATGATTTATGAGCCTTATGAGCCTTATGAGCAGGGATAATAATATAATGCGCCTTGAGCACCACTTAGTTGGTGGATACGTGCGCTATATAAATCCACACATTATTATTATTATTATTATTATTATTGTATGTTTTATATGCTTTAATAACACGTCTGTATTATAACTAGCATATAGTATATAAAACATAATAACTAGCATATAGTATATAAAACATAATTATATTCAATTGAATGAAACCCTATTCGCCCCAACCAAATCTTTGAGACGAAGTTACTCTCAAACGTGTCACCTTTGCAAGGGGGCACAGCCAAAATGTTCAGGATGTCCAAAATATCACGTTGTGAGAGTTTCATCGACTACCACGGTGAAAAGCACGAAACTCACTCTAGCACTGGCGTAAATCCGTGATGAAAAATGGGGGGGGGGGTGATTTTGAAATTTGAGTGCACGGTATAGCTTGAAGTTCTGCAGTCGGCAACTATTCAGAATCTTGGGTCTACAGGACAGATTACAACTAGGCCTATATAATTTTCAACGCATGAAAAATTCTGGGGAGATGATCCTATGGACCATCCCCCGGTCCAAAACGTGGGGGCCGTATCCCCATCCCCCGGGATTTACGCCCGTGCACTCTAGAGACATTTTGGTAGTACATCCCATGGTCTGATATAGACCTTCATCACACTGTATCCACCCATCTTTGTCAGGTTACTACCAATGTACACAAGGGACCAGACTGGTTTCCTTCGAGCCTTACATGTATTTGTATTGAAGAACACAAACATACATGTACATGTAGTTGTACTTTGATAAAGATATATTAATGGCTACCATGCGACAGAAAAACATCGCGGTAAAGTTTCCTAGCCTATGTAATTGCCTAGGAGTTTTTTATAAGTGGAAATTTATTCCCTAATTCGTCCATCTTCAATCCCTTCATATCCCCCCCCCATAAAAAAAAATACATTGTATAGTGTATGTATAAACCAAGACACAAAGTCGCAATCAGCTCGTGAACATGAACTTGACTGATCCTGGGTGCCCGATGGGAGGAGGGGGGAGGGGACATCAAACGATGGGCTAAACAAAAACATACACGTCGTCCCATGAGACCCATACATACCCCAGACACAGTCACCGTGACATCATCGCTGTGGCTGGCTATAACTATAAGTTCACGCGCAGTTGATGATCATTGCCTGCTGTGCATGTTCACGACTTGTGCGTGATGATCGACTGCACTAGTACTACAAATCGAAATGCTAATGCTGACCACAGAGTTGATCTGACACCATGACCCCATTTGAACTTAGCGCATTGGAAAGTTATGCAGTTTACGTTATGCATAGCATCCGCCATGCTTATGGCAGTTGTACATGTACGTGACTACCTCGTAGTACATGTACATTACTCTAGTGCAGTATTATACAGGTACAGCTCCATGTATTAGTACTTTATAGTATAGTGGATATACGACGAGAACCACCACTGCTATATAACAGCTGTTGTGTTAGGCTGTATCCAAGGTCAAACACACTTGACTCTCTCTGTATAGTGTATGGTCCTAACCACACATGTACAAAAAAGGTGTGATTTTTAATCTGCTAATTAATACAATCTAAAATGTTGTGATTAGTTAAGCTATTGTGAGGTCGGTAATTTTGATGAAATTTAAATTTTATGAATTTTTTGTTTAAAATTAAAAAAATGTTTCTAAACTTTCATGAAAGTGAGCCATCCCAGAATAACAGATTTTAAACAGCGGATCGAAAATCGCCTTAGAATGGCCCTAGAGTGTGGCCATGAGCTAATAATAGCAGTACAAGTAGTACAAGTATACATCATAAGTAAACACAGACTTAAAATTTGATTACACAACATTTGAAAAAAGCATGAACAATTCTAGACTTAGTTCGACTACCTCTGACAACACACTGTAGACTACAACGTAGTGTATATGTACTCACCAACTTGCTCCGTACTCTTCGGAGTGTTCAGTCCGTCTTTTTCCCTGATATATTCCCAGCTTTGCCCGTAAGTTAGAACATGGGTTAAAAGTCATCCTAGAATTTTCAAACCGGAAGAAGCCTTTTACAAAATTTGTGCCAGCGTAAAAACAGAATGAAAGGCTTACAGTTACACTACGGAAGGTCGACAGTGCCTGCTGGTGGCGCGTGTCAAACGATCAACCATGTACATGTCAAACGAATCGTTTGATTGGCTAGCACATAGCTATCCTTATGAATATTCATATTTCCAGATGTTGTCCGGGGATTTCCCTTTTAAAGTGACATCAATATTGACCCTGTTTTCGTATTCCATGTACATGTACATGGCAGACGTATTGAATTACCCAGTAGCTTAAGGTTGGAATATGGCACTAGTTTGACCGTGGCTTGAACCCAGACCAGCTGTAATTGCGGCAGTCAATTAACGTGTACTGATCAAAGTTGACCTAGATTGTTTCGCTCACAGTGGAGTTCCAAATAAAGTTGCGAAATAGGTGGCGCTGTTTGGAAGTTTATAATTTTTATACACTCAAGTTGTCACCCCATGGCAAATTATGATCAATTAATTGTTATTATGTTATATTGGTATTTTCTGTGCATTATATTACGGAGAGATTTTCCTGAAATTGATACTTTAAGAATACTTAAATTATTATATCTAACACATATTATATCTATAAAATATTATATCTAACAAGTATCGAAATGAGTTTCACTGACAGTCTGGGCTGTGTGTGCTCTGTATATAGCTTTCAAACATAAGCAATTATACAAATGAAATACAAACAATTGAAAATAAAAGCAATCCATGACATGTTTGTAGTTGTATTAGTGCAGTGTCAGTTTAATTGGAAATGATATCACATACCGGTGTGTATTTTTATAACCAAACTTTCTCTATACAACTGTCAGCAGACGCATCATAAGTTAAAACCAAAGTTGTTGAGCTGTAATATTTTCAGACGGTTATTTAAGGACTAGATGTCAGAATGACTGATAAGATGGGGCTTATCCCTAACCATGCTTAAATTCAACAAGAACTTTAACATTATAATGGATCATATTGCCCACAGTAGTAAACAAAAGAAACATAATTGTTCTAGCTGATAGATTTAGTTGCGACCAGCAGCAGCAGGCGAGGTGGGATTTTTATTGCATCTATAGCAAGGCTTATTTCAAACATCAATTAGCCAAAACATTTTAGAAAATATTAATATTTCTTACACATCCATATCCCTTGTCAACCGAATCATTCCATTCCATCCTATAGGTGTAATTACTTTTATTAAATTAATAAACCGAAGCCATCTTTGCTTTCCTGTACACAAGTCTATGAGAATCAGAATGAGGCACATGTACAACTGACCCAGTAGACAGGTTCCTTACAATGTGATGGCTCCAGTCATAACAGTACCGCCTGTAGATACGTGACTATGACAGAAGCATGTGAGGAAAATAACAATACAAAATGGCCAATAATGGTTCCATTGGGGATAAAACAACAATTGAATAATTGGCGCCCTCAACGACGTGGTTCAGCCTATTGTCGCGAATTTTATAGGTTTATTAGCATGTCTTCAAACTGACAAACCCAACATAATACTGTTTGTAGCCTGACAAAAACAGGTCGGAAAGTTTGAACCAATTGGCCAGATAACTGAATTTAGAAGGTTATACCAAATTAACCTGCCCCTGGCAGACAGACAGGTGTTAAGGACAGCCCCTGTTTATAAGAAGGAATTAATATCTAATTAATCACCGATTGCCGGTCGTCTATAGCTAGTGTAGTTGCCCAGTATAGTGACAGAGACGTTCGCCTTGGACCGAGATCGATTTGGAGGTAGATTTTGTTTCATTGTTTGTGAAGTTTTTTTCTTCACTTTGTTGTTAAAAAATTAAGTCAGAGGTAACACTGGTTGGCATAACAGTAATTCACGGCTGTGGATGTTTTTTCTAAAGAAAATAATAAAAATAGAGTCCAAAATCTGTTTTGCATGTGCATGTGCATACTTTATAGGCGGTTGTATCTGGTCTGAAAAAAAAAACTCAAACAGGTACCACACTGGGGTGGGAGGGGGGGGGGGAGACGGGGAAACCACCTAATCATCACCCATCCCCCATGTTTTACCGAGCCTACGCCTACCCCGTTTTGCCTCCCTACCTAGATCCGGGTACTGTTTTACAGTGAGAGATGCTGATAACTGATGAAATGACGACGGCGATAGAGAGCGATCTTTCTCCTTGTTCACCGTCTTCTCGTCTCAACCTATTCTCGGGACAAATATTTGTTTAAACGTAATATACAAGGGAGTGTGGACGAGACATGCGCAGATCCATTGCATTGTACATTTATATTTTGAGGAATATGCAAATATATGTATTTTTTCAGACCTAAACAAACGTTTGGGGGTTATTATACAGCCCCCCCCCCCCCATATAAACCGCAGGGCAGGGGATGGTAGGAAATCGTTGTGTATGGAGCTGGAGAAAGAGGCAAAGCGCCCTCATAATTATGCTAGCCACCACCCCCCCCCCCCCCACCTCCCAAGGATTTATGGGGTCCAACACTGGTTTTAACACTGCTGGTTCCTAAATAGGGCACGAAGGATATAATGGTCAGACCATGTAGAAACACCTTGTAACCACATTGGACTTTTTGAGGTGTGGCAGACATAATATAGGAGGGTGCTTTTCAGAATGGGTAAGTGGAAAAGAGTTTACCCACTCTAAACAGCGCCCTCTATTTGTGCCTGTCGTACATCGTCAAAATTATGATGTCTTTGTTGGCTCGGAATGCATAGAAGGGAGGGGAGGACGTAGACAACCTTTGATATTTATTGGGTTATTGACATTTGATCTCCATCCCCCCCCCCCCGCCTCTATAATCTAACTTCACCCCCTTCCCCTTCCTCACCTCCCCTCCCATATCCAACGCCTCTCCCTCTCCAGCATCAAGTCTAAATCTTAGTGCAAAATTACTCTGGTGCACTGAATTTGATACTGGAAATGAAAAGGATTCGTTAAAAACAGTGTCCCTTTGTAATGTTATGTTAGATGTCCCTTCAATAATGTCAAAGAGAGGTTTAGTTATCTATAGTCTCTGTAAACCTCCTGTCGCCGTTTGTCCTCATCTGTCAGGTCACGTGGTCAAGTTTAGAAGACTTCGTTTATACACAAACTCAGAAATGAAAGAAAACATATGTATTCTGTTCCTATCACTCAGTTTATTTCATATGATTCGAACCATGTTTTTTCAACAACAGTACTGATTTTAATTAAGGCTATCCAACATTTTCGACATACCTCTAACCTCCCTTGAAATGGCGCGTTTATTGTTATTCAACATTTTCAAGAAAACACAAAAAAATTATCCAAAAACGCCCATTATTCTCCTTTGAAAATGTCTTAAATTGTAGATGACCTCTTACAGCTAATTAATAACATCAATGCGTTATGTACAGGCAATTTTCTTTTAATTTCAACGATTGTTCTGAAAGACTGATATTCCGTCAACAATGATTGTTTTATAATAACTAATGTGGCAGAAAAAGCGTCTAGAACAACAAAATGGTTAGTAACGTTTTCCAAAATTGTTGGGTGTTTATTTTTAGATATTGGTTTTGGTTAGCCGGTTAGCAAATTTCTAAATGGTTAGTGCAGGTTTTTTTTCATTTTAATTTATGCAAAAACCAAATGATATGTTTCATTATATTGTTTGTCTTTGATAGAAATCTAAAAACAGCAAAACAAATAAATAAATAAAAGATTAAGGCCTAAACATTTAAGTATTATTGTGGTGTTTGTAAAAGTAAGTTTCTTCTTCATTCATAAAGTCACTAGTGACTTTTCCAAAATGTTTCATCACATCATCACAGATCACAACGCCCCCACCTCAGAAATTGAACCAAACTATTAATGTTATTTTGTCATGATCATGAAGAAGAATAATTGTGTCAGTATGGACAGTAATCGATAGTTTAGTGTTGATGTTTCCAGATACTTAATGCTAGCTCATAGTGTACAATCCTTCTTGACTTATTTTTACACCTGTCAAAGTGTATTATTGTTATACTTTTAGACTTTATATTCACAGCTGTGAGACTGAGTGGTGCTGATGATGGCTGTGTTTGAGGATCACGTGTCTCTTTCTGCGCATCGTGATTGGATATATTTGCATCATAACAAATTTATATTGTTCTTATTGGCTATTCGATTGCTCATGAATATATGTTCACCATGTTACATTTCATTGTTATACCTTGTCTGTACGAACGTAGGCTCTCTGTAAACTACGAAAATGGACTGTTAATCTGTAAATGTATTTGTACAGTCAAAACATAGTTGCGGAGTTCAAAGAACCTTAAAGCTTAACAAATCGTTAGATCTTAACATATAGTTCCAGGTAACGTTGTGACGTCATGGTGAGGTCATCTAATGAATTATTACGTAATTAATTATAATAAAACAATATATTTTATATCTTGTGAATCACAATAGATAATTTCTTGATTCATTCATAATCATACAGAACATGGAGAACTCGACATTTGATACAAAGACATGACCTTATTGACTCTTATTTCCGGTCCAAACTGGAAGTTCAAGTTTAAAAAAAGTGGCAGGTTTAAAAAAGTCACCTTTTGCTGTCTTGAGAAAACATTAGACATAATTTTACCAAATTTGGCACAATTGACACCCATATTATGAGGAAACATTTTCTGAAGTATGAATGACGTCACATGATTGAACCAGAACTTACGGTTAAAATAATTTAAAATTATATGGGATGACTGAACAGGAAGTTAATGTATTCAGTATAACACAATATGTGGTATTTTAATTATATATTATGAAAACTCATATCTCCTGAAGTAACTCTTGTCTTTTAACAAATTTAGGTGATGACGTCATCACGTACATATGATGCACACTCGAACACCCCGAGTTTGTTGTTAACAAACTCAATACCTCTAGTTGCATTAGTGCAGTGTAAGTTTAACTGGACTTGATATGATTATTAGTGTATAATATGATCAAACTTTCTCCATACAACTGTCAGCAGACGCATGATCATAAGTTAAAGCCAAAGTTGTTGAGCTGTAATATTTTCATGCAGTTTTAAGGACTAGATGTCAGAATGACTGATAAGATGGGGCTTATCCCTTACCATGCTTAAATTCAACAAAAACTTTAACATTATAATGGATCATATTGCCCACAGTAGTAAACAAAAGAAACATAATTGTTCTAGCTGATAGATTTAGTTGCGACCAGCAGCAGCAGGCTTAACACTTTTCTGACGTGGGATTTTTGTTGCATGTATAGTGTTGTGTTTACAAACGACTTGTAGCCAGTCTAGTTGCAAGTATGTCAAAGGTCATGTGCATGAAGGCCGCCGCCATGTTAAGTTGGTTAGATCGAGTCAACGTGAAAGTGCGACATTAAATTTGAGGACTCCAATGATTTGTCCTAGTTAAAGTTATTTGTTTGTGTTAGCTAAAAGTGGAAGACGCAACATTGGCGACGAGGAAAACTCTAATAGTAATGGAAAAACAGTAATCCCCGTTTTTGACTGCGTTATTCCTGGAGCCGGCGACTCTTGGACCACGATGGAAGGTGGCTCACATCGTTCGAGTTGCAGGTGGATGGCAAAGGCCATATCGTCGGGCCTACCACGGCACCGGAGGTTAAGACGACGTGCGCTATTGCTCCATCTTGCCGGACCAGACGTCCAGGAAATTTTCTCACTCTACCGGACACGCGGGCGATGCTACGGATTATGATGGTACCAAAAAGCACCAACAAATACTTCGTGCCCAAGAAAATGCAGCATTCGCACGGCAGACATTCCACCAGCTCGTCCAAAAGGAAGGAGAAACGGTAATGCAATTTGTAACCAGACTTCGCAGGGCGGCTAGAGATTGTGATTTTGGAGGAAAAAGACAACCAGATAAGAGAGATGCTGTATTGAGTAAGTGCAAATCCGATTATGTTAGACGCAAGCTATTGGAAACAGGGGATGAACTAACTCTTGAAAAGACATTGAAGGTGGCTGATAAATGTGAAAAGATAGAAGTGCAAATGGCTGCATTGTCTGTCAAAGCAAAAATCCTCAGTCTGACAATGCTCAATCGGTGGTTGCCAGGAAACCAAGATCTCAATGACAAGCCAAACAAGCCTAAAAAGGAGACCCAACAATCCAAAGCTCCGAGGCAGGAAAACCAATCAGGAAATCCGCTACTACTTCTAAAGGCGCTTGCTTACAGATGTGGTAAACTGGGCATTTGTGACCCAAGTGCCCTGCAAGAGGCCAGACATGCAACAAATGTTCTGGAAGAGATCATTTTGCCAAAGTCTGCAAGACAAAGTCCAAACCAAGAGTCAACCAAGTCGGTGAGGAGCATTTTGATTCAGAACCATTGCATGACTACGCATTTCTCATTCGTGAGGGTACTTATTCAAATAAGATGAAAGTAAATGTTGGTGGGGTTGACCTTGACATGTTGATCGATTCCGGGGCCACTAGCAATGTGATAGATGAATGTACGTAGGGAATCGCTGAAGCGTGACAAAGTTAAGTGTGAATCACGTGTAGCTCCACCAGACAGAAAATTGTGGGCATATGGTGCTGACCAAGCTCTATCTTTGAAAGGTCTCTTCAGCTGTGAAGCGCGTATCGCAGAAAAATCTGTACCAGCTGAATTCATTGTCATCAAGGGCAAAGGTGTTACCTTACTTGGCAAGAGATACTGCAATGAAACTGGTGTGCTCAAAATTGGTGTTGATGCAGTAGCCAGTATTGATGTGCACAAAGAGTAGCTCGATCGCGAGTACAGATAACATAAAACAGTTCCACAAACAATTTCGGATGTGTTTCAAAGGCGTAGGTAAACTTACGACTGAACAAGTGAAGCTTCACATTGACCCCTCGGTCAAGCCAGTAGCACAACCACTTAGACGCACTCCATTCAATTTACGCAGTAGGGTGGAGAAAAGATTCGCGAGTTGGAATAACTGGACATCATTGAGCATGTCAACGGTCCAACCCCTTGGGTCAATCCAGTAGTCACGGTGCCAAAACGAATGGTGACATACGACTCTGCCTCGATATGAGACGCTAATGAAGCGATAATACGTGGTCGTCATCCAATACCCACAGTCGATGAGCTATTGCAGACAATGAATGGCTCAAAGTTCTTCAGCAAACTCGACCTCAAATGGGGCTACCACCAGCTGGAGCTTGATATGGAATCGCGAGGATCACAACCTTGTTACACACTGTGGTCTATATCAGTATAAACGACTACTCTTTGGAGTTAGTTCCGCGAGCGAGCAGTACCAGTATATGATCGCAAAAGGCACTAGCGGGACTCGAAGGTGTGGAAAACATCTCAGATGACATCATCGTTCACGCCCCTGACAAGGAGACACACGATAACAGAGTGTTCGCTGTGCTGCAGATTGCAGGAGTTAGGCCTCACCTTGAACCCAGATAAATGCCTGTTCAACATGTGTCGGTTGATATTCATGGAAATCTTACTATCCGAGAAGGGCATTGGACCTACACAAGAACGCGTAAAAGCTGGCAGAATTTCGAGAACCGGAAAGCGTCTCAGAGATTCGAAGCTTTTGGCCTAGTTGGATTTAGTAGCAGATTCATACCCAACTTCGCTACAGTGTCCGGATCCACTGTAAACTAACCAGGAAGGGCGTTCCGTTTAAATTTGGGCCTCACCAGCGAACAGCCTTCAACACGCTAAAGGAGAGCCTCGCGAACGCGACTACGCTAGCGTACTACGACAAGAATGCACTAACAAAGGTGATAGCTGACGCGAGTCCAGTAGGGCTGGTGCCGTACTGGTCCAGGAACAACGCAACGGTTTGGTTCCAGTATGTTATGCCAGTCGCAGCCTGACAGATTGCGAGAGGAGATATTCGCAGACAGAGAAGGAAGCCCTATCACTCGTCTGGGCTTGTGAAAGATTTCACGCATTCATCTATGGTCGCAGTTTTGAGCTACTGACTGATCACAAGCCATTAGAGGCGATATATAAACCCCGGTCCAAACCTTGTGCGCGAATCGAGGCGTTGGGTATTACGCTTACAGCCGTACGATTACAGAGTTGTGTACATCCCAGGACGCGAAAACATCGCTGACGCTTTGTCTCGGCTTTCACAAGGCAAGGTGAATTCAAGCATAATCACGGCGCAGACGGGTATGTTCGCTTTATCGCCGTGTCTGCCACGCCATGTGCTTTGACTACTGAAACAAGTCGAAATCGCGTCCGCGGAGGATGAAGAGCTTCGCAGTTGTAAGAGATGCACTTCGCACTGGAAAGTTTGAAAACTGCAGGCATACGCCGCGCCAATCGCAGGAGAATTGTGTGCCATTGGGATCAACTAATCCTACGCGGACGCGCATCGTTCTACCAAGGAAACTAAGGCAACAAGCATTAGCTCTCGCGCACGAGGGGTCACCTGGGTGTTGTGGGAATCTAAACAAAACCTTCGTACCAAGGTATGGTGGCCAGCAGCAATGGAAAAGGCTGCAGAGAAAATTCTGCAAAATCAAAGTTGCCATGGATGTCAAATCGTAGCACGACCTGACCCCTGAACCGCTTGAGACCAACGATCGCTTCCCCGACGGTCCTTGGCAGGACTTAGCAACCAATGATTTACTTCGGACCATTTCCGTCAGGGACATTCCGTTCTGGTAGTTATCGATTACTACAGCCGAAATATTACGAATATCAGATACTGAGCTCCACTCACCGCAGAGATAAAAGTCATAGCTGACTCCCTTTGCGAGGAAATATTCAGCTGCCGTCATGGACTTCCGGTGACACTACAAAATCCGACAATGGTCCCCAGTTCCGTTCTCAGGAGTTTCGTGATTTCTGTGAGGAGAACAGGATGAGACCGTAATGAAAGTAACGGCTAAGTGGGCTCAAGCAAACGGCGAAGTTGGGAACGCCATAAATGACTCAATCTTCAAACGAATCCGTATCGCACAGGCTGAAAGGTCACAAAACTGGCGAAAGGAACTACGCAAATACGTCACGCCGAAATATCGCGCCACTGGAGCACCCCGTTGGCCACAAGGAAAACGCCTGCCGAGTTGTTGTTCAATCTGAAAATGCGAGGAAAACCAATCACCACTGTTCCGTGCTTGATAATCGCTCCAGACCTGGAAATTCGTGACCGCGATGCAGAGTGCAAAGGAAAAAGCCAAGCTGTATGCAGACGCTCGTCGGAACGCTAAGTACTCGGAAGTGCAGGTCGGCGATCAAGTCCTTGTGAGGGCAAGAGAAAACAAACAAGTTTTCTACCCTTCAACCCTGGAACCGTTCACAATTGTGAGTAAACTGGCAACAGTGTCGTAGTTGGGTATCTCCGAAAGGCGCTCAGGTATTCGCGAAACACAAGTCACGTGCGGAAATTTGTTGCCAAAACGCGCGAGGTGACGCAGGCATGCCACCGTCCGATCCCCTGTCATTCCATCACCCAAAGCGGATGACAGCAGTACGTGCCCCAGACCAAACTTACAGTTTCCCCAACTCCAGAGTTTGGCTGTTGCTAATCCAGTCACGACCCCATTAGTCAGAACTGGAGCAATCTTCCCCACACGGTGCTAGACCCAAGAGACAGTGCGGCATGCACCCGAAGGTTACAAAGACTATGTTCTAAACTGAATATGAACTGGACAGAAGTTAAACTCTGTTAAAAGCGTTTTAAAGCATGATTCTTTGTTTATTCAAGTTAAAAAAAAGTTGAGATATGTTAAAGATATTTTTGGCCTATCATCCATGCACCACATTCAGTGTTTTCCCATTGATCTGACCAGTAGTTGGCATCTTATCTATAAAAAAGGAGGGATGTTAGTGTTTACAGGCGACTTGTAGCCAGTCTGAGTTACTGCAAGTACATGTATGTCAAAGGTCAAGTGTGCATGAGGCGCCGCCATGTTAAGTTGGTTAGATCGAGTCAACGTGAAGAGTGCGACATTAAATTTGAGGACTCCAATGATTTGTCCTAGTTAAAGTTATTTGTTTGTGTTAGCTAAAAGTGGAAGACACAACACTCTGGACTTTGAGAAGTGTAACAAACTTCAAGAGTGACTTTGCCTGTGGCACATGCTCGGTATATAGCTATGCTAAATATAGACTGGCACTAGTCCATCAGAGTCTGTGCAGCTACAACAGCAACGTGCAACAGCTTGAAGATAGCACCAAAGAAGTTTTCCTACATGTGCTGAGGCCTTTGCACTCTATGCCCAGGTAAGTAAGGAGCTATGGGGGTAGGGTGGGAGGGGTGGTTGGGAGAGGAATGGGTACTGTGGAATCCTAGAGAACAGTTTGAGCAACTGCACCAAGAAGTTTCCTACCGTAATGCTGAGGCCTTTGCACTGTATGCCCAGGTAAGTAGGGACTATATGGGGTGGGGTGGGAGGGGAATTGGTTGGGAGTGGAATGGGTGCCTTGGAATCCTAGAGAACCAGTTTGAAACAGCACCAAGAAGTTTCCTACATGTGCTGAGGCCGCTGCACTGTATGTCAGGAGGTAGTAGGGACTATGGGGGTAGGGTGGGAGGGGTGGTTGGGAGAGGAATGGGTACATTGGAGTCCTAGAGAACAGTTTGAAATAGCACCAAGAAGTTTCCTACATGTGCTGAGGCCATTGCACTCTATGCCCAGGTATGTAGGGACTATGGGGGAAGTAGGAGTGGGAGGGGTGGTTGGGAGAGGAATGGGTGCCTTGGAGTCCCTAGAGAACAGTTTGAAACAGCACCAAGGGTTTCCTATAATATTACTGAGGCCGTTGCACCTCTATGCCCAGGTAAGTAGGGACTATGGGGGTAGGGTGGGGAGGGGGTGGTGAGGGAGGAATGGGTACCTTTGGAATCCTAGAGAAACAGTTTGAAACAGCACCAAAAAGGTTTCCTACATGTGCTGGGGCCATTACACTCTATGCCCAGGTAAGTGAGGGAGACAGGGTAAGGTGGGAGGGGGTGGTGGGGAGGAATGGGTACCAAGTGTCCTACATGTGCTGAGGCCTCTGCTCTGTCTTGGGCGATATAACATGATGTTGTACATAGCTTGATACAACACACCTTTTTTTTGATTACGATATCGTGAACTTTCAAGTTATCAAGATATTGGCAAATCGTGATGAAAAAAATTGAGATTAAAAATATGTCATGATTAAAAAATAAAATTGCGATTGTGAGTCAAGTCATGAATTTTCCCCAATGTCCATAGTGCTCGAGCAGATAGGGTTTGCAGTTGTGTGTTCCTCAGCTAAGCACTGGCGATTTATTGTAACCTTATTATCATGACAGGGGGATACGCATACCACCAGCCATTGTCAGCCCTTTGAATGAAACAAAAAAAAAATCGATACTACCCAAAAAATCATGATATATATTTGACGATATATCTTGGATGAAAACCCAAATCAATGTCACCCAGCTTATCTGTATGCCCCGGTAAGGACGGGGAACTATGGGGGAAGGAGGGGTTTGGTGGAAAGGAGAGGGGTTTTGTGAGAGGGAATGGGTACTTTCTGTGTGCTGAGAGCCTTTGCACTGTATGCCCAGGTAAACGGGGGAATATGAGGGTTGTTTGAAGGGTGGTTTTCAATTGATGGGGTTGGGAGAAAGAGATAGGGGTACCTTAGAATCCTTAAGGAAAATAGTTTAAAATATCACCAAGACGTTTTTTTGTGCGTCAAACTCTTTGGCCTGGCCCAGGCGTATGGATTGGGCATTGATGATGTGGTCGGGTTGGAGGGTAGATTGAAGAAAGTAAAGGGTTGCAGATAACTAGTCAAGGGAAGAGGGAGTAAGGGTAATGGGAGGTCAGGGGTATCTGTCGGGGGAGAGCTGCCGCGGTGGAAATGATTTCAATAAGTCCACTTTTTTACAGAACCCAGCCATCTTGGTTTTGCTACACGGGTCAATAGGGAATGCACATTGGGAAAGCTATCAAAATAGACTGGTGCCTTTCAAACTATGTTGTTGTTTTATATTAATAATAGTAGTCAGGACCAAAAGGGTACTGCCTTTGAAGATTACATCATAATGAACTTGGGTCCTGCAATATGTAATTGAATAACGAGTCTTTTTAGTCGTATTTTTGGACCTCATTTTATGTCAAATAGAATTCACAAATACTGCCCTCATTGTTGTGTTTTATCCAGGCTCAGAGTGATCGAGGACAATTCTCCATTGCAGATGAGCATTTTCCAGAAAGCCATATTGCTAGACAGATAACAGCCTGTCTTATGTACATCGAGGGTAAGTGACTTTTATTTATTTATATTTTATTTTCATTTATTTTCATTTACTTTATACCCAAGGTAAACCCACTCCCCCCAAAAAAAATAAATAAGTAAATAAATCAAACCAAATCAAATCAAAAAATGATTCCACATGTCTTTCACATTTTTACAAAACAATTTTACATTCAATTTATTTAGATTTTTTTGTATTAGTAAGGAAATTTGATTATCAGGATGACTGGCGTTAGTCTGATAAAATATTTTGTCTCTGTCACTCAGTCAGTAGAGTATTATAATGATTTTGAGGAAAAAAGGCTTCCCTGAGACAGTCCGGTACTTTATTGGAAACTGAATAAAGTGATAGAAGGGAACGATTTAGATTGTGTCTACTCTGCTTCCCCAGAAAAACTTTGTGTAAAATGTCTTTAAAATAATGTTTACAAAAAGTTATTAAAATACACTTATCAATAAATAAATAAATAAATAATTGAACCATAAAATGGTTTTGAAGTAAAACTGTCATTAGAAGCTGTCATTGGTTATAATCATATCAGTCAATATTCCTAACTGACATTTACATCCTGTTATTATTTCTTCATCTGGTTTGGGAAGAAAGATGCTGATGGAGCAATAAGGGATGATCAAGAAAGCATTGCAGATAGACACTAAGTCCTGCACCCCATCACCACCCAGTCTACCCCCCCATCTGCCACCCAGTCCAGCACCCATCACCACCCAGTCCTGCACCCATCACCACCCAGTCCTACCCCCCATCCCTGCACCCAGTCCTGCCCCCATCACCACCCAGTCCTGCAACCCATGCCACCCAGTCCTGCCCCATCACCCCCGCCCGTTTTCACCCATCACCTTGTGCACCCCTCCCCCATCACCTTGAGCCCTGCCCCATCACCACTTGACCTACACCCCATCACCCTTAGCCCTGCCCCATCACCGCCCAGTCCTGCACCCCATCACCGCCCAGCCCCCACCCCTTCACCACTTGATCCTGCACCCCCATCACCACCCAGTCCTGCCTTATCACCGCCCAGATCCTGCACCCCATCACCGCCCAGTCCTGCCTCACCACCCAGTCCCTACCCCCATCACCACCCAGTCCTGCACCCCTCCCAGGCAGCACTGCTGTCATCAAGTACAAGTGGTAAACTTCCTGTCCACCTATACCCTCGGGTCTGGGATTTTTCCTGATTTCAGGATTTTTTACAAATCTCTCTTTGCCTCAAAACGTTCTTGAAAGTTGCTAACAAGAGCATAAAGTAGCCTGTGTGTCCAAAACCTCTAGTTTCTTGTTTGTGGGGATGTTGGGAGAGTCTGTAAATCCTCCAAAATTAAACATCCCCAGGAGGTTCAGGGAAGCTCAGTCCTCTAGACCAAAGGAGACCCAGACTACTTACCCACAGGAGGTTCAGGGGCTTTGTCCTCCTGGACCAAAGGGTGACCCAGGCCTGCTACCACGGGAAAGGTTCAGGGGACTCAGTCCTCTAGACCCAAAGGGGTGACCCAGGCCTGCTACCCACAGGAGGTTCAGGGACTCAGTCCTCTAGACCAAAAAGGGAGCCCCAGGCTCGCTACCCATTTTTCAGGATTTTGTACTTTTGTCCAAATCACCTCTCTGATACCCACCAGCCCATTCACCCCTCCCCACCCCAAGCCATTCGTGTCCTCCCAAACCCAACCATTCCAACCCTTCCCACCCAAACCCGTTCACCCCTCCCACCCCAATATTCACTCCCTTCCCACCCCAACCCATCCCCCCCACCCCACCCAACCATTCACCCCCCCCCACCCAACCATACATCCCTCCCCCCCCAAAATTTTCCCCCCCCCCCCCAAACCATTTACCCCTCCCCCCCCAACCATTCCCCCTCCCCCCAACCTTTCCCCCCCCCCACCCAACCATTCCCCCCCCCCCAAACCCCATTAAATTTACCCCCCCCAAACCATTACCCCACCTTCATCCAGCTTTTTAACCCCCAAACCCCTTTTCAAAAAAAAACCAAATTGAAATCTCTGGGTTTAAAAAATACATAAAAGTCAAACTAGAGATGTCTTTTTTTTGGAAAGATCTCGGGTTTTTGAATATTTTCCTGGTGCTCCTGCAAAAAATTATTGTTTTTTGATCAAATTTTTAAAACAAGAAACCCATCCTTTTCTGGTGATGCAAAAGTTACTGTTTCCCCGGGTTTGTATTTATTTTTTTTTTGATATTTTATCGGGGTAAAAAGGTTCACAAAACCCGTGGTCCCCCTCGTCCCCTGAAAATTAAAATGTAATTAAAAGGAAAATTAAAATGATCAATAAACAAAAACATAAAAAAAAACATAAACAAATAAAACTAAAATAAAAGATAAAATTAAAAAACTAATTCATTACAAAAAAACCCACTGTGGTAAAAATATATAAGTGAAATAAAACATAATGTACATTGAAAAAGGTACTTGAGTTGATAAAATAATCAAATGTTCCTAATTTTTTAAAAATCTTTTAAATTTCCCTTTTAATTTAAAACAGATTGGTTAAAATAATATATCTTTTTCTTCATTTTGGCCCTTTTCGTCCTTCGTTATACAAATTTGCCGGCCCTCTTTTCCATGTTCAATATTATTTTGTTAAGTGTACATTTTTACCAGGAAATTTTGAGGGCTAACATTAATTATTTCCCCCAAACCAATTTTCCCAAAAAGAAATTGACGATAAAAGGTCCCCGTTGGAAATTCTGGGGAAATTTTTTTAAAATATTCAATATTTTAAATTAAAACATAAATAAAAAACAAAAATTCTGAAAGTATTTATAACGAATAATTTTTTTTGTTAATTTTTAACATTGTCTTACTTATCTTGTGTACATGTCCTTATGGGATTTAACTTTTATTTTGCCTATAACTTTTGAATATAGGGTCCCTCTTGAACAACCATGAATATTCAAAATTTATATTAATTGAATATTAAATATTTCAAAGTTTTGATATTGCCCCCTTTTTTTAGGGAGAAAAAAAGGGAAAAATTTTAAAAATGCATACAAAAGGAATCCATTTTTTTATATTATTTGGGAATAAAAACCCCAAAAAATGACGAATTACATTTAAAACAACAAAAAAAAATTTAATATACATCAAAAAAAACCCCAATTTTAAAAAGGGCGAAAAATCCTTTTACAAAACACTGCAAGACAGTAAATTATCTTGCTTCGTGGATATTTGTTCATTTCATAAAAAACTGAACTTTTCAAGGATGGCCCAATTTTTGGGTTTCCCCTAATTTTTGTCTTAAATTGGTGTGGTGCCTTGCAAACTCATAGTAAAGGGATTGGCTGTCGGGTTACCAAACAAATATGGCCTAAAGTGACGAGGATCTAAAAGCATGGAAAAGACGACTTCCTGGCAAGCAATGATTGCTTTAAATTAAAAAAAAAAAAGTCATGGAAAATTGACCATGCATGTTTTAGTTTACTTGCACGAGGTCGATGTAAACCCTTCTATCCTAAAACTATCCATTTTAATGTTATAGAGGGTTCCTTGGGGGAAAATCTTTTTTTTTTTCTACCTATGCCCTTCGAGGACGAAATTAAACATGTGAATTTGACGATTTTTTTAATTAGATGGGAAAAATTAAAACACCACAAGATTTAATATGTATGTTTGGGCCTCTGTTTTAAAAAATAAAGGTTTTGGGGTTTTTGGGTTTAAAAGAATGGACTACAACGAGAACTCTCACATTAAATTGACAATCAAACCCTTTTGTTTATGTTGTGTTCGGGGTAACAATTTATTGTTGTGGTCATGTTTTTTTTTTATAATTTTGTTGAAATTTGACCAAAAAAATTTGGGACCCCGCTTCTTCGTTTTTTAAAATTTTCCCCCCCCTGCACTGGTTCCCGACAAAAAACCATTAAAAACCCATTTGAAACCCACGATGTAGTACCAGCGGTTTTTAAACCAGCAAAAAGGGGATACGTAAAACCCCGACCCCCGAGGAAACAAAAGACGCCATGTTACCCGTGTATATTATAATGCTTTTTTAAAGGCCCAACAGGGGCGAATTTTTTAAAATTTTTTTTCGACGTTGTTGTGTTGGTTATATAATGCCGACTTCATGGGGTTTTTTGGGGATGCCTAAAATAGAAATTAAAACCGAGACCTTTTTTTTTCTTGAGGGTTTTGGTGAAACTGGGTTTTTTCTGGGTCGTAGAACGCCGATAAAAATTGTTTTTTTTTTTTGCATGAAGGAACAAGTTTTTTGAATAAAAATTGTTGGTAATCATTACATTTCTCGAACGAAAAAAACAAAAATGACTTATCATTTTTCCCGTTGTGGTAAATTTTAAATACGGTCCCCAAACGGTTATCTTAAAGATGGACTTAAAACGAGCTCACCTTCGTCCCCTGAGTCTTTTTTTGTTGTTTTGGTTATTTTTTCATTATTTTGAGGGTTTTTATTCCCGTTATTTTTTTAATTTTGATTGTAAAAAAAAAACCCCTTCTTAGTTTTTCGGCGGTGGTTTTTTCGGGTTTATTGCCCCCTTTTCCCTGGTTCCCAGAAAAGGCCCATAGAAAAAAAATACGAAATGAACGGTGAAATCCAGCGCCCGTAAACCAGCTGGTGTGACGAAACATCTGGGGATAAATAAAGGAACCCCCGTTTTTGTTTTTTGTGTTTGGAATGGGGTTTTTCCTCAAAAGCTGATACACATGTTTTTTCCCCCTTTTTGACGATTTTTTTAAAAACGGCATAATGCCAAACACATGTGCTGTTGGTGGATTTACAAAAAGGTCCCCCAAGAATCCAGGGTTATTTTTTTCCGTTTTCCCGCGGAATCCGGCGGTTTCCCAATGAGGGGGGTAAATTGGGCAATACACGGGTTTCCGTTGACAAAATGGTCGTTGATTTGTTCAGCCCTTTTTGGGGGCGACTGAGATTTTCCCAGTCAAGGAAAGAAATTTTTGGGTTTTGGGAATACCAAATATCGTTTGAAGAAAAGGCTCTTTTCCCAATTTTGGAAAGCGTCAAAATCGAGAGAAAAAGTGAGTACGACTGGGAGTTCTTTTTTCGTACCGTCGTTTTTTAATGCACTTTTCCGGGAACACTATGACATGTGGGCATAAGCAGGAATGCCAGCCCTTGATTGTACGTCACAACTACGATATGAATTATTCATGAGTTGGGGTTTTTTTGCGAAACACGATTTTTCTAGATAGTAAAATGCTGATAAAAATAAATTTTTTTTTTACATTAAGAAATTACTTTATTTGAATTTTAATCATATAGAAGAAAAATCATTACACCCCTTCTTTTTTTCCCCCAACATCAAAACATGTAATATATTTTTGGAAGCCCATTTTTAAGGACTATGTCAGAATAACTGATATGATCCCTTACCAACCATTCTAAAATTCAAAAAAGATATCTTCTCAACCGAATCCTTCCATCCTATAGGTGTAACAGATTTTAAATTAAAAAAACCGCAGCCATTTTTTCCTTTCCTGTACACAAGTCTATGGGAATCAGAATAAAAGGCACATTTATTTTCGTTTTTCGTTAATGGGCAATCAATTCAAACCCGGGCCTTGGAAAATTTTTAAAGATTTTTTCCAGTTTTGTTGTTGTGGTTCGATAGTCACTAAGGCTTATTTGTTGGGAAACTCTGTTTTTGTTTCGCTATCCAATATCTGGTTTTATTCCTATGTCTTTTTTTTAAAGTAACAAAAAAACCCCCTTTTTTCCCCAAGGGGTCATCTTGCATAACAATTTTTGTTCCTTTCCCCTTGCGCGGACGGGGTACCAGCTAAAAACCACGGACAGACTGGGGCAGCAATTTGTAAAAAAACAAAAAGTTTTTGGTTTGTTTCAATGTAATACAAAAAAAAAACATAGATGTAAGGTATTTATATTTTTTCGGGGGGATTTTCGTTTGTCGATACTTTTGGAAATACCGGTCTTACAGAGTACGTACATGGGTGACAAAAAAAAGCGAAAAACCGCACTTTTTATTAAAAGAAAAACCCATACTCAAAGAAAAACGTGGTAAAAGAACTTTAGGACAAAAACCCCGCATGTTATATTTAAATCCCTTTAAATGCATCTGAACTCAAGGGGGCGCTTTTACATAAAGGCAGAATTGATCCTATCAAAACGGGTTTCACTGACGCCAAACACAGTCTGGCTGTGGGGTGCTCTGTATAATAGCTTTCAAACATAAGCAATTATAAAAATAAAAAAACAAAAACAATTGAAAATAAAAGAAAAACCCATCACATGTTTGCGGTTGTATTGGTGCAGTGTTTTTAAACCCCAAAATGATAACATACCAGTGTGTTTTTTTTAAAACCCAAACGTCATCAGACAAATTTTTTAAGTTAAAACCAAAGTTGTTGAGCTGTAATATTTCCAGGCAGTTTTTAAGGAAAAGGGGTGTCGGGCGACTGATAAGATGGAGCTTACCCCTAACCATACTTAAATTCATAAACTTTAACATTATAATGGATCATACCCAAGTAAAACAAAAGAAACATAATTGTTGGGGGTTGATAAAATTTGGTTGCGACCAGCAGCAGAAAGGAACCACTTTTCGACGTGGGTTTTTTATTGCATCCATATAAAGGGCAATGAACCCTTTAAAAAACATAAATTCCCAAAACATCTTAAAAAAATTTAAAAAAATTTTACTATTTTTTAACATCCATATCCGTTGAAAAGCCTAATCTTTCCACCCCATAGGTGCAGTGGGTTTTTTAAGTATTAAAACCGAAACCATCTTTGCTTTCCTGACACAAGTCTATGAGAACGGAATGAGGCAAATGTACAACGGGAACCAGCAGACAGGTTCCCCCAAATGATGGTTCCAATCATAACGTACCGTCTGTAATGGGGAACGGACTATGGGGGGCGTGTGGGGGGAAACAAACACAGTGGGCAATAAGGGTTTCCCCATTGAGGAAAGGCCCCAAATGTAATAATTGGCCCCCTCACCGATTTTGGCTCAGCTTTTTTGCTGGATTATCCGCCCGATCCGATGCTGGAATGGGTACCAAAGCAAATCATTGGTGGCATTTCTAAGGTTTATAGCAGGCATTAAAAGTGACAAACCCCCCCGTCGGGGGAGGGGTTTTAACCATCCCCCAAAAAAGGACTTGGTCCCCCTACTTTTCAAACAAATTGATCGTAGTTTGGTGAAAGATTTTTTAAATTATTAAATCCCAAAATCTCCAAATTTTTTTAAACTTTCAAACCGATTTTTTTAAAACATTAAATTTTTCAAAATTTCCCAAAAATATCCAAAATGATGTCTAATTTCTCAAAATTTTTTGACAACAATAATGTTTAATGTTTCAAACCCAAAGGGATTTGTTTTTTTCCCAGGTGGGGTGGGGGGTCATGGGGAGGGAGGACAGGAAGATCCGTTTAGGGGGGGCCTTTGGAATATTAAAAATTGGATAAAAAAATTTCAACAAGGGGGCGGGGCCCAAATCTTAAAGGGGGAGGGGGATATATATGTAAAGATTTGACGAAAATGACCAATACAATTATTCATCAAAGAGGGCGGCCTTTTCACCTGGATACGGTCGTCTTGTCTTTTGCCTCGGTCAGGAAGGTTAGGAAGTCACTGTGTATCCCTGAAAGCTAGGGGAAAGGGGGAAATGCCCTAAGCCCCCCCAAGAGATCGTTAACCCAACACTGGTTTAAACTGCTGGTTCCAAATTGGGGCTGAAGGATATCATAAAGACCGGGGAAAACACGTTGAAATTCCTTTGGGACTTTTTGAGGGGGAAACACAGGGGGGAGCTTTTCAGAATGGGTAAATTTTGTGAAACCCCAAGAGTTCCCCCAATTAAAACAGCGCCCTTTTTTGTGGGGGAGACGGAGGAGGGGGGGGGGGAGAGGGGAAGTGGAGGAAATGCCGTGTAACCCCGTGTAACCCGAAAATAAAGGGGGAAAAAATCCCCAAAAAATGGTAGCTAAGACGTAGGATCCCCCTTGATATTTATTTGGAACCGGCCCTTGTCCCTTCCTCCCCCCCCCCGGAAGTCTCCTCCTTCCCCCCCAAACCCCCCATCTCCCCCTTCCTTCCCTTTCCTCCCTTTCCCTCCCCTTCCCCCCCCCCCCCTCCCCCTTCCTCCCACCCAACCCCCAAAAGCCCTCTCCCTACAGCATCAAGTCCAACATTTTTGAAAAATTTATTCTGGTCCACTAAACCCCATTTTAAAACTACAAAAAGAAAAGATTTTTTTAAAAAAAGTGTCCCCTTTGAATTTTTTTAATTAGATGTCCCCTTTAATAATGTCAGAGAGGGTTAGTTATCTTAGTCTCTGTAAACCTCCTGTCGCCGTTTTTCCCGATCTTTTCGGGGCCCGTGGGCAAGTTTAGAAAACTTCGTTTATAAAAAACTCAAAAAGAAAGAAAAAAATTTTTATTCAGTTCCCATCACCAGTTTATTGCACTTGATTCGAACAAGGTTTTTTAACAGTATTAATTTAATTGAGGGGTATCCAACATTTTCGACATTTGGTACTCAGCATTTTTAAGATAAAAATTTCCAAACACGTCCATTATTCTCCTTTGAAATGTCTGAAATTTGGATGGCCTCTGACAACTAATTAATAACATCAATGCTTATGTACAGGCAATTTTCTTTTTAAATTCAACATTGTTCTCAAGTTGATATTCCGTCCAAAAATGAGTTTACCTGGGAAATATATTTCAATTTTTTAAAAGCTGGTTTGGTTTGGGAAAAAGGGGTTAAAGAATGGTTATAAATTTAAATGAATTTATGACATTCCGTCATAAATTCATAATTATTTTATAATTTGGGTTTTTCATTTTAAAAGAAAATATTTAAAATTTAGTGACCAACATCGCTTGAGCATGAAATATATTAAATATCTTTTAAAGACTTTAATTATAAAAAATTTAAATAAAATTTTAAAAATTTCCATTTTAACAACGACAACTTAAATTCTAGACTACTTATGTTTTGTTTTCATTAGTCACTTTTTATTTACCCCCAATCAGAGAAAAAAAGAGGGTCGAAAACACATCTTTACGGGGTTTTCTAAGGACATTTTAAAGTCTGCAGGGAAATTTAACAATTGTAATTGTTGACAAAAGACTAGGATATATAACCCCAAATACATTCAAATATTATTTAAAAATTTCAATAAAATTTTTTAAAAACAGATATGTTGGGCAGATATAATTTCCCAAAATTTTTCCCCAGTCACTTAACAATTACTGGCTACTAGAATGTAAAAAATGTTTGTATTATTATTTTATTTTGTTTTTTTATATATCATATTTTTTTATTTTGTTTGTATGTTTTTTAATTTTTGACCTTTTTATTTAAATTTTTTTTTTTTTATTTATTATTAAATTTTTAATAAGACCATGTAATAAATAATAAACTTTATGTCCTTTCAAATCGAAAAATCATGTCGGGGTTTATTAATTGTATTTTTTATTTTCACCACTGCTTCAACGTTTTTCCCTTTTATTTAATCTCGTTTTTGGGGAAAAATTTCCGTCTCCAAAAACAGGTTATTTTACCGTTCTCCAGGGAAAATGCTCCGGAGGGGAAAAGGGTTTGGGAAATTCTACCCAATTTTTGTTTTTTATTTTTTTTCATTGGAAAATTATTTAACCAAATTATTAAAATATATAACAGAAATCGTTTTGGCCCCAATCCATTAGGTCGGGCGAGGACGATCACCTTAATTAATATTTTTTTGACATGGTCTTTTTTTGTTCAATTTTAGTATTAACCTTTTTTTGGAAATAAGTAAAATCCCCTAAAAAAAAGCTAAAACACCATTCATATATATTTTGACCCGAATTTGTTTGAAAATAAGGGATGGGGTGGCTTAAAGAGATTGTAAACACTATTAATAAAATTTTCTATAAATCATCCAAATTTATAAGAATGAAGAGATATTTATACAATAAAATAAATGTGAAAGTTTTTTTTATTTTCTCGTTAACGAGAAAATAGTGAAAAGTAATCAGGATTGCTTCCCAAAATTCAAATGTGGGCAATACATTTCCGTTTTCTAATCCCGAAAGGAATAATTTCTGATGTTTGGTACGAGCAAAAACCCCATAAAGTACGTTTTAGATTATAATTTAGTAATCGTGTAATCGGGGGATTACCAAAAACTGTAGACCAACATTAAAATTTTTTTCCCAATGGAACCCCTTCAATTTTTCCGCAACTAAAAATTTATGTTACCGTTCCCTTTGGTTAAAAAACCAGGCAAGTGCAACATGTCCGGGAGGGAGGGGTCATTCTCAAATACAGATCCCCCGTCTACGGGCCCGTGTTTGATACTAATATGATTACATTTACAAATATTTGTCATTTTAGTGCAGTATACATTTTTAATTACAATTACATTCAGACAAACTTTTAAAAACCCCAAAAATTGCTATATTTAACAAACAAATCGCTGAAAAATCGGCCTTTTTTATGATTCCCAGCTTGGTCAAGGTTATCAATTATATTGTTAATCTCAAGAGATTTAATTTTCCCAAAAAGGTGAAACAAATTTTTAAATCTTTAAAAATTTTTTTTAAATATTAAAAAAAAAAAATAAATAAACTGAACAAAACTTTCTATATGAGGTTTTCAAAATTTTTTTAAAATATTAAGTGTTTCCATTTTAATTTTAAAAAAAGGCAGATATAAATGGATACCCCTTTTTGCCCTTTTTTATTATTATTTTTTTTTTTTTTTTTTTTTTTTTTTTTTTTTTTTTTTTTTTTTTTTTTTTTTTTTTTTATTATTATTTATTTTTAAAAAATAATTAGGGTGGGAAAAACCCCCTTTTTGGGCCCAAACACAAAAAAATAAGGGCCCATAAAACATATGTTTTTTTTTTATAATTTTTTATAATTAAATGATAAAGGTAGGCGTGATGTAATTGGTGATTGGGGGTGGGCGGGGAAAAACATATATTTTTGTTTTTTAAACCCCCAAATAAAAATTTTTTTATTTTATTCTGTTTTTTTCAGTATGTTTCAATAATTTAATTGGTGTACTTTCATGTTTTGTTTCCACCCTTTTCATGCTGGATGCTTTTAGAGGATTGAAGTTGTTATGCCAGTCCCCCACGTAATGCCTTTTTTTCCCTTTTCCCATCCCGGGAAAACCATTTAAGTGAGAGTTGTGACAGTTATCAAACCACCAGGTTCCCTTTATTAAGGGTTTTGGTTTCCCAAACCACATCATTGGGAATTTTCCTTTTTTTGGGAAATGTATTCCCCTTTTGCCCTCAAAAAGAGTCACGAGCAGTGCTGCTCCATCTATTCGCCCCTAATTCGTGTGTACTTCTCACCAGTGACTGGAAACCTTTTTGCAAATGCCATGTTTACTCCAATCTGTGAATCCCCATGCGGAGGTCCCAAAGGGCCCCTGTGATTTATCAGATGTCAGACTCACCAAGTTATCATT
Source organism: Zoroaster sp. YZ-2022 (assembly GCA_029582265.1). Taxonomy (NCBI): domain Eukaryota; kingdom Metazoa; phylum Echinodermata; class Asteroidea; order Forcipulatida; family Zoroasteridae; genus Zoroaster; species Zoroaster sp. YZ-2022. The sequence goes on along the minus strand of CM055816.1, from coordinate 23,899,690 downwards.
GCCTAACCCAAAAAAAACCCCCTTGGGTCACCCAAGCCAGACCTCACCCGGGCACGATAAAAATTAATATTCCGTCCTTTTCGCTGAAACCAAACCATCCGCCCAAAACAATGTCCATTTCCCAAAAACTTGGGGACCTTTCTGAATCCGTCTGGGGGGTCTTTTTGAAAACCACTTGTGGGTAACCTGGCCCCCTTGGCCCTTCACTTCTGTTGTGAGCAAAGGGGATATCAGGCAATGAGAAAGAGGTGTATTTTTTTTCAATAATACACTTTCTTTTATCTTCAACGAATGATTCGGATACTTTAGCCTTTTAGGGGGTTTTTTAACTCCCAAAATTTTTTCATTTAAAGTTAAAAAGACTTACAGTTCTTATCCATGTTCGTCTTTGTCCGCACATGACGTAATAAAGGGGCCCGTTTTTGGCATACGTAAAAATTTTTAGGGGGCTGGTTTTTCTGCGGGAGATATTCATTTGGAAGCCCCACTTTACTTCCCCGCTTATGGGGTTTTATATCAGTGGTATTATAAAAAAAGAACATCATTTTGAAAAAGGGGGTTTCCACATCAAAGTACTTGCTGGGGTATCTTTAAAAGTATTGTTTGGGATATGGGTGAAAACGTTTCCAAAAATAAATCCAATTTTATAATAGAACTATGGAAATTTAATCCAATTTTTTCGGGATCATCGGTTTTAAACTGTTGATTAAAACGACTATACCCCACGGCGCAATGTAGAAATGTAAACAGCTTCGACCGATGAGTGTTTTATTGAATGTTTTTAAACCAAAGGGGGTTTTAAGCAAATTTTATTTCCAAAATGAAGTCACCCGCTGAATTTGATTTCCATTTTCACCTGATTTTAAAAAGAAACTTGATTAGGCTCAACTTTATCTGTTTTTGGTTTTTCAAAAAAAAAATTATTCAATAATGAAAAGTCCCCAAAACCCAATTGTTTTTAAAGTTTCAGGAAAAAAAATACAAAATTTTTTTGAATTAATTATATATTATATAATTTGTTTGCCAAAAAAATGTTTATAGGGGATTTTATTTAAATATTAATGAAATAAATTAAATAGCCTAGTCCCCCCTCCCCCCCCCAGCTTAAAAATTTTTCAACAGTATCAGTTTTTTTAATTTTCATATAAATATTTTTTTTTTTGAAAAGTCCCCCAGGGCGAGAGAAAATGGGTCAGGTATACATAAACTACAGGAACATCCTGGGGAAAGATTTGCCGGGGGATCATACGAACATTATTCAAAACTTATAATTACTTGGGGATTTTTCGTTTTTTGTTTATTTTAAATTTATTACGGGGAAACCCCAAAAAAAAGCAATTCTAATTTATTTCCCCTTTTGAAAGCCAGGAGTGTTCAATGATTGTAATGGTGTATTAGCAAAACAGTGTGAATCAAGCCAGGGTAAATGAAAGGGGGGAAAAACTTCAATCTGATAACTTCCCCCTGGCTACAAGATTTTGAACTAATGCCCAAAATGAAACCCCGAATAAACCCACTAATTGTGCCTTTAAAAAAGGATCTGATGATTTTTTTATTTTTTTATTTTTTTTTATTTTTTTTTTTATTTATTTATTTATTTTTTTATTTATTTTGCCAACCAGTGAAATCATGTATGCGGGTTTTTGGGAACCCGACCACATTTCCCATATAAAGTATGGTGGCTAAGAGAGACCTCCCCAAATCGGGGAAACGTTCACACATCCGGAAACCAAATGACCTTTTATCCAGCAATTTAAAAATGCCGACGCGCATGTCTGGATGACGCGTGCGGGGACCGAAACCAGAGACTTTTTTAAAAACCGTTGGGTTTTTCCTCCAAAAAGTTCCACACAATAATTTCTGAGACTGATGTAAAAAAAAGGATAGTTCTTCAAAAATGTATGGGTTCGGGTTTTTTGACAAATCATCTTTTTTTACTTTTTTAATATTTTACATAAAGCTTTATATAAAAATCTAATAAAAATTTTCTTTTCATTTAAAAATTACCAATAGTGTACAATAGCTTTGATGGATAAATGAAAAGGGGGGAATACGGCAACGGAAGGGGAACCCAAAAAACGGGGGGGCCAAAAAATGAATGGTAAAATAACATGTATGATGATGTAAAGGGAAAGTCCCCCCGCCATCCACCAATGGTTTGAGACTCAAGAAACGGGGGGACGTTTTAAAAAATGAATGGGAAAAAAACCTGTATGATGATATAAAGGACACGTCCCCCTCCCCCCATTCTTGGTTTGAGACTCAAAAAACGGGGGACCCAAAATGAATGGTAAAAAAACATATGATGATATAAAGGGAAAACGTCCCCTCCCTCTCCCCTCCTCCCCTTACCCAAAGGTTTGATCATCCCCTAAAAAAAAAGGAAATGGGAATTGTTGTCTTAGGGGGAATTCAGGACGGGGCAGGGGTACATACAAGAAGGAGCGGGGGGCAACCCAGAATTTTATTTCTGAGGTAAAAAAAATACTTTGGACACATTTTTTATTTCCATTCAATTTTGAAAATTTATATAGATATCTTCCAAATCTATATTCCTTTTGGAATTTAAACAAAATTTTTTTAAATTTTGGGGGGGAAAAAATTCCCTTTCATAAAAAATTCAAAACAACATTTAAAATTTTCAAAAAAGGGCCTAAATAAAAGGGGGGGTTTTTATCAAAACGCTAAAATATCATCATTTTAAACCATTAAAAAAAGTTTATATTATAAAACTATGAAATATGTCCCCCCAAAAAGAATTTATAAAAGAAAAAAGTCCCAAAGTTTATTGATGTTTCTCCCGGGCGTTATTCTTTTGTTGAAATCATACACACCATGATGTACAACGGGAGTTTGAATAAGCCATTTAAAAAAATTATAACCCGCAGTGGGGAACCTTTTGGCTACTTCCGTTATAGCCATCATTAAACAGTAGTATGGTGGTTTTTCTGAACGAGGTTAAAAATTTTTTAAATTAAAAAAACGACAATCGTTTGAAAACCAACAATAAGCCGTTTTAGTAAAGGGTCATACTTTTGTAATTAATTTGATGTTTTGAAGCAGAAAAAAATATGACAGATTTGGGCCTTCCAAAATAGTCCCGGCAAAATTTTTTTTTCAATCCCGGCTCATGGACTTGTATTTCAAACCCCTTTTTAGTGTATGTGACGTCTTAACATCTTGACCACCCAGTTTTTCCGGTGGCGGTTCCGGGGTAGAATCCCATAGCAGCAGGTACCGGAGATGTGTATATTAAATTAACTCACATCGGGGGTAATTTGATTTTAACCCTTTACACTGACGTACTTGCAATCGCGTGTTGAATTTGAATTTCAATAACATTAATTCTGAAAATTTAAAAATCAAAATCCTGAACCTTAAAAAGGCTCATTATGTTTCCCCCCCCGCAGTCGGCGAAAATAATATTGAGAGGTTTCAACCTTTCCGAGAACAGACTTTTTGATTATTATCTCACACAAAATGAAAATAAAACTACCGAATATAATCATTTGTCAAACCCTAGAGATATGGGAAAACAATAAATTTGAATTTTTTGACAGATCCCAATTTTTGTGTTTTGGCAGTCGGCTTATAAATAATATATAAAGAGGTTTGAGTTCTTTTTTTGACAGACCAATTTCCCTTTTAAAGTCCCGGGGACAGGGGTTTTTAAGCAGAATACATTTTCTTTGGGCCCCCCTCCCTTTTTCCTTTTAACTTCCCGATGGGTTTCCCCCCTCCGCCAAGTACAATTATTTTCATGATCATTGATCAAATTTAATTTTAAACTGTTGAATTATATTGTAATTTTTTAAGGGAAAGTTTTGTGAACAGGTTACTGTGATAAAGATCCCGAAATAAAAAATAAATCATTTAAGGGCAACCCGGGGATCACTAGAAAGGATCCCGAGGATGGGATTTGGAACAACACAATTTTCAATTTGAAAACAGAATAGTACAAATATAAATATGTTTTAAAAACCTGTACATATTTTGTTGGGTCTGTATTTACATACGGGGAATATCGAATATCAAAGAGTAGTCTTGGCTCCAAGGTCAACCCTTTCTCTCTGCAATTCCCTGGGGAGGGTTTGGGGATTACTGCTAGCAAAAGTATTCTATTAATGACTAGTCTTGGGTTAAGTTTCGATTGTTTTGTTCATATTAACATTCAAATTAGACTTTATTTAACCTGACTTAAAAATTTTCCCTTTTTTTTCAGAATAGACTCACTTTGAAACTGGGCTTTTCCTTTAACCCTCATCATTACATCATCAATATAGGCATGTTTTTTACCCCAAAACTAACAATCCCATCGCGACCTTTAAAAAGATAAATACAATTTTGTAAGGGTAATTCTGAAAGTTACTAATTTTTACTTATAAGGGAAATTTCATATTTATAACATTTACTATAAAAACCCCTTTTTCCCCGTTTTTTTGGGGTTAAAGAACATGTCATTACACTCCTTTTTTTTAAAAAAGTCAAGAAATCTCCCGAACAGCTCTGGGGGTCTTTTCCAAAAAAAAAAAAACTTGTTTGGTTTTTTTGTTACCTTTTCCACAATAAACGAAAAATAAACCCTTTATAATTATACAAATAAAGTGCCTTAAAGTGGTATATTCGAACGAGGGCCCCCAGTGTTTTCCCCGCCCGGGGTCTGGGCCGGGTCTTTGCCGCGCGGTGGGTGGGAAACGCTTTGTTCAATTTGAAATAAAGAACATTTTTTTTAAAATAAATTTTGCTAAAATTAACAGACCAAAAAATCAAGAAAAACGTATTTCTAATGACATGAGATCCCCGTTTATTTCAACAAAATTAATTGACATTTAATTTATTAATTCAATTTTTTTAATTTAATTTATTAATGCAAAACATTAAGATGAATACCAAAACCCAAAAAATTTTTTACATTTTTCCCCAGGGGGGGTTTCCCCCTGGGAGCCAGGTACGTAAACGGGTTGGGGAAGCCGAGCAGGGTCTCCGGGTTCCCCAGTGCCCAGACGGGCGCTTGCCCGGGACCAACTGAAAAAACATTGTTCAATTTGAAACGATTATTTAAAACATTTATTTCATGCCAACATGAAATAAATAAATTTACATTAAATAAATTTTCATTTTTTGTTCCAATTCAAAATTAAGACAGATGCAAAAAAAATAATCTTTAAAATTTAAATTTAAAACAAAATAAAAAAAAAATAAACAAAAAAAAAATTTAACAAAAATGAAACAAATCTTTTCCTTTTTCCCAAAAAAAAAACAAAACACAAAACAGGAGATATACAAGACAAAAAACAAGTCAAGCCAAAAAAAGGAGTAAGACTGGCTCTTGCCCCCCCCTGGCAAAATTTAGGGAAAAAACCCGGGGTTCAATTTGAAATAAAGAACACTTTTTCCCTTTAACCTTTTGTATGCCAACCATCAGCACCAGATCAAAAAAATAAATTTGCAGAAAAACGTATTTCTAATGACATGAGGGTCAACTTAATTTCAACAAGAAATTAATTAACATTTTTTTTATGCAAAAAAAAAATTATTAAAAGGATATCCCAAAAACAACAAATTTAATACATTTTCCACAGGGGGGTTTCCCCAGACTGTAGCCAGTGTACGTAAACGGCCGGGGCGAGCGAGGTCTCCGGGGGTTCCCCGGTGCCCAGACTGACGCTTGCCACCGGGGAAAGGGTGGGGAAAAAAACCGGTTTCAATTTGAACCGATAAAATTTAAAAGTCAAAACACTGGATCATCAACAGAAAAAGTTATTTAGAAACATTTATTTTAAAACCAACATCATTAAGAAATAAATTTACATTTTTGTTCCAATTCAAAAATAAGACAATTAAAAAAAAACTATAAGGGTGTAAATTAATTTAAAAAATTTAATAATAATAATAATAATAATAATAATGAACATTTGTAATGAACCCCCTATCCCTCATAATTAGTTTAAAAAGTTTTTTATATTAAATTATTTATTTTTTTACAGTGGTTTTTTTAAATTAATGGAAAAATATTGTTTTACGATCAAAAGGGGGTGGAATCGGGGTATTCATTTAAACTAGGACCCGATTCCAAGCCCCGTTGGGAAAACCCTTTTAACCCTGACGATATTGTCCCCTTTTAAAAATTCACGATTTTGGATATTTGTCCATGAGCCCCTAATTTTTTTGGTACCATCTGGAGGACTACTAATTCATATGTTTTTTTGTTACGGAAAAATTTCCCAAAAATTTCCCAAAAAAATATGAAGGGCTTGGTGAAACGGGAGCTTAGTACTGATTTTTTAAACATTTTTTTTAAAAAATTTAAAAGCTAAACCTCCCAACAAAAAACTGTTACGACTTTTTTGACATTTCCGCCAGACGTAGCCTCAAAGATCCAAAGTTATTATACGCGGGACAATTTAAAAAAAATAAAAAACATAAAACAACCTTGCATTTATGTCAATAAAAAACACCAAAAGGGAAAATAAATTAACGCAGAAAATACATCTTTAGGAAGCAAACTCCAAAGTTTCACCTCTCTAGGAAATATTTGTTTTGGGTTTGTGTTTTGGACTTAAAGCTAGGTTTAGGGTCAGTTTTCTTTGAGTTTATCGCATTACATTGGCATCTAAACTCAGTGGCGTACCAGGGCCACGGGGAATCATTATGATGATTATAAACTGCCCCTTTCAGATCCGCCAATGGTTTGAGACGCAATTGCAATCGCATGTTGAATTTGAATTTCAATAACATTAATTAACTGAATTTCAATAAAATTCAATTACTAAATTAAAAGTCAAGGCCTTTGGACTTGAACTGGCTCATTAAGTGAAACACCCACAGTCAGCTTGTAAATAATATATGAGATGTTTCAGCTCTTACTGAGAACAGACTATTGAATTTTAAGCGGTTTTGTTCGGTATTGTTGTGCTAGTAATGGTAATCATCTCAAGCAAATCGACAATAAAACTACCGAATATTATATCAATCATTTGTCAACGAGATATGAAATCAATAAATTCGAAGCCTTTTGATGACAGGCCAATTTAGTGTTTCACTACGTTTTCCGCCCGCTGTCGGCTCGTATTATATGAGGTTTCAGCTCTTACTGAGAACAGACTATTAATTTTAAGCGGTTTTGTTCGGTATTGTTGTGCTTGTAACGTTATTATCTCACACAAAATGACAATAAAACTACCGAAACTTAATATAAATAATTTGTCACCGAGAGATATGAAATTAATCATTTTGAAGTTTTTGATGACAGACTAATATTATCTTTAACAGTCAAACAGTACCTTTTATAAGCAGGATGGATCCAGGGTAGCTGAAATGAAAAGAGACATCGTACAGCAAAAGGGGTGAAACTGCCTAAAGAGAGTCCACATATATAAAGTATAGGGTAAATTTATTGCAAGGTGATGAATGAACATCACTCTAAGAAAAGAAGGTAAATTTGTGCTGGGTAAATTGGTAGAGTAAGAAGGTTGAGTACTTTCTTAAACAACAATGATCAAGGTTACAATTTTGTCAATACCCATCACTGGAGTAAATTTGTAATCTGAGCGATACGCTGAAAAGAGGTCAACAATGATCAAAATGATCAAATAATGTGTAAAACCATGGCAAAACTAAATAATACTCACAATGCAGCGTATGAAAATGGTCTGTGTGTAGTGAATTTCGCTCAGTTAACATACGTATACGCGTATTTAAACCAACGGATGAAATAAACCGAGAGTACACGTGCGTTCATGTGTCAACAAAACATCATGATGATGATGCAGCTTAAATCATTTTTAATTGTGTTGTTTTTGGGGTAATTTATTATGATTCAACGTTCTAAAATGTCCAGTTATGTAGCATAGTTCATGGAGTTTTGCAATAAATACTGATAACAATAATTAAACGTTCACTAAGTACTGTGCATTTGTATTTTAAAGTTTAACGCAACCTCAGGAAGTAAAACAAATCGACCAACATTATTGCCCCAGCAGAACTGAACACAATGTTGAATAAGACATTACACAACTTCTGTTTAAAAACTGTACACAACCTCTCGGTTATGGCCCTGTCACACTATTGCGTATCGTACTAGCGTATGCCAGCGTATGAAAAATTATCACTCATACGCTGGTATACGCGACATGCCAAAGGGTACGATAGGCAAACGCATATACGTTTCAAGCACAGTGGCATACGCTGGCATACGCTGGCATACGCTGAGGCGAAATAAATTTTTACGCATGCTTAAAAATTTTTGTGCGTATCACGGACGTATGGTTAATACGCTAAGCATACGCTGGGCATACGCTGAATACGCTAGAGAATTTTGATATAGGTACGTTACTTATGGGTCGAGTACGCGCTGGACGCTTAAGTTGCCATACGTTGGCATGAAGGTGTACCGTACAGCTAGCGTATTGATAGCTACGTGATAGCGCATGAGTAACGTACTTCTAAAGTATGTCTGACGTATCTGCAATAATGCAGCAATGTGGAAAGGCCGCCGATTATATAGGCACTTTGTCACGTGATGAGCGGATAGGCGGTACGCTGGGCATGCACCAGTTCGCCACGCTACTCATACGCTAACCATACGCAGAGTACGCTAGCCATACGCTGGTCATACGCTGTTCATACGCTGACATACGCTGACATTCGCTGTCCATACACGCTTGCCATACGCTGCTCATACGCTACTCGCATACGTTCCAATACGGTAAGTATGCGCACAATTCTGTATTTTCAAGGGCTTTTTTGTGCGTATGAAAGGTATATTATGAATTTTCATGCACGCAACTCTTACGTTCTCTCATACGCAACAGTGTAGCAGGGCCATCAGGTAAAGATCGCACATAACGGTTGTGTGCAACGGAAACTGCCAAATCCGTGTAAGTAAACCTTTAAACAATTGTTGGAGTAAAGAAATGTTACGTCGTTTCAAGGGTAAAATATTGACACAAGTCAGGGTAAAACTCAACACACTACTTACGTTGTGTCGAGGTTTTACTCTACTGACTTGACTCATGTTCCCTTTTACGGTGGCAAAGTGTCAGATTTTACGCAATGTTGAGTATTCTTTTCTTGAGTGCACTCGTCCTCTTTTCAGCTCCTTTATCAGCTAATCTTCCCCTGGCTCCCCCGATCTATAATGACACTTAGTATTAGTTTTCATGAAGCCATAAGCAAATGCATTTTTGCCCCCGTGGTGTCTGATGAAGGGGGTAAGGTATAAAAGTGGCGGTGATTTCTAGAGACGACGAGAGGAATGGTATAAATGGGACCCTATAGCTAACCTAATACCCCTTCACGACTTTGAATCTCTCGATCCCCGGAACCCTAGATTTTTGAACTGGCATTCCCAATTGAAATATGTGGGATTTTTAATTTGTTTATTTTCTCGTTATTCTGTCTACGTACACAAATGTACTGCCCACTTTTTTCTTTATAGAATTCTAGAATAAATCGTTACGTGTTATGCTTGGACGTGATGTATGTTTTGTAAAAGAATAGAAATACACCAATAGCTACCATGTCAGCGATACAATCGTTTTGAAATCATGGAAAACAGTTCAGTCTTTGTAATAACACATTGAATTATTATTGCCTTGGAGTCTAGAAGTTGAAAACAAGTGTGCGTGCTTTCAATACCGCGCATTATGATGCATATAAGTTTGAAAAGGATAAATCCAGTGGTAAAGATCATACCTCTCGCTCTGTCTTCTTCATAAGTTATATGCATTTTGTGTACGTAAACGAAATTATACTTACACAGTAATTATTAAAGTGATTAATGAAATTTCGAGAAATTTAAGGAAAACATTTCAAAGTTTTATATTTGACTAATTGCTTAGTTGTTGGTTGCTATATTCTTTTCTTCAATTGAAAAGTAAGCTATATTATTTGTTATAACGTATTATAACATCATAGCAATGAGGCAGGTGTTGCAGTATACAAGGTTCAAAATAAACAGGACAAGATAGTTATGTCCAATGGACAATTCACTACATCACAGGGTTAAGAGATGAATATGTTGTGCTAGCTGAAAATAAGAAGACAAAATCTGCGAACTATTGCGAAATGTCAACCTGTCAGTTCCGGTCCATTGCAAACTCCTACTGGTATGGATAACAACAAGATACGCTATTAAAAGGAACAGCAATTAGACTAATTATTGCAACACTATTAGCGTTTCCCTGCGGATGGATTGTAAATAATATATTATGATTTTACGCTCTTATAAATTCACTGCGATCACGATCAACATCACGCATCTGTGATATTGATAAAACGATTAACTTTACTCACATGTTTAAAGCTATTAATTAAGTGTCAATTAAGTATATTACTAACAACAATCCAATGTAAAGTGAATAAAACAATAATTTCAACAATAATAACATTTGTCCTGTGCGTAGGCCCCTACTCCATTTTAAGTTAAAAAATGGGTTTGATATTAGTTGAGGAAAATGTGACAGAATTACATGAGATGAAACACGTGCACGTGTAAACGTATTAAAACCTACCAATTGAAAAGCAAGAAATATGTTTATGTGTAAACAAAAATATGGTTTGTGTTATAAATTATATACAATATGCCCTAAATAGCCTCAGATTGCAACAGAGAGCATCTACAACCTGAAAATTTCCAGGGCCCTTAAGCATTTGTTGGACCCCCACATAAATCATTAACTTCCTTTACGCTCGCAGAATTCGTCTCCATACAAATGCCCCTACCTATAATTTCATCATGGCTAGAACACTGGTACAAGACGGCCGCCAGACTTTCCAGACTTCAGCCGGAGCAACAATGGATCGCTTGCTATGCCAGACTTTAGTTGAACTGACTCCGGAAGTTTCAGGGAATGGACTGAATTGGCGTCACTATAAAATGGATCGCCTTGTTTCCGCCTTGTGATGAGCGGTCGTGTGGTATATGGCCAGGGATTTGATTAACGTTTGTTGTGACAGACGTGTTATGGGGAAGTTGTAATAAAGCAGTAGTTAATGTAACTGTTAAATAATCTGATTACTCTCTGGTACTTTTCTGTCGGGCGTTTTGCAACAGAAAGTAAGGAAAACTCAGGAAAACACGTTCAACAATATTTTTAATTAATCATAAGTCCACTTTTCCTAATTTTTTATGAAATACTGTTTTAATTTTAATGGAAACATTTTTTAATTTCATAATTTTTATGAAAGAAATTATCATTTGTTATAAATTTTTTTAATTGACTTTATTTACATATTTTTTTCATAACAAATGGGAAAAGTGGACTTATGATTGAAATCAAACTCTTTTTGAATATGTTGGAAATAAACTACGTTACAATACCATGTGTGATCTCGCGCTTGATAAAAGGGGCACTTCGATGTCCGCCCTTCCTCCCCCACCCCACCACCACCACGAACTTTACTAAGGATAGCTCTTCAGACAGGAAGATTTCAAAAGATTTGTTGACCTGGTTTTATACAACACTTTTGATCAAACTCTTCAAAATGTCAATAGTGTACAATGATTGTAATGTTGTATTAGCTGAAGGCGAATCCAGAGCAACAGAGCCCAATGAAAGGGGTAAAACAATACACTGACAAAACGGTGGACACGCATAGAACATGTATGGTGAAGGAACTCACTCCTACATATACAAATCAAGGCATTTGGACTTGAAATGGATCATTTAGTGTTTCCACACGTAGTCGAGCTTGTAAATAATATGTAGTATTCAGCTCTTACAAGAGAACAGACTATTATTTAATTTTTAATGGTAATGGTGTGCTGGTAACGATTATTATATATCATACGTATAATAAATTATAGTAATACCATTTGTCAAATTTGAAGTCTTTTTTTTATGACAGGCCAATTTAGTGTTTCATTAAAGATGTTTCCGCCTGCAGTCGGCTTGTAAATTATATATGGAGACATAGGCGGATCCAGAACATTTTTGGGGGGCTGAGAATCCAAAAAACAATTGTTTTTCAGTACTACAAAAGTACAATAGAATAATCAAAGGAGAGAAAAACACAGTGAGGGAATGGGGTGCGTTCTCCCCCTCCCTCCCCTCTTTCTCTCTTTATTAATTCTATTTTTGTTTTACGATTTTTTGAGAGGCTACAGCCTGGAACCCCTGAATCCACGCCAATGGGAGGTACAGTTTTCAGCTGGAGATTTTGCCAGGACAGACTAATATTATCTTTAACAGTCCAAATAGTACAGACACCTTTTATAAAGCAGGGATGGATCCAGGGTAGCTGAAATGAAAATGAGACATCATTACAGCAAAAAGGGCTGAAACTGCCTTAAAGAGGTCCACATATATAAAGTATAGTAAATTTATTGCAAGGTGATGAATGGACACTTGTCCTCTTTGCCTGCCTGCTTTATCCGCTAATCTTCCCCCTGGCTCCCCTAATCTGCCAATGATACTTAGTATTAATTTTCATGAAGCCATATGAAATGCAGTTGTGCCTTTACGTGGTGTCTGATGAGGGGTAAGGTTTAAAAGTGGTGGTGATTTCTAGAGACGACGAGGAGGGATGGTATGAAGTGGGACCCCTAGCTAACCTAGTACCCCCTACACGACTATGGACCTCTCCCAATTCCCCGGAACCCCTAGATGCCCAGACTGACATTTAATTGAAATATGTAGGATTTTTAATTTGTTTATTTTCTTGTTGTTATTCTGTACTGCCACTTTTTCTTTATAGAATTCTAGAATAAATCGTTAGAGGTGTTTATACTTGGACGTGATGTATGTTTTGTAAAGAATAGAAATATGTCAATGGCTACCATGTCAACGATACAATCCTTTTGAGATCATGGAAAACAGGTCAGTCTTTGTAATAACACATTGAATTATTATTGCCTTGGAGTCTAAGTTGAAAACAAAGTGTGCGTGATTTCAATACCGCGCGTATGGCTTATATAAGTTTTTTTGAAAAGGATAAATCCAGTGGTAGATCATACCTCTCGCTATCTTCTTCATAAGTTATATATGCATTTGTGTACGTAGGCAGTGATTAATGAAATTTCGAGAAATTGAAGAAGAAAGTTTTATATTTGATTAATTGTTAGTTGTTGGTTGCTATTTATTTTTCTTTCATTGAAGGTTGCTAAATTGTTGTTATAACTTATTATAACATCATAGCAATAGGGCATGTGTTGAGGATTACAAGGTTAAAATAAACAGGACAAGATGATTATGTCCAATGGACGATTCACCCACATCACAGGGTTATAAGAGATTAATATGTTGTGCTAGCTGAAAATAAGAAGACAAAAATCTGCAAACTATTGCGAAATGTCAACCTGTCAGTTCGGTCCATTGCAAACTCCTACTGGTATGGAGAACAACAAGATTCAATTTACGCTATTAAAAGGAAAAGCCATTTAGACTAATGACTTACTATTAGCATTCCCCTGCGAAATGGATTGTAAATAATATATTATGAGATTTTACGCTCTTATATATTCACTGCGATCACGATCAATATCGCACAAAAATAACAAAAACAACATGTGATATTGATAAAAACGATTAACTTTACTCACATGTTTAAAGCTACACTTATTACTAACAACAATCCAATGTAAAAGTGAATAAAACAATAATTTCAACAACAATAACATTTGTCCTGTAGGCCCTACTCATTTTAAATTTAGAAATGGGTTTGATATTAGTTGAGAAAAATGTGACAGAATTACATGAGATGAAACACGTGCACGTGTACACATGTTAAAAACATACCAATTGAAAAAGCAAGAAATATTTTATGTCTAAACAAATATGGTTTCGTGTTATAAGTTATATACAATATGCCCTTCAACCATTCAAATATGCAACAGAGTGACACGACAGCTTCAGAGTTGTATGCCTTAATCTCGTACTCAGTTATTACATTATCAACCATTCAAAGACTTAATGTCTCTTTAATTCCAGAAATATATGTGAATATGATTTCCTTTATTTATACTACAATCTCGTCTCAAACAAGTACACAATCCTCTCTAGACACAAGTCGGTATCCATATCGACATTTTTTATCTTCAGTCTAAACTGTTTCCGATAGTGACACCATGTGTAACTCTCAATTGACTTGTAACGGTCCTGGGTTTTGATGGAAGGTGTTAATGAAGGGGTGTCGATGGGGGGTGTCGATAGAGGTGTCTTTGGGAGGGTGTCGATGGAGAGGTGTCAAGGGAAAGGGGGTGTCGACGGAGGGTGTCGATGGAGAGGTGTTATTGGAGAAAGGGTGTCAGTGGAGGGGTATCAAGGGAGAAGGATGAAAGTGTTTAGTTTGCCTTCCAACCTAGCCACCCAGGCTATCTGCCCCTGTTTCAGGATGGTTACCACAAATTGCTCAATCGACATTCATACAAATCACATGTGATTGACAATCAGCAATAGGGGGGGGGTCAACTGACCATGACATTCATCCCGACATGCGATCAGAGTCATTACATAAAATCACATGTGATTGGCAATCGGCAAAGGGGGAAGTTTATCACAAATTGACCAATTGACATTCATACATACGTGCGATCAGAGTCAATACATAAAATCACATATGATTGGCAATCGTAAAAGAGGGGGGTTTATACAAATTTACCAATTGACATTCATACACTACGGTACATCCAATCAGATTGATTACACACATGTGATTGGCAATCGTTTACAATGGGGCCATTCTAATGAAATATGCTAATTACATTCACGCATGCGCTCAAGCACCACTAGTTGGGAAACCAAAAGCGGATCGTCACGCAACGCCTAGCGCGTTATAGCTTACCTAGCCATTGGTCTCCTTTATAGTCCTAAATTTTCCCGTGCCCCAAATTGTAACCGCAACCGTCTTTTCTGTTAAAGGATAGCAATAAACTTTCATACTTGTTCAAAATAAAATTTTTTTGATATGTGAATATTAACCCTTTTTTGCTAGCTTTGATTGCTATCATGGATGACCCTCCAGCAGTCTACTTAAAACAGCATTTTCCAGAGTCCGGCATTCTCCTGAGGACGATCAGACATACTGATCGAAACGTGAGTTGTCCACCAGTTCTTTTCAGAACTAATTACTACTCAATTGAGATTCCACATGGTGTCACCGCAATTAGTCTTACTTGCTATCAATCTAATTTGCTAAAAATACGTTTGTGTGAAACCAATTTCTGCAGTTTTTCCTCTCCAACCCTTCCTCCCACCCCTTCCCCCCAGCCCCCACCACCACCACGAACAAAATGTATAAAACTTTTAAAAAATAATTTTAAAATACCTGAAAATTTCTTCCAATAAGAAAATAAGGTGACTTACATACTTCTTCAGTTTTAATATAACAAAATCCTGACTTTAAGGATGGCAGCCAAAAGTTTTAAAAAACACCTAAAATGTTCCTTTCATTTTGTTTTGGAGATTACCATAACAGAATAATGCGCGTTATTTTAGGAATGATAACTCAAGTTTTGAGACTAGAATGTCTTTGATTCCACCTCTTGATATTTCATATTTCATCACAGCTGTCACATCTTCATTTTCTTATGTACTAGTACGTCTACATAATATTTTATGATCAAGGCGTAATATTTCAGAGTATTTTTTGTACTTTAGGCATCCATCCATGTCAAATGAGTCTTACTGCTACGGGCTAACCAGTCATAATCACTGCTACCAGTACAGAATTCTGCAGACTCTCCAGACATTATAGATTTCAAGTACACTGAATGATACTTATTGTACTGAGAAATGGTGTCAATAACCATGATGCAAACATAAGTATTTCCAGTCATAATCACTGCTACACAGTACTAGAATTCTGCAGACTCCCCAGACATTTAGATTTCAAGTACACTGAATGAGTATTTATGTACTAGTAAAATGGGTGTCAATAACCATGATGCTGAAAAACATAAGAAACCAATGTTTTAAAATCTTTTAATTTCCCCAACGTTTCTAATAATGGAATTACAAAAGGGGCCCATGGAAAATAATTTTCCCAGCTTTCAGACACTCTAGTTCTGCAGCCCTGTTAAGTTTTAAACATTATTTTGTATGGTAAGGGGGACCCCAAAAGCCATCTTTGTTTTTTTTCCCCCAAATTAAATCAATGTAAACAAACTGAGGCTAAAGGGAAAAAATAGTAAAATTTTTTTTGTAATGAAAAAAGGAATTTTCCTGCCCCCCAAAGATTTTGGCCTTTTTTCCATTGTAAAAAAGAGGGGTTCTTATAAGTATTACTGTCCTTTTTCAAATCATGAAACTGGTGTAACCATTTTAACTAAAATCTTATCCATCAACACATCCCCCATTCTCAAGGAAATCAGAAAACTCTCTTAAAATAAAGATCTCCTTAAAAACAAGACAACCAAAGCAATTTCATAGAGTTGATGGTTGAAATATGCTTAGTAGAAATAATTGCTTGGTTTGTTTTATGGTAACCAGCCAAAGTGAACAGGATGCATATTCCATTTGGCTGGTGCAGTTTCATGTTACTAGAATGTCGGTAAGCACCTTTTCCCTGTTCAGTAACACTACGAATGGGAGTAAATCCATTGCTGTAGTTTTCGATACTCTTTCAAGAAACCCATTCGTTTTGTACAAACCTCTTGTGTCAGTGATATCTAAAGCAGGAAATATGTAATACTTGGGAAACCCTTTTTCCCAAAAATGACAATCAGGAATACAACGGCATTTCAGATCTTGTTGTTTAAAATAACCAAATATCTATAACTTATTCCCTGCTGTAGATATCTTTGATGTCATACTATGGACCCCTACAAGCAGTTTTAATGATCAATAATAGACAGAGTCATGGGATGGTCAAAGCAACATTATACACTAGGCAGTATCAAGACTAATTGGATATAAACAGGATCATGTATCACCTGCTAATTCATTAACATTGGATTCCAAACATTTCTGGCAAATATTCCATGACCCTTCAGACAAATATGATAACTCATAGTTGACAGGTTAAAATGTTCATGTTTTGTTGTGAATATTTTATAAGGAAAATTTTAGTTATTTCAAAATGACAGTACTTTTTTATTGACATATGAACATTTTGTTATGACTTTTACAAACATGAACATAAGATTCATACTTTTCCAAGCATTGAAATCAGCTTATAACATTTCCAGGAATTAAACAACCTTGTAAATTTTTTCTATGGAGGGAAACATTTGTACATAGTTATTCCATACCTAATCATTACATTTATTTGCCCTTTCCCTAGATTTCTATGTGCAATGACTTGATTACTGTTAATTCCACACTGCCCTGATTTTTAAACGAACAAGACATCTGTAAATTAAATCTTTTTTTGGAAAATACATTCACAATCCAGTTATTTTACTAGCAACTCTAAAAAATAAGAACAGTAACGAAAAACAGGGAAACATTTTAAGCTTCAAAAATTAATTCAAAGAATTTTAAGAACTAAATCAGCCCTTAAAAACAAAAAACTGTTTACTTTTTAAAGTTTCATTTTTCTCATTACAAAGATCTATTCAAAGGCTAATTTCAAGAAAAGGACAACAGGTTGAAGAAATAAAAACAAAATATATCAAATCTAAAAGAAAATTCAAGCATAAAGTCTGCTTAGGGCCGTTTCATATGTGACCGGCCCTTCATGCACATTCTAATTATATTAATTTAATATTAAATTTCATACGTGTATGATCTCTTGTCAACCGAATCCTTCCATCCATGGTGAATAGACCTTAATTAATAAACCGAAAGCCATCTTTGCTTTCCTGTACACAAGTCTATGAGAATCGAACGAGGCACATGCTAACTGAACCAGTAGACGGGTTCTTTACAATGTGATGGATCCAACGTAACTATATCTCTACCCCGGAGAAGGAACATGACTGAATATCGAATGAATAAAACTGATGAAACAATAACAGAGTGAGCTGTATACCTGTCCGAGTCATCGTTTTTTTGTCAGTGAGATAGTATAGGTTTTCTGCCAATTGAAGAAGCGCCGTTTTAATGATCCAATCAACTAGTGCTTCTTTTTCTGTTGTCAAATTAATTTATAAGCAATCATTATTTCATTCATATTATACCCAAATGCGTTTATTTGGTTCTATTTCAGTTGTTTGGATTCTGACTTCAATTGTGTCATCCTAAAATTGATGTTTGGAATCTTTGCGATTGATGCAATCAAATTAACGATATCTATGAGCAAAGGATTTTGTGAAAATTATTATCGCTTTCGTTGAATGGTCAATCAATTTCATCTTAAGGGTATTCAAACCTGAACTTGGCAAATTTCAGTGAGTTTTCCGATGTTTTCTTCAGATGTGAGTTATGAAGTCATTAGGTCTATTTTTTTCGAAACTTCTTTTTTGTGTCGTACCCAAATTTCTTGATTTTTTTTCCCAAGTAAAAAAAAATCAACTGGTATAAACAAACATCAGAGTATCCCTAGGGTCATCTTGCAACATATTTGTCCACTTCAATTCCATGTAATCTCCGTTCCCAAGAAACTTTTCCTTTATTTTTCCCTTTCTTTTCCTTTTTTTTGCCTGTAATCTACTGTCGAGCTATGGAATCAACTGTTAGAATCTATCGTAAAATCTCATACCCAGGCCGTATAATTAATAATAATAAATAATAACGGGATTTATAGAGCGCCAAATTACCACGGATCAGGCGCTATAAAAAGGGAAAAAGGAAAAGGAACTAAGACAAAAAAAGAGACAACCAGCTACTATTTGGGAAAGATAGGTCTTCAGAGCCTTTTGAAGAACAGAACACTGTTCGAATTTCTGATGGATGGGTAGGCTATTCCTAAAGGGGAATGAAAGGCCCCACCTGTTTACGGGGATTTGCCAACAAGGGTTTCACCATCAAAAAGAACGAAGGAGATAAATTTATATCTAATTAATCACGATTGTTGGCTGTCTATAGCTGGTATAGTTTCCAACATAGTGACAGAATGTTCACCTTGGTCCAAGATCGATTTGGAGGATGATTTTGTTTCATTGTTTGTGGAGGTTTTTCTTCACTTTGTTATTATAAAAGTAAGTAAAGAGTTAATACTGGTTGGAGTAACAGTAATAAAAAAAAATCTGTTTTGGATAGTTTATAGGCGATTTTTCTGGTCTGGAAAACAAATCTCAAACAGGTACACACTGGGAGGGGAACCACCTTGTCATCACCATCAAAATAAATCTATGCGTTATTACGTTTACCATTTTTACTTGTGTCCCCATGTTTACTGAGGCTACGCCTACCCTTGTTTGCCTCCTACCGGGACCCGGGGTACTGTTTTAAGAGAGATACTGATAACTGATGAAACGATGACGACGATAGAGGGCGGCTTTCCCCTGGATCCAGTCGTCTCGTCTATTTAACTATTCTCGGGGCAAATATTTGTTAAAACGTAACTTACAAGGAGTGTGGACAAGGTAGGCAGAGTTCCATTGCATTGTACATTTATATTTTGGGGAATATGCAATCTAGGTATTTGTTCAGCCCTAGACAAATGTTTGGGGGCTACCCCTCCGATAAATCGAGGGCCTGCATAGGAATTAATGCCCAAGGGTTTTTTGGTCCAACACTAGTTGTAACACTCCCTTTTTAATCTGGGTACAAGGATATAATGATCAGACCATGTAAAAACACATTGAAACCATAGGAAGGCGTTTTTAGAATGAGTAGGAAAAAGGATCACCCACTCTAAACAGCGCCCTCTATTGGTGTCAGTCATCGTCAATTATGGGGCGAGTTGTCTTTGTTATCTCGGAATCCCAGATGTGGAGGAGCTGGGGAGGGGGGAGGTGTAGACAACCCTTGGATATTATTGGGTTATTGGCATTTGATCCCTCCCCCCTTATCTAACTCCACCCTCCACCTCACCCTTCCCCTACTCCCTACCCCTTTCCCACCTATCAACGCCTCTCCCTCTCAGCATCAGTGGAACATTGTAAAATATTCTGGTACTAAATTTTCAACTTAAAAATGGAAAGGAAAAAAGGGTTCTTTAAAAACAGTGTCCCCTTTGTAATGTTATGTTAGATGACCCTTCAATAATATCAAGAGGTTTAGTTATCTATAGTCTCTGTAAACCTCATGTCGCCGTTTGTCCTGATCTGTCAGGTCACGTGGTCAAGTTTAGAAGACTTCGTTTTAACAAACTCAAAAAATGAAAGAAAAATTGTATTCGGTTCGTACCATCACTCAGTTTATTGCACTTGATTGAACCAGGTTTTCAACAGTATTACTGATTTTAATTGAGGCTATCCCAAAATTTTCGACATTTGAGTACTCGCTCAGTGTACCCTAAATGGTGCGTTGATTGTTGTTCCAACATTTTCAAGAAAACACTAAAAATTTATTCCCCATTCTCCTTTAAAATGTCTTAAATTGTGGATGGCCTCACAGCTAATTAAATGACTTTTTCACATAGGGTATGAACATTTGCCCGATTTGGAGGCCTCTTAGCACCATACTTTGTGTCTGGGAAATTGGTCCCAGCGTATAAAATGTATCAATATTTCACTGTTGGGTTTAAAAAAAAAAAATGGCTGAAAAAAGTGTGTCACCGTAACGATTTTGGGAAACTGATCAATGTTTTTAAACTAGTGTAAAAAATATGTTGTTTCAGGCCAAATTCTGCATTCATGGGTTCTACAAAATTCCCAAATTGTTTTGACTGTTGACCCAAATTGACACTGGGGGAATTTTGACTGGTTTTACTGTCATTTTTACCCCCCTGAAGACAATACTTTTACCAGTCAAAACAATCTACATGAGAGAACACAATTTAATCAGGATTATGAATATTTTCACTGATAACGAGAACTGTATCAGAAAGGTTGTTACTAACAACAGTTGTTACAACATGTACCTTTACCATCATTGATTACTGAGGTCAAATTAATCACACTTATAAACAGCTCCACAAGTCAATCAATACCTCCAGTGTAAATTACACAACGCTTACTATTGACATCGCTAAAAACATGAGGCCTTACATGGTGGCTTGTGTGCAATACAGCATACTCACTATCGGTAATCTCAAAAAAAAATAAAGAAAAAATATTCAGTTTTACTTAAAAGTTTACTCTAATCCATTCTTTATGACTTTATTCACTTTTTTTGATTTATGAACATCCATGATACACAAAAAAACATTTGTCTTTAAAACATCTGAAAATCAAACTTATTCACAAAAAGACACAAATTTATGTACAATGACAATATGCAAATGATATCCGACATGTCATTGGGGGTTCAAACATGGCATGGGTAGTTTCAAAGTTGCTCACTTTTGTATAGTCAGTCATCCGGCACAAAAAAAAAGTCATACTTTCTCCTTAACCCTAACAACCCATATCCTGCAAGATCCTCCAAGGCACTTTTTGGAAAATTCAGCGTGTTGAAACTGGTACTTACCTCTTCAAATGAGGCAAAAATTTCTACCTGGCAAGAAGTACAGGCCATAAGTGTGAATATGAAACAACGGAAATGCATGGTGTATTTTGAAGATAAGGCATGTTTCCAAAAGTGCACTGATGGATTTTGAGGAGTTCAGGAAGGTTCCTAGCCAGAATCCTGGGTTTTATGGTTAATAAAAAATACCAATTTGTTGATTGACTGGCACCGTGACCGCTTGGCACCCCGACGCTTGGCACCGTGACCGCTTGGCACCGTGACCGCTTGGCACCGTGACCGCTTGCCGTGACCCTTGGCACCGTGACCGCTTTGGGACCCCTGACCGATTGCCATACTTGATGGACTGATCCATGCCACTGACCAATTCGCCCCAAATAGGCCTTCCTAAAAAGTTACTCTGAATCAAAAGCAAAAATGCCACTTTGAAATCACCTCCGAAATTTCCCTACCAAGCGGTTTGAAACTAAATGGTCAAATTCACCCTGTATTCGCTCAGCACAACGTAGCCTCTAGTGGTGAATTTGTACCCAGTGTCTGATGACGCCACTTTTTCGTCATGGTGCGTTGTGCGTACACTTTATGTGCGTATGTTTGGTACTACACGTGCATTTACTCTACTAGTCAATGATCGCTGGAGATATTCCGCGCGTACATGCATCAACGCAAACTACAACACGCGACGCCCCATCGGTTTCCCTTTCACCCACAGTGGTCTAACAACATGGGCCCCCAACAGCTCATGCACGGTGCGAAAAGACAGAAAATTCATGAAAGATGTTGTGTATCAGAAAACCAAGCATTGTACACAGAGTCCATTTAGTTTCTTTCTACTACTGTACACATACTGAAATGCCGCGATGTAAACAAAGATTGAGATTGCGTTTCTAATTTTTAAAAAAAAGGGCTTGAGAAAATGGCCGCAGTTATTGTGAAAATATAAATTTTATTCAGTTTTCTGATGAGTTTATCTTTGGCAAATGGGGAATCTCAACTGTGAGTGAAATTAGAATATGAAACTCTTTTTAAACACTTATTGTAAAACCCACTCAAAGACTTAACCCTCCTACAATCAGTGCAAACAACCCATTCAGGCCACTCCAAGCCATTAGCTGTTGCCAGTGGCCTCATATGGTTACCCTTCTGTGCACTGTCACATGACCACTGAGATTGCAGGGTAAGTGGTCTCCCCTTGATACATTGCAGGCCATACTAATATGGGTTTAAACATTTACAACGGCCTTGGGGGGCACACAATTGATTTTTTAAGATTACTTGGGAAAAGGGCAGCAGGCTTGACAAATGTATGCCCGAAGGTGGCTCAAGAGCAAATTTGTGGATCGGAGTGGCTCCCTGTGTAGGAGGGTTTTAATTAATGTCCCTTTAAACCTCACCATGTTCAAGCAACAAGATGCAACAACAGTAATAAATGGTTGCATCTTGTTGCTCAGCAGAGAACAAAAGAATCATTGTTCTAGTTGATGGATCTTGTGTGTTATGCAGACTGCACACTTTCTGTTGTTGCATTTGTTGCAATTGCATTCAGCAGGGTGTCTGTGAAAACCATGTAGGAATGTAAGGTTAAATGGACAATATCATCACGATGATCAGAGCAGACTTTCAACAGGGCATGGAATCGGTGTCCTACACAGTGACTGAAAATACTGGCTCATTTATGTAGCACAACGGTAATATGACCAACATGTGGGATATTATTTTCAGTCACTGGTTAATCTAAAACAAACACTCTGATTCCATGCCCTGTTGATCACGGTGATGATATTGTGCCTTTAAACTGTTTCAAACAATTTACCTTTTGTTTTGGTGTTCCCCGTTCAATTTCCATAGAATCCTAACCCTGGCTTTCCTCTTAGATTGTCTCTTGGTGGTCATAAACACCATCTGTGACCTTTACCTGACCTCATCATTGACCTGATGTAGAGGTGTAGTGAGTCCGAGTACTTCGGCTGAATGACACAAATTCACAGACATTCAACAGCAGTAGGATCATGTACTGAAGACCGTTAATAAATCCACTATTTTGAAGCCTATACAGTTCTAATGCAAAAATAAATGGTGGTGAACTGTCATTAACTGTTTCCCTGAAAAATTAAAATTTTATCAATAATTCTGTCATTCTTCATCATCTCCAAACCACAAGATCTGTTAGAGTTAGAGAATACACAAAAATAAAAACCACTGTCAATTAAACATTGAAAGTACAACATTCCCAGTGTCATGGCCAAAGGAATCATCAACAGGGCATGGAATCGAGTGTTTGTTAAATTAGATAATTAAAATCAGTGACTGAAAATAATACCCACATGATAAGGTCACACCTATTACTGTTGCTGCTGCATAAATGAGCCAGTAATTTCAGTCACTGTCATCTTAAACTGGACACTGATTCAATATCCTAAATGAAATTCACTGATTTGTGATACTGAACAAAAAAGACACACATGAAATTTCACAAAACTGAGCCATCACAATAGCTGATTATGCTTGGGTCCATAAATTCTAATTATATAAGTGTGGCTGTTTGCAAGTTTGAAATAAATAAAAAAATCATAAGTTTACATACAGTACTGTACATTTTGCACTGAGACCACAGGGCACAGTAATAATCAGAATTTTTCTTGAAATTAATTTTAAACAGAATAATACTTGTACATCCTCGTATTCAAGTGTAATTTTTCCATAACGCAAGGTTGTTTTTTTAAAATCAATGCGCATGCGCGCAGTAATTTCGATTCTAAAGGGTAATTGTATACAGTAATATTTTTTTTAATTTTTTTTATTAACTCGCCCACACAAGGCCAATGCCACTCCAAGGTGGAGGCTACTAAGTCATTGAGTTGTTACAACGACTCCCCACTGAAGAAACCACCCTCCCACCGAAACAAGACAAGTTAATAACCAGCCTTCACGATCCGAATAGGACTGAGAGGGGTAGTAGTCAGAACAAGGCAGTTTTTAAACCGCCTCTGCCCCTATAAGCAAT
Source organism: Zoroaster sp. YZ-2022 (assembly GCA_029582265.1). Taxonomy (NCBI): domain Eukaryota; kingdom Metazoa; phylum Echinodermata; class Asteroidea; order Forcipulatida; family Zoroasteridae; genus Zoroaster; species Zoroaster sp. YZ-2022. The sequence goes on along the minus strand of CM055816.1, from coordinate 23,875,291 downwards.
TATGGTTAAGTGTCTTGCTCAGGACACAAGTGTCGCGACCGGGGTGCGAACCCATTCTGCTGCTAACACCAGAACTTGAGTCCCGTAAGCTGAACCGCTAGGCACGACACTCCACAAAATACGGGAACTGATACAGTACATTTATAACAATTTTCACGAAGTCATTTTGGGGAAAAAATGTCGAACCCAATCAAAAATTTGCAAAAAATCCAGGCATGTGATTTTTGCAGGGGAAAAAATGTCGTATCCAACTGTCACTTTTAAAAGGGGGGTTTTGGGAATTTTTGCAACCACTAACCAGTTAAAAATGATTCTATCAATTTTTGGGGTAAGAAAGCAAACTATGCATCTTAAAACCACTTTTATGATGGTTTTTGGACTTGATTTCCTTCTAAAAAAATCCTCCCCCTTTAGGAAATAGCAGGATCTCTATTAGGCCAAGTACAAAAAATACCAGTTGATCGTCCCCGCATCCTTTTTGAGGCCCATCCTTTTTAAATTATTTTATTTTTATACTTGTCCACAAAAGTAAATTTTTCATGTATTTTTACTTGGGTTTAACAAAAAACATCAAACTATGGAAGGGGTTAAAAGGGCCCTCAATTTATTTTTTCGTTACTATCCGCCGCGGCGAGTTCTATCTCGCCGCGGCGAAAAAGTATCGCCGCGGCGAGATAGAACTCGCCGCACGAGATAGTAACGAATTTTTTTTTTGTGGCCCTTAACCTCCGATCGGTTTCTACGAGGACGGCCATCTTGAATGTATGAAGAGTGTTCAACGGGGAAAAAAACTTGTGCGCAACAATTTTTCGACGGCCGTTTATGTGTGCACTCTGTGTATTTTAGCGCACTGGGTGTCGCTGATATAAACTTTCAAGAAACGAACATCGAGCAGTTTTATCAAATTAACCGCTGCATGGTAAGTTCATCCCCTTTAACTATTAATTATATACAGGTTATTTAACTTGCTTCATGCACATAAAATATAACAATATAACAATATTATATGGTTCCACCATTTTTGTAAATCCATAAAAAACAAAAAAAAACAAAAAAAAACAAAAACCAAAAAAATCCAAAAAACACCCAGAATGATTGTTTTATCTGACAAAATATCTGTGAATATAGTCTATGTAATATCTATGTAATATAGTACAGGTAATATTTTTACAATTTTTCATTGAATCCAGGAACTGGACATGTTTTATTTATTTATTTTTATTATTAATATTTCATTTTAATTATATATGTTATTTTTTAAATTAGTTATATCACATGTTTTGCACAAAAAAATGCTCTGACTACCGACAACACGTACGTGCAACCCTGAAACGGAATACTTCGCTAAATACAGAAGTATGTGCACACATAAAACAGCCGTCGTAAATTCTTTTTCACAGTTGTTTTCCCGTTCAACACACTCTTCATAATCATACATTCAACTTTCTATGGGCGGCCATTGGGGCAAAAAAGACAACTACAAAAATAAAAAATAACAATATAAAAACAAATATAAAACAAACATTGGCAAATATTTGAGTAAAATACAACAATATAAAGGGATGTAAAGACGATTGCCAGAAACATATCAATCCCCAGAAATATATCAATCCCAGAAATATATCAAACGCCAGAAATATATCAAACGCCAGAAATATATCAATCGTCAGAAATATATCAATCCCCAGAAATATATCAATCCCAGAAATATATCAAATGCCAGAAATATATCAATTCCCAGAAATATATCAATCCCAGAAATATACCAAATCCCCAGAAATATATCAAACGCCAGAAATAATTATATCAATCCACAAATATATCAAGCGCAAGCGCCAGTAAACGCTGTGTAGTCTTTCGCGCTTCTTTTGCACAGGGCATGCAAAAGTGCGAAAGATCGACTAGACTACACCAGTCAGCAGTCTAGATCTATATCTTCTGTCGTCCGAACGTAGGCCTACGTAAGATCTAGAAGTAATGTCGCAGCAACGCCACGTAACCCTGGCGGATTGGATGAGGCGACAAGCCTCCTCCGAAGGGCAAACCAACTCCTCAAAAGTGTCCTTCAACAACAGCAAGCTGTGCCTGAGGCTCCAAGATCTAGGCCTACCGTCAGTACTAACGTTACTACAACTAGGCCTGGTAAATGTAGTACTAGTAGTAGTGTACTACTGGCCTACTACTACTACTAGGCCTAGTAGTAGTAGACATGTGAGACCTACTGCCATGACTGCAGGGTCTTCGCACACTAACGTTATTAATCGGCACAGAGCCCTTTTAGGAGGAGGCGGTGAATAAATTATCATAAATGAGATGATATGCCAAAGCAAGTATGTGATGAAATCATAAAAATCATTACCTACTCTACTTTAGACATCACATAAGCCAATTCAAAATGATGCTCAAATTAACATGAAAAGGTTTATAAAACTTTTAACAATTTAAATGTACCAAATTGCACAGTCGTTAATATTACAATTGGTGTCTTTCATCTTTCAATTTCAATTCACACCAAATCTAATGTACGGGCGTAAATCCCGGGGGGATGGGGGTATATATCCCCCACTTTTTGGCCCGGGGGATGGTCCATATAATCATTCCCAAGAATTTTCCATGATTTGAAAAAATAGAAGCAACAAAATTTGCAAATTAATTGTCCTAACTTTAAACAATAATAATACAACCAATATTAAAACTCGAATCATTTTAATACACCTTTGCATTAAGGGCCGACAGCGATAAACGATAACGATACAAACACTCTCTATTGGTGGAATTCTCGCGCGCGTAATACGTGCACCAATGGTCACATGAAAATTTCTGCATCATCCCTCCAGTTTTCGATGTGGATTTACGCCACTGGCCGTGATCTGATGTAAATATCCAAATTTTAATTAGTTGAAAACATGTTACAATTTTGTCGTCGTAGCTCAGGATGGTCTGTGGGACAGGACCAAGAGCTACGATTATCCACTCAATCTTTTGCAAGCAAGGACCCTAATTGCTCTATTTTTATGTCTCTGTTTTTGACACTATTTAGGGGCTAGGCTACTTGCCTACTTGTAGTAGTAGTAGGCCTACATGTACTCCACGTAATACAAACTTACAAAGACCATTAATCCTGAGAATGTGCATGACGAGGCCTACCGATCAAAACCCAAACAAATCAAAGAATAATGGTTATTATGCGGATGACTAATAATTGCATCGGGAAAAAAACATAATATTATTAAGAATAATGGTCTTACTGTGCTGAACTTGAAAATATGATCAACATTGGATGCCTTCAACGGGAGCAAGAGCGCCGTAACCGGTTGCGAAACACTGATCCGATATATCCACAGTGCAGCTGCGAAGCGAAATCTCGAGTAGAAATCGACTACACAGCGCCCTCTACTGGCGCTTGCGCTTGATTTCTGGGGATTGATATAATTATTTCTGGCGCTTGATATATTTCTGGGGATTGATATATTTCTGGCGTTTGATATATTTCTGGGGACTGATATATTTCTGGGGATTGATATATTTCTGGCGATTGATATATTTGTGGGATTGATATATTTCTGGGGATTGATATATTTCTGGCATTTGATATATTTGGCATTTGATACATTTCTGGCGTTTGATATAATTCTGGCAATGTTCTTACATCCGCACCGTGTATATATGGCGCAACTCGTATAATTACTTTAATATAATGTTTGCAACTGTTATATTTTTTTAATTGGTTTATATTACTCAAATATTCGCCAATGTTTGTTTTATATTTGTTTTTATATTTTTATTTTTGTAGTTGTCTTTTTTGCCCCAATGGCCGCCCATAACTTTCAAGATGGCCGTCCTCAGTGAAACCTGCACAATGACGATCGTCTTGTAATTTTTCGGGCCTACATGTATATGTCACAAAATTTTAATGTAAGTGAAATCACAATTTTTTGGGGGGCGCCTAGATAGTTAAACATGTAAGGAACGTGTCTAGTCTGTCAAAATGGTTGCAAATATCGTCAATTTCAGCGCCTGGCATTTAGTCTTTAGAGAAAAAAACCGCCGTTAGCCGAAGTACGACCAACGTGTGGCTAAGCCTAAGGATAGGCCAAGGGGGCGTGTCCGTGCCACACTGGTGGGGCAAGTCAGAACAGTTGAC
>CM055816.1:23768546-23870647 GCA_029582265.1 Zoroaster sp. YZ-2022 | reverse complement strand
GAAAGAAATGTAGGCTATACATGTTATAATCGTTGCAATCAGAATGAATATACACAATATACCACAGATCGACAGCGGTGCATGGGTTTCCTAAAAAGAAGGAACAATTCTTGTAGCCAGAGCTGGGTACAATTAATCCAGCCATTGTGTCAAAAACCACACTGCTCAAAATAAAATATAGGACTCAAAAGTATTTTCTTAGTCCATTTTGTCCATGTGAGGACACAAAAGCAGTTTTTTGGTGGAAGTAGTACTATGCCAAGGTTACTCTGCAACATTTTAAACACTTTTCACGTGTTGTGCATGTTGCTCAATGACGGTTTAAACTGGCAGCAGATCATGTGACTAAGGCATGAAAATGTAGATTAAACAGGTTGATGTACAATCAATATCAAACTTGGCTAATCAGCTTTATTTCTTCATGTAACTCCACAATTGACTGTAGGATGTTGCAGCACCTGGACTCGCAAGAAGACCATCTGCACAACGCCTCCTCATGGACAGTATACGGTGTTCCGGATCACAGCTTGGTCGAGGTTGTTCCACTCATCCTGTAGAGGCGCTGCTGTCAGGTTGGCAACGTTCCTCAGGAGAGGTTGGTGGGACTTGGAATCTGTAACTTAGAATGTCCAAATGTTCTCAATAGGGTTATGTCTGGTGAAATGGCAGGCCATTTCAGCCCTTACAAAAAGGTTCTATAGAAGTCTATAGAAGTCTGCCGGAGAATGTTGTATGGCAGAGTTCATAGAGCTCTATAGAAATTACAAAATCTATAGAAACTGCAAAATAATTCACTATAGAGTTATTTAGTATGAATTCTATAGAACCAGTTATCTATAGAGAACCAATCTCTATAGAATTCCACTGAACTGCGGTAATGAATATAGAATTCTTTAAGAAACATGTTTTTCACAATAAGAATAGATGTGTGGAATATTCTTCCTGTTTAATTCCAAATTAGACCATAAATAATTAATATGACTTGTTTCCTCATCTCAAGTTTTAGTAATTTTAGTCCCAAACTTTATTGCAACCCTAACTCCCTTGGCTCCAATTAGGGGAGGGGAGTGTTTACCCTCCCGAAACCCCAACCGTTAACTACATATGCACTCTTCGGGGTGATCCCATGGACCATCCACTCCCTGGGGCCAAAAAGTGTGGGTACATACGTGTATCAACTCCACCCCACCCCTCACTCCCCCACCCCTATCCCCACCCCTATCCCTCCTCCCTCCCTCCCTCCCTCCCTCCTCCCTCCTCCTCCTCCTCCCTCCCTCCCTCCCAGATTTATGCCTACAAATGTTACATAAGCCTTATACCTCGTACAATATAGTAAAGTGGCATCCTGTTTAGAAATTGTATATTAACCACCCTTATAATTTGTGTTTAGAACTCATTCCTCATAATTGCACTGCTCTCTCTTTTGACAATGGAATATCCCTAAAAGACCAAATAAACACTCTTGTGCAGGATCTTTGTCAGAAGGTCATTATATTCATGTGATGACCAGTTACCAACCAGCATGGATGGTTTTATGCCACAAGTAAGAATAAAGCTTGGGGAAGTTCTCTCTTTCATCTCCTGATTGTTCATCTTTTATTTATTTCAGCGTATGTTGCTTTCATTATCATAAGTTTGATAGTTTATACCACTGTTTTGATATGGAATAATTTAGTTGTTATTACTTTGAATTCAGCTTGATAATGTATATAGTGGAGATGGAAGAAAAGGAAGTTTCAGTCCTCACACTTTACAGTTTCTGTACCAGTATAGAGGATCATGTGTCATCCGTGTTAGGTCAGGTAGAATCAAGATATATATAAATGGTAGCACTTTAAGACCAACTTCAAATTCAAAAATAGGCATAAACTTTCGTAGCCACAGAAGCTAGTTTCATCATGATGCAATGATGACCAGAAGCCTGTGGCTGAGCACTTTAATCTACTTCTGGCCATTCTACTTCAACACTTCAAAGTAAAAGTTCTCAAACAAGGACCATTCAAAACCAAACTTCAAAGGGAAGCAGCTGGAACAAAGGATTATCTTCACACCTTGAACTGCATTGAACAAGGACTGAATAGAGACTCTGGCTTCATGTCCCAATATATTGATTAACTTTAAGGAGTCACTGCCACCTTTTGTTTGCCACCTCCTCCCAGACTGTATATTAACGAGCTTATGCCTATTTTTACAGTTTAGATTGATCTTAAGAAGTGCTACCATTTATATATATTTTTATACTAGTATATACTTATTGTTATGAAGAATCTAGGATCATTGATGTTTAGGCTTATAGGGCCCAGGTCAAAAATAAGTTTGTTGTTTACCATCATGCTTACATGTAATATACATAGGTCATGTTATTTCAGTTTCCCATGTATACCTTTAAGTTTCATATAGGCTGGAGTATCAGTGCATGGGCACACAATGCCATTCATTCACTATACATGTATGTGGTCCCGGTGCCTATTAATTGTATTCATGGTATATGCACCTCGTGTTGGTTATTGACTGCATGAAGCTGCGCTTATGGGAACATGCTGTGACCCCATGCTTTGAGCCAAGAGCCTTGATTCTGATAGCCAAGGCATGTTTATGGTCCGGAAGTTTGTGATGCACTAAAGTACATTGAGTGGAAGTATAGAAACATTAGAGTTATGAGTTTGTATTATTTTATATATATAGAACAAAACTTCAATGACAAAGAAGTATGTTAATCATGCATCTGTAGATTGAAAAGGAATGAAATGTGTATTGAGATTAGCATTTACCTTTTTTAAATGGTTTTTAATTTACAGTTTAGGTTTCCTAGAATGTCATTTATTTCAATGGTGTTTTGATCAAGATTTATTGTATATTCAGCATGATGTCTGATACCACCATTAAGAATAAAAGATCTGAAAGTTATCTTATTCAACTCCTGACTGTTTCATCTTTTATTCTTTTCAAGGATGTCACGCCATTGAATCATTAATGTACCCCATGTAACCGTTTATTTACAGTCAGACTGAGTGTTCCTGTCCGACAAGATGACATACAATTACGCCCCTCACAGTGATGAGTACCTCCAGCCCACCAGAGTACAATGGAAGTGGAAACGCGTACGAGGATGAGCCAGCTCTATGGTATTATACGACGTCAGCTGAGGGATAAGAGAGGCAAGACATGTAGCCAGAGGGTGAACCATCAAAGTATACGCATGGACAGACAGTTGAAGAGCACTAAATAGTACCATATCCAGCTACACATCTACCAGACGACGAGGCAGACTTGAATACGGTCTGAGCCACGACACAATGGTCTCCACCACCACACAGCTGTATCTATCACACCAGGATAAGCAGCAGAGAGAAAGCAAATGGTCGCAACCGACCTGCAGGCAGAAGGGTACTGAGTCATGAACAGTGACGAGGTGTAGAGATAACTGAGTTAAGCAACATAGGGCTGGAGATGTAATATAGAGCAATTCCTTAGAACCCTTCCTCGAAGGATATGTCCCAGACGGTGGAACCAGCAGAAATGACAATGACTTCAACCCTCGCCCCGAGCTTCCCTGTCGCGTTATTTCTGCGCAGTGATAAGGGCAGTTTGCTTACATGTGCATGTACCACCTTCATCTCATGAAAACTTTCCTGTAAATTAACATTATTGATCAGTGGATCGAAAAACAATTAAAGATAAAAATGGAGTCATTAGTTTTTCGTAATACAAAATAATTGACTAAAAGTGGAAACTGCACGGTTTGAATAAACTGTTCTATATGAGCATCATTGACTGAATTATCAGTGAAAAGGTATACTCTGTACCAAATTGAATTGATTTGTACATTTCGTATGTATCATGTGTACTTTTAATTGTACTTTTATTGTTTTCAGGGGTATGAGAAAATTAACAATAAAATTTTCTCCCACTGAAAATTATATTTTGAGCAACAAACTCAAGGAGATTGCTTTTAACACCCAATCTATATTTTCATTTTGAGTAAGTCTTTGATTTTTATTTATTAATTTTTTGGGTTTTACCTAACTCACTTTGTTGACGACCTGGTCAATTGTTCTGTTTATTATTCCAAAGTTTAAAGTACAAACGTATTATTTTTTGTTCTGTCTATATTATTCTACTTACAGAAAACAACTAGGGATAACAATAAATAAATATATAATGGATTCTAAAAATTATTTTTCAGCTTGTATTTTTATTACAAAAACTATTTGGAGACCACACATGTTTTTCTAAAGAACAGTTTATTTGTAGATTTTTTGTTCATAGAACTCTATAAATTGTTTTATAGAACTCTATAAATTGTTCTATAAATTGTTCTATAGAATTCTATAAATTGTTCTATAGAACCTCTATAAATTGTTCTATAAGAATCCTATAAATTGTTCATATAGAATCCTATAAATTGTTCTATAGAACTCTATAAATTGTTCTATAGAACTCTATAAATTGTTCTATAGAACTCATAAACTATTCTATAGAACCTCCATAAACTATTCTATGAACCCCGTATAGCTATTGTATAAAAATACTATAAATTTTCTATAGGAATTTATCAAGTTTCTTTAGATTTCTATAGAAACGTTCATTTTTGTTAGAATTTCAGTGAAAAGTATTCACTTTTTCTATAGAAATTCTATAAGCTCTACAGAATTTGTATAGAAATTGTATAGAAACTGTATAGAAATTGTATAGAGCGATTCTACTAGCACTCTATATAGAGAATCGAGTATAGAAATTGTACAGTAATTTTTTTTAGTAAATTCTATAGAACTCTTTTTGTGGAGACGCTGAACATGGTTATCTGTAAAGGAACGCTGTTTATGATTCTTGCTCTCATGAGGACGGGCGTTGTCATCCATTAGAATGAACCTGTTATCTGCATTTTCATGCATTATCACATGATCTGCCAGTTTAAACTGTCATTAGTCTTTACTTATCTTGTGCACATGTCCTCATGCGGGAGTTTAACGTTTACTGTGCTCATAACAATATTACATGAATATAGGGTCCCTGCTCGACAGAGCTTCATGAATATTCATAATTATATTAATCTATTATTAAATGCCATATGTTTACAAGTACAGATTTTGTAGTCCCTGAGTGTGAGCTAGAAAAGCTGAAGGAATGAATTAATGAAAACGTCTTGCAAAACAAAGTATTTAAAATGCACATATGAATATAATATTGAATATTGCATGTTGAAATGCATGTTCAAACTTCTAACAGTGAACCATGTATCAAAAATGCTACACAACATTCATGATTTGGCTAAAAGTTAGTATAACCACCACCGATCGGTGGGAGGGTTGTTATGCCAAATGTTTGGAACTAAATTCACTCACAGAATAATGTACATGATAATAACAGATTGACGATGGTTGTCCCTCGTGAAAAAGATTTAATTAATATGCTTCAAAACTCTTTAATTTTTGTTTGTTCACTTAAAAACAAAAACAGTGTAATTGGGTGAGGAGGAAATTATCTCTCACCCTGGCATATGTGTGCAAGAATTGAGCTCACAAATGTGGTACATATAATGTACCATTCTGATAAAATATCAGAAATAAATAAATAAAATACAACCTGGGAAGCAGCAATCTGAGGATCCACTAGAAGAGAGGATGCGATTTCTTGTTATTATAAAATTAAAATCAAACCAATCAATTTATATGCATAATAATTGTTAGTAGGAGCATTCTGACAGGAATATATACAGGCAGTCTCGAGGTCTGTTCAAAAAAGAAGTCATCTCTCAGTTTGATGTGGTATTACCTTGTTCACAATAAAAGAAAATAATATCTTTATAACTTTTTGTTATAACTTTTTGACTCAGTTTTGCTGTCCTGATGTAATTGTAGATACATGTATATCAACGTAAATTTTCTTTGGCGAGGACTGCAGCATATCTGCACCCATATCGAATTGATGTATCAAAGAATTATATTCTGAGAGCTATTCGTATCTGAAAGAGAAAGAATTTCCGAGGCATGTGCGTGTTTCTTCGATATAGACGTATTTATATGTATATACACGTATATACAAATACACGTGCACACACATTTGAGTATATTCGAGCGAGTAATCTTCAGGATTTGACGGTCCTGCAAGTCCGGACTGGCTACACACGCTCGCTGGCAGGGGTGAGAGAATGCTGATGTTCAATTTGAAAACAAAGAACAATTGTGTAACCATGTATACTAATACCATCAGCACCAGATCAAGAAATAAATTTGCAGAAAAAACGTCCTTTCAATTACATAATGAGATCAATCTTTATTTCAAAACAAGAAATTGAGTTACAATTTAATTCTATTAATGTGAAAACAAAATTATTAAGAGGGATACGAAATCAATAAATTTAATGGCATTTTTTCCCACAGGGGAAGTTTGGGTAGTTCAATAATTACCAAAAGGGCTTCAAACCATTCCTCGCCACCCGCATCCATTACACAGTGTGGTAGAAGTTTCACACACAAAGCCAGTGTACGTAAACTGCTTCAGCGAAGCCGAGCGAGGTCTCTGGGGTTTCTCGCTGCCCAGACTGGTAACGCTTGTCGCGCTGGCAGGCTGAGAAACGCTGGTGTTCAATTTGAAACGATATGTAACTATCAGACAAAGCATCAAAAAATAAGTTACAGAAAAAGTATTATTTAGAAACATTTCGAAACATTATGAAATAAATTACATCATTTGAATTCCAATTATTTATTAAGTGATGCAACAAAATGCCAACAAAAGTATAAAGCCAAATTATTTAATGAGGGAAGCAAAGCTTTACCCTTCCTATGGACAAACACAAAACGCAATCATTATGACATAATACAAAACAAAGAAAGGACATACAAAAACATGAGTAAAGACTGGATGTGTAGCTTCATTTGAGAGATTATGAAAGAAAAAAGATTCAAAAATTGTAAATGCTACTTTTAAGTTTTTTGTCAAAAGTATATCAGGGAAACAGGTGTTTGTCTTAGTATGGACTTGACACCATATCTGTGCAGGAGGTCGTGGGTTCGAATCCCTTGCCCCAGTTGCCTGTAAGACGCTATATTTGTGAGTGAGTTAATCCGACCACAGAAATTAACATAAATATTACCATTTGATAAAACTTACGAGTCTCATTAAGGAGTAACACAGACAGGAATTACATGTAAACCAAGAACAAAAACTAGCAGGCAATAAGAATAATATATTTAAACTGAGAAATGTCCCCAAATTAAGATAAAGAGTTTTCAAGTAGAATGGTAGAATCCACAAGAACACTGTTTACAATGCGAACTGCACGTTTTTGTAGAGATGAGATAGCTTGTTACAAAGTGTAATGAGTTTACCCAAATAAGAATTACCTCAATTCAAAGTCAGGTGTTAGCAAAGAACTGTTTTTGGTTTAAAAAATGTTTCAATCGTCTCATAATACCAACATTTGGAAATCTCACTAGGCACGATATTAACATGGTCGTTCCATGAGGAGATTCTCATCAATATAAATACTCAAGGAATTTGGTACTTTTATTTTGTTTCTAGTTGATTACCATTTAAACTGAGAGGAGACAGAGTCCACGTATATTTGAGTTGTCTAGGAACCAACAGATCATAAAAGTTAGGATTTCAGCAAATTAATAGAAAGTATATTAGATAAGAAGTCAATTAATTATTTTAACTACCTCTGTGTAATAAAATATGAGCTGCATTGATTACATTGTGGAGTGGATATCAATTAAATTTGTACCATCAGAAAATAAATAAAAGGATATATAACTTTTGATGAATTATAAATATCATTAATATCAACAATAAAACCATAAGGGACCCAATAGCTACTGCCTTGGGGAACTCTGCATGAAAATGGATGGATCAAGAGAGAGTTAAAGAAACAAACTGTTGTTCTATGTGATAAATAACTCCTGGAACCAATCCAAAAGGCGAAATCCACGCACACACGTAAATTATCTAATTCTAGAAATAAGAATGTTGCTTATGATTTACATGTGTCAAAAGCCTTGGAAAGGTTCAGTGAAACCAACAGAAAACTGCTTATTTTCTATGTAAGCTTCCAGTAATCGTTATTTAAAACATTAGGAAATTACTGCAAGTTCAGGGGTGAATCGTCGAGGCTCCTAATGACATAATGAGGTAAATTTTTAGCTCAACAAGAAATTAATAAACATTTAAGTTATTAATGGAAGGAACAATTTAGAGTTGACCTTCTTCATTTGTAAGCACAATAATTAATTTTACTAAATGCAAATTCTTTGGAAATATTGTTGTGGAAGTAAATGTTAATTAAAGTAAGATATGAAAATCCTAAATATGAAATAATGTTAATCAGAGGTACATTACAAATGACTCAGCAAGAGGATGGATCATAATATTAAAATAATGCTTATACCCTACATGAAGACCCACATCAAAGTTATTTTGTTGAGGGGGTTCTATTACCATCCATTTTATTATAGGTTTTCAGATGAATTTAAAAAATTGCATTCAATTTAATACGCGACTTCATTCAATTTGATATGAAAATAGATATGCTCCTTTACGTCATCATTCAATCAGCAGCAAAGATAGCATTCATATTCTATAAGTTGATCATTCTTATCGCTCATTTACCCCAACCTTATTGATAAAACAAAGAACGTTCCAATTGAAAGTGTCATTAAGTTCAATTTCACTAAAAGTGTAACCAATCGCAAGCGATTGATCAAGAATTCAATTTCATCAATTGGCATTCATTTGCCTACATGTTTACTTTCAATTCTCAGGCCCGGTATGGAAAGTTTAGGACAGATTCATTATATGCAATGTTGAAGGGGATGGAATAACAATATTTGTAAAATGATAGCAAAACTGGCTTCTCTTTAATCTTTTTTTATTATTTTAATTTTGTTTAATACATTCTGTCATCTTGGCAGTTCCTCAGACTAAAAGTTGTTTATTGTGAAAGATTGATGCAAACCATCAGTCATCTTTTATATACCAACTGTTGTACATTATCATTCATAGGTATTTTTATTGGTTTTCTTAAATATCGTTCTATAACCACCTTTAATACACAAATATTAAATTCAACAAACCTTATTTTAGGCCTACTTCAAAGTTGTGTAACTTTATAATTTTTCATTATATCTACTGTATTAAATAATATATATCTTCTTCAGTGAGGGCCTGTTTGTGTTTCAAATAATATACAAATAAATTGCCCGACTCTATTTGTTCAATATTGCTGTTGTTAAGGCGCTTTTACATGACTATTTACCAGGCAATTTGACGACTTAACATTAATCATTTCCTCCAACCACTCTTACTCAAAGAAATTGACCATGAAGCTGTCCCCTGTTGTGGAATTCTGTGGAAATCTTTACAAATATTCAATATTTTAATAAAGCACTCACCATTATAAAGAAAGTATTTATAATATGAATATTCTTTGTTAATTATGGGTAATATTGTCTTTACTTATCCTCAGTGTACATGTGTCCTTGTGGGAGCTCTTAACGTTTACTGTGCCTATAACCTTATGAATATAGGGTCGCTGTCGAACAAGCTTCATGCACATTCATAATTGCATATTATTTTATTGTTAAATGTTTGTTATGGGGTTTACAAATTATAATTTTGTTGTCCCCTTATGTGAGTGAAAATAAAGGAATTATTTTAAATGCATTATAAAATGAATCCATTATTTATTAGTTGGAATCAAACTGCAAAATTACGAATTACTTAAAAGCCAAATCACAAACACAATAATACAGAAAACAAATAAAATTCATTTACATGGTTGCAAAATAAAGTCTATAATTAAAAAAAGGCAGAACAGATCCTGTTACCTGAAACACTGCACGACAGTCAATACTTTCTTCGTGGATTTTTTTTATTTCATAGTGAACAACATAGAACTTCATCCAAGAATGGTCAAATTTTGGTTTTCCTAATCGCACTTCTATTGGAATCAAAGAATGAGGCTGTTGTCTTAAATAGTGTGGTGCCTTTGCAAACTCATAGTGATTTATGATTAGCCGTCAGGTTACCAGACAAATATGGCCCTCAATGTGATGAGAATCCTATTAAAGCATGGATAAGATGACTTCCGGCAGGCAATGATCATGCTTTATTATAAACAATAAAGTCATGGCAAATTGACCATGCATGTCTAGTTTTACTTACAATGAGGTCGATGTCAACTATACTATCCTCATATTGTCCATTTTGATGGAAATTGCCTATGCCCTAGGAGGGACGAAATTCAAGGCCTGTGAGGTGATCAGACAGTGTTAAATTAGATCGGTAAAACACCGCAAGATTTATATATGTAATGTAGCAAGGCCTCTGTTCCCAAAACTAAGGTTGATTAATCATTGGGGTTAAGAGTATGGTCGCCAGCTTTTATTAATTTAAGGACCGTCAATAACTGATATGATGATAGGGCCATTCTGAAATTCGCAACATCTCTCTCTTTGTCAACCGAATCCTTCCATCCCTATAGGTGTAATAGACCTTAATTAATAAAACCGCAGCCATCTTTGCCTTTCCTGTACACAAGTTCGCAGAGAACGAGAATCAAGAGGCACATACAACTGAACGAGTAGAACAGGTTCGTTACGATGATGATGGTTCCAATCATAGTATGATACCGCCTGTAGATGGGGAACGTGACCATGGTAGAACGATGTAAGCCGGCGAGGAACAAACAATACACAATGGGCAAATGTTATTGTTATGTTGGTATAAAACGATAATGTAATACAGGGGTGGATCCTGGTGTCGATAAAAGGGGGCAAACAAGGGGAAACAACATAACATAATTATTATGATAAATAGATGTGCAAAGAGTGCAATTCATCATTTTCATCGTCATATGAGTAGAATTTATACGCTATTACGTGCGTTCTTTCTCCCACACTGAATCCACCCTAACTGATAAAACAATAGTAATGGTGATAGAGGAGGCGGGCTGTATACCTGCCAGAGGACACCGTATTTTGTCTGGGGATATCAGTTTTCCCGTCCAATGCTCAAAACAACTTTTGTTAATTTGTCGTTCAAGAATATTCAAATTCACGCCGTTTTAGTGATCCATTCTTTTATATATACTGGTTGCGTTTTGATTAATTTAATTGATTTCAAACAATAATACTATGTTCTGTTCATATCATATACCCGCAAGTAGTAAGTTCTAATTCGTTTTCGGCATTCGTGACTTCAACTATATCATCCTGAAATTTAACGTATTTGCATCTTTTCGTGATTGATGCAATCAAATTAACAATCATCGATGCACAAAGGATATTGTATGATTCTGCTATTTTCGTTTTCGTTACTCGGGCCAATCAATTCCAACGCGGCCTTACAAATTTCCAGTGAAGTTTTTCCATGATTTTTGTTGTGAGTTAAGAAAGTCAGTAAGGCCTTTATATTTTTCTGAAACTGCTTTTGTGTTTCGCTGTCCAATATCTGGATTGTTATCCTATGTCCATTTTTTTTAAGTAATGAAGAAGAATCTGCTTTATCCCCATATGGGGTAACATCTTGCATAACAGATTTGTTTCCCTCTCAAAAGTGCGCGGACTGGGCTGGTAACCAGCAATAACCCACGGACAGACTGATCAGCGTAATCTCTGTAGAAAACATCAAATTTTTAGTTTGTTCAGTTGCAACAACACAAATAACAACCACATTGAACTAAGGTATTTACATCTTTTCGTTAGGAAGTGCATTCTGTTTAGTGCAGTAATATCAGCGGCCTTTACAGAGTACGTACATGGGTGGCGAAATAAGCGCCAGCGACATTGTCGTTTTTTACAAAGTGACGAATAAGAAAGAGCAGGGTATATACGCTGTGCGTGCGTTGAAGTGACGAAGAGAGGCGATGCCATGCAGCATTGATTTTTGCACATAGTGAAGCGAATAAGTTCAAGTCATCGTTACACATAGAAAATCAAGCATTTTAAACAAAGCCAAACACAGCAAAGTACCAACCAGGTACACTGTAATATATGCGGTGTAAGATTAAACCAGTGGTGTTACACCACTGGTGTATATTTTAACACCATATATTTTCCAGTGTACTGAGCCAAGAAACTGTCAACGAAAAATGTGTCCGACTTAAAACATGCTGGATTTGGTCTAAAGGCCCACGTGTGTGCCACATTTGCCAACGAGCGCTATATAAAGGCTTCTAACGTCATGCTATTACTGGAACAACGGGTGCATTGTTTTTGACTTATTTAATAACTGAGCGCACAATTCGACCAATAAAATCATAATCTTTATTTGATATCCTACTTTACTTTAATTAGTCCAAACATAAAAACATATTAATAACTTTCCACAATTGACCTGTGATTGTTTACAGTATCAAATTACAATAATGGAAATAGTCAATTTCGAGAGAAAAAGTTACTCGCTTAACGTATTTTGGTTCATTGTCACTAAAAAACGACGATTTGATGTTTACAATTAATTGACAAGATCATCATTTTAAAAATAACGCGGGAAGAATTCAGGAAAACAACATGTTTCATGAAGTTCAAATTTTGCTTTCTTGAATAAGCCAAAGCTTTTAACTCGTAGAGGAAATGCATACTCAAAGAAAGACACGTGGTACATACATGGAACATTAGGACAAAACCCTTATACATGTTAGTATACTTCATCCCTTTAAATGACATCTGAACTCAAGAGGGCGCTCTTTGCATAAAGGCAGCATTGATCCTATCAAAACGGGGTTTTCACTGACGCCAAACACAGTCTGTTGTTTATTGTGCTCTGTATATAAGCTTTCAAACAGACAGCAATTATACAAATGAACATACAACAATTAAAAATAAAAAACAAAAATCATATGTTTACAAGTTGTCATTAGTGCAGTAGTTTAACGGAAATGATATCGCATACCGGTGTGTAATTTTATAACCAAACTTTCTATACAACTGTCAGCAGACGCATCATAAGTTAAAACCAAAGTTGTTGATCTGTAAATATTTAAGGTTATTTAAGGACTAGATGTCAGAATGACTGATAAGATAGACTTATCCCAAGATAAAGTGACCAAAAAATGAGCTAGATCAGCTAAGAGTTAACCCAATGAAACCTATTGGAAATGTTAGGCATAGTCCCAGGTATTACAAATGGCCGCTGCCAGACATTTTCAGCGGTGGGGTGCCACAGACCTGAATAACCGGTGCCCCAAAATTGAGCTAGATCAACCTGATGAAACCGACTGGAAAATGTTCGTCATAGTCCCAGGTATCATAACGGCCACTGCCAGACATTTTTAGTGGTGGGGGTGCCTGCCAGACACCCCTGAATGGCCCCACCCCAAAAACTGATCTAGATCAGCTGGTGAGTTAACCTGATGAAACCGACTGAAAATGTTCGTCATAGTCCCAGGTATCATGAA
Source organism: Zoroaster sp. YZ-2022 (assembly GCA_029582265.1). Lineage (NCBI taxonomy): Eukaryota > Metazoa > Echinodermata > Asteroidea > Forcipulatida > Zoroasteridae > Zoroaster > Zoroaster sp. YZ-2022. The sequence goes on along the minus strand of CM055816.1, from coordinate 23,857,245 downwards.
TGGCCACTGCCAGACATTTTAGTGGTGGGGGTGCCACCAGACACCCCGAATGGCCCCACCCAAAACTGATCTAGATCAGCTGGTGAGTTAACCCGATGAAACCTACTGGAAAATGTTCGTCATAGTCCGGTATCATGAATGGCCACCGCCAGACATTTTCAGTGGTGGGGTTGCCTGCCAGACACCCCCAGAATCCCCCAAATTACAAAATAAAATAAAATAAAAAATCAGCCAGTGAGTTAACCTGATGAAACCTACCGAAATGTTTGCATAGTCCCAAGTATTATGAATGGCCACTGCAAGACATTGTACATTTTAGTGGTGAGGGTGTCCAAAATCACCCCTCGTTAATTTTTTTAACAACATTTAAGATGTATATAAAAGATAATAATATGAATAAATAAATAAATAAAACAAACCAAATAAAAATAAACGCATTGAAAATAATAATTGTGCTAGACGGAGATCTGTAAGTCTTAATTGTAATGTATTTTATTCTGTGGATTTGTATATGTAATTAATGGGGTTTGAGTCAGCTGTCCTGATTATTTTCACCCACTACCAAAATGATGTCAGCTCGTGTTAGATAAATTACGAAACTACCGTGTGCCCAGAAGGAAAATGAAACCTCCATTGTTGTGAGTCAGAACAAATGTTCGTAAATGCCATTTAGTTTATTTGTGTCAGACATACCGTTGTTTTAATTTGTATTATTTAATTTTACTTTAGCTTGTTGTTGATTACCACACATTCTAACTGAGTTGAGAAACTCAAACAGACAAACTGTTAAACTTATTGTTGAGGCTCTTAACTTGTAGTTTATTTATTCATCACTTAAAAATAATAGTTCATTATTATAATTTACTTATGGCTAGTATTTTGTTAATGTAATCAATAATAATATTCTTCCATAAATACATGGTGAACAGTTTTATATATTTTATATTAATGTTTAGTTAAGAAACATGAACTACATGTTGATTGACAAATTACTTGTCATGCCCGGCTAGGTCACTGTCGGCCCAACTCCACCACAGGTAAATATTACTAAATGTTATTGTTGGTTTGTCTCATCTAAACTTATTTGGTTTCACTTTATACAATTTGAGACAACCATCTTTTATACAGCATGCGCTATAGATCACAATTTTGATTATTTAAATAATCAGAGAGATTTAGAGATTATAGTTAAGTTTTATCACAGGCTTTTCATTTAATACATAACGATCGGTTAAACATGTACAGTGTATATAATCATGTGAGTTTGAGCTGATGTCATAGTATTATGGCTGTGCAGCATAATAAAGTGATTGTGTGAATGTTTTTTGGTTTAGAATGATGTCACACAAAAATAACATCAGATTATATCTTCTTGAACAATGTTGATATGTAATAGTCATACAACAGGTGGGGGGTCTGGTCATCAGACCACCTCGTGGTCATAGCCTCAAGAATGTGTGTTTTAGTTAACTAAGAAATGGGAGGGCCTTTGAAATTCCACAGTATTTGCCAGCTGTTAACATGTACAGATTATTGGGGATGATTTAGTTAGTAATATTCCTTGCCTTTTAATCCTGAAACTTTAAAATCTTAATCTTAAGCTTTATACGATATAAAACATTGAAAGTTATTTGCTGTAACTCAGGGAAGTTGTTTCTGTTAGGTTAAAAGTCGTTGTTGGATTGCGCGCAAGTTTGACCAGTTTGTTAACAGTTCATAACAACACTGTAGATACATTGCCTGCATGGATCCACATGAAGCAAGTATGACTTCAGAAAATCAAGGTTCAGAAGAATCGCAAAGGAGGAGGATGAACCAGAAGAAATATGTTCCAGTTAGAATAGAATTTTCAGGAGAGTCATCCCAAGGATTAAATCGAACATCCACTGTTGTCAATCAAGAGGTATGTATTTAAACTTTTCAAGGACAAAAGATGAAATTCATAATTTCATAATCAAATGTAAATGTCATTATGCCTCATCCACGGTTTGACCGTCTGTATGTCTTCCGTCCGAGTCTCTGAAAACAATACCAAACATCGTTGAAAGTTGTCTTTGAACCAAATTTACTATGGGCTCTTCTTGCCTCACAGCTTCTTTGCAAGCGGAGGCAAATTTTCAACATGGTTCATGGACAATTAAAATGTATACTTTATATTTTCATTCCAGAACAAGATGATGAGGGTGTTTTAAGTTGCTAAGATCTGTCACAAAACCACAGAAGAGGATGGCAAGCTCAAAAGCTAAATGATGGGATATGGACAACTGTAAAGAATGCTGCTGCCTTGTAAAACTTGAACCTTGACAAATACTTGAGGTCACGCAAAAGATTTGGTAAGCAATGATCAGAAATTCACTCATCTATCACCCATCTTGTCATAAGTATTACACAGCAGTGAAGCGTCAGAAAGAACCTTCCACCTGATGTTAATGAATCCACCACCAAACAGGCTTACATTGAGACAAGACGCTGCAGTGTTCTTCCCAAGTCCGACTGCAGGGGCCTGTAAAGGAAATTGTATTTTCTGTGCAAAAGCCGTAAGAAGAAAATGGAAAAGAGGAGCCTAGACTGAAGGTAGCCACAGTTGCTGGTTGTGAGTCACTTTGCCAACGGGTCAAGTATTCAAAAATGAACGTATCAAGAGTCTCGTTAGAGTGGTATGGGACTGATCGCAAAAGGAGGCAGAATACCACAAATCCTGCCGCGTCCAGTTTCTGAGGAGACTGATGATCAATGCAGGCCTACCAATCCAGGGAGCTATCTCAGTCAAACCATAAGAGGCATTTGAATCTCTGATTTCCTTTATCCAGAATGAGGTGGTAGGAAAGCAACGATCGGTATTGGTCGGTGATTTGCTTGGCATGTACAAAGAGGAGTACATCAGTGTCGGAGGAGATGTTGCAGACATCCAGACCTACACAGTTCAAAATCTCACCAGGAAGGTAAAAGACCGTTTGAAAGAACAAGTCAAAATAACATTAGTGGACCAGCGGAAAGGCAACTTCATCTACAGTTCTGTTTCTTCCAGAAGAGGATGCCAAGGCTCGCCTTCATGAGGATGCTAAACGGTATGAAGAGGATAGCAAGTTGAGATGGCCGCCTCCATCTTAGATCACTGATAATGCAGCTCCCGAAAACAAAGACCCCAAATCCTGCAACAGTCCAAAATTTGAAGGAATGCGCCCCAGAGATACCAACACAGCTGGACCTGTTCTTCAGAAGTCTTCTTTGGTGGCATCACATCAACTTTCAGTGGTGTACAAGAAACTGTCGACCGAAAGGTAACTGCAATGGCATCGGATGCCATTTATAACGTCACTCGTGGAACAGTGAACCCTGGAAACACACAGCCATGGGTCTCGGGTTTGCATCCCTCACAGGATCAAACTGGCACAGATTATGAACAGAACAGGACACTGTATAAGTTACAGTGAGACCAAAGGTCTGGAGACTGAATTTGCGTATTCAGTGGGGGTGATGAACGACGCTCCAGATGGATTCGCCTTGATCCAAACTTAGCTACAGCCTGTGTTTGGGATAACAATGATGCGAACGTGGAAACTCTAGATGGGAAACAAACATTACATGCGACAGTTGGTCACACATACCAGAATGTAATGCAAATGACCCACAGGCCAACAATATTCCAAATGAGTTTCGAGAAGAAAAAACCGACGCAAGTTTGTAGGAATGAACGAGAGATACCACCATTCAGAAATCCATCAACAAAGCCCAGTTCTTCATTTCTACTGCAGAAGCAAATGATGATAGTTCTGCCGGAGCATCTAATACGGCATCTCAAACAACCGCTGAAGAACCAAATGACTGCAAATACAACTAAAGGTATTGGATCTGTATTGGTTTTGAAACTGGAGGGATGGCAACACCCCACTGCATGCTGATTCATGAGCAAGTACATCAAGGGATCCCACCACTTCATCGAATTTTACATGGACCCATTATCCAGATCGCCAACCAACAATGATGTGGTGAGAGAGACGATGATCCGGACCATGAGCGTTGCAGCGAAACGGCCAAGATTTTGCAGTTGTCACCTATGATTTGGCTGTTGCATTGAAAGCCTACTAATTCAAGCAATCGAAACCATTGTTTGACAAGATGTTGATAATGCTAGGCAACTTCCATATCGAACTGGCTTTCTATGGAGCAATTGCACACTAAATGAAAGCGGGATAGAATTCATTCTCACTGAAGCTGACATCTTGGCGGAAGGCTCGATTATGGGTTTTATCAAGGGGAAGTTCTACAACAGATGCACACGGATTCATGATCTACTTGCTAACGTTTTGGAGCAAAAGTTGTATAATCGCTTTCTCCAGCCATACCCGACGAAGAACGCCATTCCTTTCAACAAGTGATGTCCACAGTACCGTTTGGACCCAAGACTAAGAAGAACACCGGTTGATCCAGTTGCCACCATACCTGCAGATGTACGAGGCCTTTTCCAGTCAACTCTCGACGGAACCCTCAACCGCTCAGTTGTGGGCAATTTACATCTTCCTGATCAATCGCCCACAGAGAACTGCAGAGATGCGTAAAGACAATGACGTTGATGGCTACATCCATGTTTTCCAACAATGTTAGCGGTGTTCTTCGCCCGAACCGACCAACTACGCCAGATGGGGAACACTTTTCACCACAGAAGTTGAAGAGTGCAGGCTCAACGATGCGTGAAGTACTAGAGAGGTGCATTTTCCATCAGGCGCACAAGGAATGATTACAGCAGATCGGTCGTTGACCTCTCCTTGGAGCAGACGGTTAACCGTGATGCTGTATCCCAAATGAAAGGAATTGTCGCCCAGAAATTTGAGAGTGCAATGCCGGTGGTCAATTACTATGACTCAGAGGGCGATGGCAGTTACCGAGCTGAGAACATTCACTGGCCTTGAAGTGGGGAAACTGCAATATCTCAATGTCGTCCTCTAGAATCAAGAGGGACAACAGTCAGATGGTTGCACTGAGTGCAAAAATGACGATTTCGCAACCCATTCACAGATGATGCTCCAAATTCCTTGGTGAATATGGCAACCGGCCATAGCATCAAAGGCCACATAATTATATCTACTCAACACACTGAAAAGGGGTCGATGAAAGAGATGAGTTTCAAATGAATGGGACATCAACAACAGTCGATTTCTTCAACCTGTAAAACGGACTCGTGTTCAAAACTTCGCTGCACAGAACAAAAAGAAAGCTACTGCCTCCAAGACAAATGCTGAAACCGAGGGACACATTTGTGCGAATGATTGTAATGTTTGCAGAGAACAGCAGCCTTTGACCTTCGAAGGTTCTCTCCTACCAATAACAACATACCCACTATCACTCGCACACTGTGATGGAGCGCATGTGAAAACTGAAAAATCCGCATTGCTGAAAAAGCTTGAGTCCCTCCAGACGGAATCAGTCAGATGGCGAGTTACTGAGGGCTGTACAGGTTCATGATGGAGGCCTTCTTCTCCATTCCGTCCTTTCACAAACAAAACATAGGAGCATCATATGCATCAATTGCTCGGACCATGCTGTCAGTGGTATGTTCAGGAGGGGAAGCGAAGCACATGTTTGCCTCGACAAGCATGTGGAAAACCCATAAAAGGACAGTGAGAGAAAGTTGCGGGGTAGTTGACTCGGTATTTGTAATAACCGGGTCAGATCAGACAATCAGACAGAGAAAAACTTCTCACCAATGGAGTTTTCAAGAATGAACTCGTTTCTCTTGAAGAGGTAAAGATCACTACTGGAATATCTTGTGGTAAACCCTGTTTGTTTCACGGCGGTGAGTGCTACCAGTTCATCCCCGACGAGCACCATCATATTAATATAGCCAGCCCAGAACACCTCCAAGGCGACCATGAAGAGGCCGATACGCTAGTTGCTTTCCACATCGCAAATATCACATCAGGCAATGTCATGGTGAGGGTATCTGACACCGATGTTTTTAGTGATACTGATTGGTGCCCTTGGCCAGCAACGTCGAGAAGTCCGTCCAGCCAACATCATCATGGACTGTGGGCTGGAAACAGCAGGAGGTACATCAACGTGACCAACATTGCTGACGTCCTTGAAGGCGCAAACCTGGACTTCCCAGAGCACTACCGATACCATGCCTTCACTGGATGTGACTTTACGTCGCCTTTACAGGTAGGCACAAATTCATTTTTTCACAAATACGTCTCTATTAAAGCCCATACGACCCATGCACTGAAACTAGACTTATAGAGGATAATTGTTGTGTGGGAAAGTACAATAAACCATTTTATACTCATTGGAGCAGTTGTTTTATCTATAACTTGTACTTTTCCAGGAAAGCAAAACTAAACCCTTGATCTCGTCGAAGCGACCAGACTGGTTGCTATATTAACCTCTTCATCAGCATGGGTGAGGTGCATGGCAATGTTGATCTGGATGTTGCATCACAGTTCGTCTGCTGTTGTATGCACAAAGTTAAGACTCAAAATGTCAACGAAGCACGATACAACAAACTGATGCAAATGACCGGCAAAGTTGACAAGGTAGTTAAGGCACAGACATTAATATGGTCATCATTAGCAAATTTGAGTACCTTTTAAAGCTCTAATCATGTATTTTTTCAACTTTCAGGAAAATCCACTGGCGAACATCAAACGGATTGACTGTGCCTTTATTGCCGCCTTCTCGTCCAGCCCTTGAAATGAAGATTCGACGACACAGTATGTTACAGCATGTGGTACGGGCTGTGACGGCATCTCCTGGGACGGTTTGTCACCAACTGATTATGGATGGTGTGTGAAGGACAACCTCTGAAGCCAACCTGGACGAAGGCCCGCCATACCAGACAGTTTGTTTACGGATGGCAGTAGCAACGTAGAGGACATGGAGGTCGAAGCTGACAGCGAGTCCGAGTTGGACGAGGAAAATACTGATGGACTAGTGAGCGATTCAGATGGCGAAGCGTGGAGCGAAGACTCAGATTCAGAGGAGGAAGAAGATTACTAGAAGACAAAAACTCACAGAAGTTACTCAATCAGCTCAGATCTATCAAGCTCTATATTTGGGATGGGGGTAGTTGTTTTCATGACCAACATTATCAAGTAGGTGTTTTCAGGTTATAATCAGCACATTAGTAAATTGTAAAATGGACAATATTATGTTAAGAGAATGGACGAGAGGTGTAGATTCGTGGGTATAGCTTGTACACTGTAGCCATGAATTACACTTAGAGTCTAATCTCTGACTTGAACTATTTCTACAAAGCCATTTATTAGGTCAAAGAAACTTCGATATTGTTATTGATTTAATGTTTACATAAATTTTACAGATGACTCAGGCGTATGTAATTCTTCACTTTGCTTGTGAAACAGTTGCTATTAAGTTCAAAACGGTCACTGTGATTTTCCAGTCATAAATTACAATTTAATCAAGGGATTTAAACATCTTAATACAATGTTTGATTCTTTTGGGGTATATTATATTTTGTTTTATTTCGTAAGACTATGTTTGGTCACAATTATATCTTTTTCGATAAACTTATAATTTGTATATGTCTACTTATATTACATGCAACATTTTTGAGTCCAATGTTTTGATCAGTTTACAGAAAATTGTGATTGACATTCAGGTTGGCTAAGTGGTTTCTTTCCTGCCTTTCACCTCTGTGGACCCCGGTTCATCAGGTTAACTCACCAGCTGATCTAGATCAATTTGGGAAGGGGTTGCATTCGGGTGTCTGGCGGGCACCCCACCACTAAAAATGTCTGCAGTGGCCATTCATGATACCTGGGACTATGACGAACATTTTCCAGTAGGTTTCATCAGGTTAACTCACCAGCTGATCTAGATCAGTTTTGGGGTGGGGCCATTCGGGGGTATCTGGCGGCACCCCACCACTAAAAATGTCTGGCAGCGGCCATTCATGATACCTGGGACTATGACGAACATTTTCCAGTCGGTTTCATCAGGTTAACTCACCAGCTGATCTAGCTCAATTTTTGGGGCACCGGTTATTCAGGTCTGGCGGGCACCCTCACCGCTGAAAATGTCTGGCAGCGGCCATTTATGATACCTGGGACTATGCCTAACATTTTCCAATAGGTTTCATTAGGTTAACTCACCAGCTGATCTAGCTCATTTTTGGTCACTTTATCGTGCCCCCTGACCACACCCACCAGAATGTGCTCGGCAGACGTTCATTTCTTTACATGGGCATGTACGTGGATCATTGCCATATACATGAAAATTGGTTAACTTCCCAGCTAGGCTGACCCCCTGGGCTTCTGTTCTATAATGGTTCCATTGGTAATAATCTAGCGCTCTCAACGATGTGGCTCGGCGTATTGTACTGGATCTCGACCGTATTCGATGCCATCAAAAGGTACCGTTAAAGCAAATCATTGTTAGCAATTTTCAGAAATTTTCCAATTAATGATTTCTAATTTCTCAGAATTTCTTTCTAATAATATGTTTAAATCCAAATTAATGTTTTAAACGGAGGTGGAGGTGAGTTGGGCCATGGGGGAGGGTTAAGACAGGAAGATCCGTTTAGGGTGACCATTGAATGTTGAGAATTAGGATAAACAAAATCTACAACAATGGGCAGGAGCTCAAATCTTCATGAGGGATGGGGTATACAAATTATATCCCCTAAAGATTTGACGGGGGATGACCAATACAATTATCCATCGCTAGAGGGCGGGCTTTTTACCAGGATCGCAGTCGTCTCTTGTCTCTGCCTAGGTCAGGGAAGGGTTTAGGAAGTCATTGTGTATACCCTGTAGCTAGATGAATGGGAAAGCGCCTTCCTATTATGCTCGCCAACCCCAGCCCCACCCCTCCCGACACCCCAAGAGATCGTGGCCGGAATCCAACACTGGTTCAACACTGCTGGTTCAAAATTGGGGCACGAAGGATAATGATCAGGCCATGTGGAAACACGTTGAAATTCCATTGGTTTTTTTGAGGTGTGGCAGACATAGGAGGGCGCTTCAGAATGGGTAAATCTTGTGCAACTGCAAGAGTTCACCCAATCTAAACAGCGCCCTCTTTGTGAGGAGTCGGAGAGAGGGAAGGGGTGGGCGGGAGAGGCAGGGGAGGAAATGCCCTGCCGATAAATATCAAGGCAAATAAATATCCCAAAATGAGTAGCTGGGACGTAGGGATGCCTTGATATTTATTTGTAACAGCATTTGGTCCCCTTCCTCTCCCCACCCCAGAAGTCTCCCCTCCCTTCCTCCCGGACTCTACCCATCTAACTCCCTTCCTTCCCTTTCCTCTCCCCTTCCCCTTCCTTCCACCCCTCCCCATTCCTCCCCACCCAACGCCTCTCCCTATTCAGCATCAAGTCGAAATTTAGTGAAAATTTATTCTGGTCCACTAAATTTTCGCCTTAATACTGGAAATGAAAAAATATTTTTTTTAAACAGGGTCCCTTTGCAATGTTATATTAAATGTCCCTTCAGTAATGTCAGAGAGAGGTTTAGTTATCTATAGTCTCTGTAAACCTCCTGTCGCCGTTTGTCCTCATCTGTCAAGTCACGTGGTCAAGTTTAGAATACACAAACTCAGAAATGAAAGAAAACATTTGTATTCGGTTCCTATCACTCAGTTTATTGCACTTGATTCGAACCAGGTTTTTCAACAGTATTAATTTAATTGAGGCTATCCAACATTTTCGACATTTGAGTACTCAGCATTTTCAAGATAAAAATTGCCAAACACGTCCATTATTCTCCTTTGAAAATGTCTGAAATTGTGGATGGCCTCCGACTGCTAATTTAACATCAATGCGTTATGTACAGGCAATTTTCTTTTAATTACAACGATTGTTCTCAAAGATTGATATTCCGTGCTCAAAGTGAGTTTACCTGGAAAATATATTTCAATTTTGAAATGCTGTTTTAGTTTGGTAATAAGGATTAAAGAATGGTTATATAAAACTTTAATGAATTTATGACATTACGTCATCAATTCATAATTATTTTATAATGGTTTCTCATTTAAAATCACATGTTTTACTTTAGTGACCATTATCGCTTGAGCATGGAATATATTAATATCTTTAATGACTTTAATTATAAACAAATAAGTAAATTGTAAACAATTCAAATCCATTGTCAACAAAGACAGCTTAAATTCTGCAGACTGCTTATGTTTTGTTTTTTCATCAGTCACTTTCCCTCGGTATGTACACTCACGTGAATCAGAGAACAAAAGAAGGTTCGAAATCACACTTCTCCAATCATTGACAGGTTAACTTCACGCCAAGGACATTTCAAAGTCTGAAGAATTCAACAGATTGTAATTGTTGATTGAAAGAGACTAGGATATATGTAAATTCTGCAGCAATACATTCAAATATTCCCATTTAAAAGATTTCAATAAAGATTTCCTAAGACAGAGATATTCTGACAGATATAATTTCTACAAACATGTTTGCCCAGAGTCATCTGGCTAACAATTACTGGCTAATAGAATGTAAAATAATTTTTGTATTATTACTCTTATTTTGTTTTTGTATATATATATATTTTTCAGTATTTATTATTATTAATTGTTAATATGACCATGTAATAAATAATAAACTAGTGATAGTCCTTTCAAATCGGAAAAGAATGGTGTCGGGTTTGATTCATTGTATTTATTTATTTTATTTTTCACCACATACAGATACAACGATGCTGCTTTCACTGTAATCTCGTTTTGAGGGAAAAATTACCGATCAGCTTGAACTGATTATTATTTTACCGTATCATATCCATCAGTGAATATGCTGGAGGAAGATGCAATTGGAACTACCTACCCAATTGTTTTATTTATTTTTATGTTTATTATTAGACAATTATTTAACCAATTATTGGATATAAAATATATAACATAAATCAAGTCCAGGCCCTAATCCATTTTTAGGTTGAGCAAGGACGATCACCTATAATTAATATTTTGTTGACATGGTCTGTTATTTGTTCACATTTTAGTGTTAACCTTTTCAGTAGTTAGTTAAAATCCACTAAACAAAGCTAAACACACCATTCATACATATGATTTAGACCCGTAGACTAGTTTGAAAATAAAGGGGATGAGGATGGCTTAAAGAGATTGTATACAACACACTATTAGTAATATGTCTATAAGCATGCATCCATATTTCTTTATAAGAATGAAAGAGAGATATTTATACAATAAATTTTCAGTTTATACAATAAAGTTTTCAGTTTATTCTCGTCACAATTTGGCACGAGAAAATAGCGAACACGTTATCGAGATTTGTTTTGCATAACTTATTCAAATGTAGAAAATTGATCCACATTCCAAATTTGTAATACATTTCCCTCACGTTTTACAGAGAATCTCAGACTGAATAATAATTTCTCTCTAGATGTTTGGTACGAGCAAATAACTTCACATAAAGTAAGATTTTTTAGATTATATTTTAGTAATCATGTAATCGGGTGTTATTGTTGCAAACGTGTACACTTACATTGCAGATTTTTTTCCAATGGAACTCATTACACATTTGTCGCATACAAGCGCAATGTCGATGTTTCAAAGTATATTTAGGTTTAACACCAGAGCCAAAGTGTAACATGTCTCTGGGAAAGGCAGGGGGAGTGGGGTGGGGTGCGTCGGTTCCATTTCTCAAATACAGATTACCCCAGTCTACGGGCCAGTGTTTACGATACTAATATGATTACATTTACAAATATTGTGTCATTTTTCAGTTGCAGTGTATACATTTATAATTACAATTACATTCTAGAACAAATCTTTAAACACCAAGATATATTTTTCTATATGACCAAACAAAAATGCGCACAACTTTTCCAGCGGCCGAAAGAAAAGCTGAAAAGTGGAATTTGCATGAAAACAAAAGGAATTTTGTGTAATCAGCTGAAAGCGTCCAGAAGCCTTTTTCATGATTCCCAGCTTGAAAAACTTAAACTAAGTGAACTAAAAAGACAAATATCTCCAAGTTCATTCAGTGTTATGTATTTCTGATGATATAATGTACCGTGACAGACATAAATGCTTTCAATTTCAGTCAAAGGATAACTTCATATTTAAACTTCCTATCTTAATGTCCAAGGTGATGAGAACATTAGTCATTTTTCCCAAATGTTGCACCAAATGATTTTACCGGCCAAGTCCGGCACAGTTATATTTTCCTATTTAGTAAGAAATGTATCAAACTTATTGTTAGTGACATTACAGTAAAACCATTGTTAAACAGTCTATCACATAGGTTGCCATTATTTTGAAGAGCAATGAATCTAGCTGCATCATCAATGCACTCATTCTACTTAATTTCTTGTTATCCATATCCAATCTTTATCAATTATATAGCGTTAACATAGGCTTGTTATCGTACGGTATCTCCATCCCGTACCGATTTCTGGCCAGAGAAATTCAAGCATACACTGTACTGTCCCCGAATAGGATACATTCATGTACATAACAGACATACATGTACATCTAACTCCAACGAGTGGTGCATTGTCTGTATTTACATAATCATATTGTTACATACAGTGTGTATACATATGGATTCATGCACTGTGTGTGTAATGACTGCAACGAGGTGAGTTCGGCTAACTAACTACAGTGAGGCAAAATTACGCGACCAAACCGTTCCGATGCGCCTTGATCAAGGCTATCGATTACATTGTTAATCTCAAGAGATTTAATTTTTCCAAAATGGTGCACGGCTTGTTAAATCGTTAAAATATAAAATTACAACAATTATACTCAAACTGAACTAGCTTTACGAATATGAGGTTTTCAAAATTAAGACCAAAATATTAAGTGTTTCCATTTATAATTATAAAAATAAAGGTTGGTAACAAAATGGATACCCTTTTTCCAGCTCCTGTTATTATTATTATTTTTTAAACAAATAAATAGGGTGGAAAATACACCTTTATGGCCTAAACACAAAATATGAAAGGCTTATAATAACATATGTTTTTTATTTATTTACAATTATTTGTAATTTATAAATTTTGTATTTATGATTAAATGATAAAGTGTAGGCGTGATGTGTTAGGTGATTGTGGGCAGACGGAAACACACATATTTATGTTTTTGACAACCAAGCTAAATAAAGCTACTATTTTATATTCTGTTTTTCCAGTATGTTTCCAGTAATGTTAATTAGTGTACTTACATGTCTGTTTCACGCATTTTCATGCTGGATGCTTTGAGAGGATTGCCGGATGTTTATGCCAGGTAATACCACACAATGCCTTTTGTTACCCTGATACTGCCCATCTGGGTAATAACGACCATTTAAGTGTGAGAATAGCGACATCTATTAAACCACCAGCAGGCTCCTTCATAGTGTTGTGTTGATTATAAATAAACATAAAGGTTTATTTAGGCCCTAAACATATCTCACGATATGCAAGAACGTTAATTCTACATCACCGTGGACAAAACGGATAAAACTATTCCAAGAAGTGCGTAGAATGAGAGTGAGTGACGACTGATTATAAAGATTCAGACTTTGTCAAACTCGGCACGAAAGCGGAAGAAAATTTATACAAAAAAAAATATATATATGAGGGTTGTGGATGCTAGATGTATTTATATGCGATTTATTATAATAATTTATTTATTTTTTATTTTTTATTTTTATTTTTTTTATTTTTTTTAAATTAAGGTTAAAAAAATATGATTGGAAAATGATAATAAAATACATTATTTTTAAGTTGCAGGTATTTATTTCTGAATAACATAAAAAATATATGACATGGGGTCAAGAAAAAAATAAAATTGATCTTTATATTGATTAAAAAAGAGTTACGAAACAAAAGTGATACAATTGTGTTATTAGTAAAAGTAATACAGATGTTGATGAAGTTTATATACAAATAAAACCAGAGTAAAAGTGGGTGCACCAGTTAGTGTTGGTAAATGAAACCTAGCAACAAGAATTAATGAAAAGGTAATAGAAGAATGGTGTGATTGCTAGTTGGGTATAGTGACGATGAACAGCGTATGAGAGGCGCGCACGCAGTAATCATTATGTTGTATTGACTGTGCGTGCACACACTAACCATTTGTATGCAGGACGCATAGTATACAAACGTCGCTGCGGTCAATAAACTATATGACACACCAAATAATGGACAAGATGTACCAGTACGAAGTACCACAAAATGGCTAAAAGTACAAAACAAAAACTACCAAGACGAGCAATAAAAACGGCGATAGTTTAGAAAAGGACAATATATGAAAAACAAAAATCTGAGTGAAATTAATGTGAACCGACGACGATGAAATGTAGAGACGAACTAGCCAAGTACTAGTACCGTAGTACAACAAGATGGAAACAGAAGGGCAATGGTGGCAGCGAATCAATACACCGAAATAACGGGACATGAGGAAGCCGTGTATGCTAGCACATGGAGGGTGAAAGGATAGCGAAAGAAAACAAGATGTATTAAAGGAAAAAGTCGACAACAAATTTAAACTAAACCACTAGAAGACATTACTAAGTTATTAAAGTGCCAAAAGATAATTAAAAAGAGGAGACGTTGAAGTGTATTGATATAATTGTATATATGTGAAACAGTTTAATTAAGCCAAATGATTAATCACAATTTAGGGATTAAAGTAAAATTAACAAAAACTTAGAATATTATGTTGGACTAAGAATCATTAAATTTATTAAGATTAAAGCTAATAATAAATATAAAAACATTGTTTGAAAATAAAATAAAATAAGAGAAATTATAAGAAAAAGACTACTAAATTATTTATAAATTTATTCACAGATGGAGTAGCGATGGACAAGTGTAATGTCACGGACGACATGTGTGATAAATGAAAAGAATTTAGCTGTAGTGAACTTATGGAGAACAGTATACAAGACAAATATAGCGGTAATGAAAGGCAAAACGGTCATGTAAAATGCGAGGAGGAAAAACAACAGTCGGGCTCAGTGATTGAAAAATTTATAAAGAACTGAATGATGATGGAAAACATGGAAAATTACATGTTGATTGTGATACAACAATTAGGTCCTAATTATTCAGGAAGTACAGGATGTATCAAAAATTGTGACGAGAAAAAATGAAAAGTAATATGAAAAAACGCCTAAGGAAATAATGCATGGATGGAAATATAATGTGATACTGGACAGATAAAGGAAACAATACATGGATGATGCAAAAAGTAAGTCTAATAATTTAAGGTTTGAAAGAGCAGATTTTCTTGTGAAGTTTGCTACTAGTACAAAACAGTTGTTTAAGTTTGATATCATTAGATGAAATTATAAACATAGAAAAACGGTTCTTGATAAGATGTTTGTATTTGTTAATAACCTTACGAGCATAGAAACTATTATTACTGGTTTTGTTAAACTTAACAGTACAAAAAATAGGTTTAACGTTACCAATTAGACAAAAAGGTTTGCGGGAAAAAGTATGATGATATTTAAGCTTAAATCTGTTAATAAAAGACCTATGAAAACCAAATTTGAGGAGTCTAATTGAAAATAGTTTTAACATATGGTTATATTCGTGGATACAGGATGAGTGGGTTTTATAACGATGGCATTCACCTTTAATAACAAGCTAGACAAATAATCGGGGTTGTGATTGGAAGTGAAATTAATATAGCTGAATTTTTGAATGGTTTCTGATAAATAAAGAAATTTAATTAATTATTTAAAGGTAAAATGATCAACAGAGAGCTGGAGGTCTAAAAATTAATGGTTTTATTATTAATAGTAAAAGTGATTGGTATAGATTTAGGGTAAACAGGGTGAGGGCATTAATGACATATTTATGGCTAAAATTAATAGAGTTACGAGTGATTAAGAGACCATCATCAATACCTGACAAAAATAAATAAATTAGGGTTGTTGAAATTTTTGAAAAAGAAATTCTCTGTGCTAAAATTAAGTTAGCAATTTGTGCTGAGTGATAGCTACCCATTTGAACACCGATATTTTGTTTAAAAAGAAAATTACCTACTGAATAATTTC
The DNA here is from genome assembly GCA_029582265.1 of Zoroaster sp. YZ-2022. Classification (NCBI taxonomy): domain Eukaryota; kingdom Metazoa; phylum Echinodermata; class Asteroidea; order Forcipulatida; family Zoroasteridae; genus Zoroaster; species Zoroaster sp. YZ-2022. The sequence continues at coordinate 23,841,266 of CM055816.1, read as the reverse complement.
TATATTTGCAAGTGAAATTATAAAGTTTGAAAAATAATTTAAAAATTTAAAAGGGTAATCACAAATTGAAGTAACCTTAAAAGAGTATCATGGATGTCACATGGAGTAATATTGGTGTGAAGACTTTCAAAATCAAAAGAAATGAGGGAAATGTCATCAAAATAATTAATATCTAAGGTCTTGATTTGGTCGATAAGTTGATTATAACTATTAATAATAGGCCAGGAAAGTTAAATTCTGTAAATTTATCTTCAAACCTGCTTAAAAGAATATCTAAATAAAAACCAAGTGCTTTAGAAATAGGGAGGTAATCCAACTATGAGCAGTAATAATGGGACGAACTTTAAGTTTTGATTCGTTAGATGGACAAGGTGGAAGTCTAATTTGTGAACTTTGGGAGAATATCCATAGAAGGGACTTTAATTATTTTAGTTTTAAGTGAAGGATGTTATTTTCTTTGAAGTCTGAATCTGCTGGTTTAGGAAGATCATGTTTTCTGTAAATAATGAGTTGATGTTCTTGTTTGGCTGATGTTATATGAGTAGTGTGACGATGTTGAGTGTTAAACGACCTAAAGATGTGTATGTGCTGCAGTTAATTTGTCTCTTTATATTCATTTATGTACCATGAATTAATGTTGCAAATGCATAAGCCCATATTTTTTGTCGGAGATTCTAATAAAGATGTCTTTATTACTGGAAAGATGTTGAATGTCTTTAATTTATCTTGTAATGTAACGTTATGAAGGGCGATTGGGTTTAATTTAAAACATTGTTAGTGTGGAATGTTCATTGATTCTTCTAGTGTTGCCTGGATAGTAACTGAATGTGTTATTATATATTTTGGGATGACAGAGAAGTTGAGTTGAGATGTTTTATTAGTATAATATTTCTTGTTTAAGTCTGAAATTAAAATGGTAGGCAATCTGTGGATGGTTTGTAGAGTATGCGAATAGAGAGATATTCTTTAGATGCTAGGTTTTTTTTTTTAGAGAGGAGGATTGATTTGTGTAGTGTAAATTTAGCAGATTCAGAGCCTTCTGAAGGGTTGAGTGGGGATGAAGGATGGACCTTTTTATTGATAATTTGTTGGATACGTTTGGGGATGTTAATTGAAGTAAAATTATGAAAATTAGGTGAATTATTAGAGATTTCATTGATGATGATTTTATCGATGGCTTGATTTCTAAGAGACGAGAGTTTAGAAATTAAAATTCATTGTGAATTAATTTACGTTGGTTAATTAAGGCAATAGCTAAATGATAATTAAGGGATAATGAACGAAGGCGTGAATGACGATTCAGTGGTTTAGATGAATTAAGGAAATCAATTTCAGAAATAAAATGTAATTCTAAGTTATTGGAAATATTAACAAGGTTGATTTTAGCATTATTAATTAATTTATTTAAATTGTCGATACCTAAACTGAGGTTATTAGGGTGATGATTATAGTTTGGTGTGTTTTCTATGACATTGATAATTTGATTAAAATTAAGTTGAAGTTTATGGAGTTTTGGTATGAATTCATCTAAAATTAAACAATATTTATTAGTATGATTGATATAATTTTGAAATTAATTTTTAGAACGAGAACGCATTTATTGAAGTTATGACATTTTTTGGTTTTATCAAAAATAATTTTTCTGGGGCGAGATGATGGCATAATGAAAGGATAACAATAAATGATATAAAATATGAAAATTACTTTGCCAAGGAAAACTTTATTTAAAAATTCTTTGAAATAAAATATACATAAGGAGGCCGTCAAGCCAAGTTGTTACTGTCGGAAGCTTATTACCACAACCCTAAGCTCTTCAGTAATTATATTATTGGTTACTCAACCCCCTTTTTATAACTTTTTTTTTATTATCGTCTTATGCCTTGTTGCTTCCGACAGTAACAACTTGGCTTGACGGCCTCCTTATGATACTGCCCATCTGGGTAATAACGACCATTTAAGTGAGAATAGTGACAGTTATTAAACCACCAGGCTCCTTCATAGTATTGTGCACAATTCCCCCTGACGCATCATTGTCATTATCCTTTGTTGTGAAGTGCATTCCCTTGTGATACCAAAGAGAGTCACCAGCAGTGCTGCTCACATCGTATTTGCCATAATTCAGTGTGTACTTCTCACCAGTGATTTGGAAATCCGTGTATTTCGCGAATGCCGTATCGTCACTCCAATCTGTGAGATCTATGCGGAGGTCCCATGTCCCGTGTGATTTATCAGATGTCGGACTCACCAAGTTATCATTCCCTAACCAATGCTCCCCAGATCACCGAAGCCAGACTTATACTCACTCCAGTCACGATAAAAGTAAATTTTGCCGTCCTCTCTGCGCTGGAACACAATCCATCCGCCGCCGTCAATGTCCATTTCACAATAGACTTTGAGACCGTCGCAGAATCCGTCTGGGTAGATCTTATAGACACCACTTGTGCGGTAACCTGCCTCCATTAGCCCTTTACAACTTCTGTAGCGATCAATCTCAGGCAATGAGAAGAGAGGTGTATTTTCATTTTCATCGAAGTACACACTCTCTTGATCTTCAACAAATGATTCAGGATACTCAGCCCTTGTGGAGTTATTTAACTCACACAGTTTATTGCATTTATAGAAGTTAAATGACTTATGTTCTTATCCATGTTACAGTCTCGTCCGCACACGATGTAATAGGGTACAGTTTTCTTGGCATACGTAAAGTTTTTGAGTGCCCGGTTATCTGCGGGGAGATATTCATTTGCAAGCCCACCACATTGACTTCCCAAGCTTATCGCTTGTGATATCAGTGGTATTATAAACACAAACATCATTTTGAAATGGAGTACGCACATCAAGAGTACTTGCTGCGTCATCTTCAATGTATTGTTTGTATATGGGTGAAAACGTTTCAATGTAAATCCAATTAAATAAGAACTATCAGTTTTTATTCAATCAAGTATTTCGGTATCATCGGTCGACCAACTGTTTGATTGAAACACGACTATACTGCACACGGCGCAATGTAGAAATGTAACACAGCTTCGACCGATGAGTGTTTATATTGATTGTTTGTGATCAAATGATTGCATGCGTAAAGCACTGATTGGTCAAAGTGAAGTCACTGCTGAATGGTGATTTACATGTATCACCTGATTGGTTGACAGAAACATAAGGCCCAGCTTTATCTGTTTTTTGGTTTCCTCAAAAAGATAAAATTATTCACTAATAGACAGTCCCAACCTGAATTGTTTTAATGTTTCGAGGAAACAAAATACAAATTTTGCCTTTATGAATTAATGCCTATATATAATGAATTTGTTTAGCACATAACATTTTTGGATGAGTGATTTTACTGAAATATTAATGAAATAAATTAAATAGCCTAGTCCTGGCTATTTTTTTTAACTCACACAGTTTATTGCATTTATAGAAGTTAAATGACTTACAGTTCTTATCCATGTTACAGTCTCGTCCGCACACGACGTAATAGGGTACAGTTTTCTTGGCATACGTAAAAGTTTTGAGTGCCCGGTTATCTGCGGGGAGATATTCATTTGCAAGCCCACCACATTGACTTCCCAAGCTTATCGCTTGTGATATCAGTGTTATTATAAACACGAACATCATTTTGAAATGGTACGCACATCAAGAGTACTTGCTGCGTCATCTTCAATGTATTGTTTGTATATGGGTGAAAACGTTTCAATGTAAATCCAATTAAATAAGTAGAACTATCGGTTTTATTCAATCAAGTATGTCGGTATCATCGGTCGACCAACTGTTTGATTGAAACACGACTATACTGCACACGGCGCAATGTAGAAATGTAACACAGCTTCGACCGATGAGTGTTTATATTGATTGTTTGTGATCCCAAAGGATTGCATGCGTAAAGCACTGATTGGTCAAAGTGAAGTCACTGCTGAATGGTGATTTACATGTATCACCTGATTGGTTGACAGAAACATGATAAGGCCCAGCTTTATCTGTTTTTTGGTTTCCTCAAAAAGATAAAATTATTCACTAATAGACAGTCCCAACCTGAATTGTTTTAATGTTTCGAGGAAACAAAATACAAATTTTGCCTTTATGAATTAATGCCTATATATAATGAATTTGTTTAGCACATAACATTTTGGATGAGTGATTTTACTGGAAATATTAATGAAATAAATTAAATAGCCTAGTCCTGGCCTCCCCAATGCAGCTAACGCAATTCAACAACAGTATCAGTCTATCGCCTAATTTGCATATCCAATATTTTTGTGTATTGAAACCGTCCCCTCACAGGTGCGAGAGAGGCAGTGGGTACGAGGTATACATAAACTACAGGAACATCCTGGGGACGATGTTGTCGTTCATCATACTGAACACTATTCAGCCCAACTTTACGTGACCAATTCAAAAGTTAATCATTGCTATGGCATTATTCGTTTTGTGTTTATTTAAGTTTATTACTTGGTGACCCCCAAAAATAGCAATTCTAATTTATTTCTCTTTAGAATGCCAGGAGTGTTCAATGATTGTAATGGTGTATTAGCTGAAGACAGTGTGAATCCAAGCTGTAGGGTAAATGAGTGTTCAATGAAGTTGTAATGGTGTATTAGCTGAAGACAGTGTGAATCCAAGCTGTAGGGTAAATGAGTGTTCAATGATTGTAATGGCGTATTAGCTGAAGACAGTGTGAATCCAAGCTGTAGAGTAAAATGAGTGTTCAATGATTGTAATGGCGTATTAGCTGAAGACAGTGTGAATCCAAGCTGTAGGTTAAATGAGTGTTCAATGATTGTAATGATGTATTAGCTGAAGAAAGTGTGAATCCAAGCTGTAGGAGTAAATGGAAGGAAACACGGTACAATCTGGATAACTTGCCCGCTGGCTACACCGATCTGCCAACTAATGCACGACATGAATCCTCGAATAAACGCACTAATTGTGCCTTTAAAAAGGATCTGATGATATTTATTTATTGATTGATTGATTGATTGATTGATTGATTTTTTGCCAACCAGTAAATAATAATAATAAATTAAAAATTTCTATTGCGCTGTTTCCATTTAAAAATGATCAAGCGCATAACAAAAAATAAACACGCCATAGAATAAACAGATATTACGGAAGCGTATAGCTGCCAACATAAAAATAAATTTTCCTCCCAATTAAGTCGTACGTACGAGATAATAAGTCGTACGTACGAGATAATAAGTCGTACGTACGAGATAATAAGTCGTACGTACGAGATAATAAGTCGTACGTACGAGATAATAAGTCGTACGTACGAGATAATAAGTCGTACGTACGAGATAATAAGTTGTATGTACGAGATAAGTTGTATGTACGAGATAAGAAGTCGTATGTATGAGACAAGAAGTCATACGTACAAGATAATAAGTCGTACGTACGAGATAATAAGTCGTACGTACAAGATAATAAGTCGTACGTACAAGATAATAAGTCGTACGTACGAGATAATAAGTCGTACGTACGAGGTAATAAGTCGTACGTACGAGATATTAAGTCGTACGTACGAAAGTAAAACATTCACAATCAAAACGAAAATTGAAACGATTTTTCATTTGAATGCTCAAATAAAACCAAACAAACCATATTAGTCAAATGACTATTTTAGCAGAACAAAGTGAACAATTTATCACAAACCTATCCACAGCGAAGCTATCTCAAATTGAGAAAATTGCTCTGGGTAAAGGTTTAAACTTCGTTCCAACCCCTGCTAAACCAACCCGTTCTACTCCCCTGAGTGATATAAATATCTTCCAAAGAAGAATGAGAATTGCATAACCAATGCTTAACAATACTTCCAAAAACCCACTGGCAAACCTAGCCAAACCCATTCAAAAGGTAAACAATAACATGGAAGTACCACTGGTTTTCTCAACCACATATAATCCAGTTCGTTAACCACAACGATGTGAATCAAGCAATAAACAAACACTGGCCCGCTGAGACAACAAAACCAACAACCCTCAAATATTTCCGAAACAACCCTTTGTTGCATTGAGAAGGCCTAAATGTTTTACTTTCTTATTAGAAGAACAAATCACATAAAAACAACGAACTCTCTCACTCAAACAAAACAAAACGGACACATTACAATTGTTTGGAAAGAACATCAATTCAATGTCTTATCTAAAAATAAGACAGGAGACCACCAGGCTCATTAATTTGAACCATTACATGCAACTGATGATTGCCGAGTGAGGCATGAAAGCTTAGCTATTGCTACTAAAGGATCTGAAAAAATATCCTGTCTCTTTTACACATTCCCACAATTTGACCAATCGGTCATACAAAAAAGCCTACTATTCCCACAAAACTCATTGTCAAATTGACAAATTTTGGAAATAGTCAAATACGGATTCACTGTATTTCAATGTATGACAAATACATCTTGGAAAACAAAAACAAAAGTCAACGAAGATGTGGTGTCACTGAATGGGTTTGCACCATCATTATTTACTACTAGCACAAACAGCCCCCTCTAGCGACCAGTTATCTCGTACGTACGACTTAATTATCTCGTACGTACGACTTAATTATCTCGTACGTACGACTTAATTATCTCGTACGTACGACTTAATTATCTCGTACGTACGACTTAATTATCTCGTACGTACGACTTATTATCTCGTACGTACGACTTATTATCTCGTACGTACGACTTATTATCTCGTACGTACGACTTATTATCTCGTACGTACGACTTAATTGGGAGGAAAATTTATTTTTATGTTGGCAGTTATACGCTTCCGTAAGATATAAATACAAACAAGAAATTAAACACAAATCACTTTAATCAGAACAGATGAGGTTGCCAAGCCAGCTCCCAAACCTCAGTATGGAATACATGTATGCGGTTATTGGAACCAGGCCACATTTCCCATATACAAAGTATGGTGGCTAAGAGAGACCTCACAAATCGGGCAAACGTTTATACCCCTATGTGAACAAGTCGTTTAACACATCACGGCAGAAATCCAATTGATCCTTGATCCAGCAATTAAAAATGCCGACGCGCATGTCTGAGATGACGCGTGTGGAGACCAGAAACCAGAGACTTGTTTAACCTGTTAAGCTTTTACCTCAAACAGTTCCACACAATAATTTCTAAGACTGATGTAACTAAAAGGACAGCTCTTCAGAAATGTATAGTTCGAGCTTCTTTGACAATCATCATCTTTTTGACTATTAATATTTTACATCAAGCTTTATATAAAACTCTAATCAAACTTGTCTTTTCATTTAAGATTACCAATAGTGTACAATAGCTTTGATGGGTAAATGAAAGGGGTGAATACAACAAAGAAGGGTACACGGCAAGAAACGGGGGACGCCTAAATAATGAATGGTAAATAACATGTATGATGATATAAAAGGGACACAATCCCCCTCCCCGCCATCCACCAATGGTTTGGAGACTCAAGAAACGGGAGAACGCCTACAATAATGAATGATAAAATAACAATGATGATATAAAGAACACGTTCCCTCCCCCGCCATCCACCAATGGTTTGAGACTCCAAGAAACAGGAGGGACGCCTAAATAATGAATGGTAAAAATAACATGTACGATGATATAAAGGAACACATCCCCCGCCATCCACCAATGGTTTGAGACTCAAGAAACGGGAGGGACGCCTAAATAATGAATGGTAAAATAACATGTATGATGATATAAAGGGACACGTCCCCCCCCCCCCCCCCAACCACCAAAGGTTTGAGACTCCAAGAAACAGGAGGACGCCTAAATAATGAATGGTAAAATAACCTGTACGATGATATAAAGCAACACATCCCCCCGCCATCCTCCAATGGTTTGAGACTCAAGAAACGGGGGCACGCCTAAATAATGAATGGTAAAATAACATGTATGATGATATAAAGGGACACATCCCACTCACCCCCCCCACCTCCCCCGCCATCCACCAATGGTTTGAGACTCAAGAAACGGGAGGACGCCTAAATAATGAATGGTAAAATAACATGTATGATGATATAAAGGGACACGTCCCCCCCCCTCCCGCCATCCACCAATGGTTTGAGACTCAAGAAACAGGGGACGCCTAAATAATGAATGGTAAAAATAACATGTACGATGATATAAAGGAACACATCCCCCGCCATCCACCAATGGTTTTGAGACTCAAGAGCAGGAGGACGCCTAAATAATGAATGGTAAAATAACATGTATGATGATATAAGGGACACGTTCCCTCCCCCCGCCATCCACCAATGGTTTGAGACTCAAGAAACATTAGGGACGCCTAAATAATGAATGGTAAAATAACATGTATGATGATATAAAGGGACACATCACCCTCTCCCACTCCCCCTCCCCCCCCATCCACCAATGGTTTGATCATCACAAAACAACAGGAAACATAATCTGTTGTCATAGGGAGAATTCAGGACGGTGCAGGCGGTACATACAAGAAGGAGCGGGCGGCAAAAGAATACTTTGGACACATTGTTTATTCTCCAATCAATTTTTGAAAATTTATATAGACATCTTCAAATCTATATTCCTTTCGAATTAATCAAATTTTTATTTTTATTTTGGGTGAAATTAATACCCTTGCATAAAAACTTCAAAACAATATTTAGGGGTTACAAAAGACGGTCCTAAATAATGGCGTTATGTATCAAAACGCTAAAAATATCATCATTTAATCCATTAAAACAAGTTTATATTATAAAACTATGAAATATGTACAGTGTACCTCACAAACAAATTTTAAAAGAAAAATGTCCAATGCTTCATTGATGACTGCTCCGGCCGTTAGTTCTTTTGTTGAAATGATACACACCATGATGTACAACAGGCTGTTTGATATAAGCCATTTAGCTTAATTATTTTACTGCAGTGAAAAGCGGAACCGTTTTAGGCTATTCCGTTATAGCCATCATTAAACAGCCGTAGGTGCACTCTTAAAACTAAAGTGTTGAATCAACGTTATAAGAGTTCGGCGGTGACAACACTTTATAAAGTTAAATTCAACTCAAAGAAATTGTTGAATAAACATGGAGTCAAGTTAAGTCAAACTTTATCAATGTTAATTCAACTCTTTTAAAAGTTGAATCTATCTATATAAAGAGTTGTCACTGACCGAACTCTTTAACATGTTGATTCAACACTTTATTTTTTAAGAGTGTGGTTTACTGAACGAGGTTAAACTTTCAAATTAAACAGCGACAATCGTTTGAAAACTAACAATAAGCTGCCGTTTCAGTAGGGTTGTCATACCTTTTGTAATTAATAGATGTTTGCAAGCGGAAAACATATGACAGATTTATTCCCTCCAGATAGTCCCATCATATTATTTTTCAATCCCTGGCTCATGGACTCTCTGTACTCTCAATGCTTTCCGAGTGTATGTGACGTCTTAACAAGATAAACTTCTCTTTTCATACCATTGTAATTGATCGGGTCACTGAGTGGTCAACTTCCGGCCGTGTATACAAGAGTTAATGACTTGCGCGCAGGTTGCGATTACGGTTGTGCGTGACAACGTAAAAGTGTGTAAGTTTTACTTATGTTTTTAAAAAAATAGTATACATTTGTTCAATAGAATTTTACTATGAAAGTGTATAAAAGACATGATTTAATGTCAAGTCCCCCACGAGGCGCTGTGTCTCATTCAACGTCAAATTCAAGATGGAGAACACGAAGGTGAATAATGTCACAGCAGTGGGAGTATCGTCAAAATTTTACTGATTGAGCAGTGGGGTGCACCTCTTTTTCTAGGGGGGGCATGTCAATACTTGAATCCTGCATTCTCAAATAGGGACCTATTTTTTCAAAATTCTGAATGGGGGGGGGGGCACGGACCTTGGCTGGGGGGCACGTTCCCCCGTGCCCCCCATATTTACGCCACTGTGATTGAGGCGGTTGAAGGTAAACAATTGTTGAATATTATGTTATATTGTTCTTCAGTTAAGATTAAGCCTGAATCGTTTGTGGGATGAAATATCAGCGTATACTCGTTCAGACACAGTCATGTATCATATTTATTATGCATTATGCGCCCAGCAACGACTGCTTCATACAATCATTGTGCAAGTATGTGCATGCATGTGTCGTGACCATTATGCGCTGTCAATCGGATACATAGTTTCGCCTTTCTCTCGGAACAACTAAGGCTTAACCTGAACTATATAAGAAGAACACCAATACAATTATTACAAACTCAACATTTGTTTAACCTTCAAATACCTCAACCCGGAATCCTTATTATATTTGTAACTGCATGGGCCAGGTACAAAACAGAACTCCCATAGGCCTAGTACCAAACAATACCGGTAATGTATAGAAAACAAAATACCCATTAAAAAGTAATACTTTATACAATTTACCTACAATGAAGGTAAACCATTTAGTCTTATACCTCACAAGAATGTAAATTTTACCTAACCAACATTTACCTACAAGTTAGGTAAATAAAGGTACCTAATATCGCAGTAAAACGTTATACAACTGTTAGGTAACATTTTACCCAACGCCTGTTTAGTAAAGTTTTACTTAATTATTAGGAGGTTCACCGGACATCTAAAACAGGGTAAGATTTTTACACAACTTGTGTAATTTCTTCTCTGTTTGTAGTAATGAGACTGTAATCGCTTACAGGCGTGGTGGCCATGAAAACAAAGTGTGTCTTCCAGAAATTGATTACAGTGAATTATGTACCCAAGCTTCAGCGTTCAACATCGTGGGAATAAAAGCACGATAGTGATGGGTACCAGACTCATTACATTGTCCCAAACAAACACTGGTCTCTTAATTTTCATGGTGTTTGGTGTCGATTCTTTAGAAATGGAATGAACATTTTGAAAATTTTGCATTCAGGAGGCTCCGTATGGGTATTTGTGAGCTACTTCAGCGTATAAAAGTTTGATTTTATGGAGTTCATGGAAACAATTTCTTAGTGCAGATGTGATAGTAATATCATTCCCATATGTTCCTGTAGACGAAGCCAAATCAATATTTAGGTTTTGTTGTTGAAAATACAGTCTAGCCTTATGAACTATGACGAATTTATTTGGGAGTGAGGATGGGAGATGAATATACAAATTCCACTCCAAATAAAAGATTAGAGACTGACATATGTCAGGTTGTCGAAAGTATCTTTTGTTAAAATGCTGCTCATTAATGTTTTTAGTAATATATCGCCGTAGCTGTCAGACTAACACATGTCGTAAATATTTATTTTTATGGCTTTTTCAAAGAGTTGTGTTTAATGCATTTGATTACGCCTATGGTGAATTGGTTTGGGGACATTATATAGCGACATTTATTGTTTTATTAATGTTATTCTAGCAATTGGCTGCAGGCCGAAATATGGGGAAAAAACATTTTGCTACATCCATCGTGATTATTGGGAAATTGAATCAGGCGAGAGCAATGTACAATGTACAACGGCGTGGGGTCGTGAGAATTATAAAGTGTTCTTAACTTGGTCAGGGGTTTTCTTTATTATTACATACTGTAAACAAATTATGTATGCAACAAATACGTAAATTTCAAAGGATGATGCCAAATTCCAATTCTAAACGTTGTCCTAACCCTCTCTCAGGCCAACCAACAACCTCTACCTGAGCAAAACATAAATATATCATTTCAGGTTCGAAACATTAATTTGTATAAAAAACGAAAACATTATTATTACGAAAGATTTGAGAAATTTCAAACCATTTTCAAATAATGTTGGGAAATTGTTGGAACATGAGATATTCATATAATTTATCTCGAGTATTTTTTCAGTTAACTTTGAACCTTGACATATGTATAAAGGGGTTTTTTCGTTAGAATTTTGTAAGTGACTCGTGACTCGGATTCGCACTGGACCTTTGTGACTCGTGACTCGGATTCGGACTTGACCCACATGACTCCGGACTCGGACTCGACACTAGGGACTCGGACTCGACACTGGGGACTCGGACTCGGACTCGAGATTTGAGGATGCCCATTTATCATGTTATCTGCTGTGAAATTGTATAGATTTGTTTCACTGATTCCCTTAGTCAATTTTTAAAATCTAGTGAGACAAATCCAATGGAAATTTCAAGCAATCATACAACAAAATTGTACTAATAAAAAACGAACATCGTTGATTTATTTGCAGTCAATTTAAAAAAAAAAATGGACTTCTTTTGGGACCAACAAAAATAATAACGGCCATTGTGTTCATAATTATGTTTTGTAGTGTTTCAGTAGGGGTGAAATGGGCGAATAGAACAGTGATTTATTTATCATTGTCATTAAATAAAATACTACCGTAGTGACGTGCAATACCAGTTTCAATCTGGAAGCTTACTACTCAGGACTATAAAGTTGATACTAGTACAAATCCTCCTGAGAAATATTTCCAGGAGAAAATTTTATCTGAAGACCTCCATCATTCGCTGTTTTCTCAAAACATGTACACCGAATTTGATGAATTTTTCACAGGGTGGTATAGTTTTACGTTTATTTTTAACACTAAATTGATGTACTCTTCCAAAATCCAATGATGTATCATGCCTTTAAAGTGTAATGTCTTGTTTGAACAGACAAACCAATAGACGACAATACATGTGTATGCATGTTAATCTAAATCGTAAATCGTATAAATCTGAATTCTGTAAATAATGAGTGTTTGTTTGAAATAACACACGAATGACAAGATATTATGATTGCGATCATTATGATTGATGACCATTGTTTCTTTGTTTCATGTTTTCGTGTAGAAAGCAAAATTGCAAGAATAAAGGAGAATAAAAGGAATGTCCGAGAGAGGGGAGATGAAGGAAGGGAAGGAATAATTAATATATCAGAGTAGGGCCTACAATACGTCAATAAATCCATCATACACAAAATTAAGAAAATGAACCATCCAGAACACCAGCTGCTATTTCTTAATTGTTACGATAGGCCGGGGGACATGTCAGATTTTTCTTATCTGACCCCTAACCTGTCACCCATTAGGCCTACTGCCCCACCCAACGGAGAAAATCATCCCCTGACACACACCGTGTGACACACACAATAAGAAATTAAAAAAATATATATTTTGTGTGTAAACATTTTGAAGGTTCATTTAGGCCTACTGTTTTACGAAGATAATGAAGGAACGTTTATGAACTTAAAACTGTGGGTCCACGTCTTTGTTCTGTACCGTCGCTTACCGCAGGGTGTTTAATAGCGTCACGGTGATAGCATTTAAAACTAGCCCGCCTTCCAGTTGATCCTGGCCGATTTCCACACCTTTAAATATAGCCGGAATCTGGTTGTGCAAGCTTATGACTGGACCCTTCCAACCCCCTTTTCCAATCCCTTTTCATCAAAATAAAATAACGCAGTTTCTATTTTCCGGGGCATAATTCCTTCAGAAGAAATTCTCTCCACTAAAATAACTTACAAAAATAATGTGCCCTGAACTAGTTTATTATATATTGAGATGGACATACAGGTCTATGAAAAGAAACACCTCATATTTTTTACCACGTGCCACATCCAGCTCCCTCTCAACTTTAAAACTATTTGTACAATCATAATGGAAATCATTACATGCCTGTTAAACTTTGTGAGTGCATCATGTTCGGCCATCTTATGTCTTAATCCCTGAATACAAGAGCTTTTGTTTGAGTGGACGCTCATTCAGAGTAACCAGACTATTTTTTGTATCTTTGAAGGGGCAACCTCGCTTTCAAATGCTAATGAAATATGATCGGTTTCTTTATTCCTTTGCTGTGGAACTATCGGACAATTAGTGCATGAAACATAAGCCACAGTGTGGCTGTGAGGAATAGTCATTTTCCAGTAATTTGTCAGTTACCTTGTGAATAAGGCGAATGGCCTGCATGATATGTGAAGGAACGTGCTCATGTGAACCCTCATTCGTTTACACTGCACTTCCAGCTCCGACTGCGTACACCAACTGCGTACACCACAGAGCAAGGACCAGACATGATCATACTTCCAACAGGATTGCGTACAATTTACACCATCCGTTCTGTACAATCAATCAATCAATTTATTGGAGTTACACTTTCAAATCAGTGGCACGCGTCAAAGACGGTGCATCCTTAAACATAGTACAGAACATAAACAATAAATATAAACTAAGACTTAACATACAAAACACTAGTACAAAGTACACAAGAATAAAAAAAGAAAAGGAAAAAAACTAAAACTGCAGCGTGACATATAGATAGAACAGAAAACTTGTCAATTAATTCATCAATTTATAGCATTCAACAACATCTTACGCTCATCCCAAAGGTTGGTCAAAAGATTCTTACATGATGTATCAAGAATGTTTCCAAGTGTGTTATCGAATTCATACATGTTACCCAGCATCATGTATAGTTTTAAGTCGATATTGCCTGAAATAAATATTTCCCAAAACAAATCCATATTGTTACCAAAAAATTATTTTCAAGGGCTATGAATTCCTTAATACGAATGTGATTCAATGCTGTACAATAAAACATGAAATGGCCAATATCTTCATCTACATGTACATGTACAGCAGGTGGGTGCTAGTGTGGACGGGGGTTGGGGTTGACTCACACCTTCAAGGACTGTTTGCATTGCTCCATGGTTTAATGCACACAATGACTGACATAATTATGAACTGGACACTTTCTGTGGTCAGCCAATAACGTTAGCCAGTGATACGAGGTTTATCTAGCAGAAGATCAGCTGTGGTTGCAACTGATAGCAGTCAAGGTGCTAATAACCTCCAGTGTGACATTAGACTGGGCTCGTTTCCCTAATGTTGGAGTAAATGCAAATGGTTTACCACCAAATCTCGGTTATTAACTAAAATGTCTGGGTCCTTGTCAAATCTTACTGGATTATAAAGGTTATGAACCTTATGTAAATGCTCTTTCACATATTACTTTGATATCACTACAAATAATCATTAAATATGCCTACATCGCCTAATCCTGGTACACAATTCTTTAAAATCAAGTAGAAACATGGTTCCAAATTTCACCGTGGAATTGATTCAAGTCTATTTATTTCGATGCACTTTGACACTTCGTTTTCTTTTAGACCATGGGATGTACTACCAAAATGTCTCTAGAAAGTGAGTATTGTGCTCTTCACCGTAGTAGTCGATGAAACTCACCCAAATTGATCTTTAGGACATCCTGAATAACATGGGACGTACTACCAAAATGTCTATAGAAAGTGAGTATTGTGCTCTTCACCGTGGTAGTCGATGAAACTCACCCAAATTGATCTTTAGGACATCCTGAATAACATGGGACCTACTACCAAAATGTCTCTAGAAAGTGAGTATTGTGCTCTTCACCGTGGTAGTCGATGAAACTCACCCAAATTGATCTTTAGGACATCCTGAATAACATTTTGGCTACGGGGTTTGTACACATGGGTTGATTCTACAATACGATGTTCTTTGTTTTCGTATGTTTGAATCGTTTGAGAATCGTTGTACACATTTAATGGAAGGGCATTAACTTGATTCATTACATCCTTTGCATTTATCCACATCAAATTGTCTCAAACGTGTAGGGGATAAACAATGACATTTGTGAGTACAATGATAATTACAGTTCATGCATTTTAAGTTTATTTCAATATATCGTAAATACTAAACAAAGAACTCGGTGTCCCAATAATTATCAATATACATGTAGCCGGGGGTTCACAGAGGGGGTTCCCTGTGTTTGTTTTCATCGAACACTTCATTGCAATTTTGTACTATTGTAGTAATATCTGTACAGATAATACTGCAAACAATAATGTCAATTTCGAACAATAACAAACACCTCATCAGTCTCCTGCCACCTACTGTCGATCCCAAAAAAAACCTCCCACTCAGTCTCAACATCTACCTACCCGTCCTGTCGATCGGGCGCCTAAAATAACGTTTGGACGAGTTAGTACTACTTGGACGCCTAAGGAACACACAATGCAACTTTTGTACACAATGACTACAATTAATGCGCCTTTTCAGTTTATTTCAATATATCATGAGGACGATCAGAGCATACTGATCGAAACGTCGAGTTGTAACCTCCAGTTCTTTTCAGAACTAATTACTACTCAATTGAGAATTTCACATGGTGTCACCGCAATTAGTCTTACCTATTTATCATAACTTTCTTAACACTAAACAAAGAACTTGGCACGTCAGTGCCCAATATTATCAATACATCCGAAACCTATGTCAGCGTTTTTTTGTATTGTAGTCGTGGTCACGTGTCCATCCTACCCTCCTAACATGAATCTGCACCTGAGAATCAGTGTTGTAGTCAAGACCACATTGAAAAAAAGATATAGTCCTTTCTCAATGGTACAATATAAACTGCAGGTATTATGCAGCCACTGGCTTATTACTTCTATTTATATGCAGTAGCTATTGGATTATAGTGCCCTGTTAGGCCAGTATATGCTCGTAGGGTATTATTTACAGTCACTGAGTTCTTCCTGATTCGAGCAGACTCGACTGGGATTAGGAAGCCGTTAAATCTGATCATTTGACAGTGCAGTACATTATGCACACATAATACACAGTGTAGTGCATTATGCACACACAATACACATAAACCCTAATACATTAGCCTGTCTACTGTACGAAACAGTTCGAAATGCACATCGGTATACACATGCCACGACTGTTATTGATCTCGCTGTACAGTGTTTAACTTCCGGGACAGCGCACCGAATAATATGTGCCGAATATCTCGGGCCAGAAATCGGTACGGGATGGGGATATCGTGCAGTGCGCACTACGGCAACAGCCTTCGTCAAGGTATATGGCCAAGGCTACGTGTGTGCTGAATTTCTCGGGCCAGAAATCGCACTCACCTTGCGATTAAATTCCATAGTTGTGTCATTGATGAGAATCTTCCACTTCGGTCGTAGACCTTCTAGACATATCCTTAAAGACGCTCACAATACGATAAGGAACATGCTCTTCATCAGTTATTCCAATACAGCTTCATACATCACAGATCACCTGTAGGCCTATACATAATGTTTGTAGTAAGATGGGGCTACAGTATAATAGAGATCAATGGGCTCGACTCCACCAGACGACTAATGACTTCATACAAGACTGACAGGGTGCTGACTAACAATGTAAATACGATCGATAGTTGAGTAACTGGTCGATAACTTAACAGTACTATTGTCAATAAAGGATTGAGTATTACGTTAGATGATGACAGAAAAACCTGGTCAGTTTTTTTTAGTCTGCCGTCCTGTCCCGTTGGCTGTTCTATGTCTGTCCTAATTATGGATATATGCATAATAATACTAATAACAATAAAGATTTGTAGTGCGCATATATCCACCCTGCTGGGCACTCAAGGCGCGGAAACAAGAAAAAACATAAATACCAAAAATATACAATGATAGCATAGAAAAAAGTATGGACCGAGATACATGTACAATGCAATTAATAGGCCTACATCATCTTTGAAGAATTATGACATAATATGAGTTTTAAGCAGCGACTTATGACAAGATTTGAGTTTAGTTGGAAGATGATTCCAGAGTCTCGGAGCCGCAACAGAAAAATACCTATCACCCCAGTTCCATTTTGAAGTTGGTTCCTTTAGGAGTGACATGTTGCTGGAGAGCAAATTGCGTGAATGTTGAGATACGAGTTGTGTGATAAGGTTCTTTTCAGAAACTGTACCTCAGCTTCGCGATACTTGAGATAAACACATGGTGTTACCGCAAACCGAAACGATATCGATATTCCACCATGCAAAGAGAAAAATTTGCCATTTTATAATTTAATTTCTTGGGTGATTTTCAAAAGGGAATGGATTCCACTCTGACCCCTGTGTCGTCTGTTTTATAGGCTTTACTAACAAGTAAACATCTTTAAATTATCTCTTTGAAATGTTTGTGTGGCAACAATTATAAATGAAAACGACGAAAATGTGCTGAAAAGAAGAATAAAGGTATGGGAATACTTCATATGGGAATACTTCATACAAAGAAGAAATTGTGTGTACATGGACCTTATTTTTCTGACATGTGTAAAGAATAATAAACCTTGGGTGATTTTCAAAAGAAAGAGTGGATTCCTCTTTGATCGCCATGTTGTCTGTTTTATATGATTTAATAACACGCCTGTATTATAACTAGCATATAGTATATAAAACATAATAACTAGCATATAGCATATAAAACATAATTATATTCAATTGAATGAAACCCTATTCGCCCCAACCAAATCTTTGAGACGAAGTTACTCTCAAACGTGTCACCTTTGCAAGGGGGCACAGCCAAAATGTTCAGGATGTCCGAAATATCACATTGTGAGAGTTTCATCGACTACCACGGTGAACAGCACGAAACTCACTCTAGCACTGGCGTAAATCCGTGATGAAAAATGGGGGGGGGGGGTGATTTTGAAATTTGAGTGCACGGTACAGCTTGAAGTTCTGCAGTCGGCAACTGTTCAGAATCTTGTGTCTACAGAACAGATTACAACTAGGCAGGCCTATATATTTTTTCAACGCATGAAAAATTCTGGGGAGATGATCCTATGGACCATCCCCCGGTCCAAAACGTGGGGGACGTATCCCCATCCCCGGGATTTACGCCCGTGCACTCTAGAGACATTTTGGTAGTACGTCCCATGGTCTAATGTAGACCTTCATCACACTGTATCCACCCATCTTTGTCAGGTTACTACCAATGTACACAAGGGACCAGACTGGTTTCCTTCGAGCCTTACATGTATTTGTATTGAAGAACACAAACATAGTTGTACTTTGATAAAGATATATTAATGGCTACTATGTGACAGAAAAACATCGCGGTAAAGTTTCCTAGCCTATGTAATTGCCTATAGGAGTTTTTTTATAAGTGGAAATTTATTCCCTAATTCGTCCATCTTCTATCCCTTTATACCCCCCCCCAAAAAAATACATTGTATAGTGTATGTATAAACCAAGACACAAAGTCGCAATCAGCTCGTGAACATGAACTTGACAGATCCTGGGTGCCCAATGGGAGGAGGGCAGGGGGAGGGGGGACATCAAACGATGTGCTAAACAAAAACATACACGTCGTCCCATGAGACCCATACATACCCCAGACACAGTCACCGTGACATCATCGCTGTGGCTGGCTATAAGTTCACGTGCAGTTGATGATCATTGCCTGCTGTGCATGTTCACGACTTGTGCGTGATGATCGACTGCACTAGTACTACTTAATCGAAATGCTAATGCTGACCACAGAGTTGATCTGACACCATGACCCCATTTGAACTTAGCGCATTGGAAAGTTATGCAGTTTACGTTATGCATAGAATCCGCCATGCTTATGGCAGTTGTACATGTACGTGACTACCTCGTAGTACATGTACATTACTCTAGTGCAGTTATATTAAACAGGTACAGCTCCATGTATTAGTACTTTTATAATAGTGGATATACGACGAGAACCACCACTGCTATAACAGCTGTTAGGCTGTATCCAAGGTCAATACACTTGACTCTCTCTCTGTATGGTCCTAACCACACATGTACAAAAAAGGTGTGATTTTTAATCTGCTAATTAATACAATCTAAAATGTTGTGATTAGTTAAGCTATTGTGAGGTCGGTAACTTTGATGAAATTAAAATGTTATGAATGTTTTGTTTAAAATTTAAAAAATGTTTCTAAACTTTCATGAAAGTGAGCTATCCCAGAATAACAGATTTTAAACAGCGGATCAAAAATCGCCTTAGGATGGCCCTAGAGTGTGGCCATGAGCTAATAATAGTAGTACAAGTAGTACAAGTATACATAAAGACATAAGTAAACATAGACTTAAAATTTGATTAGGCTTACACAAAATTTGAAAAAAGCATGAAAAATTCTAGACTTAGTTCGACTACCTCTGACAACACACTGTAGACTACAACGTAGTGTATATGTACTCACCAACTTGCTCCGTACTCTTCGGAGTGTTCAGTCCGTCTTTTTTTCCTGATATATTCCCAGCTTTGCCCGTAAGTTAGAACATGGGTTAGAAGTCATCCTAGAATTTTCAAACCGGAAGAAGCCTTTTACAAAATGTGTGCCAGCGTAAAAACAGAATGAAAGGCTTACAGTTACACTACGGAAGTTCGACAGTGCCTGCTGGTGGCGCGTGTCAAACGATCAACCAGTACATGTCAAACGAATCGTTTGATTGGCTAGCACATAGCTATCCTTATGAATATTCATATTTCCAGATGTTGTCCGGGGATTTCCCTTTTAAAGTGACATCAATATTGACCCTGTTTTCGTATTCCATGTACATGTACATGGCAGACGTATTGAATTACCCAGTAGCTTAAGGTTGGAATATGGCACTAGTTTGACCGTGGCTTGAACCCAGACCAGCTGTAATTGCGGCAGTCAATTAACGTGTACTGATCAAAGTTGACCTAGATTGTTTCGCTCACAGTGGAGTTCCAAATAAAGTTGCGAAATAGGTGGCGCTGTTTGGAAGTTTACACTCAAGTTGTCGCCCCATGGCAAATTATGATCAATTAATTGTTATTATGTTATATTGGTATTTTCTGTGCATTATATTACGGACAGATTTTCCTGAAATTGATACTTTAAGAATACTTAAATTATTATATCTAACACATATTATATCTATAAAATATTATATCTAACAAGTATCGAAATGAGTTTCACTGACAGTCTGGGCTGTGTGTGCTCTGTATATAGCTTTCAAACATAAGCAATTATACAAATGAAATACAAACAATTGAAAATAAAAGCAATCCATGACATGTTTGTAGTTGTATTAGTGCAGTGTCAGTTTAATTGGAAATGATATCACATACCGGTGTGTATTTTTATAACCAAACTTTCTCTATACGACTGTCAGCAGACGCATTTTAAGTTAAAACCAAAGTTGTTGAGTTGTAATATTTTCAGACGGTTATTTAAGGACTAGATGTCAGAATGACTGATAAGATGGGGCTTATCCCTAACCATGCTTAAATTCAACAAGAACTTTAACATTATAATGGATCATATTGCCCACAGTAGTAAACAAAAGACACATAATTGTTCTAGCTGATAGATTTAGTTGCGACCAGCAGCAGCAGGCTTAACACTTTTCTGAGGTGGGATTTTTGTTGCATCTATAGCAAGGCTTATTTCAAACATCAATTAGCCAAAACATTTTAGAAAATATTAATATTTCTTACACATCCATATCCCTTGTCAACCGAATCATTCCATTCCATTAAATTAATAAACCGAAGCCATCTTTGCTTTCCTGTACACAAGTCTATGAGAATCAGAATGAGGCACATGTACAACTGACCCAGTAGACAGGTTTCTTACAATGTGATGGCTCCAGTCATACCGCCTGTAGATACGTTACTATGACAGAAGCATGTGAGGAAAATAACAATACAAAATGGCCAATAATGGTTCCATTGGGGATAAAACAATAATTGAATAATTGGCGCCCTCAACGACGTGGTTCAGCCTATTGTCGCGAATTTTATAGGTTTATTAGCATGTCTTCAAACTGACAAACCCAACATAATACTGTTTGTAGCCTGACAAAAACAGGTTGGAAAGTTTGAACCAATTGGCCAGATAACTGAATTTAGAAGGTTATACCAAATTAAACAGCCCCTGTTTATAAGAAGGAATTAATATCTAATTAATCACCGATTGCCGGTCGTCTATAGCTAGTGTAGTTGCCCAGTATAGTGACAGAGACGTTCGCCTTGGACCGAGATCGATTTGGAGATAGATTTTGTTTCATTGTTTGTGGAGTTTTGTTCTTCACTTTGTTGTTAAAAAATGAAGTCAGAGGTAACACTGGTTGGCATAACAGCACTTCACGGCTGTGGATGTTTTGTTCTAAAGAAAATAATAAAAATAGAGTCCAAAATCTGTTTTGCATGTGCATGTGCATACTTTATAGGCGGTTGTATCTGGTCTGAAAAAGAAAAAAAAACTCAAACAGGTACCACACTGGGGTGGGGGGGGGAGAGGGGGAAACTACCTAATCATCACCCATCCCCCATGTTTTACCGAGCCTATTTTGCCTCCCTACCTAGATCCGGGTACTGTTTTACAGTGAGAGATGCTGATAATTGATGAAACGATGAGGGCGATAGAGGGCGGTCTTATAATTATGCTTGCCACCCCCCACCTCCCAAGGGTTTATATGGTCCAACCATGGTTTTAACACTGCTGGTTCCTAAATGGGGCACGAAGGATATAATGGTCAGACCATGCAGAAACACCTTGTAACCACATTGGACTTTTTGAGGTGTGGCAGACATAATATAGGAGGGTGCTTTTCAGAATGGGTAAGTGGAAAAGAGTTTACCCACTCTAAACAGCGCCCTCTATTTGTGCCTGTCGTACATCGTCAAAATTATGATGTCTTTGTTGGCTCGGAATGCATAGAAGGGAGGGGAGGACGTAGACAACCTTTGATATTTATTGGGTTATTGACATTTGATCTCCATCCCCCCCCCCCCGCCTCTATAATCTAACTTCACCCCCTTCCCCTTCCTCACCTCCCCTCCCATATCCAACGCCTCTCCCTCTCCAGCATCAAGTCTAAATCTTAGTGCAAAATTACTCTGGTGCACTGAATTTGATACTGGAAATGAAAAGGATTCGTTAAAAACAGTGTCCCTTTGTAATGTTATGTTAGATGTCCCTTCAATAATGTCAGAGAGAGGTTTAGTTATCTATAGTCTCTGTAAACCTCCTGTCGCCGTTTGTCCTCATCTGTCAGGTCACGTGGTCAAGTTTAGAAGACTTCGTTATACACAAACTCAGAAATGAAAGAAAACATAATTATGTATTCTGTTCCTATCACTCAGTTTATTTCATATGATTCGAACCATGTTTTTTCAACAACATTAATGATTTTAATTAAGGCTATCCAACATTTTCGACATACCTCTAACCTCCCTTGAAATGGCGCGTTTATTGTTATTCAACATTTTCAAGAAAACACTAAAAAATTATCCAAAAACGCCCATTATTCTCCTTTGAAAATGTCTTAAATTGTAGATGACCTCTTACAGCTAATTAATAACATCAATGCGTTATGTACAGGCAATTTTCTTTTAATTTCAACGATTGTTCTGAAAGACCGATATTCCGTTAACAACTAATGTGGCAGAAAAAGTGTCTAGAACAACAAAATGGTTAGTAACATTTTCCAAAATTGTTGTGTGTTTATTTTTAGATATTGGTTTTGGTTAGCCGGTTAGCAAATTTCTAAATGGTTAGTGCAGGTTTTTCTTTTCATTTTAATTTATGCAAAAACCAAATGATATGTTTCATTATATTTTTTGTCTTTGATAGAAATCTAAAAATATTGTTGTGGTGTTTGTAAAAGTAAGTTTCTTCTTCATTCATAAAGTCACTAGTGACTTTTCCAAAAATGTTTCATCACATCATCACAGATCACAACGCCCCATCTCAGAAATTGAACCAAACTATTAATCTTATTTTGTCATGATCATGAAGAAGAATAATTGTGTCAGTATGGGCAGTAATCGATAGTTTAGTGTTGATGTTTCCAGATACTTAATGCTAGCTCATTGTGTACAATCCTTCTTGACTTATTTTTACACCAGTCAAAGTGTATTATTGTTATACTTTTAGACTTTATATTCACAGCTGTGAGACTGAGTGGTGCTGATGATGGCTGTGTTTGAGGATCACGTGTCTCTTTCTGCGCATCGTGATTGGATATATTTGCATCATAACAAATTTATATTGTTCTTATTGGCTATTCGATTGCTCATGAATATATGTTCACCATGTTACATTTCATTGTTATACCTTGTCTGTACGAACGTAGGCTCTCTGTAAACTACGAAAATGGACTGTTAATCTGTAAATGTATTTGTACAGTCAAAACATAGTTGCGGAGTTCAAAGAACCTTAAAGCTTAACAAATCGTTAGATCTTAACATATAGTTCCAGGTAACGTTGTGACATCATGGTGAGGTCATCTAATGAATTATTACGTAATTAATTATAATAAAACAATATATTTTATATCTTGTGAATCACAATAGATAATTTCTTGATTCATTCATAATCATACAGAACATGGAGAACTCGACATTTGGTACAAAGACATGACCTTATTGACTCTTACTTCCGGTCCAAACTGGAAGTTCAAGTTTTAAAAAAGTGACAGGTTTAAAAAAGTCACCTTTTGCTGTCTTGAGAAAACATTAGACAGAATTTTACCAAATTTGGCACAATTGACACCCATATTATGAGGAAACATTTTCTGAAGTATGAATGACGTCACATGATTGAACCAGAACTTACGGTTAAAATAATTTAAAATTATATGGGATGACTGAACAGGAAGTTAATGTATTCAGTATAACACAATATGTGGTATTTTAATTATATATTATGAAAACTCATATCTCCTGAAGTAACTCTTGTCTTTTAACAAATTTAGGTGATGACGTCATCACGTACATATGATGCACTCTCGAACACCTCGAGTTTGTTGTTAACAAACTCAATACCTCTAGTTGCATGAGTGCAGTGTAAGTTTAACTGGACTTGATATGATTATTAGTGTATAATATGACCAAACTTTCTCTATACAACTGTCAGCAGACGCATGATCATAAGTTAAAACCAAAGTTGTTGAGCTGTAATATTTTCATGCAGTTTTAAGGACTAGATGTCAGAATGACTGATAAGATGGGGCTTATCCCTTACCATGCTTAAATTCAACAAAAACTTTAACATTATAATGGATCATATTGCCCACAGTAGTAAACAAAAGAAACATAATTGTTCTAGCTGATAGATTTAGTTGCGACCAGCAGCAGCAGGCTTAACACTTTTCTGACGTGGGATTTTTGTTGCATGTATAGTGTTGTGTTTACAAACGACTTGTAGCCAGTCTAGTTGCAAGTATGTCAAAGGTCATGTGCATGAAGGCCGCCGCCATGTTAAGTTGGTTAGATCGAGTCAACGTGAAAGTGCGACATTAAATTTGAGGACTCCAATGATTTGTCCTAGTTAAAGTTATTTGTTTGTGTTAGCTAAAAGTGGAAGACGCAACATTGGCGACGAGGAAAACTCTAATAGTAATGGAAAAAACAGTAATCCCCGTTTTTGACTGTTATTCGGAGCCGGCGACTCTTGGACCACGATGGGAAAGGTGGCTCACATCGTTCGAGTTGTATGCGGATGGCAAAGGCCATATCGTCGGGCCTACCACGGCACCGGAGGTTAAGACGACGTGCGCTATTGCTCCATCTTGCCGGACCAGACGTCCAGGAAATTTTCTCCACTCTACCGGACACGGGCGATGCTACGGATTATGATGGTACCAAAAAAGCACTTAACAAATACTTCGTGCCCAAGAAAAATGCAGCATTCGCACGGCAGACATTCCACCAGCTCGTCCAAAAGGAAGGAGAAACGGTAATGCAATTTGTAACCAGACTTCGCAGGGCGGCTAGAGATTGTGATTTTGGAGGGGAAAAAGACAACCAGATAAGAGATGCTGTATTGAGTAAGTGCAAATCCGATTATGTTAGACGCAAGCTATTGGAAACAGGGGATGAACTAACTCTTGAAAAGACATTGAAGGTGGCTGATAAATGTGAAAAGATAGAAGTGCAAATGGCTGCATTGTCTGTCAAAAGCAAAAATCCTCAGTCTGACAATGTCAATCGGGTGGTTGCCAGGAAACCAAGATCTCACGACAAGCCAAACAAGCCTAAAAAGGAGACCCAACAATCCAAAGCTCCGAGGCAGGAAAACCAATCAGGGAAATCCGCTACTACTTCTAAAGGCGCTTGCTACAGATGTGGTAAAACTGGGCATTTTGGCCGTGACCCCAAGTGCCCCGCAAGAGGCCAGACATGCAACAAATGTTCTGGAAGAGATCATTTTGCCAAAGTCTGCAAGACAAAGTCCAAACCAAGAGTCAACCAAGTCGGTGAGGAGCATTTTGATTCAGAACCATTGCATGACTACGCATTTCTCATTCGTGAGGGTACTTATTCAAATAAGATGAAAGTAAATGTTGGTGGGGTTGACCTTGACATGTTGATCGATTCCGGGGCCACTAGCAATGTGATAGATGAATGTACGTGGGAATCGCTGAAGCGTGACAAAGTTAAGTGTGAATCACGTGTAGCTCCACCAGACAGAAAATTGTGGGCATATGGTGCTGACCAAGCTCTATCTTTGAAAGGTCTCTTCAGCTGTGAAGCGCGTATCGCAGAAAAATCTGTACCAGCTGAATTCATTGTCATCAAGGGCAAAGGTGTTCCCTTACTTGGCAAGGATACTGCAATGAAACTGGGTGTGCTCAAAATTGGTGTTGATGCAGTAGCCAGTATTGATGTGCACAAAGAGTAGCTCGACGCGGAGTACAGATAACATAAAACAGTTCCACAAACAATTTCCGGATGTGTTCAAAGGCGTAGGTAAGCTTACGACTGAACAAGTGAAGCTTCACATTGACCCCTCGGTCAAGCCAGTAGCACAACCACTTAGACGCACTCCATTCAATTTACGCAGTAGGGTGGAGGAAAAGATTCGCGAGTTGGAATAACTGGACATCATTGAGCATGTCAACGGTCCAACCCCTTGGGTCAATCCAGTAGTCACGGTGCCAAAACCGAATGGTGACATACGACTCTGCCTCGATATGAGACGCGCTAATGAAGCGATAATACGTGGTCGTCATCCAATACCCACAGTCGATGAGCTATTGCAGACAATGAATGGCTCAAAGTTCTTCAGCAAACTCGACCTCAAATGGGGCTACCACCAGCTGGAGCTTGATATGGAATCGCGAGGGATCACAACCTTTGTTACACACTGTGGTCTATATCAGTATAAACGACTACTCTTTGGAGTTAGTTCCGCGAGCGAGCAGTACCAGTATATGATCGCAAAGGCACTAGCGGGACTCGAAGGTGTGGAAAACATCTCAGATGACATCATCGTTCACGCCCCTGACAAGGAGACACACGATAACAGAGTGTTCGCTGTGCTGCGCAGATTGCAGGAGTTAGGCCTCACCTTGAACCCAGATAAATGCCTGTTCAACATGTGTCGGTTGATATTCATGGAAATCTTACTATCCGAGAAGGGCATTGGACCTACACAAGAACGCGTAAAAGCTGTGGCAGAATTTCGAGAACCGGAAAGCGTCTCAGAGATTCGAAGCTTTCTTGGCCTAGTTGGATTTAGTAGCAGATTCATACCCAACTTCGCTACAGTGTCCGATCCACTTCGTAAACTAACCAGGAAGGGCGTTCCGTTTAAATTTGGGCCTCACCAGCGAACAGCCTTCAACACGCTAAAGGAGAGCCTCGCGAACGCGACTACGCTAGCGTACTACGACAAGAATGCACTAACAAAGGTGATAGCTGACGCGAGTCCAGTAGGGCTGGGTGCCGTACTAGTCCAGGAACAACGCAACGGTTTGGTTCCAGTATGTTATGCCAGTCGCAGCCTGACAGATTGCGAGAGGAGATATTCGCAGACAGAGAAGGAAGCCCTATCACTCGTCTGGGCTTGTGAAAGATTTCACGCATTCATCTATGGTCGCAGTTTTGAGCTACTGACTGATCACAAGCCATTAGAGGCGATATATAAACCCCGGTCCAAACCTTGTGCGCGAATCGAGCGTTGGGTATTACGCTTACAGCCGTACGATTACAGAGTTGTGTACATCCCAGGACGCGAAAACATCGCTGACGCTTTGTCTCGGCTTTCACAAGGCAAGAGTGAATTCAAGCATAATCACGGCGCAGACGGGTATGTTCGCTTTATCGCCGTGTCTGCCACGCCATGTGCTTTGACTACGAAACAAGTCGAAATCGCGTCCGCGGAGGATGAAGAGCTCGCAGTTGTAAGAGATGCAATTCGCACTGGAAAGTTTGAAAACTGTAAGGCATACGCGCCAATCGCAGGAGAATTGTGTGCCATTGGACAACTAATCCTACGCGGGACGCGCATCGTTCTACCAAGGAAACTAAGGCAACAAGCATTAGCTCTCGCGCACGAGGGTCACCTGGGTGTTGTGGGAACTAAACAAAACCTTCGTACCAAGGTATGGTGGCCAGCAATGGAAAAGGCTGCAGAGAAATTCTGCAAATCGTGCCATGGATGTCAAATCGTAGCACGACCTGACCCCCCTGAACCGCTGAGACCAACGACGCTCCCCGACGGTCCTTGGCAGGACTTAGCAACCGATTTACTCGGACCATTTCCGTCAGGACATTCCGTTCTGGTAGTTATCGATTACTACAGCCGATATTACGAATATCAGATACTGAGCTCCACTACCGCAGATAAAGTCATTGACTCCCTTGAGGAAATATTCAGCCGTCATGGACTTCCGGTGACACTAAAATCCGACAATGGTCCCCAGTTCCGTTCTCAGGAGTTTCGTGATTTCTGTGAGGAGAACGGGATAGACCATGTGAAAGTAACGGCTAAGTGGGCTCAAGCAAACGGCGAAGTGGAACGCCAAAATGACTCAATCTTCAAACGAATCCGTATCGCACAGGCTGAAGGTCAAAACTGGCGAAAGGAACTACGCAAATACGTCACGAAATATCGCGCCACTGAGCACCCCGCCACAAGGAAAACGCCTGCCGAGTTGTTGTTCAATCGAAAAATGCGAGGAAAACTACCACTGTTCCGTGCTGATAATCGCTCAGACCTGGAAATTCGTGACCGCGATGCAGAGTGCAAAGGAAAAGCCAAGCTGTATGCAGACGCTCGTCGGAACGCTAAGTACTCGGAAGTGCAGGTCGGCGATCAAGTCCTTGTGAGGCAAGAGAAAACAAACAAGTTTTCTACCCCCTTCAACCCTGAACCGTTCACAATTGTGAGTAAAACTGGCAACAGTGTCGTAGTTGCATCTCCGAAAGGCGCTCAGTATTCGCGAAACACAAGTCACGTGCGGAAATTTGTGCAAAACGCGAGTGACGCAGGCATGCCACCGTCCGATCCTGTCATTCCATCACCCAAAGCGGATGACAGCAGTACCGCCCCAGACCAAACTTCAGTTTCCCCAACTCAGAGTTTGGCTGTTGCTAATCCAGTCACGACCCCATTAGTCAGAACTGAGCAATCTTCCCCACACGGTGCTAGACCCAAGAGACAGTGCGGCATGCACCCGAAGTACAAAGACTATGTTCTAAACTGAATGAACTGGACAGAAGTTAAACCTGTTGCGTTTAAAGCATGATTCTTTGTTTATTCAAGTTAAAAAAGTTGAGATGTGTTAAAGATATTTGGCCTATCATCCATGCACCACATTCAGTGTTTTCCCATTGATCACAGTAGTTGGCATCTTATCTATAAAAAAAGGAGGGATGTTGTGTTTACAGGCGACTTGTAGCCAGTCTAGTTGCAAGTACATGTATGTCAAAGGTCATGTGCATGAAGGCCGCCGCCATGTTAAGTTGGTTAGATCGAGTCAACGTGAAAGTGCGACATTAAATTTGAGGACTCCAATGATTTGTCCTAGTTAAAGTTATTTGTTTGTGTTAGCTAAAAGTGGAAGACACAACACTCTGGACTTTGAGAAGTGTAACAAACTCAAGAGTGACTTTGCCTTGGCACATGCTCGGTATATATAGCTATGCTAAATATAGACTGGCACTAGTCCATCAGAGTCCTATGCAGCTACAAACAGCAATGCAACAGCTTGAAGATAGCACCAAGAAGTTTCCTACATGTGCTGAGGCCTTTGCACTCTATGCCCAGGTAAGTAGGGACTATGGGGGTAGGGTGGGAGGGGGTGGTTGGGAGAGGAATGGGTACCTTGGAATCCTAGAGAACAGTTTGAAACAGCACCAAGAAGTTTCCTACATGTGCTGAGGCCTTTGCACTGTATGCCCAGGTAAGTAGGGACTATGGGGGTAGGGTGGGAGGGGGTGGTTGGGAGTGGAATGGGTACCTTGGAATCCTAGAGAACAGTTTGAAACAGCACCAAGAAGTTTCCTACATGTGCTGAGGCCTTTGCACTGTATGTCCAGGTAAGTAGGGACTATGGGGGTAGGGTGGGAGGGGGTGGTTGGGAGAGGAATGGGTACCTTGGAATCCTAGAGAACAGTTTGAAATAGCACCAAGAAGTTTCCTACATGTGCTGAGGCCATTGCACTCTATGCCCAGGTATGTAGGGACTATGGGGGTAGGGTGGGAGGGGGTGGTTGGGAGAGGAATGGGTACCTTGGAATCCTAGAGAACAGTTTGAAACAGCACCAAGAAGTTTCCTATATGTGCTGAGGCCATTGCACTCTATGCCCAGGTAAGTAGGGACTATGGGGGTAGGGTGGGAGGGGGTGGTGGGGAGAGGAATGGGTACCTTGGAATCCTAGAGAACAGTTTGAAACAGCACCAAGAAGTTTCCTACATGTGCTGAGGCCATTACACTCTATGCCCAGGTAAGTAGGGGAAGACAGGGGTAAGGTGGGAGGGGGTGGTGGGGAGAGGAATGGGTACCAAGTGTCCTACATGTGCTGAGGCCTCTGCTCTGTATCTTGGGCGATATAACATGATATTGTACATAGCGATACCTTTTTTTTTTCGATTACGATATCGTGAACTTTTCAAGTTATCAAGATATTGGCAAATCGTGATGAAAAAAATTGGGATTAAAAAATATATCGCGATTAAAAAACAAAAATTGCGATTGTGAGTCAAGTCACGAATTTCCCAATGTCCATAGTGCTCGAGCGAATGGTGCAGTTGTATGTGTCTCTCAGCTAAGCACTGGCGATTTATTGTAACTTATTATCATGACAGAGGGATACATACCTGTCATTGTCAGCCCTTTGAATGAACAAAAAAAAAATCGATACTATCGAAAATCATGATATATGTTTGACGATATATCTTGGATGAAAAAAAATCGATATCACCCAAGCTTATCTGTATGCCCAGGTAAGGACGGACTATGGGGGAAGGGAGGGGTTTGGTGGAAAGGAGAGGGGTTTGGTAGGGAGGGGAATGGGTACTTTCTCTTGTGTGCTGAGGCCTTTGCACTGTATGCCCAGGTAAGCAGGGGAATATGAGGGTTGTTTGAAGGGTGGTTTCAGGGTGATGGGGTTGGGAGAAAGGGAATGGGTACCTTAGAATCCTTAAGGAAAATAGTTTAAAATATCACCAAGACGTTTTTTGTGTGCGTCAAACTCTTTGAGCTCTTGGCCCAGGTATGGGTGGGGCATTGGTGATGTGGTCGGGTTGGAGGGTAGATTGAAGAAAGTAAAGGGTTGCAGATAACTAGTCAAGGGAAGAGGGAGTAGGGTAATGAGGTCAGGGGGTATCTGTCAGGGGGAGAGCTGCCGCGGTGGAAATGATTTCAATAGATCCTTTTTACAGAACAGCCATCTTGGTTTTGTAACACACGGGTCAATGGGAATCACATTGAAGCTTATCAAAATAGACTGGTGCCTTTCAAACTATGTTGTTGTTTTATATTAATAGTAGTCAGGACCAAAGGTACTGCCTTGAAGATTACATCATAATGAACTTGGGTCCTGCAATATGTAATTGAATAACGAGTCTTTTAGTCGTATTTTGACCTCATTTTATGTCAAATAGAATTCACAAATACTGCCCTCATTGTTGTATTTTATCCAGGCTCAGAGTGATCAAGGACAATTCTCCATTGCAGATGAGCATTTCCAGAAAGCCATAGCGCTAGAACCAGATAACCCAACTGCTTATGTACATCGAGGGTAAGTGACTTTTATTTATTTATATTTTATTTTCATTTATTTTCATTTACTTTATACCCAAGGTAAACCCACTCCCCCCAAAAAAAATAAATAAGTAAATAAATCAAACCAAATCAAATCAAAAAATGATTCCACATGTCTTTCACATTTTTACAAAACAATTTTACATTCAATTTATTTAGATTTTTTTGTATTAGTAAGGAAATTTGATTATCAGGATGACTGGCGTTAGTCTGATAAAATATTTTGTCTCTGTCACTCAGTCAGTAGAGTATTATAATGATTTTGAGGAAAAAAAGGCTTCCCTGAGACAGTCAGTACTTTATTGGAAACTGAATAAAGTGATAGAAGGAACGATTTAGATTGTGTCTACTCTGCTTCAGAAAAACTTTGTGTAAATGTCTTTAAAATAATGTTTACAAAAGTTATTAAATACACTTATCAATAAATAAATAAATAAATAATTGAACCATAAATGGTTTTGAAGTAAAGCTGTCATTGAAGCTGTCATTGGTTATAATCCCATATCAGTCAATATTCCTAACTGACATTACATCCTGTTATTATTTCTTCATCTAAGTTGGAAGAAAGATGCTGATGGAGCAATAGGGATGATCAAGAAAGCATTGCAGATAGACACTAAGTCCTGCACCCCATCACCACCCAGTCCTGCACCCCATCACCACCCAGTCCTACACCCATCACCACCCAGTCCTGCACCCCATCACCACCCAGTCCTACACCCATCACCACCCAGTCCTGCACCCCATCACCACCCAGTCCTGCACCCCATCACCACCCAGTCCTGCACCCCATCACCGCCCCGTCCTGCACCCCATCACCGCCCAGCCCTGCACCCCATCACCGCCCAGCCCTGCACCCCATCACCGCCCAGCCCTGCACCCCATCACCGCCCAGCCCTGCACCCCATCACCGCCCAGTCCTGCACCCCATCACCGCCCAGCCCTGCACCCCATCACCGCCCAGTCCTGCACCCCATCACCGCCCAGTCCTGCACCCCATCACCGCCCAGTCCTGCACCCCATCACCGCCCAGTCCTGCACCTATCACCACCCAGTCCTACCCCCATCACCACCCAGTCCTGCACCCCTCCCCAGGCAGCACTGCTGATCATCAAGTACAGAGGTAAACTATGTCCACCTATACCTCAGGTCTGGGATTTTTCCTGATTTCAGGATTTTTTACAAATCTCTCTTTGCCTCAAAACGTTCTTGAAAGTTGCTAGCAAGGACATAAAGAAGTAGCCTGTATTGTGTCCAAACCTCTAGTTTCTTGTTTGTGGGGATGTTGGAGAGTCTGTAAATCCTCCAAAATTAAACATCCAGGAGGTTCAGGGGACTCAGTCCTCTAGACCAAAGGGAGACCCAGGCCTGCTACCCACAGGAGGTTCAGGGGGCTTTGTCCTCTAGACCAAAGGGTGACCCAGGCCTGCTACCCACAGGAGGTTCAGGGGACTCAGTCCTCTAGACCAAAGGGTGACCCAGGCCTGCTACCCACAGGAGGTTCAGGGGACTCAGTCCTCTAGACCAAAGGGAGACCCAGGCTCGCTACCCATTTTTCAGGATTTTGTACTTTTGTCAAATCACACTCCTGATACCCACCCAACCATTCACCCCTCCCCCACCCAACCATTCATCCCTCCCCACCCAACCATTCAACCCTTCCCACCCAACCATTCACCCCTCCCCACCCAACCATTCACTCCTTCCCACCCAACCATTCACCCCTCCCCCACCCAACCATTCACCCCTCCCCACCCAACCATTCACCCCTCCCCACCCAACCATTCACCCCTCCCCACCCAACCATTCACCCCTCCCCACCCAACCATTCACCCCTCCCCCACCCAACCATTACCCCTCCCCCACCCAACCATTCACCCCTCCCCCACCCAACCATTCACCCCACCCCCACCCAACCATTACCCCACCTTCATCCAGCATTTAACCACCAACCCTTCAAATACAAAACCACATTGACCAATCTCTCGGTTAAAATACATCAAAGTCAAACTAGAGATGTCTCTTTTTGAACAGATCTCAGAGCTGCCTGTATATATTCCGTAAGTGCTCCTGCTAAAAATTATTGTGTTTTGATCTAATTTTATAACAAGAAATCGCATCCTTTTCTAGTGATGCTAAGATTACTGCTTCCCAGGTTGTATTTTATTTATTTATTTCTGATATTTTATCAGGGTAACAGGTTCACATAACACGTGGTCTCCCTCGTGGCCCTGAGAATTAAAATGTAATTCAAAAGGTAAAATTAAAATGATCAATAAACAATAAACATAATAAAACATAAACAAATAAAACTAAAATAAAAGATAAAATTAATAACTAATTCAGTTACAAACAAAACCCACTGTGGTAAGAAATATATAAGTGAAATAAAACATAATGTACATTGTAAAAAGGTACTTGAGTTGATAGAGATAATCAAATGTTCCTAATTATTGTAAAGTCATTGTGCTTCATACACTCTAAAAACAGATTGGTTAAGTAATATATCTCTTCTTCAGTTAGGGTCCTTCGTCCTTCGTTATACAAATAAATTGCCGGACTCTATTGCTCCATGTTCAATATTGTTGTTAAGTGTACATGACTATTTACCAGGCAATTTGATGGCTAACATTAATTATTTCCTCCAACCACTCTTACTCAAAGAAATTGACGATGAAGGTCACCAAGTTGTGGAATTCTGTGGAAATATTTTACAAATATTCAATATTTTAATTAAAACATAAACTAAAGACTCAATTACTAAGAAAGTATTTATAACATGAATAATATTCTTTGTTAATATGGGTTAACATTGTCTTACTTATCTTGTGTACATGTCCTTATGGGAGTTTAACGTTTACTTTGCCTATAACATTATGAATATAGGGTCCCTGCTTGAACAAGCTTCATGAATATTCATAATTATATTAATTGAATATTAAATATTTCATAAGTGTATGATATTGTCCCCTTTTTTTATGGAGAAAATAAAGGAATAATTTAAAATGCATACAAAAGGAATCCATTATTTTATATTAGTTGGAATCAAAACTGCAAAATGACGAATTACATTTAAAACAACAAATAAAATTTAATATACATCAAATAAAACTAATTTAAAAAGGCAGAAGAGATCCTTGTTACAAAACACTGCAAGACAGTCAATATCTTGCTTCGTGGATATTTGTTCATTTCATAGACAAACTGAACTTCATTCAAGGATGGTCAATTTTGGTTCCCTAATGCTCTTGTCTTAAATAGTGTGGTGCCTTGCAAACTCATAGTGATTTATGATTAGCTGTCAGGTTACCAGACAAATATGGCCTCAATGTGACGAGGATCTATTAAAGCATGGATAAGACGACTTCCTGGCAAGCAATGATTGCTTTAAATTAAAAACAATAAAGTCATGGCAAATTGACCATGCATGTCTAGTTTACTTGCACGAGGTCGATGTCAACTATACTATCCTATACTATCCATTTTAATGTTATAGAAAGGTTCCTTGAGGGAAAATCGTTTTGCTTCTACCTATGCTCCTACGAGGACGAAATTCAAGGCATGTGAAGTGATCAGATATTTTTAATTAGATCGGTAAATTAAAACACCACAAGATTTACATATGTATGTGTTAGGCCTCTGTTCTTAAAAATAAAGGTATTGACATTTGGGTTAAAGATGGACTACAACGAGAACTCTCACATTAAATTGACAATCGAACCTTGTTTATGTTGTGTTCAGGTAACAATTTATTGTTGTGGTCATGTTTTTCTCTTTATAATTTTGTTGCAATTTGACCGAAAAAATTAGACCCCGCTTCTTCGATTTTTGAAATTTCCCGCCCTGCACTGGTTCCCGACAAAGACCCATTGAAAATCCACTATGAAATCCACGATGTAGTACCAGCGGACATGTAAACCAGCGAAAAGGGATGACGTATAACCCATGAGCACCCGAGAGTAAACAGAAGACGCCATGTTACTTCCGTGTATATTATACATGCGTTTTCATGCGTCAGCAGAGGCATGAAGTTTTTATGAAGCTTTTTTTCGACGTTGTTGTGTAACAGTTATATAATGCCGACTTCATGTGTTGTTGGTGGATGCACTAGAAATAGTATTAAGAATCCAGAGACTCATTTTTTTTCATTGAGGGCTTTTGGTGAAACTGGGCTTTTCTGGGTCGTAGAACGCCGATCAAATTGATTTTTTTTTGCATGAAGGAACAAGTTTTATTGAATAATAATAATATGTTAGTAATCATTACACATTTCTCGAACGAAAACAGCAACACATGCACTTATCATTATTCCGTTGTAGTCAATCTTTAAGTACGGTCGCCAGCTTGATTATCTTAAAGATGGACTTCAACGAGAGCTCGTACACTAAATCGTCTCCTGAGTCTTGTTTATGTTGTGTTTAGTTATTATTTCATTATCAGTACGATGGTTTTATTCCCCGTTATTTTGTTTAATTTTGATTGTAAAAAATAGCCCCCCTTCTTAGATTTCTGAGCGAGTGGTTTTTTCTCGCCGTTGGCTGCGCGCTTTCATGGTTCCCAGCAAAGGCCCATAGAAATACAATACGAAATGAACGGTGAAATACCAGCGGCCACGTAAACCAGCGTAAGTGTGACGTACTATCTGGGGCATAAATAAAGGAAGCCGTTTTTGTCTTTGTGTTTGGCAATGGGGATTTTACTTGCTCGAAGCTGATACACATGATTTTTTCCCCGTTTTGACGATTTTGTGTAAGACGGCATAATGCCTAGCACATGTGCTGTTGGTGGATGTACAAGAAGTGCCACCAAGAATCCAGAGGTTATTTTTTTCCGATTTCCGCGGAATCCGGCGGCTTCCAATGAGTGGGTGAAGTTCGTGAACAATACACGAAAGGATTTCACGTTGACAAAATGGTCGTTGATTTGTTCAGCCCATTTTACGGGCGACTGTAGAGATTCTTCCAGTCAAGTGAAAGAAAGTTTTGGTTTGGATACCAAATATCGTTTGAAGCAAGGCTCTGTTCCAACTTTGAAAGCGTCAAATATCGAGAGAAGGCAAGTGAGTACGACTGGGAGTTCGTTTCGTACACGTCGCTTTTTAATGCACTTTGCTGGGGAACACTCATGACATGTGGGCATAAGCAGCGAATGCCAGTCCTTGATTGTACGTCACAACTACGATATGAATTATTCATGAGTTCGGGCTTTTTGCGAAACACG
This sequence comes from Zoroaster sp. YZ-2022, assembly GCA_029582265.1. Classification (NCBI taxonomy): domain Eukaryota; kingdom Metazoa; phylum Echinodermata; class Asteroidea; order Forcipulatida; family Zoroasteridae; genus Zoroaster; species Zoroaster sp. YZ-2022. The sequence continues at coordinate 23,804,309 of CM055816.1, read as the reverse complement.
ACTTTTCTAGATAGTGAAATGCTGATCAAAATGAATTTTTTTTTACATTAAGAAATTACTTTATTTGAATTTTAATCATATAGAAGTAATCATTACACACTTCTTGTAAGCCTAACAGCATCAAAACACTGTAATATATTCCGTTGAAGTCCATCTTTAAGGACTATGTCAGAATAACTGATATGATGGGCCTTATCACTAACCATTCTCAAATTCAACAAGATATCTTCTCAACCGAATCCTTCCATCCTATAGGTGTAACAGACCTTTAATTAATAAACCGCAGCCATCTTTGCTTTCCTGTACACAAGTCTATGGGAATCAGAATGAGGCACATGTATTTTCGCTTTCGTTAATGGGCAATCAATTCTAACGCGGCCTTGGCAAATTTCAGCGAGTTTTTCCATGATTTTTGTTGTTGTGAGTTCGATAGTCACTAAGGCGTATTTGTTCGAAACTTCTGCTTTTGTTTCGCTATCCAATATCTGGATTTTTATTCCTATGTCAATTTGTTTTAAAGTAACGAACAAGAATCTGCTTATCCCTATGGGGTCATCTTGCATAACAGATTTGTTCCTCTTCACTGTGCGCGGACGGCTGGTACCAGCTATAACCACGGACAGACTGAGCAGCGTAATTTGTAGAAAACATAAAGTTTTTAGTTTGTATTGCAATGTAATACAAATAAAAAACATAGATGTAAGGTATTTATATCTTTTCGTTAGGGATTGCATTCGTTTGTCGATACTTATTGGTAATACCGGTCTTACAGAGTACGTACATGGGTGACGAATAAGCGCCGACCGCACTTTTTTATTACAAAGTAATAAACGCATACTCAAAGAAAGACACGTGGTACATAGAACATTAGGACAAAAACCTTTGTACATGTTATACTTCATCCCTTTAAATGCATCTGAACTCAAGAGGGCGCTCTTACATAAAGGCAGAATTGATCCTATCAAAACGGGTTTCACTGACGCCAAACACAGTCTGGGCTGTGTGTGCTCTGTATAATAGCTTTCAAACATAAGCAATTATACAAATGAAAACACAAACAATTGAAAATAAAAGCAAAATCCATCACATGTTTGCAGTTGTATTAGTGCAGTGTAAGTTTAACTGGAAATGATATCACATACCAGTGTGTATTTTTATAACCAAACGTCATCAGACGAATTTTAAGTTAAAACCAAAGTTGTTGAGCTGTAATATTTCCAGGCAGTTATTTAAGGACAAGGTGTCAGAACGACTGATAAGATGGAGCTTATCCCTAACCATACTTAAATTCATAAACTTTAACATTATAATGGATCATATTGCCCACAGTAGTAAACAAAAGAAACATAATTGTTCTAGCTGATAGATTTAGTTGCGACCAGCAGCAGCAGGCTTAACACTTTTCTGACGTGGGATTTTTATTGCATCCATATCAAGGCTTATATGAACCCATTAAAACATCAATTAGCCAAAACATCTTGAAAAATTAAAAAATATTACTATTTCTTACACATCCATATCCGTTGTAAGCCTAATCTTTCCATCACATAGGTGCAGTAGGTTTTTAAGTATTACACCGCAGCCATCTTTGCTTTCCTGTACACAAGTCTATGAGAATCAGAATGAGGCACATGTACAACTGAACCAGCAGACAGGTTCCTCACAATGTGATGGTTCCAATCATAACGATACCGTCTGTAGATAGGGAACGTGACTATGGCAGACGTGTGTGAGGAACAAACAATACACAGTGGGCAATAATGGTTCCATTGAGGTAAGGTCATAATGTAATAATTGGCGCCCTCACCGATGTGGCTCAGCTTATTGTACTGGATCTATCCGACCGTATCCGATGCTGGAATGGGTACCGTTAAAGCAAATCATTGGTAGCATTTCTAAGGTTTATAGCAGGCATTCAAAGTGACAAACCCGCACCGTCAGGGGGAGGGCACTTCCCAACCATCACTTTAAAAAAGGACTTGGTCTCCCTACTTTTCAAACAAATTGATCATGTAGCTTTGAGTGAAAGATTTTCTTAAATTATTAAATCCCAAAATCTCCAAATTATTTACAAATCTTTCAAACCGATATTTTTTAAATACATTAATTAACATTTTCAGAAATTTCCTTCAAAATATCCAAAATGATGTCTAATTTCTCATAATTTCTTGACAACAATAATGTTTAATGTTTCAAACCCAAATGATTTGTTTTATTCAGGTGGAGGTGGGTTGGGTCATGGGGGAGGGTTAGGACAGGAAGATCCGTTTAGGGGTGGCCATTGGAATATTGAAAATTAGGATAAACAAAATTTACAACAACGGGCAGGAGCCCAAATCTTCATGAGGGATGGGGATATATATCCTGTAAAGATTTGACGAGAGATGACCAATACAATTATTCATCGATAGAGGGCGGCCTTTTCACCTGGATCACGGTCGTCTCTTGTCTCTGCCTCGGTCAGGGAAGGGGTTAGGAAGTCACTGTGTATACCCTGTAGCTAGAGGAAGGGGAAATGCTCCCCAAGCCCCCTCGCCAAGAGATCGTGGCCGTAATCCAACACTGGTTTAACACTGCTGGTTCCAAATTGGGGCACGAAGGATATAATGATCAGACCATGTGGAAACACGTTGAAATTCCATTGGACTTTTTGAGGTGTGACAGACACAGGAGGGAGCTTTTCAGAATGGGTAAATCTTGTGTAACTGCAAGAGTTCACCTAATCTAAACAGCGCCCTCTTTTTGTGAGGAGACGGAGAGGAGGAAAGGGGTGGGCGGGGAGAGAGGAAGTGGAGGAAATGCCGTGTAATCCGTGTAATCCGAAATATCAAGGGGAAATAAATACCCCAAAATGAGTAGCTAAGACGTAGGATGCCCCTTGATATTTATTTGGTAACTTGACATTTGATCCCCTTCCTCTCCCCACCCCGGAAGTCTCCCCTCCCTTCCTCCCAAACTCTACCCATCTAACTCCCCTTCCTTCCCTTTCCTCTCCCTTTCCCCTCCCCCTTCCCCCTCCTTCCCACCCCTCCCCATTCCTCTCCACCCACCCCACCCAACGCCTCTCCCTATTCAGCATCAAGTCCAACATTTTGTGAAAATTTATTCTGGTCCACTAAATTTTCGACTTAATACTACAAATGAAAACGATTTTTTTTAAAAACAGTGTCCCTTTGTAATTTTATGTTAGATGTCCCTTCAATAATGTCAGAGAGAGGGTTAGTTATCTATAGTCTCTGTAAACCTCCTGTCGCCGTTTGTCCTGATCTGTCAGGTCACGTGGTCAAGTTTAGAAGACTTCGTTTATACACAAACTCAGAAATGAAAGAAAACATTTGTATTCAGTTCCTATCACTCAGTTTATTGCACTTGATTCGAACAAGGTTTTTCAACAGTATTAATTTAATTGAGGCTATCCAACATTTTCGACATTTGAGTACTCAGCATTTTCAAGATAAAAATTGCCAAACACGTCCATTATTCTCCTTTGAAAATGTCTGAAATTGTGGATGGCCTCTGACAGCTAATTAATAACATCAATGCGTTATGTACAGGCAATTTTCTTTTAATTACAACGATTGTTCTCAGAGATTGATATTCCGTGCTCAAAGTGAGTTTACCTGGGAAATATATTTCAATTTTGAAATGCTGGTTTAGTTTGGTAATAAGGATTAAAGAATGGTTATATAAAATTTAAATGAATTTATGACATTCCGTCATAAATTCATAATTATTTTATAATGGTTTCTCATTTAAAATGACATATTTAACTTTAGTGACCAACATCGCTTGAGCATGAAATATATTAATATCTTTAATGACTTTAATTATAAAAATTAAGTAAATTGTAAACAATTCAAATCCATTGTCAACAACGACAGCTTAAATTCTGCAGACTACTTATGTTTTGTTTTTCATTAGTCACTTTCCTCGTATGTACACTCACGTGAATCAGAGAACAAAAGAGGGGTCGAAAACACATCAATTGACGGGTGCTTTGCCAAGGACATTTCAAAGTCTGCAGAATTCAACAGATTGTAATTGTTGACAAGAGACTAGGATATATGTAAATTCTACAAATACATTCAAATATTCATTTAAAACATTTCAATAAAGATTTCTAAGACAGATATGCTGACAGATATAATTTCACAACATTTTGCCCGAGTCACTGGCTAACAATTACTGGCTACTAGAATGTAAAATAATGTTTGTATTATTACTCTTATTTTGTTTTTGTATATATACATATTTTTTCGTATTTTGTTTGTATGTTTGAATTTTTGTACTTTTGTATTTAAATTTTTTTTTTTTTTTGGTATTTATTATTATTAATTGTTAATAAGACCATGTAATAAATAATAAACTAGTGATAGTCCTTTCAAATCGAAAAATCATGTCGGGTTGATTAATTGTATTTATTTATTTTCACCACATACAGCTACAACGCTGCTGCTTTCATTGTAATCTCGTTTGGGGGAAAATTACCGTCTGGCTGAACTGGGATTATTTTACCGTTCATATCCATTGTGAATATGCTCGGAGGGAAATGCGATTGGAACTACCTACCCAATTTTTGTTTTTATTTTTTATCATTGGAAAATTATTTAACCAATTATTGGATATAAAATATATAACAGAAATCAAGTCAGGCCTAATCCATTAGGTCGGGCGAGGACGATCACCTTAATTAATATTTTGTTGACATGGTCTGTTATTTGTTCACATTTTAGTATTAACCTTTTTCGGTAGTAAGTAAAATCCACTAAACAAAGCTAAACACACCATTCATATATGATTTAGACCCGTAGACTAGTTTGAAAATAAGGGATGGGATGGCTTAAAGAGATTGTATACAACACTATTAGTAATATGTCTATAAATGCATCCATACTTTATAAGAATGAAGAGATATTTATACAATAAAATAAATGTGAAAGTTTCAGTTTATTCTCGTCGTTAACGAGAAAATAGTGAACAAGTAATCAGGATTGCTTGCAAGTATTCAAATGTGGACAATACATTTCTCACGTTTTACATAATCGCAGACGGAATAATTTCTCTAGATGTTTGGTACGAGCAAATAACTTCACATAAAGTACGTTTTTAGATTATAATTTAGTAATCGTGTAATCGGGTGATTACCAAAGCTGTAGACCAACATTACACATTTTTTCCCAATGGAACCCATTACACATTTGTCGCAACTACACAATGATGTTACCAAGTATCCTTAGGTTAAACACCAGAGCAAGTGCAACATGTCCGGGAGGGGGAGGGGGTCATTCTCAAATACAGATCCCCAGTCTACGGGCCAGTGTTTACGATACTAATATGATTACATTTACAAATATTGTGTCATTTTCAGTGCAGTGCATACATTTATAATTACAATTACATTCAGACAAACTTTAAACGCCAAATATTGCTATATGAACAAACAAATCGCTGAAAGGTCGAAGCCTTTTTCATGATTCCTAGCTTGGTCAAGGTTATCAATTATATTGTTAATCTCAAGAGATTTAATTTTCCAAAATGGTGAAACAGTTTGTTAAATCTTTAAAACATTTTTTTTTAAATATTAAAAAAATAAATAAGTAAACTGAACAAGCTTTCTATATGAGGTTTTCAAAATTAACACCAAAATATTAAGTGTTTCCATTTATAATTATAAAAAATAAGGCAGATATAAATGGATACCCTTTTCAGCTCCTGTTATTATTATTATTATTATTATTATTATTATTATTATTATTATTATTATTATTATTATTATTATTATTATTATTATTATTATTATTATTATTATTATTATTATTATTATTATTATTATTATTATTATTATTATTATTATTTGTAAACAAATAATTAGGGTGGAAAACACACCTTTTTTGGCCTAAACACAAAATATAAGGCCTATAATAACATATGTTTTATTTATTTATAATTATTTATAATTAAATGATAAAGGTAGGCGTGATGTAATTGGTGATTGCGGGTAGACGGGAAACACATATATTTATGTTTTTAACCGCCAAATAAAACTATTTTATTTTATTCTGTTTTTTACAGTATGTTTCCAGTAATGTTAATTGGTGTACTTACATGTCTGTTTCACGCATTTTCATGCTGGATGCTTTGAGAGGATTGAAGTTGTTATGCCAGTCACGCCACGTAATGCCTTTGTATCCCTGATTCTGCCCATCTGGGTAATAATAACCATTTAAGTGAGAGTTGTGACAGTTATCAAACCACCAGGCTCCTTCATAGGCTTGTGCACAATTTCCCCAATCCACATCATTGTCATTATCCTTTGTTGAGAAGTGTATTCCCTTGTGCCGCTCAAGAGAGTCACGAGCAGTGCTGCTCACATCGTATTCGCCATAATTCAGTGTGTACTTCTCACCAGTGATCTGGAAATCCGTGTATTTCGCAAATGCCGTATCGTCACTCCAATCTGTGAGATCTATGCGGAGGTCCCATGGCCCGTGTGATTTATCAGATGTCAGACTCACCAAGTTATCATTGCCTAACCAATGCTCCCCGCTTAGATCACCGAAGCCAGACTTATACTCACTCCAGTCACGATAAAAGTTAATATTACCGTCCTCTCTGCGCTGAAACACAATCCATCCGCCGCAATCAATGTCCATTTCACAATAGACTTGGAGACCGTTGCTGAATCCGTCTGGGTAGATCTTGTAGACACCACTTGTGCGGTAACCTGCCTCCATTAGCCCTTTACAACTTCTGTTGTGAGCAAAGGAGATATCAGGCAATGAGAAGAGAGGTGTATTTTCATTTTCATCGAAGTACACACTTTCTTGATCTTCAACGAATGATTCAGGATACTCAGCCCTTGTGGAGTTGTTTAACTCACACAGTTTATTGCATTTATAGAAGTTAAATGACTTACAGTTCTTATCCATGTTACAGTCTCGTCCGCACATGACGTAATAGGGTACAGTTTTCTTGGCATACGTAAAGTTTTTGAGTGCTCGGTTATCTGCGGGGAGATATTCATTTGCAAGCCCACCACATTGACTTCCCAAGCTTATCGCTTGTGATATCAGTGGTATTATAAACACGAACATCATTTTGAAATGGAGTACGCACATCAAGAGTACTTGCTGCGTCATCTTAAATGTATTGTTTGTATATGGGTGAAAACGTTTCAAGATAAATCCAATTATATAAGTAGAACTATCAGTTTTTATTCAATCAAGTATTTCGGTATCATCGGTCTACCAACTGTTCGATTGAAACACGACTATACTGCACACGGCGCAATGTAGAAATGTAACACAGCTTCGACCGATGAGTGTTTATATTGAATGTTTATGATCCAAAGGATTGCATGCGTAAAGCACTGATTGGTCAAAGTGAAGTCACTGCTGAATGGTGATTTACCATGTATCACCTGATTGGTTGACAGAAACTTGATTAGGCTCAGCTTTATCTGTTTTTTGGTTTCCTCAAAAAGATAAAATTATTCAATAATAGACAGTCCCAACCTGAATTGTTTTAATGTTTCGAGGAAACAAAATACAAATTTTGCCTTTATGAATTAATGCCTATATATTATATGAATTTGTTTAGCACATAAAATGTTTGGATGAGTGATTTTACTGAAATATTAATGAAATAAATTAAATAGCCTAGTCCCGGCCTCCCCACTGCAGCTAACACAATTTAACAACAGTATCAGTCTATCGCCTAATTTGCATATACAATATTTTTGTGTATTGAAACCGTCCCCTCCCAGGGCGAGAGACAAGTGGGTACGAGGTATACATAAACTACAGGAACATCCTGGGAACGATGTTGCCGTTCATCATACTGAACATTATTCAAAACTTGATAATTACTATGGCATTATTCGTTTTGTGTTTATTTAAGTTTATTACTTGGTGACCCCCAAAAATAGCAATTCTAATTTATTTCTCTTTAGAATGCCAGGAGTGTTCAATGATTGTAATGGTGTATTAGCAGAAGACAGTGTGAATCCAAGCTGTAGGGTAAATGAAAGGGGGAAACACGGTACAATCTGATAACTTCCCCGCTGGCTACACCGATCTGCCAACTAATGCACAACATGAATCCACGAATAAACCCACTAATTGTGCCTTTAAAGAGGATCTGATGATATTTATTTATTTATTTATTTATTTATTTATTTATTTATTTATTTATTTATTTATTTATTTATTTATTTATTTTTTGCCAACCAGTGAAATACATGTATGCGGTTATTGGAACCAGACCACATTTCCCATATACAAAGTATGGTGGCTAAGAGAGACCTCACAAATCGGGCAAACGTTCACACATCACGGCAGAAATCCAATTGATCCTTGATCCAGCAATTAAAAATGCCGACGCGCATGTCTGAGATGACGCGTGCGGAGACCAGAAACCAGAGACTTGTTTAACCTGTTAAGCTTTTACCTCAAACAGTTCCACACAATAATTTCTGAGACTGATGTAACTAAAAGGATAGTTCTTCAAAAATGTATAGTTCAAGGTTCTTTGACAATCATCATCTTTTTGACTATTAATATTTTACATCAAGCTTTATATAAAACTCTAATCAAACTTGTCTTTTCATTTAAGATTACCAATAGTGTACAATAGCTTTGATGGATAAATGAAAGGGGTGAATACGGCAACGGAAGGGTACACTGCAAGAAACGGGGGACGCCTAAATAATGAATGGTAAAATAACATGTATGATGATGTAAAGGGACACGTCCCCCCCCCCCTGCCATCCACCAATGGTTTGAGACTCAAGAAACGGGAGGGACGCCTAAATAATGAATGAGAAAATAACCTGTATGATGATATAAAGGGACACGTCCCCCCCCCCCCCTGCCATCTACCAATGGTTTGAGACTCAAGAAACGGGAGGGACGCCTAAATAATGAATGGTAAAATAACATGTATGATGATATAAAGGAACACGTCCCCCTCCCCCTCTCCCCCTCCCCCCCCCCCCGCCATCCACCAATGGTTTGATCATCATAAAACAAAAGGAAATAGTAATCTGTTGTCTTAGGGAGAATTCAGGACGGTGCAGGCGGTACATACAAGAAGGAGCGGGTGGCACACCCAGATATTCATTCTGAGGTAAAAGAATACTTTGGACACATTGTTTATTCTCCATTCAATTTTTGAAAATTTATATAGATATCTTCCAAATCTATATTCCCTTTTGAATTAATCAAATTTTTAATTTTGGGTGAAATTAATACCCTTACATAAAAACTTCAAAACAACATTTAAGGGTTACAAAATACGGTCCTAAATAAGGGCGTTATGTATCAAAACGCTAAAATATCATCATTTAATCCATTAAAACAAGTTTATATTATAAAACTATGAAATATGTACCTCACAAACAGAATTTATAGAGAAAAATGTCCAATGCTTCATTGATGACTACTCCGGTCGTTAGTTCTTTTGTTGAAATCATACACACCATGATGTACAACGGCAGTTTGATATAAGCCATTTAGCTTAATTATATTACTGCAGTGAAAAGCGGAACCTTTTTAGGCTACTTCCGTTATAGCCATCATTAAACAGTAGTATGAGTGGTTTACTGAACGAGGTTAAACTTTTTCAAATTAAACAGCGACAATCGTTTGAAAACTAACAATAAGCTACCGTTTCAGTAGGGCTGTCATACTTTTTGTAATTAATAGATGTTTTGCAAGCAGAAAACATATGACAGATTTAGTCCTTCCAGATAGTCCCAGCAAATTATTTTTCAATCCCTGGCTCATGAACTCTCTGTATTCTCAATGCTTTCCGAGTGTATGTGACGTCTTAACATCTTGACCACCGAGCTTGTCCGGTGGCGATTGGCCGGCTAGAATCCCATAGCAGCAGGTACCGCGAGATGTGTATATTAATTAACTCTTACATCGGGTGATAATTTGATTTTACCCTTACACTGACGTACTTGCAATCGCGTGTTGAATTTGAATTTCAATAACATTCAATTACTGAATTAAAAGTCAAAGTCCTGAACTTGAAATGGCTCATTAAGTGTTTCCACCCGCAGTCGGCTTGTAAAATAATATATGAGAGGTTTCAACTCTTACTGAGAACAGACTATTGAGGTTATTATCTCACACAAAATGACAATAAAACTACCGAATATAATCATTTGTCAACCGTAGAGATATGAAATCAATAAATTTGAATTTTTTATGACAGATCAATTTAGTGTTTCGGCAGTCGGCTTATAAATAATATATAGAGAGGTTTGAGTTCTTTTTGATGACAGACCAATATTATCTTTAACAGTCCAAACAGTACAGGGACCTTTATAAGCAGAATGGACACTTGTCGTCTTTGCCTGCCTCCTTTATCCGCTATAACTTCCCCCTTTGTATAGTTCCCCGATCTGCCAATGTACTTAATTATTTTCATGATCATATTGATCACTTTAATTTAATCTGTTGAATTATATTGTAATTTTCAGGGCCATGTTTTGTGAACAGGTTACTGTGATAAAAGATCAGAAATAAATAAATAAATCATGTGAAGCGGCAACCCGGGGATCACTAGAAGAGGATCCGAGGATGGGATATTAGTTATGATACAATTTCACACAATTTTCAATAGAAAAACAGAATATGTACAAGTATAAATATGTATAAATACCTGTACATATTTTGTTGGTGTCTGTATTGTACATACAGGCAATATCGAATATCAAAGAGTAGTCTTGGCTCAAGCGTCAATATCCTACTCTCTGCAATTCCACTGGTGGAGGTTCAAGGGATTACTGCTAGCAACATAAGTATTCTATTAATGACTAGTCTTGGTTCAAGTTTCGATTGTTTTGTTCATATATAACATTCAGATTAGACTTTATTTAACCTGACTTGTAAACTTCGTCTGTATTTTTCAGAATAGACTCACTTCTGAAACTGACATATTTCGTTTACACGCGTCATCATTACATCATCAATATAGGCATGTGTTATTTACCAATACTAACAACGTCCGATCGCGACGAGACTTAAGAAGTATGAAATACGAATATTTGTAAGGCTAATTCTGAAGTTACATAATTATTACTTCATAAGGTGCCAAATTACATATTTATAACATTTTACTATAAAAATCCTTACGTTTCACGTTTTTGATGTGTTAATGAACATGTCATTACACTCATACCTCTAAAACAATGTTGTCAAGAAATCTCAGAACAGCTCTGAGGTCTTTTCAAAAAGAAAAACTTGTTTAGTTTTATGTGTTACCTTGTCCACAATAAACGAAAAATAAACACCTTTATAATTATACAAATACACGTGCATACACGTGTGAGTATATTCGAGCGAGGCCTCCAGTGTTCCCAGCCCGGTGTCTGGACTGGCTCTTGCCGCGCTGGTAGGGTGAGGAAACGCTGGTGTTCAATTTGAAATAAAGAACATTTTTGTTAACTACATGTATGCTAGCCATCAGCACCAGATCAAGAAATACATTTGCAGAAAAGCGTATTTCTAATGACATGAGATCCACGTTTATTTCAACAAGAAATTAATTGACATTTAATTTATTAATTGCAATTTATTAATTTAATTTATTAATGCAAAAACATTAAGATGAATATCAAAATCAACAAATTTAATACATTTTCCACAGGGGGTAGTTTCACACACTGTAGCCAGTGTACGTAAACGGCTTCAGCGAAGCCGAGCGAGGTCTCCGGGGTTCCTCAGTGCCCAGACTGACGCTTGCCGCACTGGCAGTCTGAGAAAAACACTGGTGTTCAATTTGAAACGATTATTTAGAAACATTTATTTCATGCCAACATGAAATAAATAAATTTACATTGAAATAAATTTACATTATTTGTTCCAATTCATATATTAAGACAGATGCAACAAAATAATAATCTGTAAATTAATTAACACAAAATAAAAAAAATAAACAACTAAAGCAAACAAATTAACATGTAAGGAAAATGAGGAAGCAAATCTTTTGTACTCTTCCCAAACACAAACAAAACACAATTAACAGGAGATATATACAAGACAAAGACAAGTCAAGCAAAAACAGGAGTAAGACTGGCTCTTGCCGCGCTGGCAGGGTGAGGAAACGCTGGTGTTCAATTTGAAATAAAGAACACTTTTCTTAACTATATGTATGCCAGCCATCAGCACCAGATCAAGAAATAAATTTGCAGAAAAGCGTATTTCTAATGACATGAGATCAACGTTAATTTCAACAAGAAATTAATTAACATTTTATTTATGCAAAAACAAAATTATTAAGAGGGATATCAAAATCAACAAATTTAATACATTTTCCACAGGGGGGAGTTTCACAGACTGTAGCCAGTGTACGTAAACGGTTTCGGCGAAGGCGAGCGAGGTCTCCGGGGTTCCTCGGTGCCCAGACTGACGCTTGCCGCACTGGAAGGCTGAGAAAAATACCGGTGTTCAATTTGAACCGATATGTAACAGTCAGCACTGGATCATCAGCAGAAAAATGATTATTTAGAAACATTTATTTCATGCCAACATCATTAAGAAATAAATTTACATTATTTGTTCCAATTCATATAATAAGACAGATGCAACAAAACTATAAGCTGTAAATTAATTAACACAAATTTAATAATAATAATAATAATAATAATAATGAACATTTGTAATGCACCGGTATCCGTCATAATTAGTTTAAAATGTTTTTTTATATTAAATTATTTATTTTCTACAGTGGTTTTTAAATTAAGTGGACAATATTGTCACGATCAATAGGGCATGGAATCGGAGTATTCATCTTAAACTAGGACACCGATTCCAAGCCCTGTTGAAATTCTGTTCAGATCGTGACGATATTGTCCCTTTAAATATTCACGATGTGTGGATATTTGTCCATGAGCCAGCTAATTTTTCGGTACCATCTGGAGGGACTACGGTAATTCATATGTTTTCTTGTTACGAAAATTTCCGAAAATTCCAAACAAATATGATAGACTTGGTGAAACGGTAGCTTAGTACTGATTTTTAAGCATTTTTTGCTGTAAAAAATTAAATGCTAAGCCTCCTCCAACAAAACACTGTTACGACTGTTTGACGATTGCTGCCAGACGTAGCCTCAAAAGATCCCATGTTATTATACGCAGTACAATAATTAAAGCTAAATAGCAACATAAAACAACCGTTGTACATGTTATGTCAATAAAATACACCAAGGAAATAAGAATTAACGCAGAAAATACATCTTTAGGAAGCAAACTCCAAAGTTTCACCTCTCTTAGGAAATATTTGTTTTGGGTTTGTGTTTTGGACTTTAAAGCTAAGGTTTAGGGTCAGTTTTCTTTGAGTTTATCGCATTACATTGGCATCTAAACTCAGTGGCGTACCAGGGCCACGGGGGGAATCATTATGATGATTATAAACTGCCCCCTTTCGATCCGCCAATGGTTTGAGACGCAATTGCAATCGCATGTTGAATTTGAATTTCAATAACATTAATTAACTGAATTTCAATAAAATTCAATTACTAAATTAAAAGTCAAGGCCTTTGGACTTGAACTGGCTCATTAAGTGGAAACACCCACAGTCAGCTTGTAAATAATATATGAGATGTTTCAGCTCTTACTGAGAACAGACTATTGAATTTTAAGCGGTTTTTGTTCGGTATTGTTGTGCTAGTAAATGGTAATCATCTCAAGCAAATCGACAATAAAACTACCGAATATTATATCAATCATTTGTCAACGAGAGATATGAAATCAATAAATTCGAAGCCTTTTTGATGACAGGCCAATTTAGTGTTTCACTACGTTTTTCCGCCCGCTGTCGGCTCGTATTATATGAGAGGTTTCAGCTCTTACTGAGAACAGACTATTGAATTTTAAGCGGTTTTTGTTCGGTATTGTTGTGCTTGTAACGGTTATTATCTCACACAAAATGACAATAAAACTACCGAAACTTAATATAAATAATTTGTCACCGAGAGATATGAAATTAATCATTTTGAAGTTTTTTTGATGACAGACTAATATTATCTTTAACAGTCCAAACAGTACCTTTTATAAGCAGGGATGGATCCAGGGTAGCTGAAATGAAAAAGAGACATCGTACAGCAAAAAGGGGTGAAACTGCCTAAAAGAGGTCCACATATATAAAGTATAGGGTAAATTTATTGCAAGGTGATGAATGAACATCACTCTAAGAAAAGAAGGTAAATTTGTGCTGGGTAAACTGGTAGAGTAAGAAGGTTGAGTACTTTCTTAAACAACAATGATCAATGTTACAATTTTGTCATTACCCATCACTGGAGTAAATTTGTAATCTGAGCGATATGCTGAAAAGAGGTCAGCAATGATCAAAATGATCAAATAATGTGTAAAGCCATGGCAAAGCTAAATAATACTCCTGTGCAGCGTATGAAAATGGTCTGTGTGTAGTGAATTTCGCTCAGTTAACATACGTATACGCGTATTTAAACCAGCGGATGAAGTAAACCGAGTACACGTGCGTTCATGTGTCAACCAAACATCATGATGATGATGCAGCTTAAATCATTTTTAATTGTGTTGTTTTTTGGGGGTAATTTATTATGATTCAACGTTCTAAAATGTCAGTTATGTGTAGTTCATGGAGTTTTGCAATAAATACTGATAACAATAATTAAACGTTCACTAAGTACTGTGCATTTGTATTTTAAAGTTTAACGCAACCTCAGAGTAAAACAAATCGACCAGCATTATTGCCCCGGCGGAACTGAACACAATGTTGAATAAGACATTACACAACTTCTGTTTAAAACTGTACACAACCTCGGTTATGGCCCTGTCACACTGTTGCGTATCGTACTAGCGTATGCCAGCGTATGAAAATTATCACTCATACGCTGGTATACGCTGACATACGCTAGGGGTACGTTAGGCATAGGTTGTATACGTTTCAAGCACGGTGGCATACGCTGGCATACGCTGGCATACGCTGAGGCAGAAATAAATTTTTACGCATGCTTAAAAATTTTGTGCGTATGCGGACGTATGGTTAATACGCTAAGCATACGCTAGGCATACGCTGAATACGCTAGAGGTACGATATAGGTACGTTACTTATAGGTCGAGTACGCTGGACATAAGTTGCCATACGTTGGCATGAAGGTGTACCGTACAGCTAGCGTATTGATAGCGCATTGATAGCGCATGAGTAACGTACTTCTAAAGTATGTCTGACGTATCTGCAATAATGCAGCAATGTGGAAAGGCCGCCGATTATATAGGCACTTTGTCACGTGATAGGCGGATAGGCGGTACGCTGGGCATGCGCAGTTCATACGCTACTCATACGCTAGCCATACGCAGAGTACGCTGGCCATACGCTGGTCATACGCTGTTCATACGCTGACATACGCTGACATTCGCTGTCCATACGCTTGCCATACGCTACTCATACGCTACTCATAGGTTCAATACGGTAAGTATACGCACAATTCTGTATTTTCAAGGGCTTTTTGTGCGTATGAAAATTATATTATGAATTTTCATACGCAACTCTTACGTTTCTCTCATACGCAACAGTGTGACAGGGCCATCAGGTAAAGATCACGCAACAGTTGTGTACAACGGAAACATAAATCCGTGTAGAGTAAACCTTTAAACAATTGTTGGAGTAAGAAATGTTACGTCGTTTCAAGGGTAAAATATTGACACAAGTCGGGAGTAAAACTCAACACTACCCCCGTTGTGTCGAGTTTTACTCTACTGACGACCATGTTCCCTTTTTACGGTGGCAAAGTGTCAGATTTTACGCAATGTTGAGTATTCTTTTCTTAGAGTGCACTCGTCCTCTTTGCCTGGCTCCTTTATCAGCTAATCTTCCCCCTGGCTCCCCCGATCTACCAATGACACTTAGTATTAGTTTTCATGAAGCCATAAGCAAATGCATTTTTGCCTTTACGTGGTGTCTGATGAGGGGGTAAGGTATAAAAGTGGCGGTGATTTCTAGAGACGACGAGAGGAATGGTATAAGTAGGACCCCTATAGCTAACCTAGTACCCCTACACGACTTTGAATCTCTCCCGATCCCCCGGAACCCCTAGATGCCCAGACTGGCATTCCCAATTGAAATATGTAGGATTTTTAATTTGTTTATTTTCTCGTTATTCTGTCTACGTACACAAATGTACTGCCCACTTTTTCTTTATAGAATTCTAGAATAAATCGTTACGTGTTATACTTGGACGTGATGTATGTTTTGTAAAAGAATAGAAATACACCAATGGCTACCATGTCAGCGATACAATCGTTTTGAAATCATGGAAAACAGTTCAGTCTTTGTAATAACACATTGAATTATTATTGCCTTGGAGTCACAAGTTGAAAACAAGTGTGCGTGCTTTCAATACGCGCGCGTATGATGCATATAAGTTTTGAAAAGGATAAATCCAGTGGTAAGATCATACCTCTCGCTCTGTCTTCTTCATAAGTTATATGCATTTGTGTACGTAGGCAGAATTATACTTGCACAGTAATTATTAAAAGTGATTAATGAAATTTCGAGAAATTTAAGGAAAACATTTCAAAGTTTTATATTTGACTAATTGCTTAGTTGTTAGTTGCTATTTCTTTTTCTTCAATTGAAAATGGCTATATTGTTGTTATAACGTATTATAACATCGTAGCAATGAGGCAGGTGTTGCGGTATGCAAGGTTCAAAATAAACAGGACAAGATGATTATGTCCAATGGACAATTCACTACATCACAGGGTTAAGAGATGAATATGTTGTGCTAGCTGAAAATAAGAAGACAAAATCTGCGAACTATTGCGAAATGTCAACCTGTCAGTTCCGGTCCATTGCAAACTCCTACTGGTATGGATAACAACAAGATACGCTATTAAAAGGAACAGCAATTAGACTAATTAATGGCTTACTATTAGCGTTTCCCCTGCGGATGGATTGTAAATAATATATTATGAGATTTTACGCTCTTATAAATTCACTGCGATCACGATCAACATCGCAAAAAAAAAAAAAAAAAAAATGTGATATTGATAAAAACGATTAACTTTACTCACATGTTTAAAGCTATTAATTAAGTGTCAATTAAGTATATTACTAACAACAATCCAATGTAAAGTGAATAAAACAATAATTTCAACAATAATAACATTTGTCCTGTACGTAGGCCCTACTCCATTTTAAATTAAAAAATGGGTTTGATATTAGTTGAGGAAAATGTGACAGAATTACATGAGATGAAACACGTGCACGTGTAAACATGTTAAAACCTACCAATTGAAAAGCAAGAAATATGTTTATGTGTAAACAAAAATATGGTTTGTGTTATAAATTATATACAATATGCCCCTAAATAGCCTCAGATTGCAACAGAGAGCATCTACAACCTGAAAATTTCCCGGGGCCCTTAAACGGGCCCCGGACCCCACGCCGTCGTGGCTTCGCGCTACGCGCTCGCAGATTCGTCTCATACAAATGCCCCTACCCTATAATTTCATCATGGCTAGAACACTGGTGCAAGACGGCCGCCGGAACTTTCCAGACTTCAGCCGGAGCAACAATGGATCGCTAGCTATGAACTTTAGTTGAACTGACTCCGGAAGTTTCAAGAATGGACTGAATTGGCGTCACTGTAAAATAGATCGCCTTGTTTCCGCCTTGTGATAGGCAGTCGTGTGGTATATGGCCAGAGTTTGATTAACGTTTGTTGTGACAGACGTGTTATGAGAGTTGTAATAAAGCAGTAGTTAATGTAACTGTTAAATAATCTGATTACTCTCTGGTACTTTTCTGTCAGGCGTTTTGCAACAGAAAGTAAGGAAAACTCAGGAAAACACGTTCAACAATATTTTTAATTAATCATAAGTCCACTTTTCCTAATTTTTATGAAATACATTTTAATTTTAATGAAACATTTTTTAATTTCATAATTTTTATGAAAGAAATTATCATTTTATTGCAAATTTTTTTAATTTGACTTTATTTACATATTTTTTTTCATAACAAATAGGAAAAGTGGACTTATGATTAAGTCAAAATACTTTTGAATATGTTGGAAATAAACTACGTTACAATACCATGTATGATCATGATAAAAAGGGGCACTTCGTATCCCACTTGCCTTCCTCCCCCCCACCCCCACCACCACCACGAACTTTACTAAGGATAGCTCTTCAGACAGGAAGATTTCAAAAGATTTGTTGACCTCGTTTTATACAACACTTTGATCAAACTCTTCAAAATGTCAATAGTGTACAATGATTGTAATGTTGTATTAGCTGAAGGCGAATCCAGGCAGCAGAGCCCAATGAAAGGGGGTAAAACAATACACTGACAAAACGGTGGACACGCATAGAACATGTATGGTAGAAGAACTCCCTCCCTACATATACAAATCAAGGCATTTGGACTTGAAATGGCTCATTAAGTGTTTCCACACGTAGTCGGCTTGTAAATAATATATGAGAGTATTCAGCTCTTACTGAGAACAGACTATTGAATTTTAATGGTAATGGTGTGCTGGTAACGATTATTATGTCATACGTATAATAAATTATAGTAATACCATTTGTCAAATTTGAAGTCTTTTTTATGACAGGCCAATTTAGTGTTTCATTAAGTGTTTCCGCCTGCAGTCGGCTTGTAAATTATATATGGAGACATAGGCGGATCCAGAACATTTTTTAGGGGGGGGGGCTGAGAATCAAAAACAATTATTTTTCAGTACTACAAAAAGTACAATGAAATAATCAAAGGGAGAGAAAAACACAGTGAGGGAATGGGAGTGCGTTCTCCCCTCCCCTCCCCCTCTTTTTCTCTCTTTATTAATTTTTTTATTTTTGTTTTACGATTTTTTTGGGGGGGGCTACAGCCCCCTTAGACCCCCCCCCCCCTGGATCCGCCAATGGGAGAGGTACAGTTTCAGCTAGATTTTTATGACAGACTAATATTATCTTTAACAGTCCAAATAGTACAGACACCTTTTATAAGCAGGGATGGATCCAGGGTAGCTGAAATGAAAATGAGACATCGTACAGCAAAAAGGGCTGAAACTGCCTAAAAGAGGTCCACATATATAAAGTATAGGGTAAATTTATTGCAAGGTGATGAATGGACACTTGTCCTCTTTGCCTGCCTCCTTTATCCGCTAATCTTGACCCTGGCTCCCCCGATCTGCCAATGATACTTAGTATTAGTTTTCATGAAGCAATAAGCAAATGCATTTGTGCCTTTACGTGGTGTCTGATGAGGGGGTAAGGTTTAAAAGTGGTGGTGATTTCTAGAGACGACGAGAGGGATGGTATAAGTAGGACCCCTAGCTAACCTAGTACCCCTACACGACTATGGACCTCTCCCAATTCCCCGGAACCCCTAGATGCCCAGACTGACATTCCCAATTGAAATATGTAGGATTTTTAATTTGTTTATTTTCTTGTTGTTATTCTGTACTGCCCACTTTTTCTTTATAGAATTCTAGAATAAATCGTTAAGTGTTATACTTGGACGTGATGTATGTTTTGTAAAAGAATAGAAATATATCAATGGCTACCATGTCAGCGATACAATCCTTTTGAGATCATGGAAAACAGGTCAGTCTTTGTAATAACACATTGAATTATTATTGCCTTGGAGTCACAAGTTGAAAACAAGTGTGCGTGATTTCAATACGCGCGCGTATGACGCATATAAGTTTTGAAAAGGATAAATCCAGTGGTAAGATCATACCTCTCGCTCTATCTTCTTCATAAGTTATATATGCATTTGTGTACGTAGGCAGTGATTAATGAAATTTCGAGAAATTTAAGAAGAAAGTTTTATATTTGATTAATTGCTTAGTTGTTAGTTGCTATTTATTTTTCTTTCATTGAAAATTGCTAAATTGTTGTTATAACTTATTATAACATCGTAGCAATGAGGCATGTGTTGAGGGATGCAAGGTTAAAAATAAACAGGACAAGATGATTATGTCCAATGGACAATTCACCACATCACAGGGTTATAAGAGATTAATATGTTGTGCTAGCTGAAAATAAGAAGACAAAATCTGCAAACTATTGCGAAATGTCAACCTGTCAGTTCCGGTCCATTGCAAACTCCTACTGGTATGGAGAACAACAAGATTCAATTTACGCTATTAAAAGGAAAAGCCATTTAGACTAATGGCTTACTATTAGCGTTTCCCCTGCGAATGGATTGTAAATAATATATTATGAGATTTTACGCTCTTATATATTCACTGCGATCACGATCAATATCGCACAAAAATAACAAAAACAACATGTGATATTGATAAAAACGATTAACTTTACTCACATGTTTAAAGCTACACTTATTACTAACAACAATCCAATGTAAAGTGAATAAAACAATAATTTCAACAACAATAACATTTGTCCTGTAGGCCCTACTCCATTTTAAATTTAGAAATGGGTTTGATATTAGTTGAGAAAAATGTGACAGAATTACATGAGATGAAACACGTGCACGTGTACACATGTTAAAACATACCAATTGAAAAAGCAAGAAATATTTTTATGTCTAAACAAATATGGTTTCGTGTTATAAGTTATATACAATATGCCCCTTCAACCATTCAAATATGCAACGAGTGACACGGCAGCTTCAGAGTTGTATGCCTTAATCTCGTACTCAGTTATTACATTATCAACCATTCAAAGACTTAATGTCTCTTTAATTCGAAATATATGTGAATATGATTTCCTTTATTTATACTACAATCTCGTCTCAAACAAGTACACAATCCTCTCTAGACACAAGTCGGTATCCATATCGACATTTCTTATCTTCAGTCTAAACTGTTTCCGATAGTGACACCATGTGTAACTCTCAATTGACTTGTAACGGTCCTGGAGGGGGTATCGATGGAGAGGGTGTTAATGAAGGGGGTGTCGATGGAGGGGGTGTCGATAGAGGGGTGTCATTGGAGGGGGTGTCGATGGAGAGGGTGTCAATGGAGAGGGTGTCGACGGAGGGGGTGTCGATGGAGAGGGTGTTATTGGAGAAGGGTGTCAGTGGAGAGGGTATCAATGGAGAAGGATGTAAAGTGTTTGAAGTTTGCCTTCCAACCCTTAGCCACCCAGGCTATCTGCCCCTGTTTCAGGATGGTTACCACAAATTGCTCAATCGACATTCATACAAATCACATGTGATTGACAATCAGCAATAGGGGGAGGGGTCAAACTGACCAATTGACATTCATACACGACATGCGATCAGAGTCATTACATAAAATCACATGTGATTGGCAATCGGCAAAGAGGGGGAGGTGTTTATCACAAATTGACCAATTGACATTCATACACTACGTGCGATCAGAGTCAATACATAAAATCACATATGATTGGCAATCGTCAAAGAGGGGGAGGGGTTTATCACAAATTTACCAATTGACATTCATACACTACCGGTACATCCAATCAGATTGATTACACACATGTGATTGGCAATCGTTTACAATAGGCCATTCTAATGAAATATGCTAATTACATTCACGCATGCGCTCAAGCACCACTAGTTGGGAAACTCAAAAGCGGGATCGTCACGCAACGCCTAGCGCGCGTTATAGCTTGCACTTAGCCATTGGTCTCCATTATAGTCACTGAATTTACCGTGCGCTAAATTGTAACCGCAACCGTCTTTTCTGTTCATAGGATAGCAATGAAACTTTCATACTTGTTCAAAATGAAATTTTTTGATATGTGAATATTAATCCTTTTTGCTAGCTTTGATTGCTATCATGGGATGATCCTCCAGCAGTCTACTTAAGCAGCAGCATTTTCCAGAGTCCGGCATTCTCCTGAGGACGATCAGAGCATACTGATCGAAACGTCGAGTTGTACCACCAGTTCTTTTCAGAACTAATTACTACTCAATTGAGATTCCACATGGTGTCACCGCAATTAGTCTTACTTGCTATCAATCTAATTTGCTAAAAATACGTTTGTGTGAAACCAATTTCTGCAGTGTTTCCTCTCCAACCCCTTCCTCCCATCCCTTCCTCCCAGCCCCCCACCACCACCACCAGAACAAAAATGTAATAAAACTTTTAAAAAATAATTTTAAAAATACCTGAAAATTTCTTCCAATAAGAAAAATAAGGTGACTTAAGCATACTTCTTCAGTATTTAATATAATAACAAAATCCTGACTTTAAGGATGGCACGCCTAAAGATTTAAAAACACCGTAAAATGTTCCTTTCATTTTGTTTTTGGAGATTACCATAACAGAATAATGCGCGGTTATTTTAGGAATGATAACTCAAGTTTTGAGACATAGAATGTCTTTGATTCACACCTCTTGATATTTCATATTTCATCACAGCTGTCACATCTTCATATGTCTTTATGTACTCGAGTACGTCTACATAATATTTGTATGATCAAGGCAGTAATATTTCAGAGTATTTTTGTACTTTTAGGCATGCCATCCTTATGTCAAATGAGTCTTACTGCTACAGGGCTACACCAGTCATAATCACTGCTACACAGTACTAGAATTCCTCCAGACATTATAGATTGTCATACACTGAATGACATTATAGATTGTCAATAACCATGTACATAAGTATTATCCAGTCATAATCACTGCTAATGATTCTGCAGACTTAGACATTACAGATTATCAAGTACACTGAGCCAAAATGGGTGTCAATAACCATGATGCTGTAAACATAAGTATTATCCAGTCATAATCACTGCTACACAGTACTAGAATTCTGCAGACTCTCCAGACATTATAGATTATCAAGTACACTGAATGAGTACTTATTGTACTGAGTAAAATGGGTGTCAATAACCATGATGCTGTAAACATAAGTATTCTCCAGTCATAATCACTGCTACACAGTACTAGAATTCTGCAGACTCTCCAGACATTATAGATTGTCAAGTACACTGAATGAGTACTTATTGTACTGAGTAAAGTGGGTGTCAATAACCATGATGCTGTAAACATAAGTACAATGTATTATCTTTTATCTTCGCTCTTACATGAACAAATGCCAAGGAGAATAATTACAGACATCAGACACCTCTAGTCTGCAGACTGTAGTAAACATTTTGTGTGGACCCCAGCCATCTTGTTTTTCTTCCATTCAAATCAATGTAAACAAACCGAGGCTGGAAGGAAAATAGTCATTATGTATGCAGGGAATCTGACCAAGATGGCCGCATTGTAAAAAGAGGTCTATAGAAGTATTACACTGTACCTTCAAATCATGACTGGTGTAACCCACTTTTTAACTTAAAATCTTATCACATCAACACATCCCTCATTCTCAAGGAAATCAAGAAAACTCTGCTTAAAATAAAGATCTCCTTAAAAACAAGACAACCAAAGCCAATTTCATAGAGTTGATGGTTGAAATAGCTGCTTAGTAGAAATAATTGCTTAGTTTGATTTCATGGTAACCAGCCAAAGTGAAACAGGATGCATATTCCATTTGGCTGGTAGCCAGTTTCATGTTACTTACAGAATGTATTCGGTAAGCACCATTTCCTGTTCAGTAACACTACGAAATTGGGAGTAAATCCATTGCTGTAGTGTGTCAGATACTCTTTCAAGAAACCTCATTACGTTTTGTACAAACCTCTTGTGTCAGTGATATCTAAAGCAGGAAATATGTGTAATACTATGGGGAAACCTTTCCACAAATGACAATCAGGGAATACAACGGCCATTTCAGATCTTGTTGTCATTGTTAAAATAACCCAAATATCTATAACTATTCCCTGCTGTAGATATCTTTGATGTCATACTATGGACTCTACAAAGCAGTGTGTAAATGATCAATAATAGACAGAGTCATGGGATGGTCAAAGCACATATACACTAGGCAGTATCAAGACTAATTGGATATAAACAAGGATCATGTATCCACCTGCTAATTCATTAACATTGGATTCCAAACATTTCTGGGCAAATATTCCATGACCTCTTCAGACTAAATATGATAACTCATAGTTGACAGGTTAAAATGTTCATGTTTTGTTGTGAATATTTTATAAGGACAATTTAGTTATTTCAAAATGACAGTACATTTTGTATTGACATATGAACATTTTGTTATGACTTTACAAACATGAACATAAGATTCATAACTTTTCCAAGCATTGAAATCAGCTTTTATAACATTTCCAGGAATTAAACAACCTTTTGTAAACTTTTTCTATGGATGGAAACATTTGACATAGTTATTCCATACCTAATCATTACATTTATTTGACCTTCCTAGATTTCTATGTGCAATGACTTGCATTACTGTTAATTCCACACTGCCCTGATTTTTAAACGCAACTTAAGACATCTGTAAATTAAATCATTTTTTGGAAAATACATTCATACAATCCAGTTATTTTATGCTAAGCAACTCTAAGAAATAAGGAACAGTAACGAAAACATGAAACATTTTAAGCTTCAAAAAATTACATTCCAAAGAATTTTAAGAAACTAACATCAGCCCTTAAAAAAACTAAAAACTGTTTACTTTTTTAAAGTTTCATGTTTCTCATTACAAAGATCTATTTCAAAGGCTAATTTCAAGGAAAAGGACAACAGGTTGAAGAAATAAAAACAAAAATATATCAAATCTGAAAGAAAATTCAAGCAGTAAACCAGTCTGCTTAGGGGCCGTTTCATATGTGACCGGCCCTTCATGCACATTCATAATTATATTAATTTAATATTAAATATTTCATACGTGTATGATCTCTTGTCAACCGAATCCTTCCATCCTATAGGTGTAATAGACCTTTAATTAATAAACCGCAGCCATCTTTGCTTTCCTGTACACAAGTCTATGAGAATCAGAACGAGGCACATGCACAACTGAACCAGTAGACGGGTTCTTTACAATGTGATGGATCCAATCGTAACTATATCTCTACTGCCGGTAGATAGGGAACATGACTGAATATCGAATGAATAAAACTGATGAAACAATAACAGAGTGAGCTGTATACCTGTCCGAGTCATCGTATTTTGTCAGTGAGATAGTATAGGTTTTCCTGGCCAATTGAAGAAGCGCCGTTTTAATGATCCAATCAACTAGTGCTTCTTTTTTCTCTGTTGTCAAATTAATTTATAAGCAATCATTATTTCATTCATATTATACTCAAATGCGTTTATTTAGTTCTATTTCAGTTGTTTGGCATTCATGACTTCAATTGTGTCATCCTGAAATTTGATGTTTGGAATCTTTTGCGATTGATGCAATCAAATTAACAGTTATCTATGAGCAAAGGATTTTGTGAAAATTTATTATCGCTTTCGTTGAATGGTCAATCAATTTCATCTTAAGGGTATTCAAACCTGAACTTGGCAAATTTCAGTGAGTTTTCCGATGATTTCTTCAGATGTGAGTTATGAAAGTCATTAAGGTCTATCTTTTTCGAAACTTCTTCTTCTGTGTCGCTATCCAATTTCTTGATTTTTATTCCAATGTAAAAAAAAAATCAACTGGTATTAAACAAACATCAGAGTATCCCTATGGGGTCATCTTGCATAACATATTTGTCCCACTTCAATTTCCATGTCAATCTCCCGTTCCCCGAAGTAAACTTTCTTTCCTTTATGTTCCCCCTTTCTTTTCCTTTCTTTTGCCTGTAATCTACTGTCGAGCTAGTAGGAATCAACTGTTAGAATCTATCGTAAAATCTCATACCCAGGCCGTATAATTAATAATAATAATAAATAATAACTGGATTTATAGAGCGCCAAATTACCACAGGATACAAGGCGCTATAACAAGGAAAGGAAAAGGAACTAAGACAAAAGAAAGAAAGACAACCAGCTACTATTTGGGGAAAGATAGGTCTTCAGAGCCTTTTTGAAGAACAGAACACTGTTCGAATTTCTGATGGGGATGGGTAGGCTATTCCTTAAACGGGGGGCGGCAATGGAAAAGGCCCCAGCCTGTTTACGTGATTTGTGCACAACAAGGGTTTCACCATCAGAAGAACGAAGGGAGCATGAATTAATATCTAATTAATCACCGATTGCTGGCTGTCTATAGCTGGTATAGTTTCCCAGCATAGTGACAGAGATGTTCACCTTGGTCCAAGATCGATTTGGAGGATGATTTTGTTTCATTGTTTGTGGAGGTTTTTTTCTTCACTTTGTTATTATAAAAGTAAGTCAGAGTTAATACTGGTTGGAGTAACAGTAATAATAAAAATCTGTTTTGGATAGTTTATAGGCGATTGTATCTGGTCTGGAAAACAAATCTCAAACAGGTACCACACTGGGGAGGGGGAACCACCTTGTCATCACCATCAAAATAAATCTATGCGTTATTACGTTTACCATTTTTACATTGTGTCCCCCATGTTTTACTGAGGCTACGCCTACCCCTTGTTTGCCTCCCTACCTGGATCCGGGTACTGTTTTACAGAGAGAGATACTGATAACTGATGAAACGATGACGACGATAGAGGGCGGGCTTTCTCCTGGATCACAGTCGTCTCGTCTATTAACCTATTCTCGGGGCAAATATTTGTTAAAACGTAACTTACAAGGAGTGTGGACAAGGTAGGCAGAGTTCCATTGCATTGTACATTTATATTTTGAGGAATATGCAAATCTAGGTATTTGTTCAGCCCTAGACAAATGTTTGGGGGGGGGGGGCTACCCCCCTCCGATAAATCGCAGGGCCTGCATAGGAGCATAATTATGCCCCCCCCCCCCCCCCCCCCCAAGGGTTTATGGGGTCCAACACTAGTTGTAACACTGCTGGTTCCAATCTGGGGTACGAAGGATATAATGATCAGACCATGTAGAAACACATTGAAACCATAGGAAGGCGCTTTTAGAATGAGTAAGTGTAAAAGAGATCACCCACTCTAAACAGCGCCCTCTATTGGTGTCAGTCATCGTCAATTATGGGGCGAGTTGTCTTTGTTATCTCGGAATGCACAGATGTGGAGGAGCTGGGGAGGGGAGGGAGGTGTAGAACAACCCTTGGATATTTATTGGGTTATTGGCATTTGATCCCCTCCCCGCCCCTTATCTAACTCCACCCCTCCACCTCACCCCTTCTCCTACTCCCCTTACCCCCTTTCTCCCCACCCATATCCAACGCCTCTCCCTCTCCAGCATCAGTGGAACATTAGTGCAAAATTATTCTGGTGCACTAAATTTTCAACTTAAAACTGGAAAGGAAAAGGATTCTTTAAAAAACAGTGTCCCTTTGTAATGTTATGTTAGATGACCCTTCAATAATATCAGAGAGAGGTTTAGTTATCTATAGTCTCTGTAAACCTCATGTCGCCGTTTGTCCTGATCTGTCAGGTCACGTGGTCAAGTTTAGAAGACTTCGTTTATACACAAACTCAGAAATGAAAGAAAACATTTGTATTCGGTTCGTACTGTATCACTCAGTTTATTGCACTTGATTGAACCAGGTTTTTCAACAGTATTACTGATTTTAATTGAGGCTATCCAATATTTTCGACATTTGAGTACTCGCTCAGTGTACCCCTAAATGGTGCGTTGATTGTTGTTCAACATTTTCAAGAAAACACTAAATATTTATTCCCCATTCTCCTTTGAAAATGTCTTAAATTGTGGATGGCCTCTTACAGCTAATTAAATGACTTTTTCACATAGGGGTATGAACATTTGCCCGATTTGTGAGGCCTCTCTTAGCCACCATACTTTGTGTCTGGGAAATTTGGTCCCAGCGTATAAAATGTATCACATATTTCACTGTTGGTTAAAAAAAAAAAAAATGGCCGAAAAAAAGTGTGTCACCGTAACGATTTTGAATCTGATCAATGTTTCAGCTTAGTGTAAAAAGTATGTTGTTTCGACGGCCAAATTCCTGGCATTCATGAGATTCTACAAAATTCCCAAGATTGTTTTGACTGTTGACCCAAATGTGCACACTGGGGAATTTTTGACTGGTTTTTACTGTCATTTTGACCACCCTGAAGACAATACTTTTACCAGTCAAAAACAATCTACATGTAA
Source organism: Zoroaster sp. YZ-2022 (assembly GCA_029582265.1). Taxonomy (NCBI): domain Eukaryota; kingdom Metazoa; phylum Echinodermata; class Asteroidea; order Forcipulatida; family Zoroasteridae; genus Zoroaster; species Zoroaster sp. YZ-2022. The sequence goes on along the minus strand of CM055816.1, from coordinate 23,776,313 downwards.
GAGAACACAATTTAATCAGGATTATGAATATTTTCACTGATAACGAGAACTGTATCAGAAAGGTTGTTACTAAGCAACCAGTTGTTACCAAGCGCATGTACACTTTACCATCATTGAATTACTGAGGTCAAATTAATCACACTTTATAAACAGCTCCACAAGTCAATCAATACCTCCAGTGTAATTACACACACGCCTGCTACTATTGACATCGTCTAAAAACATGAGGCCTTACATGTAGGCTTGTGTGCAATACAGCCTATACTCACTATCGGTAATCTCAAAAATAAATAAAGAAAAAAAATATTCCAGTTTTACTTAAAGAGATTTACTCTAATCCATTCTTTATGACTTTATTCACTTTTATGATTTATGAGACATCCATGATACCGACAAAAATAACATTTGTCTTTAAAAACATCTGAAAATGCACCCAGCTTATTCACAAAAAGACACAAATTTATGTACAATGTACAATATGCAAATGATATCCGACATGTCATTGGAGGTTCAATACACATGGCATGGGTAGCTGCATAAACAGTTGCATGCACTTTTGTATAGTCAGTCATCCGGCACAAAAAACAAGTCATACTTTCCTCCTTAACCCTAACAACCCCATATCCTGCAAGATCCTCCAAGGGGCACTTTTTTGGAAAAATTCAGCGCTGTTGGAAACTGGTACTTTCACCTCTTCAAATGAGGCAAAATTACTACCTGGCAAGAAGTACAGGCCATAAGTGCTGAATATGAAACACCAACGGAAATGCATGGTGTATTTTGAAGATAAGGGCATGTTTCCAAAAGTGCACTGATGGATTTTGGAGGATTCAGGAAGGTTCCTAGCCAGAATACCTAGGGTTTTATGGTTAATAAAAAAATACCAATTTGTTGATTGACTGGCACCGTGACCGCTTGGCACCGTGACCGCTTGGCACCGTGACCGCTTGGCACCGTGACCGCTTGGCACCGTGACCGCTTGGCACCGTGACCGCTTGGCACCGTGACCGCTTGGCACCGTGACCGATTGCCATACTTGATGGACTGATCCATGCCACTTGACCAATTCGCCCCAAATAAGGCCTTCCTGAAAAAGTTACTCTGAATCAAAAAGCAAAAAAATGCCACTTTGAAATCACCTCCCTGATAATTTCCCATACCAAGCGGTTTGAACACTAAATGGTCAAATTCACCCCTGTATTCGCTCAGCACACATCGTAGCCCTCTAGTGGTGAATTTGTACCCAGTGTCTTGATGACAGCCACTTTTGCGTCATGTGTGCGTTGTGCGTACACTTTATGTGCGTATGTTATGGTACTACACGTGCATTTACTTCTACTAGTCAATGATCGCTGGAGATATTCCGCGCGTACATGCATCAACTGCAAACTACACAACACGCGACGCACTATCGGTGCCCTTTCACCCACAGTGGTCTAACAACATGTGCCCTCAACAGCTCATGCACGGTGCGAATAGACAGAAAATTCATGAAAGATGTTCATGTGTATCAGAAAACCAAGCATTGTACACAGAGTCTCATTGAGTTTCTTTCTACTACTGTACTACATACTGTAATATGCCGCGATGTAAACAAAGATTGAGATTGGCCGTTTCTAATTTTAAAAAAAAAGGGCTTGAGAAAATGGCCGCGAGTTATTGTGAAAATATAAATTTTATTCAGTTTTCTGATGAGTTTATCTCTTGGCAAATGGGGAATCTCAACTGTGAGTGAAATTAGAATATGAAACTCTTTGAAACTTACTTATTGTAAAACCCACTCAAAGACTTAACCCTCCTACAATCAGTGCAAACAACCCATTCAGGCCACTCCAAGCCATTAGCTGTTGCCAGTGGCCTCATATGGTTACCCTTCTGTGCACTGTCACATGACCACTGAGATTGCAGGGTAAAGTGGTCTCCCATTGATACATTGCAGGCCATACTAATATAGTTCAAACATTTACAACGGCCTTGGGTGGCACACAATTGATTTTGTAAGATTACTTGGAAAGGACAGCAGGCTTGTACAAATGTATGTACTGAAGGTGGCTCAAGAGCAGAATTTTGTGGATCGGAGTGGCCTCCATGTGTAGGAGGGTTTTAATTAATGTCCCTTTAAAACCTCACCATGTTCAATGCAACAAGATGCAACAACAGTAATAAATGGTTGCATCTTGTTGCCCTCAGCAGAGAACAAAAGAATCATTGTTCTAGTTGATGGATCTTGTTGTGTTATGCAGACTGCACACTTTCTGTTGTTGCATTGTGTTGCAATTGCATTCAGCAGGGTGTCTGTGAAATACCTGTAGGAATGTAGGGTTAAATGGACAATATCATCACGATGATCAGAGCAGACTTTCAACAGGGCATGGAATCGGTGTCCTACACAGTGACTGAAAAATACTGGCTCATTTATGTAGCAGCAACGGTAATATGACCTTAACATGTGGGATATTATTTTCAGTCACTGAGTTAATCTAAAACAAACACTCTGATTCCATGCCCTGTTGATCACGAGTGATGATATTGTGCCTTTAAACTGTTTCAAACAATTTACCTTTTGTTTTTGGTGTTCCCAGTTCAATTTCCACATAGAATCCTAACCCTGGCTTTCCTCTTAGATTGTCTCTTGGTGGTTCATAAACACCATCTGTGACCTTTGACCTGACCTCATCATTGACCTGATGTAGAGAAGTGTGTAGTGGGAGTCGGAGTACTTCGGCTTGAATGAACACAAAATTAACACAGACATTCAACAGCAGTAGGATCCATGTACTGAAGACCGTTAATAAATCCACTATTTTGAAGCCTATACAGTTCTAATGCAAAAATAAATGGTGGTGAAACTGTGTCATTAACTGTTTCATGAAACTTAAAGTTTTATCAATAATTCTGTCATTCCTTCATCATCTCCAAACCACAAGATCTGTTAGAGTTAGAGAATACACAAAAATAAAAACCACTGTCAAATTAAACATTGAAGAGTACAACATTCCTGCAGTGTCATGGCCACTTAAAGGGACATCATCAACAGGGCATGGAATCAGAGTGCTAGTTAAATTAGATAATTAAACTCAGTGACTGAAAATAATACCCCACATGATAAGGTCACACCTATTACTGTTGCTGCTGCATAAATGAGCCAGTAATGTTCAGTCACTGTTTTCATCTTAAACTAGGACACCGATTCAATATCCTAAATGGAAATCTGCACTGATTGTGATGATACTGAACAAAATAAGACACACATGAAATTTCACAAAACTGAGCCATCACACAATAGCTGATTATGCTTGGGTCCATAAATTCTAATTATATAAGTGTGGCTGTTTGCAAGTTTGAAATAAATAAAAAAAATCATAAGTTTACATACAGTACTGTACATGTGTGCACTGAGACCACAGGGCACAGTAATAATCAGAATTTTTCTTTGAAATTAATTATAAACAGAATAATACTTTGTACACATCCTCGTATTCAAGTGTAGTAATTTTTCCATAACGCAAGGTTGTTTTACAAGTCAATGCGCATGCGCGCAGTAATTTCGATTCTAAGGCTAATTGTATACAGTAATATTTTTTTTAATTTTTTTTTTATTATGCAAATCGCCCCACACAAGGCCAATGGCCACTCCAAGGTGGAGGCTACTAAGTCATTGAGTTGTTACAACGACTCCACACTGAAGAAACCAGCCCCTCCCACCGAAACAAGACAAGTTAATAACCAGCCTCTTCACGGTGCGAATAGGACTGAGAGGGGTAGCTAGTCAGAACAAGGCAGTTGTTAAACTGCCTCTGCCCCTATAAGCAATTATGGTTAAGTGTCTTGCTCAAGGACACAAGTGTCGCGACCGGGATGCGAACCCACATTCTGCTGCTAACACCAGAACTTGAGTCCAGTAAGCTAGACCGCTAGGCCACGACACTCCACAAATATACGGTAACTGTATACAGTACATTTATAACAATTTTCACGAAGTCATTTTGGGAAAGAATGTCGAACCCAATCAAAACTTTTGCAAAATATCCAGGCATGTGATTTTAGCAGGGAAAGAATGTCGTATCCAACTGCCACTTTTTAAGGGTTTTTTTGGAATTTTTTTGCAACCACTAACCAGTTAAAAAATGATTCTATCAATTTTTTGGGGTACAGAAAGCGAAAACTATGCATCTTTAAAATCCACTTTTATGATGGTTTTCAGACTTGATTTCCCTTCTAAAAAAAATCCTCCCCTTCAGGAAATAGCAGGATCCTATTAGGCCAAGTAAAAAAAAATACCAGTTGATCGTCCCCGCCCGCATCCTTTTTTGAGGCCGCATCCTTTTTTTAAATTATTTGTTATTTTTTATACTTGTCCACAAAAAGAGTAAATTTTTCATGTATTTTTATTTGGGTTTAACAAAATACATCAAACTACGGAAGCGTTAAAGGGCCACAACCCAATTTTTTTTTCAAGTTACTATCTCGCCGCGGCGAGTTACTATCTCGCCGCGGCGAAATAGTAACTCGCCGCGGCGAGATAGTAACTCGCCGCGGCGAGATAGTAACGAATTTTTTTGGTTGTGGCCATTTAACGCTTCCGCTCTGAAATTTCTACGAGGACGGCCATCTTGAATGTATGAAGAGTGTTCAACGGGAAAACAACTTGTGCGCGCAACAATTTTACGACGGCCGTTTTATGTGTGCACATACTTGCTGTATTTTAGCGCGCACTGCGGTGTCGCCGATATAAACTTTCAAGAAACGAACATCGAGCAGTTTTATCAAATTAACCGTACTGCATGGTAAGTTCATCCCCTTTTAACTATTAATTATATACCAGGTTATTTAACTGTGCTTGCATTGCACATAAAATATAACAATATAACAATATTATATGGTTCCACCATTTTTGTAAATCCATAAAAAACAAAACAAAAAACAAAACAAAACAAAAACCAAAAAAATCCAAAAAACACCCAGAATGATTGTTTTATCTGACAAAATATCTGTGAATATAGTCTATGTAATATCTATGTAATATAGTACAGGTAATATTTTACAATTTTTCATTGAATCCAGGAACTGGACATGTTTTATTTATTTATTTTTATTATTAATATTTCATTTTAATTATATATATTTTATTTTTAAATTAATTATATCACATGTTTTGCACAAAAAATGCTCTGACTACCGACAACACGTACGTGCAACCCTGAAACGGAATACTTCGCGCGCTAAAATACAGCAAGTATGTGCACACATAAAACAGCCGTCGTAAAATTCTTGCGCGCACAAGTTGTTTTCCCGTTCAACACACTCTTCATAATCATACATTCAACTTTCTATGGGCGGCCATTGGGGCAAAAAAGACAACTACAAAAATAAAAAATAACAATATAAAAACAAATATAAAACAAACATTGGCAAATATTTGAGTAAAATACAACAATATAAAGGGATGTAAAGACGATTGCCAGAAACATATCAATCCCCAGAAATATATCAATCCCAGAAATATATCAAACGCCAGAAATATATCAAACGCCAGAAATATATCAATCGTCAGAAATATATCAATCCCCAGAAATATATCAATCCCCAGAAATATATCAAATGCCAGAAATATATCAAACGCCAGAAATATATCATTCCCCAGAAATATATCAATCCCCAGAAATATATCAAACGCCAGAAATAATTATATCAATCCCACAAATATATCAAGCGCAAGCGCCAGTAGAAGGCGCTGTGTAGTCTTTCGCGCTTCTTTTGCACATGTGCATGCAAAAGTGCGAAAGATCAGACTAGACTACACCAGTCAGCAGTCTAGATCTATATCTTCTGTCGTCCGAACGTAGGCCTACGTAAGATCTAGAAGTAATGTCGCAGCAACGCCACGTAACCCCTGGCGGATTGGATGAGGCGACAAGCCTCCTCCGAAGGGCAAACCAACTCCTCGAAAGTGTCCTTCAACAACAGCAAGCTGTGCCTGAGGCTCCAAGATCTAGGCCTACCGTCAGTACTAACGTTACTACAACTAGGCCTAGTAAATGTAGTACTAGTAGTAGTAGTACTACTAGGCCTACTACTACTACTAGGCCTAGTAGTAGTAGTACATGTAGGCCTACTGCCATGACTGCAGGGTCTTCGCACACTAACGTTATTAATCGGCACAGAGCCCTTTTGGGAGGCGGTGAATAAATTATCATAAATGAGATGATATGCCAAAGCAAGTATGTGATGAAATCATATAAATCATTACCTACTCTACTTTTAGACATCACATAAGCCAATTCAAAATGATGCCCCCAAATTAACATGAAAAGGTTTATAAAACTTTTAAAAATTTAAATGTACCAAATTGCACAGTCGTTAATATTACAATTGGTGTATTTCATCTTTCAATTTCAATTCACACCAAATCTAATGCACGGGCGTAAATCCCGGGGGGATGGGGGGGGGGGTATATATCCCCCACTTTTTGGCCCGGAGGGATGGTCCATATAATCATTCCCCCAAGAATTTTCCATGATTTGAAAAAAATAGAAGCAACAAAATTTGCAAATTAATTGTCCTAACTTTAAACAATAATAATACAACCAATATTAAAACTCGAATCATTTTAATACACCCTTTGCATTAAGGGCCGACAGCGATAAACGATAACGATACAAAACACTCTCTATTGGTGGAATTCTCGCGCGCGTAATACGTGCACCAATGGTCACATGAAAATTTCTGCATCATCCCTCCAGTTTTCGATGGATTTACGCCACTGGCCGTGATCTGATGTAAATATCCAAATTTTAATTAGTTGAAAACATGTTACAATTTTGTCGTCGTAGCTCAGGATGGTCTGTGGGACAGGACCAAGAGCTACGATTATCGCAGCTACAATCTTTTTGCAAGCAAGGACCCTTAATTGCTCTATTTTTTATGTCTCTGTTTTTTGACACTATTTAAGGGGCTAGGCTACTTGCCTACTTGTAGTAGTAGTAGGCCTACATGTACTCCACGTAATACAAACTTACAAAGACCATTAATCCTGAGAATGTGCATGACGAGGCCTACCGATCAAAACCCAAACAAATCAAAGAATAATGGTTATTATGCGGATGACTAATAATTGCATCGGGAAAAAAACATAATATTATTAAGAATAATGGTCTTACTGTGCTGAACTTGAAAATATGATCAACATTGGATGCCTTCAACGGGGAGCAAGAGCGCCGGTAACCGGTTGCGAAACACTGATCCGATATATCCACAGTGCAGCTGCGAAGCGAAATCTCGAGTAGAAATCGACTACACAGCGCCCTCTACTGGCGCTTGCGCTTGATTTCTGGGGATTGATATAATTATTTCTGGCGCTTGATATATTTCTGGGGATTGATATATTTCTGGCGTTTGATATATTTCTGGGGACTGATATATTTCTGGGGATTGATATATTTCTGGCGATTGATATATTTGTGGGATTGATATATTTCTGGGGATTGATATATTTCTGGCATTTGATATATTTCTGGCATTTGATACATTTCTGGCGTTTGATATAATTCTGGCAATGTTCTTTTTACATCCACCACCGTATATATATATGGCGCGCAACATCGTATAATTACTTTAATATAATGTTTGCAACTGTTATATTTTTTAATTGGTTTATATTACTCAAATATTCGCCAATGTTGTTTATATTTGTTTTTATATTTTTATTTTGTAGTTGTCTTTTTTGCCCCAATGGGCCCCTAACTTCAAGATTGTCCCGTGAACCTC